>OZ020615.1:10840590-11474396 GCA_963971575.1 Liopterus haemorrhoidalis
ACAATATGGAGCCCTCAATATAATATTTATATTGACCATATAGAAAGTGTTCAAAAAAAATTTGTTAACAAACTAAATTATAGATATAATCGTAGTAATTATTATAAATCCTATGAATTTAACCTTAAATTTTACAAAATTTCAAGACTTTCCCATAGACGAATTATATTGGATTTATCATTCACTCATAAACTTCTTAACAGCGCAATAGACACTCAACCTTTTCTAACTTTTCTAAAATTTAACTTCAGTCAATATTCAACCAGAAATCCGATGTTGTTTAATATTCCCACTAGTCACTCAAATTCTAATCTTAATTCACCCATTCATAGAATCTTAAATCTCACAAATAAATTCAGCCAGCATGTAAACATATTTAGTTGTAGCTTAATATCATTTAAAAGGAAATGTCGAGCAATACTTATAGAAAATATTGTTTTAAGTTAAGTTAGTATGTAAGGCACAACCTAAACTGTTAATTTGTATTGTATTTTTTGCTGCGTTGCGCTGTAATTGGAACATCCCACTCCAGGGATTTGTTCTGTTGCGCAGCCTTTAAATAAATAAATAAATAAATAAATAAATAAACATTTTTTTCTACATGCTTGCTTTTAGTTTAGAACAGGTCTGGGCAAATGGCGGCCCGCGAATCATTTTATAAATTATTGTGCGCTGCAAAAATATTACTGTTTGCCCAATATTCTTTCAAATTTTCATTCTTTCCAATTTTTTTTTTAATTTTTACCGACCGCCAACATATATAAGGGAGGTTTTGTGATCATACTGATTTTAACATTTCGAGATTTAGATGGATCTCCACGAATTGAGGTCCCTACATAACGTTTTGACTATTTTTAGCATGATGTCTGTCGGTCTGTCTATCTGTCTGTCTGTCGGTCCGTGTACACATGCAGAGCAAATTCGGCTAAAAGGATTTTTATGAAACTTCATATTTAAGCTTTTGACATCAATGGCACGAGTTGATCAACTTTTGGTAAAAATCGGTTAACTAGAAATGGGAGTTTACTCGTGTCGGTTTTAAAATTTTTGCGAATATTTCAGAACAGAGAAATACTTCGAAAAAAATTATTTAACAAAAGTTGCTATAAAAGCAATAACGTAACAACTTTTATTTGAGACATTTTTTGATAAAGCACCATAAATTAAACAAGTACTTTGTGATGGCGGTCAGTCCTGTGGTGGCCACAGCTGTTTTTTTTCTTTAAATTGCATAATAAATACACGGTTTGATTTAAAAATATTGCTTTTAAAATTTATAAAATATCATTGGTAACAAAAAAAAAATATTAAAAATTAAAAAAAAAAAATGTTTGGCCCGCGGTCAAATTTTCATCCGCAATGTGGCCCGACAGCCAAAAGATCATATTTACCCACAGCACCTATATTTAAAACCGCGGTAGATTCAAAGTAGCGAAAAAAAAGGAAAACACCCTTTCTGTACATTTTTTTTTAGTTCAAGTTTTGTAAAAATAATTTTAGTTGAAATATATTTAAAATAAATATTGAAAATAAGTGCCTTTTTTAAAATTCTGGACAATTCGGGACAAAAAACCAGAATTCGGGACAAATATTGCCACTGAAAAAAATTGGGACGCAAGGCGGAAATTCGGAACTGTCCCGGCAAAATCGGGATGTAAAAAAAAATAATGTCAAATGTTATCGTTCAATAAAAATAATAGATATCGGACAACAATGTTCTGTAATTTTTTAAATATATTTGTGGGTTTCAAAAATAACTTTTATATTTATATAGTTTTATGTAAAAATGTTTAAATTATACGTCAACATTTTTTTCGACATGCCTGCTTAAAGTTTAGAATGTTCTTCGTAAAATATTATACTTAATTATAATGGAATGCCACTTGGTACATTTGTCTTTACGAAAATTAAATCATATTTACCCACAGCACCTATACTTAAAACAGCGGCAGATTAAAGATAGCTGCTAAAATAGATTTCTATAGGTAGCTTTCACATGGAACAAAATAACTACAAATATATTTGTAGCCTGAAGCTTTAGCTAAAATTTGCTTATGCAAATATGCATTAAATGGTTTACATGATGGTGCGTATAATGCAATTTATTTATTTACTATTACAGTTTTTTTTACAATTAAAAATATTCTCCTGGATTGATAAAAATTAGCTGCAAATTTTTATACAGGGCTTCGAACCGGAACTGAACCGAAAACCGAAAAAAACCGCTATTTTTGTCGGAACGAAAACCGGAACTGAACCGAAAAAAAAATATCGGTTTATTTCGGTTCAGATAATGTTTATGTGAGTGAATATAAAATACATTTTATTTAAGATTATTTTTTAAACTGATGAGCAGAAAAAAAATCGTAATTTTTTTAACTGATAAGTAAAAAAATGCTCTTCTATTATTTCGGAAGGAGGGGGTGGGGTGAACGCCAAGAATCCCCCCCTTGGCAGCGGCGTTGGTATGATTATTACAAAATAAGAAATAAAATGTTCTACTAAATTATAGTAGAAAATAAATTTCTATTACAAATACAAGCATTTACAAA
The DNA here is from genome assembly GCA_963971575.1 of Liopterus haemorrhoidalis. Classification (NCBI taxonomy): domain Eukaryota; kingdom Metazoa; phylum Arthropoda; class Insecta; order Coleoptera; family Dytiscidae; genus Liopterus; species Liopterus haemorrhoidalis. The sequence continues at coordinate 10,843,143 of OZ020615.1, forward strand.
TTTATCACTCGGAACTGAACCGAAAACCGAAAACCGAAAAAAACCGTTATTTTTACCGGAACGAAAACCGGAACCGAACCGATATATTTTTTTTAATTGAACCGGAACGAAAACCGAAAAAAAAAACCAGTGGCGAAGGGAAACCTCCGCTAGACTTGCCCTCCCATAAAAAAAATATTTAAAAAAAAATGTAAATTTAAAAAAAAAAATTTTTTTAAATATTTAGATAAATCTTTTTTTTTTTTTATTTAATGGCCTTTGTTACCGTGGCAATTAGCCAGGACAATTTTTATTCGAGAAAATTTCCATGCCTGAACGGGATACGAACCCGAGACCTTCGCAACGCAGAGCACATGTGTTACCACTACGCTACGCCGGTCAGCTAGATAAATCTTCAAAAATACATCAAATTATGTTCTATACAAATTTTTGTCCAAGGCTTGCTTTACTAGTTACGAATTAATTATCATGACCATGGAAACGTTACATATAAGTATGAAAAAATTGAGACTTGGAAAAATTTTAAATAATTTTACAAAAATTTTTCGAAATTTTTCGTTTTATCAAAAAACGTCTCAAATAAAAGTTATTAGTTATTGCATTTATAGTAACTTTTGTTCAATAAATTTTTTCGAAATATTTTTCTGTTGCTAAATATTCGCAAAAATCTTAAAATCGACACGAGTAAACTCCCATTTCTAGTCAACCGATTTTCATAAAAAACAATAGGGTTCTTCCCATTTAGTAGGAGAATTTTTTAGTACCAGAACGAACTCTTTAAGTTAAACCGTTTTTGAGTTATCGTGTATACGCACAGACACACAGACACACAGACACACACACACACACACATACGGACGGCACTTCGATAATTTTTTGTTCCTAGGTTTTTTGGATTCCCTGGACCATGAAACGTGGTCATCCGTCAAAATCTCGACATCGAAAATTTTCGCGATTACAATACTTGCCCCTTATATATTAAGGTCGGGCAAGTAAAAATAACGGTTCGAAGCCCTGTTTTTATATATAGATTGTTACTAATTTTATTTCAAATTAGCTGGAGTACCTGTATTTCGTACGGTTTTTGTAATGTACATTTTTGCTGTAACGTAAATGATAAGGGAGATATTTCAGTTTTAAGTAGGACACAAAATATTCGTTTCTATATTTTATACTACTATTTTGTATATCTTTTTAGGTAAAAGTAACTTTTAGCTACCTATACTACGTCCTGAGTTTCCTCTTTTGCTCTGTTTGTAATGTTTCTGTTTCAATTCACTTTAAAATACAATTTAGTTTTAGGTGGTTTATAAAAAAAAAAATGTTATCAACAATATTGCCGTACATGTACGGCAATTAAAGCAAATGTACGATATACGGTCCAAATCATGTTACCGTACGGATTTTCACTTAAAAAAAAATAATATCTTTTTTATTATAAAACTTTTACAAAGGTGTTTTAAGGTTCTTCGCCTTCTTTTGACCTGTAGTATCACCCATTAAAAAAGAAATAAGAAGACCGTAAACACCTGTATAAAAAAAGAACAATTTTTTACACTTTTTTTAAAATAATTAAAACGGTCACTAGTGCATCATACCGGTTAAATTATCTGAATCCCACCGCTGTTGTTAACTTATATTCAGGTACCACATTTATTTTAAAGTCCGGCTTTATTAAAAAATGTTTAACGGAAAGTAAAGCATGGATTGCCGCCAAAGCATACATCCAGGGTAACTCGACCGGAACAACTTAACCTTAAAATAACAAACTTAAAAACTATAAAGATGTAAATCTACGTATTGACTTTCAAATTTTCATTATATTATTGTCAATCGGTGGATTAGTTGCCGTATAACGACGATTTTGGCACTTCTTAGTTATCATATGATACAATGGTTCCTTAAGAGGGGTTGCGTCATTTATTTAAAAAATAAATTTACTTACTTGTAATATTTTGTGTTGTATATTTATCACTGTACTCCACTGCACACACCGTTCTTTACTAAACTACTGCAATCAGCGACTGGTGATAAATCCAGTTATATCTATCTTATCTACAAATGACGTTGATACCGGACGCTACGAGCAAAGTTTTTTCCGTTTCTTACTTGTTTGTATGATTAATTTGTACTATAATAATGTAATTACAATAAACGTGTTTGAATTTGTATGTTTGTAAAATTTTATGAATGAATTTTCTTGCATTTTGGGTTATTTTAAAATTATTTCAAATTTATTACCAACGTTCATAAAATATTCAACTGAAATTTATTTAACAACATTTACAATTTATTTCTAGAATTGTACTATCAAATATAGGTAAATTATAAAATATTTAATCACTGCCCTTATGAAATGATAAATTATGTTTTAATTAAATACAATACATTTTCGTATTTTGTACTTGGTAGTAATTACCAAGAATGGGGAATCGGCAGAAAAATTAACGACTAAATTAATTTATTAATTATTTTTTTAATTTTTTTCTATATAGTATTTTTAGAATAGGTATATATTGTTTATTGTTTACTATTAGAATATTTTCGTATATTTTTTACTATGTAGTAAAATATGTAGCCAATTGTGCTATTTAATAAACATTTTTATTATTATTATTATTATTATTACTTCCGACTCCGACTCCCGACTTCTCGTAAATTGTAAAGTCTATCCCAGTGGTTCCCAAACTTATTTTGTCGCGGAACCCCAATGCGCTGTTCAAAAAATTACGGAACCCTTTTATTGGAATTTTTTTAAACAACTTTAAATACAAAAAAAAAATATATATATGAGTCATTCTTTTTCATCGAGAGACCCCATGCTGTCCAAAAATATATTAGTCTATGAAAGGTCTACCAGGGCTCATTCGATGCTTATTGTAGTCTATAGTGCGTTCGAAGGTGAGTTTGCAGTATAGCTCTTATGGCAAATGGGAGCGGTGTTGCCAAATGTTGTAAAAGTGTCAAATGTGTCAATTATAATAATATGAAAAACTCGTATTATTTACAAAAATCAACTCTTATAAAACTCAAAATAACACTCAACAAAAACAAATGGCCATTTGTAGAATACTGCGTCTTCACAGATCAGCGCGTTTTAGAGCTGGCAACGTCGACTAGCAAGAAAACGATAGCGTCATTCTGTAAACTCATTAGAGAGTATGAAAAAGAACTACAGTCTGTTCCAAACGGTTAAGCGGAACTAGATTTTGCAATTTAGTTACTTTCATCGTTTAAATCGTGCTTTTCGGCCGTTTTGTTTAAGCTTTGTAAATCATACTTACAATCAACATTTTTTGGTTAAGGTTAATATCATTTTAAAATGTCATTTTCTTTATATTTTGATTTTTTGTGTCATTCTTAATACAAATTTCCCATTTATTTATTTTTTTGTCATTAAAATATATAAAAAAATAATTTAATTTTGACATAGGTCATTCGTTTCCATGGTTTCATTGTTGTAATTTTAAATTTTGACATTCCAACGTAAAAAAATGAAATAACCCAAGCAAGGTCCCTTGTCGTGACAACCTAAAAGAACGAAATTCCCATTTAGTTCCGCCTAAGCGTTTGAAACAGACTGTACTCCATATGCCCTGTACTGCAAACTCACCTTCGAACGCACTATAGTTTCGAAATCCGAGTGGCTCTTTTACGGAAACATCGTAACTTATCAAATATGGCCACCAATCCCACGTGACCTCTACCTTTTCTTCGATAAATCGATTATAAAGTCAACACAATCGAGTCAATTTGGGTGTCAAACCCCTGAAAATGTTACCTAAAGGTAGTTGAGGCGGCTGTTAATGAATCCAGGGTCAAATTTAGAAAATTCAATATGGCGGATGCAATATGGCGGCCGAAACCACGTGCCAAGTGAAGATTTTTAAAAAAATGATTTGATTTCAATATAATATAATGCCTGGGGGTTTATGGGGTCACTGATGATGAATTCAGGGTGCAATTCAGAAAATTAAATATGGCGGATCCAATAAAGCGGATTCAATATGGCGGCCAAAACCACTTGATGAAAAGAGATTTTCAAAAAATCACTTGATTTTGTCCTTATTTAATACCTGGAGGTTTATGGGGTTTCTGATGATAAATCCAGGGTTCATGTGAGAAAATTCAATATGACGGCCAAAATCACTTGACAATCGGAGATTTTTAAAAAATCACTTGACTTCAAACTAATTTGGTACCTAAGGGTTTATGAGATCGTTCATGATAAGTCCAGGATCGAACCCTGTATTTTCTCAAAGTTTTTTCAGAAATCTTCCCTTATTAAGTTAAATAGAGTCGATACAATTCTTCAGAAGAAAATTTAAACTAGATAAAAGGGCACACTTAAGGACTATAATAAGAATTCTGCATCAATCCCGGTTTCAGCGGAAATTGTTTCAACTTTTTATCTAGCATAGGGAATCGGTACTTTAATTTTTTTTTTTTTTTCAAAGTACTTTAAATCAGCTTTACAAGGATATCAAAATATCATAATTTAATTTTAACCATTTCAAAATGGCGATCATTTATTTACAAAATAATAAATAACATAAAAATCGTAGAAACTAAATTATGAAAATATATAACATTATGTAACTAGGAAAAACAACAAAACAAAATATGACTAAAGTTAGTAATAAACTAAGGAAAATTTATGTTCAATATGACCGCCGTTGTTATCCACACATTTTCTCATTCGTAATAAAAGCTCTTCCATTACATTTAGAACGGTATACTCTTGAATATCCCTGTTGACTGTTTTTACCCTATGTCAGTGATGGCGAATCTATGACACGCGTGTCACGTGTGACACGCCAAGACATTTTGGGTGACACGCATCGTTTACGGACGGTCTTCAGCTAAGAACAATGGACGCATCTGGGCTCAAGTCTGGCTCAAGTCGACTTGAGGTCCGAACTTGAGAATCTGGAAAGAAATCGTTTGGGGAATGACAAAGAGTGCCATTATGGACTGGAAATTTGAAGTATTTGGAACCGATTACCGGACACTTTTAGTACTTCTACGAAACAAGCAAACTTCTAGCAAAAATCTAGCGATGTCTTTATTCACAATTTTTCTACGTACTTTTTGAGACCTTATTCTGGGCGTTAAATAATATTAAAACCAATCAAAGAAACCGACAGATGAAGTCAGTAGCGCTTGCTTGGGCTTGAAATACCAACCTTCAATTGAAGATTTAGCAAATGCAATTCAGGGACAAAAAGTCACTAATGTAAAGATTATGGTTTTGCTTTTTAATAAATAAATATATCAGATATATAACTATTTTTATTAGGGCTGCAAATATCACAAAATTATGAATATTTCTAGACATGACACGGCACCCGAGTTAAACTTTTTTTTCCGTATTTTGACACACCGAGCTCAAAAGATTCGCCATCACTGCCCTATGTTCTAAGTCTCCTAACCTTTACCTACAGGATACCTTTCTTGGTATACTAGCGTCGGCGAAACAGTGCAGTTACGTCACACGAAGTAACAAACAATTGCATTGTTCCAAACAATACATTCGTTTGTTTCATATTGTGACGTAACTGCACTGATTCGCCGACGCTAGTATAGAATTGCTGGGCCCTAACAATTTATTTGACATGCCCCGAACGTCAGAACCATATCTGTCATTTCTTCATTTGAATAACGTACTGAAGCCATATTTACAAACGATTTGATTTTATTACCTTTAATATCAAATTCGTACTAACAGGTAAAAGATTTTGCAAGTTTTATTTGGTTTTATTATGTAACAAAATCATTTTCAAAGCTTACTATGGTTAACTTTGTACGATTTATGTTAGTTATTATTTAGTAAATAAATGGTCGCCATTTTGCAATGGTTAAATTTAAAGTATGATATTTTGATATCTTTGTAAAGCTGATTTAACGTACTTTCAAGAATAAAAAAAAAGTACCGATTCCCTATGCTAGATAAAAAGTTGAAACAATTTCCATTGAAACCGGAAGTGATGCAGGATTATTATTATAGTCTTTAAGTGGGCCCTTTTATCTAGTTTAACTTTTTTTCTGAAGAATTTTTTGTATCTCTTAAAATAAAGGAGTTATTTGAGGTGCGGCGTTTCAAACAAACACCCTGTATACATTAAATATCTTGAGTTGCGGTGAGCTATTTTTATAAAATGTCATTTTCACTTCATCTTGACTTTTTGTGTCGATTTAATACAAATTTGCAAATAAATTTTCATTGTATTTTAAATATTTTATTTTTCATAATAATATTAAATAATATAAAAAGTGACATATTTTTCCTTTTGACATTTAAATTTTGGCCTCCAACATGAAACAAGAAATATTCATGAAGCTCGTTACTACTTGAGAAAATAAAAATCCACTTCAGTTCCGCTTAAACATAATAAACTGAGTATACAGAAAAATATAAAATAGATATGAGTAAAAACAAAATTTTTGACTGCCTCATCCTGTTAATCTGTTAATACGGGTAGTATTAATCAAATTTTAAACTGGAAATAATAAAGGAAACCAGGTAAAACCGGTATTGAATATTTGTAATTTCATTTTCGTTCTTGAACAGAGGACAAAATAATTTTTATTAAAATCGTTTAATATTTCATAAGGGCAATGAGCTTTGGTCTTAAGTATTTGATGCCTTAGTTTGTTTCGGTTTTTCTGGGAAACTAAAATACTTTTGATCTGCCCCGAAGATTTGAGCGTCTGCAAGTGTTTCTGGGAGCTTTTGGTGCAAAGTTTCAGGAAGAAAGAAGGCGCATATGCAGCCTAGAAACATCAGCAATGTTAGAATAATATATGGATATCTTGCATCGAAGGCGGTTCCCTAAAAAAGAATAGATTTGTTACTTAATATAGTAAAGGGCTGAAAATTTGGAAGCTACATATCTAGACCACTCCAGAATCTGCACTTTTCGAAAACTTTTTGAATCCAGCGAACTTTTGTTTATGTATACTGTACTTTTCTTTTACATTGTAAATTTTTAAACGCAATTTGAGACATTTTTTTTTGTTGAAAATATGGTATATTACACTGGTCAACAGGAATTTTGAGTCTGGGTTCTGCATATCTGATTTTTATTTCTTCCACATTATTAATTAAAGAAAAAATACTTTTTTACCCGAAATTTACCCGAAAAAGTTTGCTTTTGTAGCTATCAGAATGAAATTACGGATTTAAAAAAAAAATTCCCTTTTTTTCAGACCTTTATTGTACCTGTAAAAATAATACAAACTTTTGTTATGAATTTGAATCAGTTCTATTTACAAGAAGACCATTCAAAACAAACAACTACTGTAACAGATTATATAAAAACTTTAGAAATGATTATTTTTCGTATTTCTTCTGTGATTGTATGGACTTTCTCGCATTAGCCCCCAAATATAGTCCCCCATCATACTCTCATTGTATTGCCCCTGATAACGACGTTCAAAGTCCATCACGTCTTGATGAAAACGTTCACTTTGTTCTTCCGAATAGACTTCATGTTATCTTTAAGTTGGTCCAAATATGCATGTAACATATGCACGTTAAGGGACATTCTTAAAGTTATCAAACATAGTTGCAATAAGCTCTTTTTAATTGTCTGCTCTGTTGTTTCCGAGAAAACCATGAACCATTGCTTTCAGGCTTTCCTTTCATGAGTATTGAGTATCTGTGAAAATTTGTCACTGGCCATTATTTTGTTTATTTGTGGTCCGACAAAAATAAAGGTAGCAAGGATATTTAGTTTAACCGCCTATGCAAGGCGGTCGGAATCTCATGCATTCCTTCTGACTGGCGTCTTTCCATAGACAGTTCTACAAAAAGTTTAAAAGCTGTCCTTCTTCACAATAGAAATAAATTTCCATCTCTTCCTTTGGTTCATTCCGTAATGCTCCAAGAAAATTACGAAAGTCTGAAAATGGTGCTTGAGAGTTTAAAGTATGATGAGTACACCTGGCCAGTGATAGGGGACTTTAAGATGGTTGGATTTCTGATGGGAATGCATCCCATTCAACCATTCTCTTGTTTTGATAAATTCGCCGCAAATGTAGCAGGATGAGTCTACCTCGTGTTTACAACTTTTTGACGCCATTTTTGGATCTGCCGCCACACAAAATGCGTTGTATCGCTGCAATGCGGATACGCATACCGACTATGAACCACGTAAGTGAAATGCCACTTGCTTTCCACCCGCTCGTCCCCACCCTTACTTAATATAACGCGCTTCTCCTTATATGGTCATAAAAATAAATATATATATATATATATATATATATATATATATATATATATATATATTGATCGTTGTAAAATGTACAAAAGCAAAGTTTTTCAAAAATAAACGAAGGTTTTAGTTATTTTTCGATATAAAGAATCAGAAAATAGTCATTAAAATAAAGACTCAAAAAAATATATTTTTTTTTGTTGACCTGTGTTATCTGTCTCATTTTGTAATACGTAACTAATAGGTAAAGTTCATTTTTTATGTTGTATATTTACAATACATTCATAATATTATCGTAACATTGGTTCACATGGATACATCAAAGTCTGTGTATTTTATTTTATTTATTTTATTTTTATTTTTATTTTATTTATTAGGCCAATCCAACAGGACAAGATGTCCCAATTACAGGTTTGGCACTACATACTACACAAAATTACAAAAACAAAAAAATCATCTGTAGTATAAACTTAAGGCTAGAATCTTATTAAAATTACATAAAGAAATTACATAAAGAATTGATGTATAATTAAATCAAATTTGAAATTTGCTTTTTAAAACTTACAAGTGACGTGCTGAATATGTCTGGAAAATCAGGAAGATCAGAGTAAAAGTTATACAAAATAGATACTCTATTCATGCTAGAGTTTAAATAATAGTTAGTCCGAGTTGGTGCCACAGAAAAAAGTTCAAAATTTCTAATTGAGTAGTTAGGTGCCCTTAACGAGATTTTGTGAACTAGTTCCGAACAATCTACTAATCCATTCATAATCTTGTACAAGAATACTAGATCCGTTGTTTTACGTCGTTTTTCAAGTTGCTGTAAATTAACATTGAAAGTAGGAAATTTTCTATTCATGAAATAAATAAATTTATTTTGTACAGCTTGAATTCTGTTAAGATAGACAAAATACTGGGGGGACCAACAAATGGTTGCAAATTCAAGCTGACTTCTAACCAGCGTTTTATAGAGTGTCATAACAGACAGAGGATTCTGAAAACAGCGGCATGAACGTATAAGAAAACCTAACATTTTGTATGCTTTTTTGACTACAGTATCAATATGCACATCAAGTATTAACTTGCTGTCCAGAATGACACCAAGATCTCTGATATTGTCAACAGTGCTAATGGCTGTACCCCCTATATGATAATTGACATCAAAAAAGCTTCGATTCCTTCCAAATGTAATCTTATGACATTTTTTCAGGTTTAAAGTTAAATTATTATCTAGACAATATTGATAGAGTCTATCGAGATCAGATTGAAGTTTATGACAATCATCGGTATGTCTAATCGGGTAAAAAATTTTCATGTCGTCCGCATAAAATAAATATTTGCAGAACTTAAAACATTTAATTATATCATTAATAAACAAATTGAATAACAATGGGGCCAAGTGTGAACCTTGTGGAACACCGGAAGTGCAATGTATCCACTCAGAACTGAAGCCATTAACGACAACAGATTGCAGTCTATTTGTTAAATATGATGAAAACCATCTTAAAAGATTTCCGTGGACACCACAATTTTGAAGTTTTCGCATAAGTATTAGATGATCTATTTTATCAAAAGCTTTGCTGTAGTCTGTGTATATTGCATCAACTTGTGAGTAATTTTCCATTGACTCTAAAATAAAATCGGTAAACAGGGTAAGATTTGTATCCACAGACCTGCCAGGGAAGAAGCCATGTTGCTCCGGTATTAAAAGCTGTTTTACATTTGAGAACAGTGTCTTGTATATGATTTTTTCTAAAATTTTTTCAAAAACATTGAGTTTAGATACCGGCCGATAATTCTCAACTACATCTTTACTGCCACTTTTAAATATCGGGACAACAAATGCCCTCTTCCATGCAGTAGGACACTCACCTTCAGACAAAGATGTATTATAAATTAGAGTCAATGGCAATGCTAAAGTAGAAGCACAATTTTTTACAAATATGCTAGGAATTCCATCCGGACCTGCCCCTTTACTAATATCGAGACTCTCCATCATACTCAGCACCTCATTAACATTTGTGGATATATCAGATACAGAAACATTATGTTCAAGACAGAGATTTTCATCAAATTTTATTTCAGAACATGAAATGGTAGATTTATTAGAATAGACCAATTTAAAATAATCGGAGAAAAACGTACAGATATCTTCACCACTGTTTGCAACAGAAGCTTTGTATTTCATAGAACTAGGCATATTTATCTTTTTAACTGAATTTATATAGCTCCAAAATTTTTTGCAATTTGATGAAATCTCTGTTTCGACTTGTTTGACATAGTCAACATAACATTTTTTTACTAAAGTTTTAACTCGTTTTCTTAAAAGAGAAAACAAGTTATAATAATAACTTGTTTTGAAATTTTTAAATTTTTTATGTGCTTTATCCTTTTCCGAGATGACTCTAATTACGTCAGCTGTATACCAGCTAGGATAGTTTTTCTTTTTTAAAGATTTAGTACGAACATTTAACCTAATAATTTCATTTAAAATAATATAAAATTTGTCGACCATTTTGTCAACAGATAGACCATTAAATTCAGTTTCCCAATTAATTAGTGAAATATTTGTATTAATGTCATTATAATCAGCCGTTTTAAAGAGAAAAACTTTCCTAGGAAGATTAGTCAAGTTTTCAACATAAATATATTCTACATAAAATTCCATTGCCGGGTGATATACATCGAGTTTGGTTAGTGGTTCGTTACATTGCTTCAAAATTATAAAGTCCAAATTTGATAATATTAAATCTAAAATTCTATCATTACTATTTTTAACATAATTAAATTGAGCTAACCCGCAATAAGTTATGCAATCAACGAACTCGGAAGACCATTTGTGATAAATGTTATTAGGTTTGAGAGTGTTTAATTTATCATCAACATTACGTACCCAATTTAATAATGGAAGATTAAAATCACCACAAATTAAGAACTTATCATCAGGGTTAGCATCAATTATTTTGTACAAATTATTAATAAATAACTGTAAGGCATTATGATCATCAGGTGGCAAATAAACACAACAAATGTGCAATTTCACTTGTAAATTATTATTGCACTTGACAGAAACACTTATCCAGACTTCCTCAACACACGAGGACCACTTAGAGTTAACAGAAAAGGATATATAATTTTTCACGGCAATTAATACACCACCGCCACTCTTTTTTACAGAAGTTAGAGCAGACCTATCACATCTGACGACACTATATTCATTTGAGAAAATTTCTGAGTCACAAAAAGTAGAGTCAAGATTTGTCTCAGTAAAGCAAATTAAGTCGTAACTGCACGACATAGAATTAACACGTATAATTTCAGTTTTTGATTTTAACCATCGGACATTTTGATAATAAACTGTTAAACCCATTTTTAAAGAGAAATAATGTTAAAAATGATTATTAGAAAAATTAAGCCATAAGCCTAGAGATATCATCAGCAGATGTTATAGATTTGATCCCCGTTGTATCCGACTTCCTGGCAAAGATCTTGCAATTTCTGGTCCATATATACTTAAACCCTACTTGGCGAAGAGATTCACGGGCCTTTTTAAATAGGGCACTATTATTTGCCGTTAGATGATCATTGAAGTAAATAGTTTGTTGAGGACCTTCAATTGTTAATTCTTTTGTCGTTAGAGGTTTGAAAGATTTTGCCGAGGTTATGAATTGTTCCTTTTTACGCCTAGATACAAATCTCACAATAATGCTGCGCGGACTACGATTGTCCCTGTTGGAATGTGGGACTCGATGGCTGGCTTCAAGATCTTCTTCGTTAATTTCGACTCCTATTACTTTGCCAATAGTAGTCGCAATACTAGATATATTTTCATTATTACGTTCTGGTAAATTATTAATGACAATATTGTTCAGCCTAGAATACTGCTCCAAATTATCAATTCGTTTAGCAAGTTCTATTGTCGTTGCTTTTAAATCATTATTCTCATTTTTCAGGGTCTCAATAATTTTCATTTGATTATCAAAAGAGTTCAATTTTTTCTCAAAATCGGAGATTTTGTCCGAACAAAAGTTGACTGATTGCAGTAAAGGATCAAGTTTGTTATTGAATTCTCTAATAATATCCCTTTTAAATGATTCAAAAAAATTGTTCAAATAAGGAGGCACTAATGGCTTTGAGCTTTCATTGTCGTCATCAGCGTCATCTGTTATTATGCTGGACGTATTTAAGTCCTCCTTACGGCATTTCAAACAATACCAAGCAATAGATTTTTTTTCTAATAATTTTACTTCATCATCTTCAACCTTCGCACACTGCGGATGAAAAGATTGGCGGCAGCCAACGCAGCGCACGCCAGGGCTACGTCGGTTAATAGCACGCTTACAGGTGACACAAGTAACGGCCATGACGAGAACCAACGTACCTGACGTGGATGTGTTGTAGACGTGACGTAGACGTGGATATGTTGAAGACGTGACGTAGACGTGACGTAGCCTGATCCTCTGGGCGAAGTTTAACAAGACTCGACCATTGACAAACAGCTGATTGTTATATTCACAAAAAATTTCACAGAAAATAATCAAATATTTATGGGAAATACACAATAAATAACACCGTTTTAAGGCAAAAACCAATTTAACTATTATACAACACACTGTTATCACTATGATATTTTCAGTTAATTATATTAATAGATTTTAGCATAAGAAAACTAAGAAAAATTAAGACACAAAAAATGCGTGTTAACACTATCAGTACTACGATGAAGACTGAAAAGTCACCAAAATCATCAGGTCTAGTTACGTATTACAAAATGAAACATCTTAGACATTTTAATTTATTCGAAAATATGATAAACATTTACAATTTTAATAAATTAGAATAATTTTATTTATGAAATAGTTACAAACATCTATTAAACAAAGAATATTACCAAATCGTCCCTTACGACGAAGTTTTGCCTTTTTAATGTGCGAAATCTTATAGGAATTCCCTCCTTTTGCTAAAATGGTTACTTCTAGACAAAATTGCAATGTTAGAAAAACATTATCAAGGGTTTATATGTTTAATGCATTAAATGCATTTTGTACGCATTCAGTCAGTTCGTCGATTGTGTTCGGTAAATGTTGTAAGGATCAGATAGAATTGAAAAAGCCAAGATCCAATACAATAGAATCTGGACTATTTGGCGGTTGTGATTTAAGTCGATTTGGAACTTCTTCCTTGCAAATCAACACAATTTTGATGAAAATTCGCCATTTTGTGAGAACAAATAAGTTTAAGTTATAACATGTTTTAAAAACTTACCAAATATACAATATACGGCCCCAAAATTCCAAAAACACTAGCCACTGTATGACAGAATGAAATTCCACTTTGTCTAGCATTTGTAGGATAAATTTCTAAAGTCTGTACAGTGTCAGTGTAAAACACAAAGGACACAAAAAATTTCACCAATGCTGCCATAATACAAGCGTATAATTCTTTATCAGTATCTAAAAAAAGTATTAATAATATTTTTGTTTTAAAATTGAATCGTTTCTTACCTGATATTAAAAATATGATTGGTATACAAAATATTCCAGCTGCCAAAAAAGCAAAAACTTGCGTTAAACGTCTTCCAATGTTATCACAAGCAGCTCTTCCTAAAATGTAAGCTGGTAATTCTGCTATGCCTTGCGCGAAGAAATTTAGAAATGGGTTACCCCCCAAAACATTTACATTTAGGATTATAATGTAATAACAGAGACAACTGGTTACCCTAAAATATTAAAAAAATCAAATAAAAAAATAGTACTCCCTCTGTTATACATAAGGATTTTATTTTTGATCTAAATTATGGTATACATAACCCTTATACTGGTTTATTATTATGTTGACTTTATTTAAATTAAATTTAAGACAGGGATAAACAGGGAGTTCGTATACATTCATTGTTTCGATTGCTCTTTTGTTTCGGTGTTCACGAACTTAACTCACGTTTCGTTTATTGTTGCCCTTTGCTTATAGAAAATGGATCAGAGAGCGAATCTTGGACAGACTGGAGTCCAATAGGATGAAGAAAGATATATGGACCAAGAAGATCGTAGCGGTATGAAGTAGATGAGACCATGGAGAGGCATGAAAGATAAATAATAGGAAGATAAAAATAACTGGAGAATCTGGCTGAAAGAGGAAAAACGGCGCCAGCAGTGAAAAACCATGAATTTTTTAAATTATATATATAATAAAAATCTAAACGTTAAATGTAATTAAACTTTATTACATTTACACTTTATTTAAACTTAATTTAAACTTAATGGAACTATAATAATTTATTTAGATTTTCATTGATGTTTACTGCACTGTGGATTGCCAATCTTTCGTTGTAGCAATAGCTGCAATATTCTATTTCACTGATCATCTATCAATTGTGTTTATTTAACGAAGCTTTAAGAGTATTGGCTACATGGCTACATGATCACAACTTTTCATTATCACACATTTCAAAAGTAAAGCAGTAACATTCAGCAAAAGAAGAACTCCTGTACAACCTGAACCAGTCACTTTTGATAATGATGTTATCCAATATGTTAATCAAGCTACATATTTAGGTGTGTCTTTCGACAGAAAACTCCAATGGCATGGACAAATCCATAATATTATTAAAAAATGTCAACAAGGACTTAATGAGATCACTAACAAAAACCAGATGGGGTGCAGATATCGAAACTATGCTTATATTATATAAAGCTATCGCCCGACTTCACCTCGATTACTCGGCAACTATACTAGTCCCTGTAAAAAAGACATGGTTTATTAAGTTAGAACGTATTCAGTTTCAAGCACTAAGAATTGCAGTTGGAGCTCTAAGATTCTCACCTACGAATGTGCTACTTATCGAAGCAGGTGAATTGCCCCATGCTTTAAGGGCGTTCTATCTCAGCTCTAAGTTTATAATCAAACAAAAAGCTATTAGCAACAAATACCTGACAGTAATATTGAAAAACTATCCTTATTACACCAACGCAGAAGGACACTTAGAAACAAGCCTCTTCCAATATTAGTAAGGGAATACAACCAAATATCTCCATTAATCTACCAAATTAAAGTATTTGAGTCGCTTCCATGTTAAGCTTTCCCATTCGAGACCCAAATTATCCTGTTAAACTAAATATAGGCCTATCTAAAGACGACAACTTGGATACTAACGTTATGCTCCAAACAATTAACTAGAAGAAAAATACCCAGGATATATAAGTATATACAGACGCTTCGAAGAACCTTATTTTATTAAATACCAGCTGCGGGGTATACATTCCAAAATTCAAGATAGAATATGCTATTAAAATTGGAGAAGAAACATGCATTATGTTTGCTGAACTAACAGCTATACATAAAGCTTTAGTCATTATCTCCTTCCGCAAAAATATATTATTCTATCACACTCGCAAAGTGCTCTTCAAGTCTTACCCAGAAGCGGAATATTAGCCGATTCAGACCACATAAGTTAAGAAATTAAAAAACAAATCTCACTATTACACACACTAAATTTTGAAATATATTTAGCCTGAATCATTGGCCACTCAGGAATAAAAGGAATTGAACGCGCTGACGCTCTTGGTAGTTCTTGTTCAAATAACTCTGACTACGATTACTATGATATATCATACAAGTGCCTTTTACCGGAATTCAGAACTAGATGTATTTGCAACTGACAAGAGGAATGGGACCAGTCATGCCTCATAAAAGGCCAATTTTATCGATCGCTTGTCCCCAGAAGCCCAAGCATTCCATGGTATAAGAAACTAAATTTAACTAAAAGAGAATCATCCTTGTTCATTAGCATTAACTAGGTTTGATAAAGATACTACGTTGCCTATCGAATACCAACATGAGTTACAAAGAACACTGGTCCCTAGGTTCGAGGATACTGTCATTTTTACTGACGGATCAAATTCCGGAACCTGGGTTGTGTGTGCGTTCGTTGTCCTGAACCCACGTCAACAATTTCAGTACCGTCTACAATCCATAACGAGTGTGTACACTGCTGAGCTGTACGCTATTTTCAAGGCCCTGTGTTTTGTTTCGTCAGAGCAAAGTCGGTCAAGTGTTATCTTGACGGACTCGCTGAGCGCTCTGAACAGTATCCAAGATCCAGATCCAGTGCATCCTCTTGTACTAAAGATCCGGTTGCTACTCCACAATCTGAATGCTCAGAATGTGAGGGTAGAACTGTTATGGATACCGGGACATGTTGGTATTAAAGGCAACGAAGCTGCAGAAGCAGCTGCAAAAGCCGCCTCCCACATACCTATGATTGATGTGAGTTTCATTTTTCCAGATGACGCAAAGAGTCATCTGAAACACCTGGTTTTAGACATGTGGCAACATGAGTGGAGCCGCACACAGAACGTTAAGTTACGACAGATTAAGGGAGACGTTAAACCATGGGGTTCTTCCTGCAGGATTAACCGCAGGGAGGAATCCGCCATCACACGCCTCCGTATAGGTCACTGTTGGTGGACCCATGGACACCTCCTTCGAGGTGAAGAGTCCCCTATCTGTGAGACGTGTAACACAGATCTGTCTGTGTTACACTTTTTAACTGAGTGTTTACAGTTCGAGGATGTCAGGGAGAGGATGTTAGGCCTGTGCTATGACCTGTCAGTTGCTTTAGGTGACGACATGGTACTCATGGAAAGGCTGATACTCTTCCTGAGAGAATCGAACTTATTGTTTTATGTTTGAAGTCTTGCACCTTATTTTAATGTGTTTCTATTTATTGACTGTGATATTCGATGGTAATTGGCCTCTTTACAGCCTCTTACCATCAACTGAGTCTGTTCAAATTTTCGAACAGACTTTTTATATTATTTATTTGTGTTTGTCAGTGCAAGATTTCTTTTATTGAGTATTATTGAGTATTTTTGATGATTTTATTTATTTATTTATTGTCTAAATTATTGTTTTTAATATATAGTCTAGTCATTTAGATGAGCTGCGTTAGGCGCAAATAGCCTTTGTTGCTGTTCGCCAAAAATTTCAACTAACTAACTAACCTTGTTCATTAGGCTCAGGCTCAACCATACTCTTGCTCTTGACCACTTGTGCCGATTCAAAATAGTACAGTCAAACCTGTGCAGCTGTGGTGAGGTAGCAGATCCTCATCACCTACTGTTTACTTGCTCTTCCTATGAGGAAGATTCCCAACTGCTCTATATAAAACTAGGAGAATCTATGCCACTTCCCCTCACACTTGCTGCCATATTGGCTGCGCCTACAGGCACAACATGCAGGATTTTAGCAGATTTTGTGTCAACAATGAAGATAGTAATATAATGCGAAATACAAGCTAATCCTGGTTGAATGGCGAAGGTCTAAACCAATAAATGAAGAAGAAGAATTGTGTTTATTTAATATCTTTACTAGGTGAAGCACAATTTTCTAAAGCCATATTTTTCTTACTGAATTTACAATGAGTATTGTTTTGAACTGCATTCATTTTGACATGAAAAAGCTTCTTTTTGGTATTTTTAATCGTTTAACAACGTTAAAAAATAACAAATGATTCGCGCGAACTTGCGTGAATTAACTTTAACTCGGCACTGGTTGCACCCTAATGGAGCCCTAAGAAATTAGGATTTTTAACTCACCAGCAAACAACTAGCATAATTGTATTTTTTGCTAATCTCCATCCAGCAAACAAACTCATAATCCCATAACTTCTTTCTTTTTGGCCCTCCTTCTTTCTTAAAATGATCATCGCATCTTCTGGTACCTTAGTTTTATTGACCTTAGCTATAATTTCCAATTGTCTAATACATTTAGCTGTTTTACCTTGATTCGCTAACCATCTTGGTGACTCTATTAACAATCTAAAATTTTAACAATAATATTTAGTTTTTACAACAAATTTAAAACTTACTTTGAAGAGAAGAAGAATAAAGTGCAAGGTAGAGTTGTAACCAACATAAAATAAAACCAGTGTCCCAAACCCCAAAAAAAGAATGGTAATAAACACATCCCAGTTGTCCATCCCAAATTTATCATCATAGCAATATGGGCACGATGACTTCCTTCCGAAATTTCCATGGAAATTATGAATGGAGACT
Organism: Liopterus haemorrhoidalis; assembly: GCA_963971575.1. Taxonomy (NCBI): domain Eukaryota; kingdom Metazoa; phylum Arthropoda; class Insecta; order Coleoptera; family Dytiscidae; genus Liopterus; species Liopterus haemorrhoidalis. Next base: position 10,861,411 of record OZ020615.1, read on the forward strand.
GATTGACAACCGCTGAAGTTAGACTTCCAAGGAGTGTGGCAAAGAGGAATAAGTTGAAGTTATGGGCAGTGAAAACTAAGAGACATCGTCCAGCCACAAGAGTGAAGAGAGTGATGTAGAAAATTGGTCTTCGGCCAATACTGAAAAATGGAAAACTTAACATTTTTTTTAATGTCAATGGAAGAATCTTACATGTCTCCAAGTTGTCCAAATATTAAAGTTCCAACTACGTCTCCAATTCTACCAACAGCAAAGGCGTTGGAGACATACATATCTTTTTCACAAACCCAGTCTTCTTGAGAAGCTGCTGTTTCTGTATACCATGTTCTGTCGAATTCCCAACCATACTGGCAATCTAAAAAAATTGTGTATTAAGTAAAATATGATTTATCATACATTTCAGAGTTTCGTGGGTTTCTATCATCTGTTTTGTAATTAGGAGGAGTAGTTTAAAATTGTCGCTCTAAAATTACAACTTGCGATTGACTAGAGAATCTTAATTATTTTGTATTAATTATATATACGAAATAAGATGTGAAGTGTGAATTTTCACACATTTCAGGGTTTTTGTAGGTATTTAATAAGTGTAAGAAGCCAACAAAATGCTGGGTCTAAAAATATTTTTTTTTTTTATGAAAGTTTTTTGATAATCATTTTTTCTTTATTTTAGTACTAAGAGTACTAGGAGTAATAAGAGTACTACATTTAATTTTTTTAAACACATATTAAATAATTTGCGGAAATTACTTCGGAATAAAATTAAATTAAAAAATAATTTTTTATTCTGTATTTGCTTCGTGTCTTCATTATATTAATAAGAAATATATTGATAAACGACTTTTTTTCAATTTCAAAAACTTATTTTTCATTATTAACAATTGTTGATTTATAAGTATTTCACTACTAAATATGATTTATTCTTTTCTGATACCTTAAAAACAAAAAACTAAACTAATTCAAACAATACGTTGAATCATGGCGTATAACAGTAAGCGCGCGCCTATAAGCTCCTTACACACGTGAACTCAATTCTCAGCTATTAATTTTTACCGACCGCATATATAAGAGAGGTATTGTAATCATACCGATTTTGACATTTCGAGATTTCGATGAATCTCCACGAATTGTTTTAGCATGATGTCTGTCGGTGTGTGTGTCCGTCTGTCTATCTGTCTGTCTGTCTGTCTATCTGTCTGTCTGTCTGTCTGTCTGTCTGTCTGTCCGACCGTCTGTCTGTGTACACGTGCAAAATTTGGCTAAACGATTTTTATGAAACTTCATATTTAAGCTTTTGACATCAATGGCACGAGTTGATCAACTTTTGGTAAAATTCGATTGACTAGAAATGGGAGTTACTCGTGTCGATTTTAAGATTTTTGCGAATATTTCACAACAGAGAAATATTTCGAAGAAAAATATAGCAATAACTAACAACTTTTATTTGAGACATTTTTACTTGCCCGACCTTAATATATAAGGGGCAAGTATTGTAATCGCGAAAATTTTCGATGTCGAAATTTTGACTGCTGACCACGTTTCATGGTCCAGGGAATCCAAAAAACCTATTTTCGAAATGCTGTCCGTATGTGTGTCTGTGTGTGTGTGTGTGTCTGTGTGTGTGTGTGTCTGTGTGTGTGTGTGTCTGTGTGTGTGTGTGTCTGTGTGTGTGTGTGTCTGTGTGTGTGTGTGTGTGTATACACGATAACTCAAGAACGGTTTAACTTAGAGAGTTCGTTCTGGTTCTAAAAAATTCTCCTAATAATTGGGAAGAACCCTATTGTTTTTATAAAGATCCGAAACAGAACAGAAGAGATTATTGTTGTCTGAAAGTGTCTTGCGTTGAATATCTTATTGTGTATTGTGTATTCGGTGGAAGCCTTGAAACTTATGTCCCGCGAATGTTCGACGATTCTGCCAAATTTTTCTTTTTAAATAAAATTCAAGTAAATCACAAGGTTATGCAAAGATTTTGCAAATAAACTATTTAAATATATTAGATAAGAATTTTATTTACCTAGTCTAGTTTTATTTAACTGCTCTTAAATTTATTTTTTTAAGGATTATAAACTTACCAACAGTCTGCATGTTTTCATAATTGTCCAACATCTCAGGTGTAGTATTAAACATTTGACATCTACTTGAAATCTGACGACCCCTTGTATCTGTATCTCTAAAAAATATTCTTAATTATTAAACTTTGGTTTAATTTCCATTACTTACACGGGTACCGTTAAATTTTTCCATTCTTCCAAAGTATAATTTGTGTTCTCCCTTCCTGGTACATAGCACCAATGATCAGGTACAGCTAATATTAAAATTATATTCAAATAAGGCATTGATGTACAAATTATCAACAAAAAATTAAAAATAAAAATAAATCTTTTTTGGAAAAATCCATTATTTCCAACCTTCTCCATTACAGTATCAAAATCTTCGGTTTCCATATTTTCCATTTTGATCTAAAATAAAAAATTATAATAAAATAAATAAAAGAATTAGGCTCAAACCGATTTAATAAAGATATTATTATTATTAATATTATAAAATAATTCCCAACAACTCTGCAACTGTAACTGCAACTCTGTGCCTGCAACTCGAAGGAAATAAGTTTATTTCTTGTCCTTCGGCACTATATAAATTGATTTCATTAAGATGTTTCTTCTTAAATCGTCATGAAGGTAAAATTAATTTGATTTAACTCATAGAACTCATTGAAAAAGTTATCAAAAAAATATTGTTAGATTTCCTAACAAAATTAGATATTTTATCACAAAAACAATTTGGTTTCACTAAAAATAGTACCGAAGATGCTATTACTAAATTGACCGAGCTTGTCTATTCGGTGCGTCAGAACAGAGCCGCAGTAAGGAAAACTTGCGCTAGGGGCAGAGCCGTGTTTTGGCGCTGTTGGCAAATAAAAACAAGGTTCTCACCTCTCAAAATTTAGGTGATGAGCAAAAAAAAAGGTCCTCGTCTTCGCAATGGCGCCCCTTGATCAAGCCCATCAGCGCTATTGCGCCCAGGGCTATCCCCCCCCCCTTACTGCGGCTCTGCGTTAGAATGTTATATAAATAAAATAATAACAACGCAAAAATTAATATTATAAATTATCCACAAAAAAGGTAAACAATATTCATCTAAACAGTTATTTTTAGATAGTAAAGTCTTAAACATTCCGAAATTATATATGTATTCGATATTAAAATTTATAAATAAAAACCCGACAATTGTTAATAAATTGAACCATTCTTACACTACAAGGTTTAAAAACTTAGCAGCAAATCATAAAACTTGTAAAACTTTTGGTCAACGCTGCTTCTGATATTTCGTGCCAAAAGTATACAAGGTGTCTCAAAAGAAATTTTATATTTATTTAGCTTACTGCGTGAACGCAACGTAACCGAGGGGCGCGGGGGTTATGTCAATCGGTAGCCTGGCTCTTGGGAATTCATTCGCTATGGAGCGTTTCTCGGGAGCAGACCGCGCGTTATGCGTGCGAGAGTTTTACTAAAACGGTGATTCGGCGACTGTAGCGCGTAGAAAATTCTGCAGTATTCGAGGTTTTCGCCACTTAAATGATGTGCCAAGCATTCCTCTCATTCGACATTGGGTTAAAAAGTTTGAAGAGACTGGTACAACGCTGGATAAATCAAAATCCGGGCGACCTAGGTCATCAAGAACGGTAGAAAACGTGGAGAATGTTAATCAGTCTGTTCGTGACGACCCGAACCTTTCAATTCGGCAGCGCGCAAGTGCTTTAAATGTGCATAGATCATCATTACATCGCATTATGCACAAAGACCTAAAGCTGCACCCCTACAAAATTCAATTGGTGCAAGAATTAAAGCCCCAAGATGCCAGTCAGAGGCTTAATTTCGTAAATCAGGTGATTGAGCGATTTTCAACGTTTACCAACATTTTGTTTTCGGATGAAGCTCATTTTCATCTTAATGGCCACGTAAATAAGCAGAACTGCCGCTACTGGAGTGCAACGAATCCGAAACGCAAACATCAGAAACCCCTACATTCGCCTAAAGTGACCGTATGGGCTGAGATGTCGGCGCGAGGAATTATCTGCCCTTACTTTTTTGAAGACGAAAGGGGGCGTGCAGTTACAGTGAATTCAGAGCGTTATGTGGAGATGTTAGACAACTTCTTGGTACCTGAACTGCAAAACTTTCCTGGCTATAACCAAAGAACATGGTTCCAACAGGACGGAGCAACTTCACACACGTCCAATATGTCTCTGCCACGTGTTCGTGAAATTTTCTCAGGCAAATTGATCTCCCGGAGAGGTGACATAAATTGGCCTCCACGCAGTTCAGATTTAACCCCTATGGACTTTTTCCTATGGGGTTATCTTAAATCTAAAGTTTATGCCAATAAACCGACTTCACTGGCGCATTTGAAAGAAAATATCCGTCACGAAATAGCAGCCATCCCTAAGTCCACCTGCCGAGACGTCATAAGTAATTTTACTGTTTGATTAAATGAGTGCCGAGAACGCGAGGGTCTACATTTAGACGATATTATTTTTAAGAAATAAATCCCCAAAAATTGTATTTTAATAATTAATAAACATTTTTTCTATATACGGCTTACTTTTTTTTTAATCGATCCACTAAATATAAAATTTCTTTTGAGACACCTTGTATAATAATTTCAGTCATTATATAAACATAAACCGCATCAATTTGCATCAAAGAAACTATTGTAAATATGCAAAAGACTACTGTATTAATTTGAGTAATACAGACAGACCCATTCTGTAACTCAGTTACTAAGATTATAGTAACTAAATATGTCTCTATGAGCAAGGTCAGTTACTATCATGAATGAAAGTCATTATACTTTTTATAATATTTTATCTTGTAGTAACGTTACTACACAGTAATTTTTTACAGAATGATCTGACTGTCTGAAAGTGTCTTGCGTTGAATGTATTTATGTGTTTATTGTATTTATATGAAATATAGCATTAGGAATTGAAATTTGTGTAGGTGCACTTATATTCGCCGACCCTAGTATAGCAGTCTATTGTGGTATTTATCTTTATTTTAGTGTCAAGTAATTAATGTACAAACTATATGTAAATATGTATTTAAACTTTAATAATGAAATAAAATTATTATTATTATATTATCCACTAGCGGCAGGTACGGCATAATGACGTAAATTTTAAAATGTGAAGGTATTTATAATTAGTTTTTGCCACAATTATAACAAAATTTATAAAATTTAAAAATATGCTTATGTGTACAAAAGTGGTTAATATTTATAAAAAAAATAAAATAAAAAAATTGATAAATAATAAAAAATCACTTTACAGTTCTGTTGAGATTCTATACTTTAAGAGGTTAAAATAAGCAGAAAGTTGCGCCAATGAACGACTTCAGAAAGAATTAGTCACGATTTTATCGTTTAAATGACTTAATAGGATAAGGTCCCCCCAATAAATGCTACTGAATGTGGCCCGGGACGTAAAAGGTTGCCGACCCCTGCTGTATACTATTATTATTTGCCTGTGAGAGATTCCATGATTCAACTACATATGAAATAATATAAATAACATACACATTTCTTAACTTCTTAAATAAAAAAAAGAAATAATTAATACATACCTTAATGTTGTTTCTAGATTGTTTTAAATTTTAATTTTTATTTGTCATATCTTTGGTATAAAATATTATTATTTTTTAATAAAATTGTAAGAATTTATTTAGGAATATTAACTGTATAATAATACATTTCAATGATATTTTGAAGTACACTATATTTTGGAGTTAAATTGGTCAATAGTCAACAGTAATGTTCTATTTACAGCTCATAGTGTACTGACAAATTTTACCAACAAAAGCATTTAATTTATTGTGTAAGTGGGAGCAATTTTGATTAAAATGTTCAACACTCTTTTGAGACAGTTTTGCTTCAGAAACCCCTCTCCCCCTTGCCATATATTTGTCAAAGCTTATGGAATTACGGCTTAGATAAGATAATGAAATTAAAGACAACTTAATACTATATTGTTACAAAATGTATTATACTGTAAGACTCCACACGGGAGCTTAGAAGAATACAGTAATACTTCGTTTAACATTAGGGATGCGTTCCTCAAGAACACTACGTTAACCGAATCAACGTTAACGGAGGAAGAAATAACACGCGAAGGATAGGGATAGGTTACTAAATTGAAAAAAAATACATTATTTAATACATTTTTAATTTTTTAATTAATAGATAGGAACAACTGAAAACAACTTTTCTTGACAAAATTTAAAGTATAAAATTAGTATGCATGTATGGATTACAAAATTAGCGGTTATACGTAAATAAACTGACAAGTTGTGACATTTTAATTTTTTGACTAGAATGAATCAAGGGTCGATTGCGTTGCTTGTCTCTTCTTTTCTCGTAATAGCTCACTGTAACATGTTAAAGAATTGAATACATTTCTTTTTACAGCACAACTTCGTGAAAAATCTGGATCATTTTCGGACAAAATATCTACCGAATGAGACACTCGACTCAGGCAATCGAACAATATTTTTGTTGTTAAAACTTTAACCGGCGGCTCTTCCATATCAATGTCAGAATTGGCATCTTCTCTTACCAAATTTTCTTCTATCAGTTCTTGCAATTCTTCATTTGTTAGCGGATTGTCGTTGTCATCCTATAGGAATTGTTGAATATCATCAGCGTCAACTTCATTGAAATGTAATTGGTGTGCCATTTCAACAAGTTCATTCTGGATTTCATTAGCAAGTTCCGATTCTTCTTCTAAATTGAGTCCTACTGTCGCCCAGAAATGACGTTATAGCGAGGTATTGTTAACGGAGGTAAAGTTAAGCGAGGTATTACTGTACTTGTTTTCAGTGGCGCACACAGGGAGGGGCCCGGGGGACCGCACCCCCCCTAAGAAAGAAGAAAATAAAAATAAAAACACACAAAACACACTAGAAAATTTTAAAAATAGAGATGAGGATTTTTTTTTTAGGTCGTCACTGGTATTTTAGTAGTGAGGACTTTTTTTTTAGGTCAACACTTTGTATTTCCGAAGCGAGGACCTTTTTTTTTAGGTCGTCACTTATATTTTAGAAGTGAGGACCTTTTTTGTTTTAGGTCATCACTTTGTATTTCCGAAGGGAGAACCTTTTTTTTTTTAGATCATCACTTGAAATTTAGAAGTGTGAACCTTATTCATAATTTAAAAAAAATTGTCTTCCTGCCCCTCCCCCCCCAACAAAAATTCCTGTGTGCGCCACTGCTTGTTTTGATATTTTGACAGCTGCACGTGCATTTTTTTACTGCTGCAACGTGCAAACAATCTATGGTGATACATAGTAAACACTGTTGTGGGAAAATGACTGATATTCAGTTAACAGCAATAATGAGATATTAACAAATTAATAAGTTCAATAAAAGTCAAATGGCAACACAAACTCTTAAATAAAGATTTTTGGAGCCAATTAACGCGTAATTATAGAGGAGACAAAAATTAGAAAGTGGAGATGGATTGATCACATTTTGTGGAGAGACTCAGTTGATGTCACTAGGATTTTCACGGAATGGAACTCACAAGGGTATCGACTAGGAATTACGACGGGTACCTGGGTACCCGGTACCCGATCCGTTAATGTTGTACCCGGTTCCGAATTTGAATACCCGCTACCCATTAATGCACTGTTATTCCATAATGCACCTGTGCTTATTTTAAGGGTTTTGTAGGTATGACCACCAAAAAACCCTTATAAAGTTAGAAATTGGCCAAACGGCTTGAGATATAAAGTTGAAATTTGGCATGCTTATATAACTCTTTGACCCACATATAGGAAACATACTAAGAGTTCAAAACCCACATTACGAAATAAATATAAACAAATATGTATTTAATGACAAAATAAATATTTTTTATGAAATTTTCGCTAAATATAAACCAAAAAACTTTTGTCCCCCACCATATTTCCCAGTGGGGTTGATGTTGTTGGGGTTTGTGTCGTTGAAAAAACAAATTATTTTTTTAAAATTTATTGTGTGGTATTAAAAGGAAGCTCTTTAGACGTAGATCGTTGTTTTTTTAAATTTGTTTCTTTTAACACGATTGTGGCAAAAAATCTGAAAAAACTATAGGTAGGTAATAAACATTGATCTGATCCGGAAACGTAGAAGAGATATTAATTATTTTCTTAATCAATTGCTAAATTATAGCTTATTATTTAAATTTAGTCTAAAAAAATTAAATGGAAGCTCTTAGTACTCAAATAACGTATAAAAATGTTCAAAACATGTTTATCAAAAAATTATTTTTAGACATCCAGCATTCTGTTGGCCTCTTACACTATTAAATACATACAAAACCCTGAAATGTAATGTAATGTAATAATTCACATCAATTTTGCTACTTTTACTTTTAATTTTTATATATTAACGGTAGCTGGTAATTAACGGGTAACAGGTAATTATCAGATAGCGGGTAATTATCTGGTAGCGGGTAATTAACTGGTAAGGGGTAATTAACGGATAGTGGGTAATATCCGGGTAATTGTTGCGAGTACCCGGTTCTATAAATTTCTAGTTCTCGTCATTCCTAGTACCGACGCAGAGATCGCCCTGCCAATATATGGCGAATAACAACTGCTTCAATTCTCCAGGAACTGAGAGAATTTGTAAAACGTAGAACTAAATTAAAAACCTGTCGAATAATAGACCAAATGGCAAATTTTGTTAGGTCCTGAAAGGAAATATAGGAACTGAATAATGAAGTCAATAAATACATGAAATCATAGAGGATACAAAAATTATAATATGGAGATAGATTGGTCACATTTTGTGGAGAGACCCAGCTGATGTCACTAAAATGGCTCTGGAATGGATCTCTCACGAAAACCGACGCAAAGTTCGCCTTGCCAATACATGACGAAAAACTGTTCTGCAAGAACTGAAAGAGTTTGGTAAATCCTGAAAGCAAATAAAGCTCTGTGGAATAGTAGACCCAAATGGCAAGCCTTTGCTAAAACTCTTTGGTCCAGAAAAGAGATATAGAAACTGAATGATGAAGTCAATAAATACATGACAATGGATGTTGAAAAAAATGCTTTTTTGCTAAATTTAAAAAACCAGATACTAACTAAAAGCTTATCAAGGGGTAGTGGTACGTTTAACGAATTGGCCATTGTATATAATACAATCGAATCTGCCGCAGTTAAACAACCTCTCGTGCGCCCATACTCATTGTAAAGTGTGTTTTTTTAGAGGTTTGTTTTTCGTATTGGCAATGTTTCCAGCAATGTTATCAGCAATGTTTCCAGCGAAAACCATTTTGATAGCTGACAGCTAAATGTGCTCAGTTTGGTTTGCCATTTCACCATGAATAGACTTACAAATTGTGCAAATTTATTTCGAAAATCGAGGTTCAGTTCGCGAAACGTCCATTTTACGGTCGACATAATCGTCCATCCGACCAAGTAATTCAAATAACCATGGATCGTTTTCGCACCACGTATCCTCTAATTGATAATGCACATCCACAGAGACGTTATACATTACGCACCGAAGAAGCTGTTGCTGCTGTGGAGCGTAGTATTGAGAAGGACCCGGCCAGAACTTTACAGTCAATGGAGACCACTATAAAGCCATGATTACTGACTTTTTGTTCCCAATTGAATGGCATTAATGTGGAAGAGTTATGGTTTCAACAAGACGGTGCAACATGCCACAAAGCGTGCCTCAATCGATTTATTGAAGGATACATTCGATGAGCGCATAATTTCGCGTAATGGACATGTGAATTGGCCTCCAAGATCGTGCGATTTAACACCTTTGGATTATTTTCTGTGGGGATATGTGAAGTCGCTAATCTACGCCGATAAACCAGAGACGATGGACGACTTGGAAGCCAACATTCGCTGCGTTATTTCCAATATACGGCTCCAGCTGCTCCAAAAAGTGGTCGAAAATTGGACTCACAGATTGCGCTTTATTCGAGCCAGCCGCGGCACCCATATGCCCAAAATCATATTTGAACACTAATGGCATAAAATTATCTTTCCATTAAAGCCAATACCATGGCCATTATCACGATTTTTATGTGTTTTATATCATTTCAAAGGTTAAACCCGTTAGATTCATCTTTTGAACACAGTTAAAAAACCACAACCGTTTGGTGGATAAAAATCACAGTTGCAAAATATTACATTCGGTTTATTTAATTATTACCATACAACAAATCTGCCTAATTTATACAGTCTCACATCTTAACAAAAATATTACATTGTATTAACTAGAAGATTGGGCCTAGAATATAGGATGAGGTAGGTTGAATATGCCAATCTATATTCTCTATTCTAACCATAGCTAACCAATTGGTCGTTTCATCAATAGCACAATCAGGGCCCTATTTCATAAAATCTGACACAAACTTTAACAAACTTGTCGAAACTTAATAATGTCAAACTTTTTTGAAAGGAATATTTGACAACTGTAATAAAATTGTCGAACTGCCACCTATCAATTTTTATGTAAGAGGGCCCTGAATTTCACCTTCATCATCATTAGTTAATCACTGACGTTCAAGGGCGGCCATAATCCTCCTCTTTGGATCTCCACTCCTCTTTGTCCTGTGTCACTTTCCTGATCCATCTGCCACAAATATGCATACATCTGTTTATCATAGAGACTACTCATTTCTCATGAAATAGAGAATATTTCTCCACTTTATTATCTATAATCTATTACTTAACCCACGCTTTATTTTGCTATCTAATTAATTAAATAAATTAATTTAACATTTATTTATTATTGCTCGTCTTTCTGTATTTTTCTGGAAAGCTGAAAAACTTTTGATTTGCCCCAAACTTTTGTGCATCTCTCAAAGTTTCTGGAAGTTTTTGGTGTAGAGTTTCTGGCAAAAATGCAGCGCAAATACTTCCTAAGAACATTAGTCCAATTAGAATTAAATATGGGTACCTGATGTCATAAGCAGTCCCCTAAAAACAAAAAAACAACAACAATAAAGCCAACAATGTAACTATTTTGGTCATTACATATTAAAGTTCCTATATACTGGCTAATAGCCAAAGCTGCTAAAGCCAACAAATAAAAGGAAAAAAAAAGTTCCTATATAAAAAAAGCGCAAAGTGGGTGTGGCTGAGCCTACAATTCGCAAACACTATTTGATTTCAGTAGTGCTGTCAGAAATCGATCTAACGGAACCGGAAACAGTAAAAAAAAAACGGTTTCGGGTTTACCCGGTTACCCGAAACCGGTTAAGTTTTTCGAAACCGGGTATCCGGAAACGAGTAATCGGAACCGGGTAATCGGAACCGGGTAATCGGAACCGGGTATCCGGAACCGGGTAATCGGAACCAGATAATCGGAACCAGGTAATCGGAACTGGGTATCCGGAACCGGTTATCCGGGTAACGCGAAAATTACAAACCCGGTTCTATGAGGACCCGAGTTATTTATTTATTTATTTATTTATGTACCCTGGGAACACAAACGGGACGAACCCAGCGAAGTGTCCACTAAATTTTTACAAAAATATTTACAAAATCAGTACAGTTCAAAATGTAATAAATTTAACAATTATTTTATGATGATTTGTAGTTTATGCTAACTGATTATTTAACAAAAGTTTACACATTACTCTAAATTTAGGAAGAGAATTATTAAATAAATCAATATGGCCAAAAATATTATTATATGTCGAAGAAAGTCTGACAATGGGAGAATTGATAAAAGAATTAGTGCTAGCGTAATTCTGGTGCAACAACTCGTTACGGCGTGTGTTGTAGTTCTGCACATGATAATTAATTAGTAATACAAGTTCGTTGCAGTCAATAATATTATTTACAATTTTATAAAGAAATATCATGTCAGAAAGAACTCTTCGTTCCTGCAACGGTAAAATATTTAATTCTAGACAAAGATGCTGGTAACTCTCATTATTAGACAGTGTATCCGATTTTGAGACAATGTAACGTACTGCCTTTTTCTGTATTTTTTCAAGACATAAAACATATTTATTGTAAGAAGGATTCCATATAACTGACCCAAAATTTAATAAACTAAAGACGTAAGCCTGATATAAAGATTTCACTGATAATGGGGAATGAAAATTTTTTGTTGCCCTTATAATGAAGCCTAGCATTCTCCAAGCTTTACCACAAATATAATTAAAGTGAGATTCAAATGTTAATTTTGAGTGTAATTATGAGGTATGTTCTAAATTGCAATAAATTCACACCAATTAAAGAAATGCTACACGGTTTGAATTGGATAAATGTTGAACAGATCGTTGAAATTAACACCTTAACATTTATTTTTAAAATCGTAAAGGGCCTCGTTTCTACCTATTTAACTGAAAATATAAATAAAGTAGAAGATATCCATAATTATGATACAAGGACTAAAGACCATGTATACGTCAGTGGCGCACCCAGGATTTTTTGTTGGGGGGGGGGGCTGAAGATAAAATTATTTAAATTAATGAATAAGGTTCACACTTCTAAATTTCAAGTGATGATCTTAAAAAAAGGTCCTCGCTTCGGAAATACAAAGTCATGACCTAAAACAAAAAAGGTCCTCACTTCTAAAATACAAGTGACGACCTAAAAAAAAGGTCCTCGCTACGGAAATACAAAGTGATGACCTAAAAAAAAAAGGTCCTCACTTCTAAAATACAAGTGACGACCTAAAAAAAAAGATCCTCATCTCTATTTTTAAAATTTTCTAGTGTTTTTATTTTTATTTTCTTCCTTCTTAGGGGGGGGGGCTGGCCCCTCCTCTGGGTGCGCCACTGATATACGCCAAACATATAAAAGGTAGGACGAGAGGCTTTTTATTTGAAACAGGGTTAGTTGCTTTCAACTATCTAGACGCAACAATAAAAGAGAGTCTAAATGTGAAACAATTTAAGAAAAAACTAAAAAACCAGTATGTAAATTGTACCCACTAATCCAAGCTAGATTATACCTGTAAGTTTTGTGAGTATTCTGTTTCTGTTTTTATATTATTTCGCATTATTTCTGTATTATTGATGTACTTTGTTGTTAACTATTAATAGGGGATACGCATAAAATTTGTATTTCCTTAAATAAAACTACATTATTTTGATATGTTAATGTTAGTTATGTCACCTAACAAAACAAAAATTACATTTTAATTAATATTATAGCCAAATTTTTGAATTAAAATATTGTAAATTTGAAATAAGCCGACCACGGAGCGAAGGTTGCCGAGTAAAAACGACTGAGTATGACGTCAAACGATAGGGTTTTCACGTCACAGATACAGCTACAACATAATCTTTACACGTGTGTATATTGTATTGTTCGAGAGTTTTGTATTTGTTTTTAAACAATTTTTCACGCATTTATTATTAAAATGGCAGATAAAGATTTTGTTAGGGCTCAGAGTGATAATTTACCCAACATTGATGCATTTATGCTCATGGAATATATGCAAAATAATGAATGCTACAGTGCTGAAGAAATACGTGGTGTCAAAGCAGACCTGTAAGTAATTTTTATTTTATATTCTATAACTTTATGTAAACAAACGCTGCAACTCTGTAAAATGTAAATATTTATGTAATTCAGAATTTTACTACATTGTTTACATGAAGTTACAAAACGTTAGAGGCATAATTGAAATACTGCAATATAAGTTATCTATTTTAATATAAAATTGAATTCGGTAAACATGTATAAATTGTTTTTATAGAATTAAACTTTATTTTAATTAAAATCACTCTAACTTTACATAACCTATAAAAGTTATACAAACAAATAACTTCACTACAGACTATGTACGTCGGTAAGCTAGTAGTGTCATGCGTCAGTTAGAAGGGGTATGACGTCACACGTCGTTTTCGCGCGCTACATACATTTATGATTTTTTTAAGCCTTCAAATTACAAAAAAAAAAAAACTGTTTTTTATGTTTATATGCAACAAGAGGAATATAATAAAAAAAAATAAAAAAATCATGCCTATCCCCTATTACTATTATTTTGTATTATTAATTATTATATCACTTTTTTGTATATTTGTATGTAAATACTAGCAAAGCAACTAATTATAATTATAAATAAATAAATAAATCTGACGTCGGCTTCTTTAATTTCGTCAGTTTGCTCTACTTTCTTTATATACTGACTTTACTACTTACCAAATAAACAATATAAGGTCCTAAGATGCCAAAAGCACTACCAGAAATTAAGCCAAAACTTAATCCAGTTTGTCGAACACAGGTGGGATAAATTTCTAAAGTTTGCAAACAAGTTGCATAGAAAACATAAGCTATACAGAATTTTATAAATGCTGCAAGTCCGGACACAAGCCATCCCATATTTGGATCTGAAATTTTACAATTAAACAAAGAAAATACGAAGGTAGGTTAATAAGTCCTTACGAAATCTAAGAGATGGCGCTAGTAGTATTGAAAGTTTGTTTCTGAAACATACCATCTATCAATAAACCGTTGTCAAATTTTCATTTTTCGATCGCGTGGTTTAATTTTTACAATCGATTGAAGCAAACAACTTTTGTTATTTTATTAGGTGTACTGGAAAGTTTTTTCGTTTTTATTATTAGTACAGTATGCGAACTAGTCACGACTTATTCGCTGAATTAAACAGACGTCTTTTGCGTTTTGATTAAACTTTGTAATCTTGAGTACCTAATTATTGTTTTCGTTTAATTTTAAACCCTTGCATTTTAAAATGCCGGAAGAATTTTCATCAAAACATTTTTTTATGCTGTTTAATGTTGTATGAATACCATAAAAAAACGGTGTACACTTGTGCAGTTATGATCGCGAAAATACGTGAATTACGCTTCGAATTGTTGCTGCATTCACCTTATTCACCAGATTTGGCCCCCAGCGACTTTTTCCTATTTCCAAACATGAAGAAATGGCTCGCCGGAAAAAGATTAACGTCGAACGAGGAGGTCATCGCCAAAACAGATGCCTATTGTGAGGGCCTTTCGGAATCTTACTTTTTGGATGACTTGAAAAAGTTGGAGCAACGCTGGGTGTATCAAGTTAAAAGGAGACTATGTTGAGAAATAAAAATGAATCAACCCAAAATAATGTGTTTTCCTATGGTTGTAAGGACTTACTGACTTACCCTCGTAATTATAAAAGTTGCGTTCTAGGATGAAATCCTTGGTAGGCTACAGACTAACGCGATTGCGCATAATTCTTTTCGGACAACAAACGTCTAATCGGAATCATAATCGCAATCACTTAAGTAATAATACACATACACGTGGTTCTCAATTTATCAGGGATTGCATCCGCGAACGTAGTTAATAAAATATTTACCAGTTATATAAATTGCAAGAGGAATATCAGAAACTCCAGCTAGTGCGAAAATGAAAACTTGGGTCAATCTTCTCCCGATTGAATCACTGGAAATACGACCTAAAATACTAGCGGGCACTTCTGCGACAGATACGAAGAAGAAATTTAAAAATGGGTTGCCCCCTAAAGCATTCACATTGAGGACAATAATTAAATGGGCTAGCGCACCATTAATCCTGAAAAATATTAAAACTTCGTCAAAATAATTTTTATTTTACCAAAACACGTAATAAGTAAATATTTTTATGAACATTTTAAATAAAAATAACAAAATAAATATAGAAAAATATAAACAAATATAAATCGAAACGTTAGCGAAGTTAAAATTTCTGACCAGGCCGAATCCCATTACTTCCTCATCATACCATAAAATAAAAATAACCGCAACGTTTTCTGAAAATCAATTATAAAGGCGCGTCCCCACCGCTGTTTGCCAGTTGGCAAGGCAGGTTGGCAAAGCCAAATTGGCAAAGCTAGTGGCTGTAAAAACGTCCACATCTGTGTTGGCATTTAGTTTAGTCGCACAATGTTCACGGAGGAGGATTTCCTAATTGCTTTAGCTGCTGCATACTTGACAGTGAAGAAAAAACACGCAAATGGCCCAAAGGACGGTTTTAGGTATGTCCAAGTCTTCAAAGTAGATCACGATATGGAGCACGTGAGTTAATGAAGGATTTAGTATTGGGCGATGTGGACGAATTGAATCTCGAGTACAGAGGATGTGGTTTCAAAAACTTTATTTCGAATGAAAAGTAGCGATTTTGAAGTTCCTCTAAATTTTATTGCGCCAAATATCAAGAAGGAAGATACGTCATAAAGAAGTCTGAAGGAAGATACGTTACAACTGAAGCCTAAAGCCGCGTGATGCCAGTGGTTGGCACGTCCCCGCTCTCCGTTCTTATCGGCTTTCTTTGAGGGAGACCAACTCGAGCGATTCTTGTGGCTCGTCGCTGGCACGATGGCATGTGCCAACGGTCACGTCTACATTACTTCTGGCATTGCCAAATGGCCTTGCCAACTGGCAAACAGCGGCATACTGTGGACGCCGCTTAAGTTTTGAAGAGCAATAAACAGCAATGGACTTATTTATTGGTTTTACTGAGTTTTTGTACATAAGACATATAGCAGTTCTTATTTAGAATTAGCATTACAAAGATAATAAATAATTGGATAGGTAGGTGCAAATAGCTCAAAATACCCAAAATTTTAGTTACCCAGATGTTCTATTAAAGGGACGATATATATTATGTGTATCAAGACAGAGGGACACGATTTTTCTAGAAAAGGCGACGTGTTAGCAAGCTGGGGAAAATTTTTGATGACCAAAGTTTATTCAAAGAATTAAATAATAGTACTGAAATTTTCCCGAATAAACCGGTGCATCAAAGTGCCTTCCATCTTGATTTAAACACTTTCGTATATATACTTTTGAGTTATCTGTAGCTCGGAGCATAATAAAAGAAAAATAACAGAAAAACATATTTTTTCATTGTATGACCCCGGTATGACCCCTTGTATGACCCCGGTTGAGAAACGCTGCCTTAGACTCAGTGGCGGCGCTAGCACTTAAAATCTTTTTTTTAACAATGAAAGGCAGATACAATATTTCATTGACTAAAAATTGAGTTTTTCCAAAAATGGTATTGTAAGTCGTTGGCCGAAGTGTACTGATAAAGGTGGAGACTATTTGATTAATAAATATGTTTTCTAAAAACTCTCCTTATAAAATCCGACATTTCATATAAAAATTTCATATAAAATAAAAGCAAATTAATAATTTAATATTTACCAACAAATAAGAAGAAAAATAGTATTTTTAGTAAGTCTCCAATTTGAGAAAAGTGAAAATACACCATAATTTTTTTCTTTTATTTCTTCCTTCTTCCTTAAAGTTATCATTGCATCCTCCGGAACCTTCGTTTTGTTTACTTTAGCTATTATTTCTAATTGTCTAATACATTTGGAAGTTTTTCCTTGACTAGCTAACCATCTAGGTGATTCAATCAACATTCTAAAAAAAAAAAAACATTAATTTTGTTTCTTATGAAAGTATAGCCGGGCCGCCGAAACCAAACAGTTACGTCATTTTAAACGACACAACTACATTCCAACTCTAACCTAAAAGTTAGTGTGCTAGAAAGAGAGGACATGATATAAAGTGATGTAATCAGCAGATCTGATAAAATC
Organism: Liopterus haemorrhoidalis; assembly: GCA_963971575.1. NCBI lineage: Eukaryota > Metazoa > Arthropoda > Insecta > Coleoptera > Dytiscidae > Liopterus > Liopterus haemorrhoidalis. Next base: position 10,878,963 of record OZ020615.1, read on the forward strand.
AGCTATGGAGTACCTCAAGGATCTATCTAGGTTCAATCCTTTTTCTCATTTACATAGGACACTACCTTGTTAATACCACGAAAATATAAATGACGACCTAAAAAAAAGGTCCTCGCTTCGAAAATACAAAATGATGACCTAAAAAAAAGATCCTCATCTCTATTTTCTAGTGTATTTCTGTGTTTTTATTTTTATTTCCTTCCTTCTTAGGAGGGGCCCGGGCCCCAGGCTCCTCCCCTGGGTGCGCCACTGGTACACAATAATCGTGATAATCTGACGAATCATAAGAATATCCACCATTACGACACTAGGCATAAAAAGAATATTTACTGCCTATATACTAGACTCTAAAAATCCAGACAATTTAATAATTATTACGCATGAAAATTTTATAATAAGTTGCTAGATTTCTTTATAGCTTTGTCTTCAACAAACTTCAAAAGTATTTTTTTTTATGATAAGTTATAGTTTTTATTCATATGAAGAATTTCTGAATTTTAATTTTGACAATATGACTTTATCTGACTAATAGTACATCACTATCATTTTTTGACTGACCATTATCTATTTGATAATACAATGTGGTTGATAAATATAATAATAATAGTAATAGTAATAGCTATACCTATCAGGTCAATCAGCTATTTTTATCAGGTCTCCTGATTTTATCACTTTTTTCCAGGTCTCTCTAGCAAGTACTATTTAGCAATTTTTAGGGTTTTGTAGGTATGACCAAAAAACCCTTATACCGTCATTTTGTCGTCTGTCTGTCTGTCTGCCTGTTCGGTAAAAATTGTAGCCAAACGGCTAAACCTAGAGATTTGAAATTTGGCATGCTTATACAACTCTTTGACCCGCATATAGGAAAAATACTAAAACATCTAAAAAACATATCCCCCTAAAAATATAAACAAATATGTGCTTATCGAAAAAAAAAAATATTTTTTTATAATTCTGAGTAGGGTATCAAATGAAAGCCCTTGGTACGTGGATTAACGATCAAATTTTTATTTTTGCAAAATAAATTATTTTGAAGCGATTTTTGCCAAAATTGTGCAAAAAATTTTTTGTCCCACACCCTGTAGCCCAGATGGTTTAAACTAAAAATCTGAAAAAATTCTAAGTAATGTACATTGGTGTGAACCGGAATAGTTCAACAGGAATTTTTGATCAGATTAGGTTTTTGGAAAAAAACGCATTTTTTGTGATTTTTGGCTAATAATGTACACAAGTTATAGCTTTGTAACATGCCACACTGGAACGTGTATGCTGGTCTTGTGGTACTTGACGCTGATTTTTCACCTAAGTAACACGATCCGAAAGGGATCGAACCCTGTGAGAAGAGACTATATTATTTTTTGTTTTTTTTTTTAAATTTTAATATTGTTTAAATTGCATTTAATTTTTAAAAGCGTAAATTTAATAGCCAGTGGAAATTGTTTAAATTATAATTTAATTCTGTTTCAATGTACACGAAATCAGAGGGGCGGAACTTATAACAACCAATGGAAGCCAGATTTTTTAAAATTCTTAATGAACCTTGCTATATAAAAAAATTACTGCACATATTTAGAAACCTAAATAATGGTATTAGGCGTTCGAATTAAAATTAACAGAAAAAATATTTTAATATAAAATTTGTTTTCGCATCCAAAATAATCATCATTCACTTACTAAATACCTGCAAAACCCTGAAATGTGTGAAAATTCACACTTCACATCAATTTTTTTGTCTTAGTTGTGATTGAAATTATGGGGTAATATGACTAACGAAATTGATTAGGCGGCCCAAGTGTATTACTTGAAAGAGATAAACACGAAGATAACGCTAGGTAGTGTGGTAGCAAGCATAAAATAGACCCAATCTCCTAATGCCCAGAAAAAGAATGGTAGTATACTCATCCCAGTTGTAAATCCTAAGGCTTGTATCATGGCAATATGTCCCCTGTTACTTTCTTCTGACATTTCCATGGATATTATTAAAGGAGAATGGCCAACAACACCTGCTGTCGAACTACCAAGAAGAGTTGCAAAGAGGAACAAATAAAAATTATGAGCACTGAATGCAGTTAGACATCTTCCAAATGTGAGTGTGATTAATGTGAAATGGAAAATTGGTCTACGTCCAAGTCTGGAAAGAAAATACATCGTTAAAATTGACGAAGACACTGTCGCAACATAATTTACATTGTTTTTTATTATGCGAGCTGACTCTCGTCTGTGTTTGGCTACGTATAAACTGCATAAGGGTACGAACACGTAGAACGATTGTTACTGGGGGGTCGTGAAAGCTTCGTCCGGGGGCCGCGAAGTCATATAAAATCGAAGCATGAAATTATAATAGAAAAACGCTCAATTTTGCAAGATATATTCATAAATATATGATATTTATATTCATTAAAATATACCTTTTAAACTTAAATAAAATAAATTATACTTATTTTGACAACTAATTTAAACTTATTAAAACACTCCACGTTGGAGGTACTTCAAGTACTTTCAAGGAGGTACGACTTGAACTTGCAATATTTTTTGTTATGCTCCGAGCTACTGTTAGCTAAAGAGTAAGGATGCGAAAGTGTTCAAAATGGAAAGCATCTTGGAACAATGGAACACTTGTAAATAAAAATACTTGCAAGCCATTATAGGTAATCGTAACAGATATTAAAAACATGTTTATGTAAAAGTTGTTGTTTTTCAAAAGTTTTATCCAATTATACCCAACACGCCATACGTTCCTATATAAAAACTCGAAGTTGTCCTTGATATCCTGTACTTCCGGTTTATTCTGAAAATTTAAATACTACCATCCAATTATTTGGGTAAACTCTGGTCACCAAATTATTTTCCCAACTTGCTCACACATCGTCTTTTCGAGAAAAATCGTGTTTCCTCTATCTTGATACACCTTAAGATCCCTCCCCCGCTCCCCCCTCTCTCTCACTATATATATATATATATATATATATCTTTACAGGACTGGCGGTTGGGAAACACTGCTCCAGGTAACTATCTGACAGATAAGGTTATATGATACTTTCTGTGCTGAATAAATGTCATCTCGTCTATCAGTACAAATGTATCTATCGGATAGTTATCTAACGGATAATGAGACTGATGTATTGAATTCACTGCTTGGTAATGTCATTTATTCAGAAGATAAAGTTCCAGATAACATTATCTGTCGGATAGTTACTGAGTGGTTTAAATGAAGGTGGAAAGACCGGGCCTTAAGGTCATAATGCCCGGGGGGGGGGACACTTAGCTTTCCAAATGAACCCGTAAATAAAAAAATTAACCTGTTTAAAATTCTCGAGAGATAACTCTTCATCCCTTTCTGAGATCTCAGAATTATCATTGATAGCCCAAAGTCATCCTATTATCACCTCTGTCCTCCCATTTTACCATATAGGCCGTGTCTCCAACGCTTTAGCTCTGAAATTTTAATAAATCCTCAATCAAAATGTATAAATATTTATATAAAGATACAAAGGACTGGAAAGGTATTTGTAGAAATTTTTGTTAATTTTATAATGTAAGTCATTGTTATGTAGAATGTGCTTCTATGGACAATATAGAAACACATATGTATGTACATGCATACACTATCGGCTATAACTAGAGAAACAAAACTATTTTTTAAATCATTTTCATAAATCCCGATTATTGACTAAATGGATATTGAATTATATTGGTATAGCAACAACAATTTATAAGTTAGAACCTGTTCTTAAAAATATTTGTTGTACTGGTACAATAAATAAAATAATTAACTTTCTGCTGCAGCAGACCATCTGCATATTTCTTTTGTAAGACTTAATAATCAAACAATTTTTTGTGGTTAAATTTTTTCCTTTGCCCTAGCTCCCGTTCTTGTCCCGGTTTAGAATTTCATAATATGGTAAGCCTACATATATATATATATTAAGTCTTACAAAAGAAATATGCAGATGGTCTGCTGCAGCAGAAAGTTAATTATTTTATTTATTGTACCATATATATATATATATATATATATATATATATATATATATATATGGGGGGCCCGCAGACAATATTTAAGTTATTTTGGGGGGTCCCATGCCAGAAAAGGTTGAGAAACACTGTTATAAGCGACATGTATTGGCGCTTGCGATGCCCATACCCTGAAAACATCTGCAGTTGTCTCTATTTCACAGCAGAGTACTGCTCCCCAGTTTGGGAGAACAGTACTCACACACAGGGATCCGAAAAAGTTATCTATTTGTCGAGAGTAGATAACTTTGATTCAATTTTATATCAAGGATGCGAACAAACCGAAAACGAAAGCAAAATAATAATATTACCAGAATTTTTTAAAGCATGGAAACAAGAACGACATTTTGTTCTCATTTTTGGTTTTCTTCATGCTTTCCAGTTAGAAATTTGATTAATACTACTCGTATTAACAGATTAATTCGATGAGGCAGTAAAGATTTTTGTTTTTACTTATATCCATTTTATATGTTTCTGTATACTTTGTTTATTATGTTGAAGCGGAACTAAACTGGATTTTCGTTTATCAAGTTGTAGAGAGCTACGTGATTATTTTATGTTGGCAGCCAAAATCTAAATGTTAAGACGGAAAAGTGATAAATTATGAAAAATAAAGTATATAAAATAGGTACAAGAAAATTTTTACTGGGAAAACCCATTAAAGAGTATGAACAACTATATTTGCTCTGTACTACATTCTAATGGTCGAACGGACTGTAGTTTACTTAGCAGTGCTAGTTGGAAACGCCGAAATATATAGACAAGCGCCCTGTGTTTTCGGGTACATTTGAAAGTAAGACGATAATTATTCTCGATGGTCGTCGCTTATAAGCACATGTTTACTAGCACCGGAACAATCTTTCTACGTATTCGTACCATGAGAACAGAAAGATCAATTTGAAGAACTTCTACGCTATTCAGTTATGCGTTTATATAATGCGTTCGCATTAAACACAACAACGATAATTCTATGATTCATTTTCATTATGTTATGCGGTCATTCCATACGACTATGCTATGCGTATATTATTAGGTAGTCAAGGATGAAATTTGTTGAAAAAAAAGACAAAGTTGGTTGATAACTTACAAATATAAGGAATTATTTTATTCAAGTATGCACCCATATTGTGTATATACTTTTGCCACTTAAGCGGCAGGTTTTTCAGGCCGGTGGTATAAAACCCTGCCGGACGAGAGTCAATGAATTCCTGGAAGGCCAATTTTACAGCATTGTCGGAATTAAACTGTTTTCCTATTAAAAAGTGTCCAAATTGCGGAAGAAGTGGTAGTCAGTGGGGGCTAGGTCTGGTGAGTATGGAGGATAATGCAGAAGTTCCAACTCCAATTCCTGTAGTTTTACCACAGTCATTTGTGCAGTGTGTGGTCTAGTGTTATCATGTAATAAGATAAGAGTCGATCTGTTGACCAATCTAGGCTGTTTTTCTTTAAGTTTTTGCATCATTTCGTCCAGTTGGTTGCAGTATATTTCTGCTGTGATCGATGTGCCAAGGTTTTTTTTTTGTTTGATTTTTAAGTTATCTGTACGAAATTTGGCGAACCAGTTTGATATTCAGACCAATTCTGTAACTCTGTTACTATGATAATAGTTACTAAATTCGTCACTACGAGCAAGGTCAGTTACTATCATGAATGAAAGTCATTGTATTTTTTATAATATTTTATGTTGTAGTAACGTTATTACACAGTAACTTTTTACAGAATTAATCTGATTGTCTGCTTCGTAGTAACACTAGAGCCAAATACACTATTAATGTTTCGCGCGAGTTCGCGTGTTCGCGAGTCCGCGGTCCGCGGTGCCGTAGTTCCACGAAAGAACTCATACTTCATACTAGTGCGAATTTGCGACCGGTCCATTTTCAACAAAATTAATTTAAAAAAAAAAGTTTTTATATTTTTTAGAGCATACAAGCATACAATTTCTTTAAACAGGCGAGATATCTAACAATCCAAAAAAAAACAACGGTAAAATATTAAGCTAATATCAAATAATAAGCTGTTAAAGTTGGCAATATTATTAACTACAAATTTCATCCTTGGCGACCTGATATAAACGATGCTTAACACTTACAAATCACCAAGTTGTCCAAATATGATGGTTCCAAGTACATCTCCAATTCTTCCAACAGCAAAAGCGTTGGTTACGTAAAGTTCGTTTTCACAAACCCAATCCTCTTGGGAGGGGGCAGTTTCGGTATACCAGGTTCTATCGTACTCCCATCCATACTGACAGTCTATAAAAATAAAAAAATAGATAGACATTTCAGGATTCTGGAGGAATTTAGAAAGTGTAAGTGTAGTGTAAATAAAATAAAAAATAAAAAACTGTATATTCATGCCAAATGTCAATCCTTTAGATTCAATTGTTTGGCTCGTACAATTAATGTAATTTGAACCGTATATACAGTTAGACAGCGGACAGACAGATGAGTAACGGTTTCTTCATTTTTGCCAACAAAACCCTAAAAATTAAAAAATTATATAAATGCAGCGTTCTATTAATACATTGCATGCAGGAAACGAGAAAACCAGGATACGTTGGGTACCTCTCGGGAGCATTATCAGGATACCGTGCCTATAATAATTATCCTTCAACTACACTCAAAGTTAAAAAGAAATAAATATTTTTTTTATATGTTGTATAAAACGACGAACAGATTTAAGTAATCGTGAAAAATTAGGTAAAAACATTAAATATTTATGTCAGTAGCAAAGATAAGATTTGAAAACAATTATTTATTTGCAAAAACAAACAATAAATCTATTTACTGTCTGGTTATTTACGAAAAAATATCAACAAAATCTAGGTTAGTAAACATAAATAAACGAACCACATCAGTGTACTTTCAGAGTTAGCTGTTACGTGTTAAAAAAATAACAGAAAAGTTATTTTATAATCGAACTTAAAATCAAGGTCTATAATACGTAAAAGATTCGTGAGTACAAGTTCTACTGACGATTTGGAAATTTCTCATAAAATTACTTGATAGACTTACCGACTACTTCTAATTTTTGACTATTTTCTAATGAAGCCAAAATTGAATCGAAAGAAGAGTTGTACATTTTGCATTTACTAGCAGAGTAATGACCCCTAACATCAATGTCCCTAAAAATTAAATTAAAAATAAAAATTGTTTTTATTATTTTTAAAAATAGTCGAAGTTTTAAGGTTCTTATACAAGGTGTCTCAAAAGAAATTTTATATTTAGTGGATCGATTAAAAAAAAAGTAAGCCGTATATATAAAAAATGTTTATTAATTATTAAAATACACTTTTTGGGGATTTATTTCTTAAAAATAATATCGTCTAAATGTAGACCCTCGCGTTCTCGGCACTCATTTAATCGAACAGTAAAATTACTTATGACGTCTCGGCAGGTGGACTCAGGGATGGCTGCCATTTCGTGACGGATATTTTCTTTCAAATGCGCCAGTGAAGTCGGTTTATTAGCGTAAACTTTAGATTTAAGATAACCCCATAGGAAAAAGTCCATAGGGGTTAAATCTGGACTGCGTGGAGGCCAATTTATGTCACCTCTCCGGGAGATCAATTTTCCTGAGAAATTTGCCTCTGACTGGCATCTTGGGGCTTTAATTCTTGCACCAATTGAATTTTGTAGGGGTGCAGCTTTAGGTCTTTGTGCATAATGCGATGTAATGATGATCTATGCACATTTACAGCACTTGCGCGCTTCCGAATTGAAAGGTTCGGGTCGTCACGAACAGACTGATTAACATTCTCCACGTTTTCTACCGTTCTTGATGACCTAGGTCGCCCGGATTTTGATTTATCCAGCGTTGTACCAGTCTCTTCAAACTTTTTAACCCAATGTCGAATGAGAGGAATGCTTGGTGCATCATTTAAGTGGCGAAAACCTCGAATACTGCAGAATTTTCTACGCGCTACAGTCGCCGAATCACCGTTTTTGTAAAACTCTCGCACGCATAACGCGCGGTCTGCTCCCGAGAAACGCTCCATAGCGACTGAATTCCCAAGAGCCAGGCTACCGATTGACATAACCCCCACGCCCCTCGGATACGTTGCGTTCACGCAGTAAGCTAAATAAATATAAAATTTCTTTTGAGACACCTTGTATATATTTTTTTTACGTGTTACTAAAAAACAAAAATTTAGAAAATGAACGAAAATTGAGCGAATAGCAATGTCAGGATAGACAACAGTGCGAGATCGGAAGACCCCGTAGAGCGTTATAATTTCTGTAATACGAGGGTCGTCTCAAAAGTAAGTTACACTGTTTTTTTTAATCTGTGTGTTTGGTGGGAAAAGTCTGGGAATCTCAGGGAATTTGCGTCTGGGTGTAGTAAAATTCCTATGCGCGTGCGTCGATCGATCCGTCAGTCAGGCTCCAGCCACTATGGAGACTCCCCTTGCTCCTACCACCGATTGCGAAGTTCGTATTGTTATTCGTTTTTTGACGGCAAAAAATAAAAATGCTACTGAAATTCATCGCGAGTTTTGTAGTGTTTATGGTGAAGACGTTATGTCAAGGCCAATATTTTTTCGTTGGCGCCAATCATTCATTAAAGGGAGAACATTACACGATGACCAACGAAGCGGTCGCTTTTCCACTTCCTGCACCTCGACTGTTGTCGAAGATGTTCGAAGGGTCATTGACACCGGAGCATGTACATCATTAGTTAGGTAACATTACATTTTTACTTATAATTCTTTTAAAATATTCATATTTATTGTTAAAAAAAGTCGATAATAAAATCGTAACCCAATGCTGTCAAAGAAACAAGGTTATGTTTATGTTTTTACAGCGATAATAGTACGAGAAGAAGTCAGTAATTAGGTCACAAACCGATGTTGGAAAGCTGAAAATAGCAGTGAGCTATTTCCGAAAGTGTCATTAGGTGGCAGCACAATCCAGCTTGATAACACTTAAGTGACAGTTCCTGTGTGCGTGCGCAGGCAGAGTGAAAATGGCGATCTTGTTCGAAGAGTATACTGCGGAAGAGCAACGTGCTGTTGTGCATTTTTTGTGGGCAAAAGGACTTCTTGCAAAGGATATCCATAAGGAAATGTATCCTGTTTACAGTGTAGAGTGTTTGTCGCGTAAAGCAGTATACAACTGGGTCGTGAAATTCGAACTGGGCATTTAGATGGTGAATGATGCAACAATTCAACGGGTGGACGAAATGGTTCGAGTTAACAGGCGGGTTACAATAGACAGCATAGCAACTGCAATAGGATGTTCTCATGGTTTGGTCTACAAAAAAGGTTCTTGGCGGTAAACGTTTCGCGGGTGATAACGATGTTGAACGAGAGGTACGCATGTGACTGAGATTGCAGCCCAAAGACTTTTATACAGCAGGCATTGGCGCATTGATAAAGCGATGGGATAGGTTTATTAATGTTGGTGGCGACTTTGTTGAAAAATAAAACTTGTTTTCGGCTAAGTATATCTTTGAGTATTTTTTTAATAGGCTTTTGTGACTTAATTACTGACTTTCCCTAGTACAAGTTAGTAACGCATCGTCCATCTCTTTTAACATGTTGTACAGTGCATATGTCTGTCTCTTTCTGTCGACAACAGAAAATGTTGCCAAACGTACTTCTCTATTAGTTACAGGCGGACAAACTTCTCGTGGCCGGGCGTGAAACATGCGCGTGAAATTTGTAGTGGGGATTATAACTTTGGCGAATTGCATTATTTCCTACACACGCTATTACAGTCAAGTACATAAGCACACCATTCAAAATATATTAAATATTTAAAATCATGGAGACAAAAAGCGAACTAGATGGAGGTGCTATTAATAGTCAAAGCCGAGAAATATTTAGCAATGTTCTTGATTTTTGTAAGCCTATATTATTTACAATCTACTTGAAATTGCTGGAGTTTGGAAAATGACGCGGGACGGGGGTGCTCTGGCCAATAAACAAGTCGACAAAGTGAACGTCAAATGCAGTTATCACTTAAATCAAGCAGCTACGTTTCTATTTCTAGTTTTCTTGTTCGACTGTGATGGGAGGAACTTGTGTTTATAGACGTACCTAAGTGATAAATATAATGTACACGTATAAGAATGTGAACTTGTTTGTTTGATTGTTCTCTGTATCTGTCTCTGTCTTTCATAGTGCCCTCTCTATGCGCACCATAAGCCACGCTCGGCCACGAGATGTTTGTCCTTTTGTAAAAGATCGTAGTATAGAGATTATGAACAATACTAACGTTAGCACCACATTTTCTTAATTTAACAAGTAACGCTTAATTGCAATATTTAGTAGATAATGATCATAGCCTGAACTTTTTAAACAATGATAGTATTTTTACTTCGTTTAGCTAAATGTAGGTACATCAATGACATTTTTATAGAAATATTGACGTGGTAAGTCATATATATATTTTTTTTTTTTGGTCAACATTGATGTCTATTGATATCTTGTGAACCAATATCCATCCCAAATAATAATATTAATTATAACTTACATGGGTACTGTTAAATTCTTCCATTCTTCCAAACTAAAATTCGTATTTTCTCGTCCTGGAACATGGCACCAGTGATCAGGAACTCCAAGTATTAAAATAATATTAAAATAAGTCCAAGCTGTCACAATCACGAACAGATAGTTATAAACCCATAAATATCTTTTTTGGAAAACACCATTTGTTCCAACTTTCTCCATAACAGCGTCAAAAGCGTTGTCTTCATTTTTCTGTTCATCAGACATTGTGGAAAATAGTCTGAAAGAATTAATTTTATTAATAATACACTAACACACATTTTCATAACCAAATTCACTAAAAATGTTTAGACAGTGAACTTTTGAAGATGACCAGTTAAATAAAATAATCCTAATAAGGAAATCACAAATTATTTCATCAAAATTGCAACTCTAGACGTAACTGTACTAATTCTTTTAATATAAAATGAAATAATCACTACAATTTTTAATCAAAAAATGACTCTTACTAAATTGAAATGAATTTACTAAGGACATAAGATATCAATATGATACAGGGTGTCCCGGACGAAACTTGCCCAATTGTAAAGGTGTGTGCTTCCTATAATTTTAAGCAAAAAAGTTTATATAGTTCACAAGACTTAACTTGCCAATTGATCGACAGAGAACCGATATACAAATACGAGGGTTACCTTTTTTGTTTTTACAAATGTCCACTAGATGGCAATATTGAAGTGTGTCATTACTATATTCGTAAAATTTGACATTTGTTATTGTGAACTCAGTGGCAGATTATAAATTGACCGAGTAGTTTGATGACAGTGAGCGTTAAAAAAAACATGTTTATGAAAAAATTGATATTACTCGTGAAAGTTTTCGTTGGATGATTTTAGTAAAGGCCTAACTCAATGTATAGATTCGCTTCGTTAAACTTTTGGTAATGAAGCACCATCAGAAAAGTCTGTTTACAATTGGTTTGCAGAATTTCATCGTGATCGTGCGTTTATCAGTGATGAATCTCATGAAGGACGATCCAAATCGGTTGTGATTCAAAAAAAAAAAACCGGTACGTCAAACAATTGATTATTTGAAGGAGAAAAACATCGAATTAATGTTGACATTATGTCGACGGTTGACAGTATCCAAGAAAAGAAAGTGCTACACAATCTTTATCATCTCGTCGACGATATAGCAAGTGTTAGTAAACAACAAAAACCTGAAATGACCTGACACATAACAGAGTAAGATGAAAGACTTGTGTGAGTGAGGTCAATAGTTAACCCTACTGACAGTGGCAAGAACAGAGAAAAAATGAAAAAGAATTACTTACCTTATATATTTTATTAGTAATTTAATTATTTACAAAATATTTATATATTTTTTATTGTAGTTAGATTGAAAATTATGTGCATACTGACATAATTAATATATTTTAATACAACACATTTTAATTTAAACAAATATTACTATCTAAGTATTCGTTTGTTTTTGTAAAATGACTGTCTGATAAGCAATCAAATTAAGTCTGTACGTAGCAAAATTCTCATAAATTTTAAGAGGGGGATTAAGATGCAAATTCAGTTTTAAAGGTAGCCTTAATATAATATTTTAATAACAAATTTCATGAAATTTCAACTAAAAACTCCAGGTCTTATCTCGAAAAAAATCAGTGAAAGATGTAGACCTGCAATTTCAAAATTTTATTGTTATTGTTATTATTTATTTTCCAAGTCGATATTTAGAAAGTAAATTTACGTACCTCTTCTCTACCCATAACAAAATGTATCCAGGTATACAGGGTGAGTGGGGAGGAATGGGCCGAACTTCAGGAATATATTGTACATGTAAAAATAAGTAAAAAAAAACTCTATTGTTGTTGTGCGATTGTCTTTTATTTTCAAGTTATAACGTAGTTAAAACATTTTCTATCGAACATCAGGCCGAACTTCAGGAATGTATTGTACATGTAAAAACAAGTAAAAAAAACTCTAACGTTGTTATACGATTGTCTTCTGTTTAATAAATAAATCATTAGTGTCATCCTGTTTATCATTAGTGTCAAATTAATTATTATTGTCTTCTGTTTAATACATAAATAAATAATAAATCACTAGTGTCATCCTTCGAGCATTTAGCATTTACCGAAATTAAAATGATGTTCGATAGAAAGTGTTTTAATTACGTTATAACTAGGGTGACCATTCGTCCCGCATTTTAACATTTTATGCCGCATTAAGAAGCGTCCCGCAAAAGTCCCGCATTTTAACATTTTGTCCCGCATTTTGGATTTGGGAGGTGAGGACCTTTTTTTGCTCTTCACTTGGATTTGGGAGATGAGGACCTTTTTAGGGTTTTGTAGGTATGACCAAAAAAACCTTATACCGTCATTTTGTGGTCTGTCTGTCTGTCTGTTCGGTAAAAATTGTAGCAAAACGGCTAAAGCAAGAGAGTTGAAATTTGGCATGCTTATACAACTCTTTGACCCGCACATAGGAAAAATACTAAAACATCTAAAAAACATATCCACCTAAAAATATAAACAAATATGTGCTCATCGAAAAAAAAAATATTTTTTAAAAATTTTGAATAGGGTATCAAATGAAAGCCCTTGGTACGTGGATTAACGATCAAATTTTTATTTTTACAAAATAAATTATTTTGAACCGATTTTTGCCAATATTGTGCAAAAAAAAATTTGTCCCACACCCTGTAGCCCAGATAGTTTAAATTAAAAATCTGAAAATTTCTAAGGAATTTTTGATCAGATTATGTTTTTGGAAAAAAAAACATTTTTTGTGTTTTTTTGCTAATAATGTTGAAAACTTATAGTTATATAACACACTAAACTGTAACGTGTTTCTTGGTGCAATGGTTACGGTACTAGCGTTCTGCCCAAGAAAATGAGTTCGAATCCCACGAGAAGAGACAATATTATTTTTTTTTTTTTGCATTTTTGTTTTGTTTAAATTATTTTTTCAAAATTCTAGTTATATTTTGGCAAATGTTGCATTTAATTTTTAAAAGCGTAAATTTAATAACCAGTGGAAATTGTTGAAATTATAATTTAATTCTGTTTGAATGTACACGAAATCAAAGGGAGGAGCTATGACTAGAAACAACCAATGAAGCTATAGGCGCAATTTTCAAAATCTTAATGAACCTTGCTATATATAAAAAAAAAATACTGCACATATTAAGAAACCTAAATAGTGGTATTAGGCACTCGAATTAAAATTAACATAAAAATATTTTAACATAAAATTTGTTTTTAAAGCTCTTAGATTAAGAGATGATAAATTATTTTTAAAATATTGTTCATTTTACAGTGAATACTACAAAGCAAAATATGTCCTACACACTCAGCATTCCGCCTTCACTTAATATTTTTAGATTATATATCTATCTAAGAGGAATTTTTTCAAAATTTTATTGAACCTTGCTATATAAAAAAAAATACTGCACATATTTAGAAACTTACATAATGGTATTAGGCATTCGAATTAAAATTAAAAATTTTAACATAAAATTTGTTTTGGCATTCCAAATAATCATTATTCACTTACTAAATACCTGCGAAACCCTGAAATGTGTGAAAATTCACACTTCACATAATTTTATTTTTTTTGTTCTTCACTTGGATTTGGGAGGTGAGGACCTTTTTTTTGCTCTTCACTTGGATTTGGGAGATGAGGACCTTTTTTTTTGCTCCGTCCCGCATTGCCTACTTGAGAATAAAAGACAATCGCATAACAACATTAGAGTTTTTTCTTACTTATTTTTACATGTACAATACATTCCTGAAGTTCGGCCCATTCCTCTCCACTCACCCTGTATACAAATATATTTTTTTAATTTCAGCTAAGATATTAAACGAAAATCTTAATACTTGGTAAAATTTAGTCAATATGAAATGTATTTAAAAAATCAATTACCGTTCCTTAATCTGCACATAAAAAGCTTCCATTTAATATCCACACAATAAAATTTAAATTAAAAAAAAATCAATAACACAAAAACTGTAATATTTTCCAAAAACGAAATCGGATAAAAAATTCCTCTCATACGTTTCCGGTTCATAGCAATGTACATTGCTTAGAATTTTTTCAGAATTTTAATTTAACCCCTTAGGGTTAAAGAGTGCGGCACAATGATTTTTTAATACTTTTTAAGAAAAAATAGTATTAAAAAAAAAAAAAAAATAAACGACTTCCCTTTCCTTTACCGACGTGTTGAAAAAAAGCTTTATTTTTTCAACCCATCTGGGAGATAGGGTGGGGACATTTTTTTTTCATTATATTGACAAAAACCCCATAAAAAAATAAATTAAAAAATAAAATTTGTTTGTGCATTCACGCATTAAGAGGTTTCATTTGATACCCCACTCAAAATTTTAAAAAAATATTATTTTTTCCATTAAATACATATTTGTTTATATTTATCCCGCGCTGTATTTTTTTGAACTATCTATATTTTTTCTATATGTGGGTCAAAAAGTTGTACAAGTATACCAAATATCAACTTTCTATGTTCAGCTGTTTGGCTACAATTTTTACCGTACAGACAGACAGACAAACACATGAGTGACGTTATAAGGGTTTTTTGCTGGTCATACCTACAAAACCCTAAAAATATATCTATTTTGGGCTCAAATTAATAGTTTTAGTGCAGTAATAAAAAATTTGTCGTCAGAAGGCCCAACACTGAAAGAGCTAAAAAAATTAATACAGGCATATATCAAAATAAAAAAATAATAATAATTAACATTCATTTATTTAAATATCTTCTCCACTGTTTCAAGAATATACCAGAAGCCAATAAGCTTAATATTTTGTACATTTTTTTTTTTTATAAAATCTATCTTAATTTCTATCTAAAAATATTGCAGTCTTTTATGAAAAGAGGTAATTTTTCAAGGTCAATTTTTGCACCAAAGAACAATTGAGACAATGCCTCAAAAGTTTTGTTCTTAATCTAAATCTAGGTCTAAATGTTAAAGCTATTTTTTTAATAATACATCCGGTTTTTCTTGTTTTTTTGGAAAAACAAAATATTTTTGATCGGCACCAAATACTTGAGCATCTGCTAAGGTTTCTGGAAGTTTCTGGTGTAGGGTTTCTGGTAAAAATGTAGCACATATACATCCCAAAAACATCAGACCTGTTAAGACCATGTAGGGGTATCTCGCATCATAAGCAGTTCCCTAGAAAATAATATTAATAAGAACTTATTTTGATTTTTGTTATAAATTATGCTTACCAAATAGACAATGTAAGGTCCCAAAATGCCAAAAGCACTCGCGGATATTGCCCCAAAAGCCAATCCACTTTGTCGGACGCAAGTGGGATAAATTTCCAAAGTTTGGAGATTGGTGGCGTAGAACACAAATGAAACTGCGAATTTTATGAAGGTTGCTAAAGCTGATATTACAAATCCTTTACTGGTATCTGTAACAATCAATAGTTTTACTTTTCTCGAAAGTAAATAAATTTATTTAATAATATGAGGGTAGAATGAAAATGCGAAAACTCCTAGGCATAAATCGCGCTGGTAATACATGGTATGTTATGTAATGTTCTGTCATTGTCAGTATATCGTCAGTAAAGTTTTATTTCGTTCTGATACTTGAAAAAGTTGGGAGCCCAAAATTGGTTATATTTTAAGGGGTTCAATTATTTAATAGTATATCGGAAAATTTAAAACAAGAGACCAATTTAAGTAGATTTAAAAAATTTAAAAAATGTGAAGTGTGAATTTTCACACATTTCAGGGTTTTGCAGGTATTTAGTAAGTGAATGATGATTATTTGGGATGCCAAAACAAATTTTATATTAAAATATTTTTTTTGTTAATTTTTATTCGAACGCCTAATACCATTATTTAGGTTTCTAAATATGTGCAGTATTTTTTTTTTATATATAGCAAGGTTCATTAATATTTTGAAAATTGCACCTATAGCTTCCATTGGTTGTTTTTAGTCATAACTCCGCCCCTCGGATTTCGTGTATTCAATTTCAACAATTTCCACTGGATATTAAATTTACGCTTTTAAAAATTAAATGCAACATTTGCCAAAATATAACTAGAATTTTGAAAAAATAATTTAAACAATATAAAAATTTAAAAAAAAACATAAATAATATTGTCTCTTCTTGCAGGGTTCGATCCTTTTCGGATCGAGTTAGTTGGGTGAAAAGCCAGCGTCATAACCACTAGACCAGCATACACCTTCTAGTGTAGCGTGTTACAAAGCTATAACTTGTGTACATTATAAGCAAAAAAAAAAACACAAAAAATGCTTTTTTTCCAAAAACATAATCTAATCAAAAATTCCAGTTGTACTATTTCGGTTCACACCAATGTACATTACTTAGAATTTTTTCAGATTTTTAGTTTAAACCATCTGGGCTACAGGGTGTGGGCCAAAATTTTTTTTGCACAATTTTGGCAAAAATAGTTGTAAAATAATTTATTTTGCAAAAATAAAAATTTGATCTTTAATCCATGTACCAAGGGCTTTCATTTGATACCTTACTCAGAATTATAAAAAAATATTTTTTTTTTCGATGAGCACATATTTGTTTATATTTTTAGGGGGATATGTTTTTTAGATGTTTTAGTACTTTTCCTATGTGCGGGTCAAAGAGTTGTATAAGCATGCCAAATTTCAACTCTCTAGGTTTAGCCGTTTGGCTACAATTTTTACCGAACAGACAGACAGACGACAAAATGACGGTATAAGGTTTTTTTTGTCATGCCTACAAAACCCTTAAAAGGATGTATTAGTTATGTAAGAGAGAATGTTTTTCTGTAGAATTGTTTTGTAATTTGTTTTATAAATATTTTTTTCTGGATATGTATATATGTTTTTGTAAATTAACTAAATTAACTATATAGTTAAATAAAGTATATTATTATTATTATTATTATTATTTAGTTTGGTTTTGGCAGTAGCGAGTAGCAGTCAATGTGGGTTTGATTAAGAAATGAAAAATTTTGAATATTGAGCAGTCATTAAAAATCCTTTAAAAAAAGAGTTATCAAGCGAAGAAAATTCATGGCGATATGGTTAATATACTGGATGAGGATACCGCTTCGTATGCAATCATTTGTTGCTGGGTGAATGAGTTCAAAAGAGGAATAACCATTATCATGGATGATTGCAGCGGATGTCCGAAAACAGTCACAATACTGGAAATTGGTATATCGAATAGTGTTATTAGAGATAGTTGGTATATCGAAGAAATGCGTACTTTTTATTTTACCCCAGGAATTAGAGATGTGAAAACTATCCGCAAGATAAAGGGTGCTACGTTTGCTCTACGTGGAGACATAAATATCGCAGCTTGGTTTGGATAGGTTAAATAAAAATTCTGTGCATTTTTACGTTACTTCGTGGTCATGGATGGAACGTTTGTTCTATATTACACGACAGAGACCAAGAAACAAGTCCAAAAAGTACACATCGCGGCTTCCTGATTCCAAAGAAGGTTAAAGTGGTCCCATCAGCCGGAAAAATATATTTTTGCGACACGCAATGAATCTCATACTTCGATTATTTTCATAAGAGCCACACAATTAATGGACAAAACTGCGCTGATCTTTAAGAAAGTAAATATATATAATAATTCACGCCATTTTTCATTCAGCTCTCGTAGAGTAATATCGTGGAAAGATTCTAGGCATAAAAAGCTTCAATCGTAGAATTTTATTGGTGAAGAATGATTTGGTTGTACAGATCTATTCCTAGTTGTTGTATCAAAGGGTAAAATAGCCATGATGATTGCCAATCTTAGAAAAGAGACCACGTAAAAGATTCTAGGCAAAAAAATGTTGGTTGTAGAACTTTATGACTAAAGAATCCCCAACAATGATTTGTTGCACATCTATAGATCCTCTTCGAGCTATTCTATAGAAAGACAATATAGTTATGATAATTGTCAACCATCTAAAGCAGGGGTGGTAAATCTTTTGGCTGTCGGGCCACATTGTGGATGAAAATTTGACCGCGGGCCAAAAAAAAATTTTTTTTCTGATTTTAAATATTGTTTTTGTTACGAAGGATATTTTATAAATTTTAAAAGCAATATTTTTAAACCAAAACGTGTATTTATTATGCAATTTAAAGAAAAAAATTGAAAAGAAAATTGAAAAGAATTAAAATTTGAAAGAATATTGGACAGACAGTAATATTTTTGCAGGACACAATAAATTATAAAATGCTTCGCGGACCGGATACCATTTCAGCTCGGGCCGCCATTTGCCCAGTCCTGATCTAAAGGCATACAAGATCCCAGGCAAAAGAACCGTTGTTCGTAGAACTTCATGACTGAAGAATCTCCAAGAATGATTTTGTTGCACATCTATAGATCTTTTCCGAACTATTGTATCAAAAGACAATATAGCTATGATGGAAATGCATCATAGTTAAAGGAAATCTTCTAAAGGTGATGGCAGAGAAGATTTTTGGCAAAAAAAATCGTAGGCCTTATAATAACTTTATGGCTGAATCTCCGAGAATGGTTTTGATCTATAGATTTATTTCGAGCTGCTATACCAATTGACGATGAATCTATGAAGATTAACAACCTCCGAAAAGATGCGACATGGAATACAAAAGAAGCGTCGGTAGTAAAACAGCCTCATGGCTGAAGAACCTCCGTTATTTATTATTATTATTATTATTATTATTTTTTTGTTTATCTGTAGATTTATTACGAGATGTTACAGCAAAAGACAAAATAGATTACCAACTTTGGAAAGGAGCCGACAAGAACATCCCAGGGAAAACAAGCGTCAGTCGTAGAGGATCTTCATGGCTGAAGTAACCCCTTTGGTTCGGGCGCACATCTATAGAACTATCCCTATCACATATTAGTTTTCTAATCCATAAATTTGTTTTATGATCCAAAAGATTAATATATAACATCATTCTCTCTATAAATCTTTGTTTGGCACGTAATGTGTTTGCCAATTTTAATATTAATGGAAAATTAATAACCTTACCTGATATTAAAAATACGACTGGTATACAAGTAATGCCAGCTGTGAAGAAAGCGAATACTTGGGATAATCTTCTACCGATTCTATCACTGGAAATTCTTCCTAATACATAGGCTGGTAACTCGGCTAAACCTTGAGCAAGGAAATTCAAAAATGGGTTACCTCCTAGAGAATTCACGTTTAGTACAATGACGTAGTAGGTTAGAGCCCCATTAATCCTAAAAAAATAATGATACAAAACTAATACATCAGAAAACAAATTTTCCATCGATCCACGTGAGACTTTTTTAAGCGAATAACTTAAAAAATATATATATAATATGAATTAAGTGTTTCAGATGAAGAATTATTTTATACACGGCAAAGTGATTAATTATGTAGTGAATAAATATGCAAGTGAATAAATATTTCAATGCTAATTTCCAGAAATATTTTAGGATTACACGTTAATCATTGATAAATGGCGGCATATATATATATATATATATATATATATATATATATATATAATTTAAATAGACCATATTAGTGTGTCGTCACATACATGTGCTGCCATCTGACAGCGGATTCCTTTGGAAGTTTTTGGCTGGTTTAAAATACATGTGATTACTTTTATTACCTTAATTTTATGAATATTTTCAATTTTGGAGCAAAAAATATGTATTTTTGATAAGTATATATTAATATATACCGTCCAGATACTTTATATTAGAGAATAATGATTTTATAAATATATAAATAAGAATTCGAAGATATATTTATAGGTTACGTTATTAAATAATATGAAAATCGAAATATCTTTAGTATTATCTGTCTCATTTAGTAATACGTAACTAACAGGGAAAGTTCAGTTTTTATGTTGTGTATTGACAATACATTTATAATATTATCATAGTATTGGTTCACACGGATACGCCAAAGTCTGTTTGCACCACAATAGTTACCAAAGTAACCAGATCTAGTTTCGTATTACAAATTGAGACAGATTATATTTATTTAATTAACACTAAGTAATCATTAATATTTTGTTTAAGAATGCATAATGTTGTATTGTTTTGCTCCAAATTGAAACCATTACACCTACATCCTTAATTGCAAATTTTTTCGTTTTTTTGACAGATGAAAATGAAAAACAATAATGGATAAAATAAGAACAACATATTGTTCCTTCAAACCATTTAGATATGGCACACACACTTATTGCTATGTTATTTGCCATAATAACGATTATTAACGTAAAATTTTCAAAATTAACCTGCAAAATAATATTGTTCTGCAAAAATAATGACATATTAAATTATAATGTATAAAATAAGAATTTTAATAAATATATATTGACTTGTAGTTTTGATGTGAAGCATTTTCTTACTTTGAAAAACTTAATTTATACTTCCAAAATACAATTTAACAAAAAAACAATATGCTAAATTCAAATAAAAGGAATCCAACCGCGAGGTGGCAGCACGAAATTCCATTTTGTGACGTAGTTACTAATATGGTCTATTACGTTTCAATCATGGCCAACTGTACCTCTTGATAGAGTCGGTCTTGCTTTAATCAGTTAATCAGTCTTTTCATCCGATAGAACCGATTGCTAATTGGATTTTACATTGGTGAATTTAGAATCGCGTCGATTAATAAAATCGATTAATTAAGAAACGGTTTGATAGATTTTTGATGCAATCGATTTATCAATCGATGAATTCTGAAACTTGCCCTAGTATTATCAGAGGTGTAACTAGAATTTTGGTCCCCTTGGCAAATATATAACTTCGCGCCTTTTTCATAAGTGTGGGGGAATATAAATAAGACGGTGGTATTTGCAGGGCGCCCCAAATACCATCGCCCTTGACAACTGCCTCGATGCCAACGTTAAGTTACGCCAGTGTTACTTATCTCGATAACCAAATAATATTTAAGAACACGGTTGAAATTTTTGTAATCTTGAGGTCTAAAATAACTTTAAAGCCCATTTAAAGCAAAACCTAAACAGTTTTCTTGTGAAATTTTGAATATATTAATTTATTTTTATAATTTCTAAATTTCCATCTCGAAAACGGTACAAGATCAAAATATTGTAAGAAAACAATAAATATTTTTATTTACCAGCAAATTATAAGCATAAGTGTGTTCTTGGCAAGTCTCCAACTTGAAAATAAACTCATAACTCCATATCCTCTGTCAGATTTTCCTCCTCTTTTTTTAAGTGTAATCCAGGCATCCTTGGGGACTTTTGTACCATTTATTTTGGCAATAAGTTCTAACTGTCGAATGCATTTTGCTGTTTTACCCTGACTGGCCAACCATCTTGGTGACTCTATCATCAATCTAAAAAGAATAAATTAAAATTAACAAATTTATGGATTAGAAAACAAATAGGTGTATGCGATGAGAACGAGTAGCAATCATTAAATTTATAAGCTGATTGAGAATGGGACACACGCGACAAACCTACCGAAGCAAACACGCGATTCCTATATCAAAGGAATGACAGTGGAACATATCATCACCAAATGCTCGAAATATGAACACGAACGCCGCTTACACCGAATACCTGGAACCCTGAAGGCAGCCCTAGTAAACAAATCCGATAAAATAAAAGATATGGTATACTTAACTTCATAACACACAAACTTGTACAATAAAATATAATCCTTTGTAAAATATGCTCATTATAATGTAACAATACTGTACCGGGTGTTTATAATCAAATCTATTGAAGGACTCTTTCCTATTATAAATTTAAAAAATAAAATCCTTAAATGGAAAGTGGACGGGCAAATTGTGAGATTACTTAATTGTAGATGGACAAACATATTCTCAAATGGACACTACGAGACTCTAGAACAGTGCTTTTTAACCGGTGTGTCGTCAAAAAATCGCTGGTATGAAAAATGATATGATGAAACTTTTGATGAACATATGATGAAAAATATTTTTTTCTTTCTTTTTGAAAATAGTACAATTATTAGTATATAAGTTATTGAACTTTTAAGTAAGTACAGTCATGATACAAATTTTATGGGTATAATATTTGTCATCACAAAAAATTGATGTGAAGTGTGAATTTTCACACATTTCAGAGTTTCGCAGGTATCTAGTAAGTGAATGATGATAATTTGGGATGCCAAAACAAATTTTATGTTAAAATATTTCTTTTGTTAATTTTAATTCGAATGCCTAATACCATTATTTAGGTTTCTAAATATGTGCAGTATTTTTATATATATATATATATAGCAAGGTTCATTAATATTTTGAAAATGCACTTATAGCTTCCATTGGTTGTTTTTAGTCATAACTCCGCCCCTCGGATTTCGTGTATTCAATTTCAACAATTTCCACTGGTTATTAAATTTACGCTTTAAAAAATAAATGCAACATTTGCAATATTTTATAACAATGTCAATGCAATAATTTAAACAAAATAAAAATGCAAAAAAAAAACATAATAAATAAAATTTTCTCGAGACCGGAGCGAACACTAATTAGAACGCGAGAACACTAACCATTACACTATCAAAGCATGCTGGTTTAGTGTGTTACATAAGTTATTAAATATTTTACATGGTCAAGCAAAAAACACAAAAAATGCGTTATTTTCCGAAAACATAATCTGATCAAAAATTCCTGTTGTACTATTCTGGTTCACACAAATGTACATTACTTAGATTTTTTTCAGATTTTTAGTTTAAACCATCTGGGCTACAGGGTGTGGGACAACATTTTTTTTTTTTTGCACAATATGGGCAAAAATCGCGTTAAAATAATTTATTTTGATCGTTAATCCACGTACTAAGGGCTTTCATTTGATATCCTACTCAGAATTTAATTTGTTTTTTCGATGAGCAGATATTTGTTTATATTTTAAGGGGGATATGTTTTTTAGATGTTTTAGTATTTTTCCTATGTGCGGGTCAAAGAGTTGTATAAGCATGCCAAATTTCAACTCTCTAGGTTTAGCCCTTTGGCTACAATTTTTACCGAACAGAAAGACAGACAGACGACAAAATGACGGTATAAGGGTTTTATGGTCATACCTACAAAACCCTAAAAATGATGGTGTTCCTCAAGGCCGTTTTCATGCACACCGACAAAATCAGTACCAATATTGGCGCCGGTTACACTATATCAAATATTCTTCTAAGGTACAATTAAACAAAGAGATAACGTCTGCTGCAAGCGTGAAGTCGATAACGGCGTGTATGGAAAACTGCAATGGATGATTAGAGGTAGTGGAGGCGCCGGCGTGGGATGGGGGGGGGGGGTGTTGAAAAACTGCTGTTGTTAGACCAGGTGGGTGTAAATATGTTCTAATAATTTCATGATCCGGTACGATGGTGCCGTTATCTAACGAATGTTAAGAAGTATTATTCTAGAGGTAGATTACCTATTAGATGGACGGATATATTAAGAGAATTGCTGGAAATTGGCAACTATTAGCCCAGTACAGAAAAGTTTGAAGAAATAATGAGGAGGCCTATGATTAGAAATGGACGAATTTTTCTGATAGATGAATCATCAGCCCATGAATTAGGTAGAGTGACTGTCCCAACATGTCATTTTTCCTGGTTGCCCTGAATCGCGTCCCTCTTTCGGTAGATATTCCAAATTTGAATTCAAGGTTGTATACTTACTTGTAGGAGAAGAAGAATAAAACACATGGTATTGTTGTGGTGAGCATGAACTCGAACCAATGACCAAGTGCCCAAAAGAAGAATGGCAATAGACACATCCCAGCTGTCCATCCCAAACACTGTAACATGGCAATATGGGCTCTATGACTCTCTTCTGATATTTCCATGGCTACTATTAATGGAGCTTGGAAAACTGCTGTAGAAGTCAAACTTCCAAGTAGAGTCGCGAAGAGAAATAGATGAAAATTATGAGCAGTAAATGCGGAAAGACATCTACCAACTACAAGAGTTATTAAAGTTATGTAGAATACAGGTCTTCGTCCGACACTAAAACAAAAATTACATTAGTTCATTTTCCAAGTGTTAATCTTATTTTATGTCTTACATATCTCCAAGTTGTCCAAAAGTAAAAGTACCGACTACATCTCCTATTCTTCCGAATGCAAAAGCGTTGGAGACGAATAGTTCCTTTTCGCAAACCCAGTCTTCTTGTGATGCTGCAGTTTCGGTATACCATGTTCTATCGTACTCCCAACCATACTGACATTCTAAAGACAATTTAACAAATTGAAAGAAAATTAATGAAGCTAGTTAGCACAAAAATAACGAAATTTTTGGAAAGATGACAAATGACCATAAGAAACCATGAGCAATATTAATGTTAGTTTGGAAAGGGATCTATAGTTGATGAGAACGGAATACGTTAAATTCAAATCAACCATTAAGAATAGAATAAGTCTTTAACCAATCAGAATCTTATAAATCAGTGTTTCTCTAATATCTTCTGAAGATGGCGCACCCTACCCAGGAGGTTCGTATATTCATATATGTATATACACAAGAATCTTCTACTGTTGTGCCACCTCTCGTATCTAATTCACCAGGTGTCTCTATTTCTCCAGTCGCACTTCTTGGAGAGCTCTGTTTTCTATTGCTTCATATGTATCTCTCTTCTATAATTTTAGTGGTTTACCAGATCTTCTGTGGCCTTCTAGCAAGAAAGTCTCTTCTTTTCAATGATGTCGATAATGTGTTTTCATTGACACTTATTTTGACTCTAATCGCTTTATAACGTACATAATCATGGCTCGAGATGCTACAACTTCTTCTCTAAAAATCCGGTTCTACAGCACTTAATCATCCACCATATATACATTCTATATAATAATATATAGAATGGAGTAAGCTTAAATCAACAGTTTATCTTTGCTTTCTATTTTCACATTTTAAAATCTTTGCTGTATATTTACAAAAACTGTTTCCGTAAAAATTTCCGTAACGTCGTCTTAAATAAATTTGTTTAAGTTTTATTCCGTCAGTTAAGCTTCTAATTTTCCTATATTTAAATAGTCACCAAGGTTAATTTAAATAATAATAAACAAATAAGATTACACGTGAAAATAAGTAGCGTGCTAGAAGTAGCAAACTAAAGTAACAGATACCGTGACAAAATTTGTAGAGTAAAATAATCCACTTAAATTTGATGAACCAATAAATAATCCTAGCAAAAATGTTTTATATTGACCTAGGAGATGCATAGATAAGCTAAGTTCTCTTTCACGAGTTCAGAGTAAGATTCGACCGGTCCTATTATCCTTGTATAAACAGATACCCATTTTAAGTATTAAATATTTATTTTATACTTAATTATTTTATTAGGTTTGGTCGACTGCGCTGACTGAACAGTGACTGAATATAGTCTTGCTAATGAAGATCGTAACCAAACCGTAAAGCCTGTAGTACACGATGCAATTTCTCGTTTTGAATCTCGTACGATTTGACGTGCGATAATTATTGCATTTCGAATTTAATTCAGAATTATTGGATGTAAAATTATTGTAGTATACCACCCAATATTTATCGCTTTGAATCTATATCTATTGATGCGCACTATCAGTGGCGGCTCCTGAGTACGCGCTGCGGAGCTGCAACTATTAAGTGGGGAACCGAATGCAACGAGTTCTACGGTGCGTTGACGGCGTTTGGACGGCGCTATCTGTCAGAGGAAAGTTAAAACCAAGCTGTCGTATGCTAGTGCACAGAATGTGTAACGTGCTAGCGGCGTTCCAACGCCGTTGATACTGAATGTTCTTCAACTTCCAACTTTTGACGCCGTTGAACGTTGGCGTAGAACACCTAACTTCAGTTTTTACTGAATGGTAAAGTGTTTGTATGTATAAATAACTTGCATACAACATAAATAACATCACACACAAGTCTTCATCATCCATTATAATTTTAATAAAAGAAAGCGCACGCATAAACACAGATATAGGTTGTCACGTGACACTTTGACAGCGTTAAAAATGATTGCATTGTATGCAGGCGAAAATTCAACGGCGTTCTCAACGGCGCTAACGCAACGCGGTCGCAAATGACAGCGCGCTGTGCATTCTGTTCCAGGCTTTACTTAAAAATAATTTTTAAAAAAATCTTTTTTTGAACTCAAAATGCATTTAACATGCCGTTTAAATGGAAATCCCATAGCGCCAGTGGCGGCTCCTGAGTACGCGCTGCGGAGCTACAGCTCTTACTTGAAAATAATTAAAAAAATATATCTTTTTTTGAACTCAAAATGCATTTAACATAGTAATTGTGGTGTGAAAATGCTTTTTTTAAAATATATTTTGAACATGAATGCTATTGTTTCATAAATATTTACAAGTTTCCTTTGAATAAGTCTACGTCGCGCTGCTTATATCCTAGCGGCAAGGAAAGTGTAATTTTAGGCTTGTAAAGGGGTAGCGATGCGTAGGCAGTAGTGATAAACTGGTGGGGATCGGAGCTAGAATGCTGTTAGCGTCACAATAACAGTGATTACAGTACTATGAAATTATTGAATGTATTTATTTAAATCGTAACTGAAATCGCTATGCCTATATTATCTCTAAAAATTTATTGTTTAGGTAGGTATTAATAATTAGTATTTTCTAACTTTTTCTTTCAAATTCATATAAGTATCTTAGCTTAACAAATACGTTTCGTATTTTAGATTATAAAACAATAGGTTTAAAAAATTAATAGCGCCAAATCATTATTGGAAATTCCATTTAACAGACGATCGTCAGAAGAAAAAATTGATATTAAAAAATTGGAGCGACACACACCAAATTTAAATATTTCAGAAAGTGCAATAAGCAAAAATTATAATTATTAGAGGCAATTCAACAGAGTCTTATACAGTGAATTTATTTCTTTATGCAACATGTACTATGTCATTACCATGGATACAGTTTTTGACAGCAATATAAATCGTGTTCATTTTCATTTGCAACATAGAAAAAACCATATTTACTAGCAAAATCAAAATATTTTATTGAAAATAAAAATTGAAAAAAAAAAAAATAATAATAATAATAAAAAAATAACTAATAAAAACTTATAATAAATGTTCAAAAGTTTCTCCGTTTACTTGCATACAAAATGTTAAGCGATCATAAAAATAATTCAAAATATGATTAATAAATAAAACACTCGATAAGTTTCACAAATATCAGTTTAATATACTCTATACGTATTTCGGCAGTGACGCCATCAACAGGAGTTGCAATTACAAACTGAATTCAAAATATTCAGCAATTGCTCTTGAGGTATATTGTTGGATGCTTGAACAATTTTGTCTTGCAGTTCAGCAACATCCCTAAGTTCTCCATTATAGACTTTGACCTTTAAATATCCCCAATTAAAAAAAAATCATTGGGTGCCAAATCCGGAGATCTCGCTGGCCAATTCATCAACCCTCCTCTTTCAATCCAGCTATTAGGGAAAGTTCTATGTACCAGGTCTACAAGTATGAAATGCGGATTTTTTTCAAATTTGCTGCGCAAACAGAGTATATAGTTCAAAGTTTCAACACATATGGTGTTTTGTTAAGTTATCATTAAGTGTCAAATGCGTATAGGTTATAATTTGAAAAGTGATCATATAGTTTTGTTTTACTGTGTTAAAAATGTCAAATTTTGTGCCAAATAAAGAGCATTCGCGGACAGTACTACTGTTTTGTTTTCATTTGAAAAGAACTGCTGCTGAAACATACCGAATGCTTCGAGAAACTTATGGTGAATATGCTCCATCGCAAGATACGTGTGAACGATGGATTCGGCGTTTCAAAAGTGGTGACTTTGATCTTACAGACAAAGAACATGTTAAACCTCCAAAAAAATATGAAGATACAAAATTGGAAACATTGCTACAGGAAGACGATAGTCAATCACAAAAACAGCTAGCAGAGCAGTTAGGCGTTAGTCAACAAGCTGTTTCCAATCGCCTACGAGAGATGGGTAAGATCCAGAAATTCGGCAGATGGGTTCCACATGCATTGAATGAGAGGCAGATGGAAAAACGCAAAAACACTTGTGAAATACTGCTTGCACGATACAAAAGAAAGTCTTTTTTGCATCGTATCATTACTGACGATGAAAAATGGATTTATTTTGAAAATCCCAAACGCAAAAAATCATGGGTGAACCCAGGCTCACCATCCACATCAACTGCAAGACCGAATCGCTTTGGCAAAAAGACAATACTCTGTACTTGGTGGGACCAAAAGGGTGTGGTCTATTATGAATTGTTGAAACCTGGTGAAACAGTTAATACCCAACGCTACCAACAACAACTGATCGAATTGAACCATTCGCTGCTCATAAAACGACCAGAATACGAAAGAAGACAGCACAAGGAAATCTTTTTTCACGATAACGGTCCATCACATAAGGCAAAAGCAGTTTGCAACACATTGGAGGCACTCAAGTGGGAAGTGCTACCCCATGCCGCTTACTCACCAGACTTGGCCCCTTCAGGTTACCACTTGTTCGCATCGATGGGTCACGCACTTGCCGAGCAGCACTTTTGTTCATATGAAAATGTGAAAGAATGGGTAGATGAATGGTTTGCGGGGAAAGGGGAAGAGTTCTACTGGCGAGGTATTCACAAATTGCCTGAAAGATGGAAAAAATGTATAACTTCTAATGGAGCATACTTTGAATAAATAAACTTTTACTGTTCTTTTGAGTTTAATGAGTTTTATTTAAAAAAAAAATCCGCATTTCATACTTGTAGACCTAGTAAATAGTCTTTAACTATTCTAGAATAATGGACTTATGCGCCATCATGTTGAATCCATACTTGTCCATTAATATTCAGGTTTTGCAACGCAGGTAATATTTGGTTTTGCAAAAGGACTAGATATTTTGCGGCATTAAGGTAACCGTCAATAAAAAAGGCCCGATAATATTGGTTCCTATTATCTCTACACAAACATTTAATTTTTGCGTCCTTTGAGTTCGGGAGGAATGAAACAAATGTAAATTTTCTCGACTCCAGTACCTAACATTTTGTCTGTGCACTTCAGCATTTAGAGTAAACGTTGCTTCGTCAGTAAATAAAATTCTTTGAAGCATTGTTGGGTCGGAATTAATATTTTCAAACATTTCAAAACAAAAATCCATACGTACTGTTGCGCCCCTTTCTAACAATTCTTGGTGATTTTGAAATTTGTATGATCGAAACTTTTCTTTTTTTAAGAAGTTAAAAACAGATTCAATACTGACACCAACGGTTTGTGCAATTGATCTTAAAGTATTTTGATTGTTTTCTTCCACTTGTAATAATATTTCCAACTGCTTCTCTTCTGTAAGCACGTGGGATGTTGTTCTTTTTTAGGGTTTTGTAGGTATGACCAAAAAACCCTTATACCGTCATTTTGTCGTCTGTCTGTCTGTCTGTCTGTCTGTCTGTCTGTCTGTCTGTCTGTCTGTCTGTCTGTCTGTCTGTCTGTCTGTCTGTCTGTTCGGTAAAAATTGTAGCCAAACGGCTAAACCTAGAGAGTTGAAATTTGGCATTCTTATACAACTCTTTGACCCGCACATAGGAAAAATACTAAAACATCTAAAAAACATACCCCACTAAAAATATAAACAAATATGTGCTCATCGAAAACAAAAATATATTTTTTTAAATTCTGAGTAGGATATCAAATGAAAGCCCTTAGTACGTGGATTAACAATCAAATTTTTATTTTTGCAAAATAAATTATTTTGAAGCGATTTTAACCAAAATTGTGCAAAAAAATTTTTGTCCCACACCCTGTAGCCCAGATGGTTTAAACTAAAAATCTAAAAAAATTCTAAGTAATGTATATTGGTGTGAACCGAAATAGTACAACAGGAATTTTTGATCAGATTATGTTTTCGGAAAATAACGCATTTTTTGTGGTTTTTGGTTCACAAAGTACAAAAGTTATACTAATGTAAGACAATCACATGCATGACGTGCGATGGCGTAATGGGTTAAAGCACTGCTGGAAAACGAAGGGTTTCGAGTTCGAGTACGGAGTGAATTTAATTTTTTCGGTTTTTTTTTTGCCTTTTTATAATGTAGAAATTATTTTATCAAAATTCTAGTTATATTTTAACAAATGTTGTATTTAATTTTTAAGAGCGTAAATTTAATAACCAGTCTTGTTATATGATTAACAGACGATACATTATTTTAAAAATATCGTTCATTTTGCCGTGATTACTACAAAGTAAAATTTGTCCTACACACTCAGCATACCGCCTTCACTTATTATATACCTACGAAACCCTGAAATGTGTGAATATTCACACTTCACATCAATTTTTTTATTATGTTTTGACTTAAGACATCCTTCGTGATGAAATTTATTAACTAGTCTTGAAATTGTAGAGGGATTTGGTATTGGCCGATCTGGATAAGTTGCACAGCAAAAACTTCTCTTAAACTCATTTGGGAATTATACCAAGTTGCCAATCATTATTTTTTCTTCATCTGTATATACATGTTGATTCATTTTTAAATCAGTAATGAGCGAAAGTATACACACTAATTGTCTATGTTGCAAATGAAAATGAACATGATTTATATTGCTGTCAAAAACTGTATCCATGGTAATGACATAGTACATGTTGCATAAAAGAATAAATTCACTGTATCTCATTATACATGTAAAATCCCTATATGTATGATTAATTCAACACCCTGTATAATAATGTTAACTTATAACTTATAACTAATATTCTAGTTATAAATATGGTTTGTGTGAAATGCAAATATTTAAACTAACTAATTAAAAACTTGCAGTGTAAAAAACGTTCATTATCCACAGATGAAACGCAATTTTACAATGCGTGCAATATGAGCAGCTTTATATATTTACAGTTGGACACAATACATTTATTATTGGAAAGAATGAAAACTTTTGAGAAATCTTAATATTTTAAGTAGTGTGATATCGGCAACCTTCTGTTTTATTTATCTTGGCGAGACAACTAAATAAAGTTTATGCCTTAAAACCAGGTTTATTGTAAAACTAGTTATAAATCTTTTGTGCACAAACCACATGATTTACTTAATTTATTAACAAAACATTTTTTGCATTCGTACATAAAATATTTTGTTGCAATTCAACAATGGGTACTATAAAGTTTGTTTAAAGATTACAAAGTATTAAACAAGCGCCACGCTTTAAATAAATTATCTTAAAATTTTTATAACCATGAGTTTTTGAATACATCAAAAATTTATAACTTAGCAAACAGGAATTAAGTTAAAATTAGCTTTGTGATAAAGCATTTTGTATATTTTAACATACCTATTACATCCGGATCTTCTGTTATATTTCTAGATGCTAAAGAATCGTATGAATCTAATGTTATGTTGTACATTGTGCATTTACTAACAGTTGGGCGCCCTCTGGTGTCCATATCCCTAGAAAATATTTTTTTATTAATAAATAATAATAATAATAATTTTATTGCTCAAAATATGCAAAAGCAATAAAATACAAGTCTCATCAGCGATGGGTACACCATATGAGCGTAAGCTCAGTTTGTGGTTTCGACTTTTATAATTTTATTATAATGGACTGAATATTTTTATTTTGAGTCTTTAAATTTCATATTTATTTATTTATTTATTTATTTATTTATTTATTAATTATAATTTCGAAATAAACATGAAAAAAAAGCAACAAAAAAAAGCTTAAAAGATGAAAAATTAATTTATATTTTTTTTATAATAGGGTTAACATAATTGTTTTGCAATTGTATTACCCAGTTTTTAATCTTTTGTTTATAATTGGTTTTCGTAATAGTAATATTTGATAATGCTATATATTGATCAAACGCATCGTATACACTGCCAGTCACAGATTTAAAATATGTATCAAGTTTCTCTCTCTTATACTTAGCAGGTAATGCTCGCTTCATAATATTATTTCATGTGTTGTATATGTGTTCTGTGACTTAAGGGGGGGTATGGTATTTTTGATGATTTTTTTTCAATTTTTTTCATTGGCTTATTCGATTGTATATTTCTTCAAGAGTAATCCATTAAAATTTCAAGTTAATCGGAGCAAAATTGACTGAGATATACTCATTTTAATACTAGTACCTATTATTTGTTTTTTCGCGCCTATCGTATGTATATCAGCTTTATCAGGCTTTAATATCAATATCAGCTGCTTTATACTTTTAGAGAGGGGACTCGTCACGAATATCTTTGATACATATATTGAAATATACTTGTATATAAGCTATATATGTGTGTTGTACCGGTATATTATTTTTGAACAGTTATACACATTCTTTATTTTTAAACGCGTTTTCTGAAAAATAGCTTTTTTTGATGCGGTGTACATCATAACTCAAAAACTAATGAAGGGATCTTTCTGAAATTTTGCACACTTCTTTATAAATCATTTTAGTAGGTAGTGACGGTAGAGTTTTTGCTTTTATTTTGAATATATATATTTTTTTTATAACCATTTTTCCGATTACCAAACACGATTTTTTACGTTTTTTTTTCGATTTTTTTACTTTAAAGTCGTACCAAAAATTTAAAACTCAATTTAATAAAACAAACTCGACGTCACTACCTGAAAAAACTTTTAAACTAACCAAAACTTTTTGAATTATATGTTTCAGATGATTGTGTCACTAGATATCGTGTACACCGCAAATCAACTTTTTTTTTGGAGTGTTTACTAAAAAATTACGCAAATGGCTCATTTTTGAATATTTTTCAATAAAAATTTAACGCAATACTCTTCAAGTGTTGTTCTTTAAGATAGACTTTCACCCATTTAGCTTACCTTTACCAGATTTCCACAAATCGTTCTTAAAAATATGCTTAAAAAATGCAAAATTAACCATACCCCCCTTAAACTATTCCAGGATTAATTGATATTTATTTGATTATGGCTGTTAGATATAACTGGCTTACTGTGCATATTTGTAAATCATTCAAAAAAGGGTTTCAGATGGATATCTTATTGGTTTGAGTGCAATAGTTTTTAATATTTTTTTTTGGATTACTTTAAGTTTATTTAAGTGAAATTCCACTGCTCCCCTCAACTTAAAATGCTGTACTGAACTATGGACTGAACCAATCCGAAATAAAATGTTTTTAAATGCTGCAATGGAAATATATTTCTTAATAATTTAAATAAATGTAATGTTTTTCTGATCTTACCAATAACAGCATCTATATGAAAGTTTCATCTCAATGTATTCATCAAAAATAACCCCTAAGTATGTTGTCTTACAAATTCTTTTAATTTTATTTTTATAATATATAAAATCGTGTATTGGTAATACATCAAAAGTTGTTTTAATGTTTTTATGTATCGTAAAAGTTATATAATGGGATTTACTTAAGTTTAAAACCAATTTGTTGTTATCTAACTAATATTTAATATATTTTAGGTCATTTATTGTCAATTCTTTTAGATTCAGCCATTTATTAAAAATCTATAACTTTTGAACTTTATGGTACTAATTTAAACAAATGGTATTAACAGCTGTTTAATATAAATATAAATAACGTCACACTGTTAACGTCTAAGGTTTTGACAGTATACAGCGATAATTTTCTCGATAATATCAGTATTCAAACGTGCACTTCGCAAGTTTTTAACTGCAAACGTATACAGCTTTGAAAGGAGGTATACCTCTTGTATTCCACCGTTTCCTCCACTCAATGCTAATCACAACACAATAAGCAATCGGTGCAGTATATCGAGTCCACTGTATATCATAACTTTTAGACGAACTATTTGTTTTACGCATGACCACAACAGTTGTGGCGATTTTTTATTATAAATTAAAAAAAGAAAGACAGAGAGAGAGAGAGAGAGAGAGAGAGAGAGAGAGAGAGAGAGAGAGAGCGAAAAATTCATAGACGTCTGTAATGTTTAAATTAATTTAATTTCGCGCGTGCTCTTAGGTACCAGTTGCCACTGGAAGCAACGTGTATACATACATACATACGAGAGTTACCTGTTAAGTTTTTACAAACAATAAAAAAGAAAAAAAAAATTGATCAAACCATTTTATTACTTTTCAAAATATTCGCCTTTAATATTTATACACTTTTGCATGCGTTCAAACCAATTCTTGAAACATTTTATCGACTCTGAAGTTGGTATCTCAAAAACATGGTTTTCGAAGGCTTCAACAGCTTCTTGAGGTGATGAAAATCGCTGTCCACGCATTTTTTGTTTGACATTGGGGAACAAAAAAGTCGTTAGGGGATAAATCATGTGAATACGGGCAATGAGACATTAATTCAATGTTTTCTCCTTCAATTAATCAATTGTTTGACGTGCTGTGTGTGAGTTTGCATTGTCATGATGAAGAATGATGCGACGTTTTTGGTTGTTTTTCCTGATTTTTTCGATGACTTCTGGCAAACAAATTGTTGTATACCATTCAACATTAACTGTTCTCCAACCCTCTAAAGCATAGGTTCTCAAACTGGGGTACGCGTACCCCTGGGGGTACGCGAAGCATCTATTGGGGGTACGCGAGATCATTCACATAAATAATTTATGTATTATTTTAATTTATCAAAATAAATTATGTATTATTTTAATTTATCAAAATTGGAAATTTATTTTAATATTTTATTTAAAATTTTAATTGCGTATTTTTATTTAGCACTTTTTGTTACGCCAATGTGCATTAATGTTGGCGCCATCCCTTGATATTTGTGCGCAGTGTTGCCAGATCTACCGCTAAAGCGGTATTTCTACCGTTTTCAGGTTTCATCTACCGTTCTCCCATTTTTCATCATAATCTACCGCTTTTTACTACTTATTATTCCTAATTAAAAATAATTTAAATGAATTATTTTTTTCAATTTGCTACATCGATATTTTTCAGTAGATTGTCAAATGTCAATCGAACCTTTTGTAAAATATTTTCAAGAAGACTTTTCCAAAATGCTATGGATAAGGAATCCATTCGCTATTGAAAAGTATCCATCAAATCTCAATAATAATAATAAAGAGTCATTGATTGAAATATCGTGCGATGGAGATTTAAAAATGAAGTTTAATGAATTGAAACTTGAAGAGTTCTGGCTCATAGCTAAAAGTGAATATCCAGAATTAGCCAAACAAGCATTATTGTTTTTAATACCTTTTTCAACAACTTATCTCTGTGAATGTGGGTTTTCCTCCATGGTGATTTTAAAAAACAAATATCGAAATAAATTAAATATCGATCCTAATATGCGGTTAAAATTGAGTAATTGAGAGCCCGATATTGAATCACTTATTTCAAGCATGCAGCTTCATCCTTCCCACTAAAGTTGGTAATTGTATTTTCATGTATGTTTTTTTCAGTCAAGTGTTTTGTTTAACAATTTTCAAATTGTTCCGATTTTTTTTTACCTTTTTGGGGGTACGCGCCTGTTCTGGAATTGACATAAAGGGTACTCAAAAAAAAAAGTTTGAGAACCTATGCTCTAAAGGAATTGTTGCGACATGTCCAATACAACCAAAGGAACAAGCGATCATTTTCTTGGAAGTGCTTCGTGAACGAACAACTTTTGTGGGTTTCGGTTCATTTTGGAAGACCCAAACAGTGGTTTGTTACTTAGTTTCCGATTCATATGAATAAATCCAGAAGTTTCGTCACCTGTAATGATGTTGTATACGGATTTTGCAGTGCCTAGGTTGATTTTATTTAGCATTCCCTTACACCAATCAACACGATCCTTTTTTGAGCTTCGGTCAAATTATGCGGAATCCATCGGGAACAGACCTTTTTCACAGCTAAATGTTCATGCAAAATCGAATGTATTGCATTCTACGATATGCCATAGGATGCCTCTAATTCACGGTAAGTCACATGCCGATCTTCTTCAACCATTTTGCACACAGCATCCATGTTTTTTTGAATCACAACCGATTTTGGTCAAACTTCACGAGATTGATCATTGACGGACGCACGACCACGACGAAATTCTCACAGCAATTGTAAGCAGTCATTTCTGATGGTGCTTCATTACCAAAAGTTGAACGAAGCGAATCTATGCATTGTTGTTGAGATAGGCCTTTACTAAAATCGTAAAAAATCATCCAACGAAAACCTTCACGAGTAATATCCATTTTTTCACAAACTTGTTTTTTTTTTAACGCTTACTGTCAACAAACTACTCTGTCAATTTATAAGCTGGCACTGATTTCACAATAACAAATGTCAAATTTTACGAATACAGTAATGACACATTTCAATATTGCCATCTAGTGGTCGTTTGTTAAAACATAAAAGGTAACCCTCGTACATACACACAAACAAACTACCGTATTTTCCGGACCATAAGACGCATCGGACGATAAGATGCACCCCAAATATATGAGACAATTTTGAGAAATATTTATTATTGCGATAACTTGTACCAGCAAAATTCTTTTCATCTTCACTCTCTGTACTATCATTCGTCTCGTTAATGTTACTGTACGTATTATTTTCGTCTGAACTATTGTTGTCAATCTCTTCAAAAATCAAGAATATATCGCTGGCATTTGTATTTTGCTTATGGCAAGAGTGAAATAATGATACGTTACGGAACTTTTTACTTTTTACTCTTCCCATAAAGACCTATTTCACGCTTACTTATATAGTTAAATATAGTAGAATTTATATAACAATCGTAGATACAACAATTTCTTTGGATTTATTGCCAGTTTATCACTTGAAAAATAATTTTGTAAGGTGTCGTCTTATTTTGCATTTTTTGAAATATTAGTAAAAATTAATCATGGTAATTTGCCACATTTAAAAATGAATGAAGCTCATAGCATATGAAGCTCATATCAAATTAAAAAATAAATAATAATAAATAAAAATATCTTAAATTTCTTGAAGTCTTCATATAACTTTCATCTTTTAATAACAGGATGAATTTAAGAATTTAGTTTTATTATTAAGATTTTTTTAAATTTGCTGAGACGTATAAGACCTAAACGACCTAAGAGACCTATAAGACCTAAGAAAAGACCTATAAGATGGTCTTTTCTTGTTATTTATTGGACATAAATGACAAATTAACCTGTTTAATTATTTCTAAATATCATCATATAATATATTTTGGAAGTATTGGTATGTATGTTCTATTCGCCTTCTGGCGTATCTTCATTTTTCCGGTAACGCGGAGAGGAAAATGAAAGAAATATAATTCTTTTATATACCTACATAACACTCGTTTCTTATTAACAAAATTTAGGGAAGGGCGCGGGTTGGCAATTCTAACGTGAAAAAAATGCGTGAGTCACGAAGCACGGCACGCGTGCGTGACGCATGAGTCACGGAACGCGTGCGTGACCGTGAAATTTTAAATTTATGATTTCGTGTGCGTGCGTGTAATTTTGAATCTGACTTCGTGAGCGTGCGTGATCGTGACAAAATTTTAGTCACGCGCCCAACACTACTTCGAGTTCCAAATGTCCTGGTTCCGTATTTAGGTTCGTTCTTACCACTTCATCCTCATAAAAATAAAAAGCCCCAGATTTATCGTGATAATACGGTCTACAACAGTAATAAAACAAATATTAATAAGACATTGTCTGACTCATCTTAGATAAATATACTTTTTATTGCGATAATTATAATGATTTTTTTATCTATATAAAGTAATCATATGTTGACTATTTTTCTTTAAAATTTCTCAATAAAATGTAAAAAAATTAAGAAATATTCTTTTGTAATTTACAATGTCAAAAATTTGAAATTTTGGATGTTTACCTTGGCATTAATTTTGAAATTATACCAGGTAATTAATATATTACCAACTTTCAGTTAGTAAATAATATGTTGTAGTATCTTTTGACAAAAATTATTTAAACGCTGCTTCTCTATGTAGCCGGTTAATTAAATATCTACCGGATTATGCGACCTAAACGGGATTACGGGAGAGTTGAATAAGAAGCGCCCCGGTAAACGAATAATTCCGAGTCCGGGCCCAAGTAAAATTATAATTCAAGACCCGGGCCCCAGAAAAACGAATTCTTCTTTGGGAAAGGATAATTGCGGGCCCGATGAAAAAAAAAAATCATATAAAATATGTTGACATGATGTTCATGTTGAATCTACCGATAGACACGCTTTTAAAGGGCCCGAAATACTGATAACTGATAAAGATCGGTAACTCGTCTACGGCATGTCATTGATAACCTGAAATATTTTAAAATGTTTATTTAACCGGTTAAGGACTACGCCCGAGTATGCTCGGGCGGCTATTATGTGTGAAAATTCCCACACCCGAGATAACTCGGGCAAGCTTTACCTGCAGAAAAGATCACTCCCGAATGTACTCGGGCGAAAATAAATACGATTTATGGTATGTGGAAGCGAGACAAAAGACAGCTACGATGATTCAAACGAGGTACGAGAGAAAATGAATATTTTTTTATGAATTTCTTTTATTTCTCGACCCACACTATGCACTATAATATCAACTTCCAATCCCATTTTGGGCCCGAAATGGCTTTTATGAAGGATGTACATGTTCAGTAAATAAAATTCTTCAAAAAAATTGTTTTTTTTCCATTTTTAAATTTTTTAATGATTACTGAAGGGGTTAATACAATTAGTAAGTACAGACGATTCCGCTTAATTGAGCCACCGTTTAATTGGGGCAGCCGCTTATTTGGGCCAAATCTCAAAGAACAGAAACCAAACCAAGGAACCAACAGTAAATTTACATGTTTAATTGGGACAACATTCCGCTTAATTGGGACAGTAAATTTAAGATCACAGTACATATATTGTTACACATATTCTCAAGAAAAAATATGTACAAAGAATTTAATATTACAGCGTTATTTTATGCAGGAAGGAAATGAAGGGAGCCCTACCTCCGCACTAAATACCTGTGCTGATTTTGTAGAAGTGAAATGTTACAAAAACAAAAGACAGACTACACTTGACGCATTTTTGCATTTAATTAAATTGTATGTGCCTATTTATTGTATGTGCCTTATTTTGAAATTTATTATTATTTTTTCTTAAAAGTTTATATTTTTTGGTTATATGTAATTTAGAGTTTTGTCCAAGAGTTTATAAAATAAAATTATTGAAAGAAAAATATGCATTGTTTAATTTTATATGAAATTCGCTTAATTGGGGCAGCCGCTTAATTGGGCCAAAATTCCTCAGTCCCGATGTGTCCCAATTAAGCGGAATCGACTGTATTTCCATGTCAGATAATTATTTTATACTACTATTATCAAGAAAATTCAAGAAGAAAATTTGTTGTTTTGCATCTCTCAAATGTGTTTTTTTATGGCCTTTGCTGCTTCGGCAATTAGCCAGGACAATCCTTCTTTTTGAAAAATTCCATGGCTGAACGGGATTTGAACCCGAGACCTTAGCAACGTAGAGCACATGTGTTACCACTACGCTACGCCGGTCGGCCAAATTACTGTTGTGTTATCATAGAAATTGTTTTATTATACATTGTTGCTATGGTGACCGCATTTCAATAAAATCCCTAGATTCCCTTAATCCACAATAGTATATTATGCTCGTTTTATACGACGTATTGTCACTCTTGTTTCTTTGGACCATTCCTCGCTTCGCTCGTCGTACTCCAAACAACTCGTGTAACAATACGTCGTCTTATAAAACTCGTATAATAATCTACTATTTATTGATTGTTTGCGTCTCTTATCTTTAGTTTCTTTTGAAAATATCAAGATTGTTATTTTTCTTTTTGTGCCCATAACAATTATTTTAATAAATTGCCCTACGCCACTGTACAGCCGGAAACTATTGCCCGCCATTTTGAAATACTATCCTGATCTGTCCAATTAGCATGTAAGCCTCCTTCTTTAGTTTTTTTATTCAATGCCTCAATTAAATAATATCAATTAGGGCGCAAATTATGTCTGGCCTAGGAGCGTCAAATACATGCTTTGGTCAACTGCTGAATACTTACATAGGTACGGTTAAATTTCTCCATTCTTCCAAAGTAAAATTTGTGTTCTCTCTTCCAGGTACATAACACCAGTGATCTGGGATGGCAAGAATTAAAATAATGTTTAAATAAGGCATTGAAGTTGCTATTACTAATAAAAAATTAAAAATAATATTGAATTTTTTCTGGAAAGTTCCTCCTGTTCCAACTTTTTCCATTACTGAATCAAATGCACAGTTGTCATTTGCAAAGGAAATTCTTCGACTCATGGACATTCTTCTTTCCACAGACATTTTGGGATATTTTCTGGAAAAAACAAAATATAATTCATTAAAAATTAAAATAATAAAATAAATAATAGGTTTCCAAAACCTAGATAGGCATATAGGAGCAGAGAAGGTACGCTCTTCGTTTCTAGACCGTCGACCATAGACATAAAAGCCACGTGGTCAGCGTGGCGTTTCGGCTGGTCCAATTATCCCTGTATAAACAGGTACTGATTTAGAGTATTAAATACTTGAGGCTGAGTCGACCCCAATACAATTGAGAAGTGACATTACCGATGGCGGCGCTGTGCTCCACGGCAATATGGCTGTCGTGTCTAGTACTCAGCTGTCAATATGCTAATGGCGAACAGGTTAATTTAAGCACAGTACATTTATATTTTATGAAAATGCGAGTCAATATTTGCGAAATTTTTTAATTTATAAGCGTGGAAATTTTCTTGGCGAATCCGTTAGATTTTACATGGAGGATTTATTTATATCCCTATCAATCTTTTATATGTCATAGCAACATAGCAATGTTGATTGCCTAATCACAACAGTTTTTTTGCACAAAAATAAGTGAAAATTATAGTACAGCTTTTTTTTGTCAATCGTAGATTTTTTTTTTACAAATTTTTATTCCAAACGTTTGAGCAGATTAATCTAGATTTTGAAATCTAGTAATTTATTTAATCTAGTAATTAAATCGGACTTTTGCCCATTTTGTATAAGCTTTGCAAATCCTACTTACATTGCAAATTCTAGGTTAAGTTGACTGTCATTATTTGTTTATGTAGCAAAATAATGCTAAATAAAGTCTAATCTAATCTAATCTAATTATAAACAGACATTTTCAGTACATTTTGATTTGTTGTGTCATTCATAATACAAGTTTCCTATATATTATTTTTTTACCGACCGCCAACATATACCGGGTGAATTATTGAACGAGCAACATACATGTTTCACATATAATGTTAATGAAGTGAGTTATTTCATTTGCAACATAGCAAATTATGAAAGCAAGCTCATATCCATGGCAACAGATATACACTGGTTATTAGATATAATAGTCATTTGACATGATACAGTTCCTAGACGGCTAAAAAATAATAAATTAGAAACAATAAATGAATTTTTATTAGTTTGTTTATATTTACATACAAACAAAAATAATAATGTCCTTATTAGTCCAAAAAATATTTAAAAAAATAATATTTTGTCTTTTCTATAGATACGATAAGCATTTGTTTTATGGCTATGTTGCTTTTGAAATAACTCACTTCTTTTACATTGAATGTGAAATCTGTATGTTGCTCGTTAAATAATTCACCCGGTATAAGGGAGGTATTGCGATCATACCGATTTTGATATTTCGATATTTCGATGGATCTCCACGAATTGAGGTTCCTACATAACGTTTTGACTATTTTTAGCATGATGTCTGTCGGTCTGTTTGTCTGTATGTCTGTCTGTCTGTCGGTCCGTGTACACGTGCAGAGCAAATTCGGCTAAAAAGCTTTTTATGAAACTTCATATTTAAGCTTTTGATATCAATGGCACGAGTTGATCAACTTTTGGTAAAAATCGGTTAACTGGAAATGGGAGTTTACTCGTGTCGGTTTTAAGATTTTTGCGAATATTTCACAACAGAGAAATATTTCGAAAAAAAAATATTTAACAAAAGTTGCTATAAAAGCAATAACTAACAACTTTTATTTGAGACATGTTTTGATAAAGCAGCATAAATTAAACAAGTACTTTGTAATGGCGGTCGGACTCCTGTGGTGGCCACAGCTGATTTTTTTTTCTTCAAAAAATGTAAAAATTAATTTTCTAAAAATAAATATGATCCATTTCCATGGTTTCACTGTTGGAATTTTAAAATTTCCTATGCCAATATGAAACATGATAAAACCTAGGCAAGCACAGTTGTCACGAGAAGGGTCTCGTGAAAACATAAAACAACGCAACTCCCATTTAGTTCCGCCTAAACCAAAGAAACAGCCTATATTTTTTATAAGATTAATAAATAAAACACTCGGTAAGTTTCACAAATATAAGTTTAATATTACTCTATACGTATTTCGGCAGTGACGCCTGTCTACAAGAGTTTTGTCCTATATTTTTGTTTTTAGCGGAATACCGAGATACTTGAAGGGGAAAAGAGGAAGATCACGGGGTAGAGTCAGAAGGATAGCAAGGCTGAGATGCGGCAACGAAGAGAGGAACAATATGTACTGGACAAAACCAGAGGACACGCT
The DNA here is from genome assembly GCA_963971575.1 of Liopterus haemorrhoidalis. Taxonomy (NCBI): domain Eukaryota; kingdom Metazoa; phylum Arthropoda; class Insecta; order Coleoptera; family Dytiscidae; genus Liopterus; species Liopterus haemorrhoidalis. The sequence continues at coordinate 10,921,819 of OZ020615.1, forward strand.
CTGCAGAATGATCAAGGAAGATGCGGACACCTTGGAGCATTTAGCTAAGAGTTGCAACAAGATGGCAGTCTGGGAGGAAGAAATAAAAGAACTGATGAGTGAAGAAAGCAAGGGAGAAAGATGGGCGAGAGAACTGGAAGCAAGAAGAAAGAAATGAGATAAAAAAATATTGTAAATTGTATTGAATGTATAAGATTATTGGTGGTTATGTAATAGGAGTTGTACGGGGTTTTCTTGGATTTCCACCGAATAAATATAATATTAATTATGTAAATTCTTTATTAAAGTTATTGCGACTAGTTTCGCTCATTCGAGCATTATCAAGCTGATTGTCGAAAATGATAAATACAAATAAATAATAAATAAATAAAATTTAAAATAATACTCAAAATATGCGGTAAAACCTTGTCAGAAAATAAAATGGAGTATGCTAACGGTTGCTTAGGCAAGTCATAACATTCAAAAGTTATGACTTACAACCGTACAACTCGTAAATTGTATTGTATTGTACGTTATTTTATTTAAATTTTTCTATTTATATTTCTAATGGTTTATACCCTGAACGCCGCAAGGCCTATGGAATAAAAAAAAATCATCTGTGGCCACCACAGGACCTACCGCCATCATGAAGTACTTATATAAAATACATTCTAGCAGCAGAGTAGAAATAACTTGGGCTAATATTTTCTAACAGAGATATTATTTATCATGACCATGGAAACGTTACATATAAGTATGAAAAAGTTGAGAAAATTTTTACAAAAATTATTCGAAATTTTTCGTTTTATCAAAAAACTTCAAATAAAAGTTATTAATTATGGCTTTTATAGCAACTTTTGTTCAATATTTTTTTTCGAAATATTTTTCTGTTGTGAAATATTCACAAAAATCTTAAAATCGACACGAGTAAACTCCCATTTTTAGTCAACCGATTTTTACCAAAAGTTGATCTACTCGTGCCATTGATGGCAGAAGCTTAAATATGAAGTTGCATAAAAATCCTTTCAGCCGAATTTGCTCTGCACGTGTACACAGACAGACAGACAGACAGACGGACGGACGGACAGACAGACAGACAGACAGACGGACGGATGGACAGACAGACCGACAGATATGTAGGGACCTCAATTCGTGGAGATCCATCGAAATCTCGAAATGTCAAAATCGGTATGATCACAATACCTCCCTTATATATGTTGGCGGTCGGTAAATATATATAATTTAATAATACTTACTTTTAAATTTAGACACAAAAATTATGAACACTATAAATAATAATTTTTAATCAAAATATAATTCACTTGATCTGATGTGTGGACACACTTTTAAAATTGAGGAGTACGATAGGCTTATGAAATTTTCCGAGGTTTCTGGTTGGGAGGTCGTATGCTCACTAACAAAATTATAAAATTGTCTTTAATATTTTCTTAATTTAAACAAACATTATTATCTAGAGGTTATTAACAGTGCTACTGAATATTTAAATTTGTAAAAGAACTTAAATGTGTATATTTAATTAATACTAACACGTCATTATACATTATGTCTTTATCATATACATAAATTAGAAGGCATATTATGACATCAAAGACCCAAATGAAAAACATTCAAAAATTTCCATTACGATCATTATAATTATGTTTAAGAATAGTTTTTATTTCAGGAATAACAGTTCAAATAACAGCTACATTTTTATTTCTGATTAATATATGGAAATTCCCAAAATTAAAAATGCCTAACTTGCAGTTTGCGAGAATATCAATGGTTTAGGTCAAAATGAGTCTATGCTAGCGTCGGCGAATCAACGCAGTTACGTCACACGACGTAAAAAACGATTGCATTGTTCCAGACAATTGTCGACGTCAAGAGCATGTTTTAAACCCCCTAAAAAAGTAGGATTGGTTTTTCATCCCTGGTATATAAGGCCTTAGAAATAGGGACAAAGTTGAGGACATTGCTAAAACGTCATATACTTCAATATGCATTTTTTTACATTGTGTCACTTTCCTTTAATTCCTGCTGAAGTTTAAAGTGTACAATTAATTTTTGTACGCTATATGAATCTGTTACTGTACTGATGACATTTTTTAAATATTCTGTTAGTGCTGTCTCGCGTCAGCATGTTTTGGGTATAGAATTCTGTACTGTTAGCAGCGGCGGTCGGTGAATAAGGTGACCAAACGTCCCGAATTGGCCGGGAAAGTCCCAAATTGGCCGGGACAGGCCCGAATTTCCGCCTTGCGTCCCGATTTTTTTCAGAGGAAATATTTGTCCCGAATTTGGATTTTTTGTCCCGAATTGTCCCGAATTTTAGAAAAGGTACTTATTTTTAATAATTATTTTTAATATATTTCAATTGAAATTATTTTTACAAAACTTGAACTAAAAAAAAATATAGCGAAAGGGTATTTTTTTGATGAACAGCTTTTGGACAAGTGAGAAGACTCAATTTGATGTAAACACATTAAAAGCAATATTACTGATTAAAGTAAATTCTGAAGAAAACTGTGACGATTTTTATAAAATGCTTCAAAGCAAAAAAGACTACTTAAAAAGATCCATAGTTCGGAAAAATATAAAAAAAATTCTACTAAGTAATTTTAATTGACAAATTTAGAATTCATTTAAAAAATACTGTGATTTTAATAATGTTTCTTTTAATAATGTAAGTTAATTATCTGTGATTGAAAATTTTTATTTATTATAAATTATAAATATATATGGTATACAATTTGTATTAAAAAAAATAATAATTAGACAATTATATTTGATATTTGAATAATCAAGCCCCCCTCCACCGTATTTGAGCTCCTTCCAGCACCATCAGTTATGTCACCAGGCCAACAGTATCAATTCCAAGAAGTGACACTGAAGAAAGTGGCTATTAAATTCAATAATAAATAAGCAATCGTTGGAATTTGGTAATTCATACAAACATCATGGACTTCGGCTTGGGAACCATGTAAGATACCCACTTCAGGCTTAAGAACCTAGGATAAGCTGCCCAATCATTGGTTTGGGAACCGGACAGATACCCACACAAGGCTTTGGAACCTTAACGAAGAAACCAAACTAGAGGCTTGGGATCCTCAACCAAGAAACCCATCCCTGGCTGGTATTGCACGGCTATCGGGCGTAAACCCTATGGCGATGGGGTTACTGGTTCAAGTTTCTGAACTGGTAGTGACAATGTCACCATGGATCAACACAGTTTAGGTACTTATAATGCCTGTATAAAACAAACAAGATGAAAAATAATGGAATGCATGCGATATTGATATACGATAGCAGCATGTGATAGAAACGTTCTCAACTTTGTCCCTATTTCTAAGGCCTTATATACCAGGAATGAAAAACCAATCCTACTTTTTTAGGGGGTTTAAAACATGCTCTTTCTAATGAAAATAATTTAAAACAGTTTCCAGAAGGTATATTTTTGTAAAAGTGGGCTAAATATACCCTGTTTTTAGCATTTTCACAAAAATCATCAACTTTACACTCAATTCCTGAACTAATGAAAAATATTAGGAGTGTGAAATTTTATATTCGTTAACCTTGTATTGATAAGTTATTGTGTGCAAAATTTCACGTTTATCGTACCTTTACTTTCAGAGGTATAAAAAGCCAAACTTTTTTCGAGTTGCAAATTTTTAGGCCAAGTTTGATTCAAATTTTCTTCACGGAAATCGCTCATGAAGATTTGTTTATTATTTTGTTTAATAGAGCGCAAAAAGTTGTATAAGTTGGCAAAGTTTTGTTTCTCTCAACAAAATATTGCCAGAGATACTGTGTCTCAAAGTTGCCGAAATCTCGGAGTCATACCATAGAAGGCTGCGGTATGGGGTCAAACAAATTACTAAATCTCAGCAAGTATTGCATGGATGAACGTAAAACTTTACGAATATTCGTTGGAGACATGTGTGAAAGTCCATACAAAATTTCATCGAAATCCATGATGTTCGAGCAAGGCACTTCTAAGAAATCAGACCACTTGACATGGAATGACCCTATACAATGATGCTGCAAAAAGTTTTCATTCTTAACAAAATTAGAAGCTACAAAAGAAGAGATTCGTAAGTGCTTTCGAGTTAGTGCTTTATGCGAAACATATCCTGAAGATGTGGACATGAATCTTGTAGGAGAAGTCAAGCATTTTCATCAATATGTTAGACATAGTCAAGCCCATGGTTCAGCGGAACATGATAGTCTGACACATCTGATAGAGTGATCTGTATAGGGTAATATTTAACGATAGTATCCAATCAGCATTCCCTAATGGAGAAGCAATTTTGAGATTGTTTCTTAGTATGATGGTTGCAAATTGCTCTGGAGAAAGATCTTTTTCTCAGCTGAAGAGGATAAAAAATGAATTTAGAACAACAATGACACAAGATAAATTATGTTCCCTCAGTCTAATGTGCATAGAAAGTGACAAACTACGCAGTTTATCATTTGATGATGTCATCAGTGACTTTGCTCTGGCAAAGGCAAGAAAGAAAATATTTTAGTTTAATATAATTCCTTAATTCTTATAACATGTTTCAAGAGATTAGATAATATGCCTTTGTAAATTGTGCCTTTTAAAAGAACTTTTGTTTCTTTTTACCAGAGTTTGCATTTTTAAGTTTGTTATGAATAAAAATGATTTTAAGTTAAAGATTTATTATTTCATTATCAATATACTTCTTAGGGCCAAGAGTTCCAGTTCCTAATAAACTCCCTAATAGTTATTAGACACATAATATATTTATGAAGCTAATAAATTTATTGGTGATTTCCAACTTACAAAATCCTTCTAATAGTTTATTAGCAACATAATATTTTGTTTTTGTATTGGTATTTCTTATGAAGATAGTAACACGGTGCAAGAGGGATAAAGCTATACGTAAATTTGTAGAGCTAAAGTGAGATGAAATTTTGACATTGAATATTTTAATATTAAATATTTTGACATTAAATAGTTTGACTTTACATTCAATGACGTTACGTGTTACTGTTAAAATTGAAATTAAACGGCGTTCAACAAATTTTACCACAGAAAACGAAGATAATATAAATAGAAGAGGAGTTAATAAATATAACATTTTATAATAAAAAAGTGATTGAAAATAAGAAGACAGCAATATTTTGCTTTATTTTACATTCCTTAAACAATATGAATTAAACTTATCAGCAATTTTCAGCCACATATCTTTATTATTCTCCCAATAATTGCGTCTATCTTCTTATTTTCTATAATTTTTATATAAATAGGAATGTGCTGTAATCGTAATTGAAAGAAATACATAAGTAAAAATAAAAGACAATGTTTATTTAAAAATATATATTTATATATTATGCTTTATATATCACATTTACAATAAATGCCCAAAATATTCTAAAAACTGTTGTCTATAATTTATAAATTCATCCATACAGATCGTCGATTTCGTCAAAATACAACTAAAATGTATATAAAACACTAAAATCACCATTATAGAACAAATATGGATGTATAAATGTATAAAAACTATAAAACTATAAAAACACATATGTATATTCTTTTAAAATTATACTGTTTTTCAATTAAAATTGAAATATTTGCTAACAATTTGACACATTTTGCGAACACGTTTTTGGTTATATGTCACTTTATTAAGCACTTCATGTTGCCTATAAGTTATTAGACAAATAAGCCTATTTATCAGCAACCTAATAACTATTTCAGGCTGGAACTCTCGGAAAAAAAAATATGTTGCCAATAAATTTATAGGACAGTTTATTGGCAACTGGAACTCTCGGCCCTTAATTGTATTTCAGTTTAACCCTCTAGGTATCCGAAAATCATATTTATCACTGACATAGAATATCTTGACTTATAAAGGGCCCCATATTTCAAATAGCTTAGGGCTTTACCAAGTCTAAATCCGGCTCTGTGCACACCTTTAAGTATGTTTTAAGATAACGCGTAACAATACATATATCTACACACAGACATCAATGCAAAATTGACAGCAGTGTGTTCACAGGATCTTATAAGCCAATTAGAAGTAAACTATTAACTATACAAAATTAAATAAATAATGTAATGTGGGATTTTGCGTTTTTTCAGAAATAATTTTTTAATTGATTCTTAAAATAAATAACCAGTTATCATTGTAAACAATTACAGTTATTTTTTTTTAGTAATTATTATTTACATTTTGGTGACAATATTCTGAGAAATGATAATTTTATAAATTAAACAAATTTATGCAAAGTTCCTTCTGACATTTTGACTATATTTGATAAAGATTTGCTAAAAATAAAAACAATCTCTAAATAAATAAAATAATAGTAAGTTAGTATTGTTTAGTATTATTTTAATGTATGCTTGCTAGTATTTATTATTAACTGGAAAAAAATTGTAGAGAAATTATTACAATAAATATAAATAATAAATTAAAATTATTTATTGGAGCAGAATTTCGTAAGAGAGTTCTTTTAATCCAGCGCGTGTGTTCTGGAACACTGGTGTAAACTCCTGGCCAGCCACGTCTTGCGCATCCAGATCCATAAGATACAATTCCAACTAATTCACTATTGCAAACTAATGGACCTCCAGAATCACCCTGAAACAAATAAAAGTGCATACTTTATATAAGTATAGTATTTCCAAAATGAAATGGCCACCCTCACTTATTGATTCCAATAATGATAGACAGTATAACCATTATACCTGCTGAGTTTATGGTTCTGTTAATAATAGTTGTCAGGACCATAATTATTTAAAATAAACGTGTTTTCTTATATGCTATTTAGAATGAACTGTATACAGTTGTCCCAGCCAAGTGGCTCACCATTGCTATCTTTCTTAATATTAAAGATAGAGATTCGGTTAAATGAACAAAGTTCGAGTATTTTACAAAGGAAATATGTTGACCAGATATTTTGAAAATAAACATTTTTTAAATGGAATATCCTGTATATTGTTAGGTCATTGGAATAACGATATTTTTGTCTTTATAAAAAACTAAACATGTTTATAATGACATTTTTTTAATAACGGCGATATCAACCTTATAAACTTATAAAAATAGTACGATTAAAAACTTACATATAATAAAAACAAAAGTAAAAATTACCAAGTATTTTGGTTACAAATATTGTTCGAATAAATATCCATTATTGTTTAAACACAATCTTATTCTTTATTTTATGTTTCGCATTACATTGCGTAAAAGATTTTGAGAAATTTTGCTGCAAGCAAGAAATATTTTACGAGAAAATACACATGCTTGGAATTCTACGAAATAGGGCCGTATTTCTATGAAGGAAATTTGACTACTGTAAAGTATTTAGATTTTTTGGAAAATACTTTTCAAGATTTATTTGACGATGTGCCCATAGCTAACGGAATTAATTTGAAGTATTTTCAACACGATGGTGCACCTGTACAAAATGCCTATCTTGTAAATAATTACATAAATATGACGACAAGTGGATTGGTACTAATGATGTGTCGGAAACATCGATGTTTTTCCTTCGATATTTTTTCAACATCGATAGTAAGCTCCGATGTTAACATCGATGTTAAACATCGATGTTTTGCCTTCGATGTTCCCGATTATTGTGGTTTCCCTTACTGTGTTTTTTTTTTTTCTATTTTCTGGCTACATTATTCACAATAATCGGGACACTCCTTCATAATTACCTGGCAGGAATCTGTGTGTCCATCATCTCGTCCAGCACAAACCATACTAGAACGAATAGTCATTGCAGCTGATTCCCAATATCTTTTTGCGCACAGTGTATGGTTTGAAATATAAACTTCTCCAACCCTCAGTTTATCTGGAAGTCCTCCTGCCCCACTTTCCTAAAACAACACATGTTTTTGACTTATTTGTATATTAGGACCAGGACTAGTTGTTGGATATCCTTTATAATATGTAACGATAGCAACTATAATATTATAATGGCATATATGTGACAGAATGTAAATAGATGTTGTAATAAATGCTAGTTTGTGCTTGAATTTGTGTGTTTTAATTTACATTATTAGAAACGTTAAAAAGCGTCTACATAATTAGGCTTGGCGTGTCAAATATAACGCGTTTAAATACTGCCCAGGACATGATGTTTCTATTCTTTATCACCGTTAGGATTACCGGGGCATTTGTTTAGTGCCTCGAGCTTTACGAAAACTTGAGTTTGACTTAATAAAAATAATTCATATTTTTAGTACATGATTATTAAGTTATTAATGGTTGCTAAAGAAAGAGTTAAGTATTTTAACTTGAATTAAGCCTAACACGGCTAAAAAGGGGGTCCCATGACAGAAAAGATTGAGAAACACTGCACTTATACATATCATTTAATTCACATATCGTAATGATGAACCCTGGATAACACTACCCGAACTCCTTTAGTCAGGAATCACATTTCAGTCTGAGATCAGACTTTATATAATATCACAGGCTCGCTATTTAGTGGACAATAAATGGTACGATATCATGTAACGTACCGGGCTCGCTACAAAAATATTAAAAAACATAGCGGTTCTTTGTCTGAAAAGTTTGGGAAACGCTGCACTATAATATGAAATATTAAGATTTTTTTTTGTCTTACCTGAATATAACCCCATCCGGTTACATTACATAGAGTATTAACATTTGGTACATGATTTGCTAAACCAATTGGTAGAATATTTTTTACACGATGAAAATCACCATCAATCTAAAAATAAAATAAATACTCTAAAAAAAAAAAACAGAAAATATAATGTTAAAATTTTAATTTAGAAATACCTCTTTACATTAGGGTGACCATTCGTCTTCGTCTTCGCACTTTGCGGGACTGTCCCGCATTATGATGCGTCCCGCAAAAGTCCCGTATTTTAACATTTTGTCCCGCATTTGGATTTGGGAGGTGAGGACCTTTTTTTTGCTCTTCACTTGGATTTGGGAGGTGAAGACCTTTTTTTTGCTCTTTACTTGAATTTTGGGAGATGAGGACCTTTTTTTGCTGTTCACTCGGATTTGGGAGGTGAGGACCTTTGTTTTGCTCTTCACTTGGATTTGGGAGGTGAGGACCTTTTTTTTGCTCTTCACTTGGATTTGAGAGATGAGGACCTTTTTTTTGCTCCGTCCCGCATTGCCTTCTTAACACGTTCGCGGACAGTTTTGTACAATGAGATGTACCCAAAATGTCACTTTTTTAGTTTTTTGTTTATAATAGACATGAACTGTGTTTGGTATGTTCCTGATAGGACAGTTTATACTACTTTTCATATACTTAAATGGAATTAAAACCTGCCCCAGCCGTCATTTGTATATTTGAATAAAAAAGTAGGACGGTTTAGACCAGCGGTGGGCAAACCGCGGCCCGCGGGCCACATGTGGCCCTTGTAGGCATTTTATGCGGCCCACCAATATCCACAAACAATTGCTTTTTAAAGTGAAAAAATTTGAAAATGGAGGCGAGATCGTGTTTTTTTCTCTGCACTTTAAAAATAGACGTGAGGCCGTTGTTTTTGCTCTTCACTTTCATATGGGGAGGGCACCAGAATATTATGTGCGGCCCGCGCCATCCTGTTATAATCTCCATGTGGCCCGCTGTCCAAAAAGTTTGCCCATCGCTGGTTTAGACCATCATGACCTGAGCTAGGAAAAATATTCGACGGCTATAGCCGTACTGTCCGCGAACGTGTTAAGAAACTGGTCACCCTACTTTACATATTATTATTAGCGTGATGAATTACACAATATCTCCGTTATGTTCAACAATGAAGTTGCAGGCAGCCAGTTATTCAAGTCTGTATTGCGGGTGGAGGATATTAAAATTCAGGCGTTTTTATAAAACGACTAACCATTTGTGTTTGAAAGACTGGATATTCAAGTCACACTCAGGTGTTATTAAAAAAAAATAATGGTAAACTTTTCTTCCATTATACGAATTTTTAAATTGCAAAAAACGGTCGACATGAAGAAACCCAATTAGTACACATTTTTCGACATATTAAGGAATTTTCGAGATGATAGAGCGAGTCGATGATTCACAATTTGAGAGGAAGTAAACTGACTTCTCCGTTTCTTGTTGTGGGCATAACAAATACTGGCGTATATTTGTTACTGTCGCGTCATTACTCGGCAATCTTGGTAGTTGCTTCCTGCGGTCTTTTAGATACGAAAGCTTTTCTTTGAACCACTCGCGCATCCAAGGGGGGGCTAACTGGTTTGAGATCCCCTCCCAGCATTAAAAAAACACGTTTTTACCCTTTGAGTCCAAATAAATTGTGTTTTTTGATTAAATCTGTATGTACACCTTTAGATACAGTGAGAGACGTAGCAATGTTTTTGGCGCCCTTGGCAAATAAATTAATTTAACCTAAAATAGCACCCTTTTTATCTTTTTTCATTTTATTTCAGGAGGGCATCAATTTTATTTTAATAGACAGGTCAAAATACAAGTGATTACCTAAAAAAAAAGTTTTTTACTTCTAAAATACCAGTGATGTCCAAAATCAAAGAAAAAAATCGCTGTGGCCACCACAGGTCCGACCGCCATCACAAAGTACTTGTTTAATTTACGCTGCTTTATCAAAAAATGTCTCATATAGTTATTACTTTTATAGCAACTTTTTTAAATAAATTTTTTCGAAATATTTCTCTGTTGTGAAATATTCGCAAAAATCTCCGACACGAGTAAACTCCCATTTCTAGTTAACCGATTTTTACCAAAAGTAGATCAACTCCTACCATTGATGTCAAAAACTTAAATATGAAGTTTCATAAAAATCCTTTTAGCCAAATTTGCTTTGCACCTGTACGCGTACCGACAAACAGATAGACGGACGGACGGACGGACAGACTGACGGACAGACAGACAGACAGACAGACAGACAGACAGACAGACAGACAGACAGACAGACAGACATCATGCTAAAAAAAGTCAACACGTTATGTAGGGACCTCAATTCGTGGAGATCCATCGAAATCTCGAAATGTCTATATCGTTATGACCACAATACCTCCATTCTATATGTTGGCGGTCAGTAAAAACACACGATGGCGCCCCTCATCAGGCCTCGCGCCCCTGGCACTTGCTCCGATACCAGGGCGTTGCTACGGCTCTAAATACAGTTGCAAAGAAGTCAAAGACATTATTTACAAGAAAATTTACATACGGGCAAGATTTAGGGTGGTGAGACATACGAACCCCGTCTCAAAAGAGCACTAGATTTTACTTAATCTAACCCTTAAAATACAATTTCTTTTTAATCAAATGAACAATTATTTAAGCCAACCCCTAAAATATAATTTTTTTATTTATTCTAATTCCCACCAAAATGTACTTAATCAAACCATTAAAATATTTTTTGTTTCAGAAGAACACGCAATTTGATTTATGTCAACTTGTAAAATAATTATTTTTTATTTTAAACAAAAGAAAACTCTAGTTCTTATAGTTATGGCTCCAGTTGTCAAAAGCCCCAATTGTGTACGGCCCGAATTGTCCATCGCCCCAGTTGTTAATAGCCCCAGTTGTGAAAAGCCCCAATTGTGTACGGCCCGAATTGTCCATTGCCCCAGTTGTTAATGGCCCCAGTTGTGAAAAAACCCAATTGTGAACGGGCCGAATTGTCTTACGGCCCCAGTTGTCTGGTTACCAAATGAAATAACTAAAATATGAGAAATATCTATTTCGAAATTCGAAACATATTACAATATGTAAGAATTGTCTGGTTACCAAATGAAATAACTAAAATATGAGAAATATCTATTTCGAAATTCGAAACATATTGTAAGAACCAGAAATGTCATGTGTGATAGTCAGTAAAACATTTTTTCATAACGGATTACTGCATGCCACACAAAGTGAAGTGGTTCTGGTTTCCTTCTTCTTTTTGTAACAATCAACAACTTAGATCTGGTATAGTGCGTTCAAAGGTGAGTTTGCAGTATAGCTCTTATGGCAAATGGGAGCGGTGTTGCCAAATATTGTAAAAGTGTCAAATGTGTCAATTATAATAATATGAAAACCTCGTATTATTTACAAAAATCAACTCTTATAAAACGCAAAATAACACTCAACAAAAACAAATGGCCATTTGTAGAATACTGCGTCTTCACAGATCAGCGCGTTTTAGAGCTGGCAACATCGACAAGCAAGAAAAGGATAGCGTCATTGTGTAAACCCATTAGAGGGTATGAAAAAGAACTACTCCATATACCCCGTACTGCAAACTCATCTTTGAACGCACTATAGATGGTCTACCATACTGCCGTTTACGAATAATATTTGCGTGCTACCTACCATAACTTATTAACGATTCAATAAGTGAAATAAAAAAATCCGAAAACTTTCTTCCTTTATTATTTTTTGTTTTGCAGAAAACAATGCAAGAATTTACTGCTACTGTCATAAATAAAGGGTAAAATACTTTTTCACCACTTACTACTTTTTCCGTTCATGTCAAATAACCCTATTTGTTGATCTGATAAATCAAACTCGCCTGTTTATGGAAGAGACAGCTAATACGAGTCCACGTTATCACTGGGACAAAAACTGAACGAATTTATAATGCTTTATTTACCTCTGGACATCTTCTACACTTGTTGGGACCCATGAAGACACATTTGTCTCGTAATTGAACGTGAGTCCGCTTCAAGAAAAATTTTTGGCTTCTGAGACTCCTCTATTGAGAAAATTTTGGGTACAGGCTTGCTTTGAACGAATTACGTTCATAAGGAGGAAGAAAAGGTTTAAGCCCTCAAACTTTCATTAAAATTTGACTGGATATTGAATAGGTCAGTGGTTTACAAACTTTTTTGATTACAAAAACAGAAAACTTACTCGTATAATAGCAATATCTCCATAAGAATCTATTTTTTCACTGTCGTAGTTTCCATTAGTAAATATATATTTTACTTTTCTTTCGACACCTTCTTGAGTAGCCTGGGTTAGTGTACCAGCCCATATCACCAAATCTTTCGGGTTCCAAAGTTTTCCTGGGGCGTTTTCAAATGGAAACATGCAATGTGCCGCTGTCAAAACATGATTTTCATCTATTATAATTCCCCCACAAAAATGTCCACTTGATTTATGTTGAATTGACACCTAAAATTTAAATTTTTAATATTATTACAAATACCAAAAAAAGTAATAAAACTTTATCATCCGACGCTTTCCTTAACACCTTAAAACGCTTCATTGCGCGTCGTTAAAGCCGTTGAATATTTATTCCGATAATGGAACCAACTTTCTGGGCGCTAACAAGAAAACAATGCAATCGTTTGTTACATCGTGTGACGTAAGTGCGTTGATTCACCGATGCTAGTATTGGTGACTCAACTTAACGCATATCCCTCTAGCGGCAAAAAAGCGAACACTTCGAAAAAGGTTACTGTCATTGTTTACGTATAATTCACCATGTGTTTTATTGTTTCTGTCCATTCTCACTCCCATTTTTACAGCGAATAAAGTGATAAATTTAAGAAAAAAAGATTAAATACTCCTTGTTGTGTGTATGGTAGTCAATCACAGGAAGAACATCTTCGAATATTAGATTGAAAGATTATCAGTTATTCTAAAATTTTGTTTCTATTGAAGGGAATTTATACTGTTCAGATGATTTTAAACAAGTTTTTAACGTTGAATTTTTCATTTTCCCTGTCTCACATGTGCAAGAAAATCGTTTAATGTTGTGAAAATTATTGTTAATATAATTAAAACCCCTTGTTATTTCATGGGAGTGTTCCATAACTGTGTTAGTTTGCAAATATTTGACAGTTTTCTTGTGTAGAATAAATTACAATAAAATTTCTTGAGATATGTGTAGATATTAAGTATTCAAATAAATGTTTTAAGTTCAAAGTACAGAGTGATTATTTAATGGCGAGACGACGTCACTGGAAGTTTTAATAATTTGCCGTTTCATACACATCGTAGCAGGCGATTATGCGCGCATGCGCGTAGTAGACACTTCCGTCATCTCCAAATTATTGAGTCAATGATTTCCTGCCATTCTTTTATTTGATTTTCTATTATTTTATTTGATAATTCGGTGACGTCGTCTCGCCATTAAATAATCACTCTGTATAACATTTTATTTTCTCTGTGAGTATAACCCGCACCAATATTATAACCTCAGAAAATTTTCATTTACAAACAGCTAATTTTATCATAAAATGGATATATTTATACACTTTTTTAATACTCGGTTATAATTTAAATATACTGTATACAGCAAAAAAACGTAAATTAGACCAAAAATTGATTATAAACCAATACTGTTTACATACATTGACAGATGACTATCCTTTTTCGTGTCAAAAGTTCACAAGGCGATAGTGGCGCCGTTTCGGTAATTATAGTCGCGAATAGCTTAACTTTAAGCAATATTTCTTGATGAACACAAGGATAAAATAACCGCAGCAATGAGTCGTCAAGGTACAAGGGTTGCCTCTTATATTTCGGGATTTGAGATCAATAACAATTATTTATCAACAAAAGTGACATTTAGGTTCGAGAGAGAATTAAGTAAAAAAAAAAAAAAATTGATAGATTATAAAATTATTATTTCATAGCAATGTAGTTTCTTCCTTATACCTACTAATTTGTTGTAATAAAAACACGTACCTGATAGGGAAATTCGCCTATTGTGGCCTCCCTTCCTCCTACAATTCTTCCTTGCCCTCTGTTGCATGTTGTACCTATTTAAAATAATATATTCAAAAAAATGTGTAAATCCGCATTCAGAGCTCTTAAATCAATAGCTTATGCATTGTAGCTTATGGACTGTTCATTGTGACGAGAAAGTTTGTCATATGATAAGACGTGAAACCATTCAGACCTCCAAATTTAATACGCTGTTTGTTGTGGATTGTGCATAATTTTCTAAACTTATAGCTAGTGAGATGTTTTAATGAGACAGACATATAAACACATAGGCTATCGCATTCTATCAGTGACACCGTAGTTATCGAATGCCTTTACATAACATAATGTCATCATTAACAAATCTTGCTCAAAATTACAAAGACGGACAGTAAATATGATTAATTTAAGTAATTAGGTACAGGGGCGCACACAAGGGGGGGTCCAAGAGGTCCGGGAGGGGGTCCGGACCCCCCCCCCCGTACTGTGAGAAGTGAGGACTTTTTTTTGCTCTTCACTTAAAATTTAGAAGTGAGGACCTTTTTTTTGCTCTTCAATTAAAATTTAGAAAGGAGGAAATTTTTTTTTACTCTTGAAATTGAAATTCTGCACTGTGCTTATAAAGATTATGTATAATTGGACCCCCCCCAAGCCAAAAATCTGTGTGCGCCCCTGATTAGGTAGTTAAAATCTAAGACAACAGAATTATAAGAACAATAATACATATAAAATATTTTACGAAGCTAAATAGTTAGTTTCAAAATTCACAGATGGAGGGCTATTCGTAACGTACTAATTTATAACAGATGTGAACGTGTACATGGAACGTTAAAAGAATGCATTAAAGCATAAGTCAGAGCAACACAACGCACAGTCTATAACTCGTTAATTTAAAGAGGTCTGAATGCGGCTTAAGTATACAAAGGCTGATTATTAAATAAGATTCTCAAATGAATAATTATGTATCTTCAATGGAAATATATTTTTTGTCGGCGGATACACTGTTCTTTATTCTCTGATCATGAATATCAAATTTCCTAATGTGATCAGTTCTGACTTCCTTCTGTTAAAATGGCAACAAAGTAAATCGTAAAATATGTTTTGAAGGTTTAAATAGCCGACCGGCGTAGCCTAGTGGTAACACATGTGCTCTGCGTTGCGAAGGTCTCGGGTTCAAATCCTCCCGTTCAGGCATGGGAATTTTCTAAAATAAAAATTGTCCTGGCTAATAGCCACAGCAGCAAAAGCATTTAAATTAAAAAAAAGGTTTAAATATTAAATAATAGTACTGGTACTTTCCGTCAAATTGTATTTTTGGATGAAACCAAATTTTAAATTGTTCGGGAGTGATGGAAAGAAATATGTGAGGCGTCCGAATGTTGCAACATAGGACAATAAGTACCATATTCCCACTATCAAACATGGCGGCGACAACATCATGGTTTGGGGAAGTTTTTCTTCATTTGGAACCAGGGGCGCACACAAGGGGGGTCCAAGGGGTCCGGACCCCCCTCCCCGTACTGTGAGAAGTAAGGACTTTTTTTTTGCTCTTCACTTAAAATTTAGAAGTGAGGACCTTTTTTTTGCTCTTCACTTAAAATTTAAAAAGGAGGACCTTTTTGTTGCTCTTCACTTGAAATTGAAATTTTGCCCTTGTATAATTGGACCCCCCCAAGCCAAAAATCTGTGTGCGCCCCTTTTTGGAACTGGTCCAATAATAAGAATCGATGGGACGGTAGAACGAGTACAGGAGATGTATTTGAGATGGATCTTAGGGGTAGATAGAACAACACCAGGGTATATTGTAAGAGAGGAACTGAAAAGGGATAAGATGAAAGTGGGTACAGGAAGGAGGGCGGTTAAGTACGAGGAGAAAGTTAGAATAGAAACAGACAAAAAAATAATGAGGGAATGCTGGGAGGAAAGAGCCAGAGAGGAACAGAAAGGAAGGTGGTACGCATGGGGGGAAATGAGAAAGGAGTATTACTGAAGATGCGGAGTGGATGCGGCAGAGGTGGAAAGGAGAAGAAAAACGGGATAAGCTTGATTGAGGAGTTGTGAAGGAGGGAAAAGGAAGTGGGGGAGCAAGAAAGTACAGCCAGAATAGACAAATCAAGGAGCGCAGGGAGATATAAGGAGGTCAGAACTATAGGGGTACCAAGCTACTTGAAGGGAGAAAGAGGAAGGTCAGGAGGGAGAGTTAGGAGGATTGCCAGGCTAAGGTGCGGGAATGAAGAGAGAGGAAATAGATATTGGAGGAAACAGGAGGAAAAGATGTGCAGGATGTACGGGGAGGAGGAGGAAGATATAGAGCACCTCGCGAAGAGGTGTAGAGAGATGACAGTATGGTCGGGGAGCACATTAGACCTGTTGCACGAAGATGGAAGGGGGGCGAGGTGGGCGAGGGAATTAGAGGCAAGAAGGATTGAGATTGGGGAAGGATAACAGGAAGGGGTAAAGGAA
The DNA here is from genome assembly GCA_963971575.1 of Liopterus haemorrhoidalis. NCBI lineage: Eukaryota > Metazoa > Arthropoda > Insecta > Coleoptera > Dytiscidae > Liopterus > Liopterus haemorrhoidalis. The sequence continues at coordinate 10,938,898 of OZ020615.1, forward strand.
AGAAAGAGGAGACCCGGTGGGAAGCAGAAGGGGAGAAATGGAAAGAAGGAAGGGGGATGAGGTTACCTAGAAATGGGGAGGAAGGAAGGGAGATAGGAGGAGGGTGAAGAAATGGTTGGAAGGGAAGAGAATGAAATAAAATAAAATAAATCAAAGAAAATAAAATAAAATAAGCGAGAGAACTGGAAGCAAGAAGGAGAGGGAAACCAGAAGGAGAACAGGAACAAGGAGAGGGACATTAGAGCAAGAAGATAGAAAAGAGAAAAAACATTGTTAATTGTATTGGATTTTTATGTATATATTGTTGGATTTATTGTTTTATTTTTTGTAATGGTTAATACCCTGAACGCCGCAAGGTCTAGGGAATAAAGAATATATATAAGAATCGATGGGATAATGGATCGATTTAAGTATAAACATATTTTAGAGAGTGTGACGCTTCCATATGCAGAAGAAATGCCGCTGAGATGGTTATTTCAACAAGACAATGACCCGAAGCATTCGTCAAATTTGGAAATACATTGGTTTTTCAGTACAAACGTACCGATAATGAAATGGCTATCTCAGAGTCCTAATCTTAATCCAATCGAGCACATTTGGGAGCATTTAGATAAGCAAATTCGCAATAATACAGCTACAAACAATGAACAACTTTTTAAAATTATTTTTGATATATTAAATAGGGGAGATGTGGGGACGGTGGCACACATTTTGACTTTCTGTACATAACATCTTCAATTTTGAATTTTTTAAATAAATATTTTTGCTACTTAATACTTATAATGTCGTTGTTTAAATAACCTGTTAAAAATTAATGTCCTTATCACGTGCCATTTATAATTAATATTTTTGTTGACCTCTGCAATTGTGCCACTGTACCTATACGTGAGGGTACAGTGAAACAGCATTAGGGATACAGTGGAACAGTAAATATTATAGGCACCTAAATAATTTGTATATGTATCAATAATTTTTATTGAAACTTCAATTCAATGTCTAAAAATAAATCATCTGAAAGATACTGAAAAATTAATAATATTGTAAAAAAATCAAATTTTTGGAACAAACAGCTAAGTAATTAAATAATGTATATAAATATATAAATGTAAATTTATTATTAATATAAAAAAATATACTTTGGTAAGTTCCTCGGAAGCAGTAAGTTTTGATAGTTTTTATTTTAATGTTAATTATATTTCATTAAATTTACTGTAAAAATCAAATCGTCGAAACGGTGATTTGTGCTACCAGACGGAGCAGGAGATGGTAAAACTTTTATCAGCTCTGATTTTTTAAATGTGTAATTTTCATTTGTTTTAATAAATTTAAAGAATAGAGTCAGCCGTCGGAGAAATGTTACAACAATATCGTCAGTCGTTATTTCTATGATTTCCCCTATAGAGTGGCTCTTCATTTTATTCTTTCTCTGAATCTGTATCACATTCAGAGTCAACATTATCATCTGAGTTTGAATTCTCATCAATATTGACATCAGTATCAGATGTGTCTGAACTTATAAGAATATCTTTTAATTTTCTGATCTTTTTTATTTTCCGCAGCTTGGAATTGTTCTTCTAACTTGTACCCACGTACGTGGGACAGTGGCTCACTATACCACTGTATCCACATAACACGTGTGCCACTGTTAGCCTAACCCTATTTTCACGAACATTTTATCAAATATAATAAATGATATAGTTTAGAACATTAGTAATTGCTTTACACTGTAGACAAATGACCAATTTACAACATGTAATACAAAATTTCTTACTAATTTAGTTGTGTCTCGTTCAAATAAAAAATTTCTTGTTACGATAAACTTTAGTTTGTCAACCTCAACTCAACATTTTCATCATAAATGGCGGGACTTAAATTTATAGACTCAAAATGTGGATAGTATAATTTCTCAGTACCAGAGGGGCCTATATATACCCAAACAGATATGAAAATATTCTATATTTCAAAGATATTTCAAATGTTCCACTGTACCAATTGTGCCACCGTCCCCACATCTCCCCTACATAAACATAACTCAAGTTGAATTTATACGAATATAATAAAAGTTTCCATACTTATGGCCACCACTGTATTTAAACAGTGATGTTATGTTAAAAATTTGACCAGATGTGCATGTTATAAGACGGGACTAAAACTGATCTTGAATTTTGCCACCACTAGTACCACCACTTAACATATCTGTATAGGGGTATAAATTAAAAAATAGCATACTACTTTCACTACTGTCGTTTTCCTTATCGTATAACATCAAAGACCGGTAGAAATTCGTAACCTTATTTGTTGATTAACCCTGGTATTAATATCAAAAATACTTACTAGTAATAATGCCTAAAAGTAACACTAGTATATAAAACATTTTTTATTTTAAATTATTGCAATAAATATTGTAACTGCAATACTTTCAGAACTGTAATGGCTATAAAGATTTACTCGTAATAAACTGGATTAGATAATACTACAATAGATAAGATATTGAGGAGCGTGTAAACATTCAATAATTACGAATATAATATATTACTGACAAATGTAGATAAACCACTTCAAAACCGGATAGAGCTAGTCATTTTTATTTTGCGAGAAGATGACAAAAAATTCAGTTATATCTTATCAAAATACATTGAATGCAATACCTGTTTGCAAGACATTTCTTGTGAATATTTATTTCCTGGGAGTGACCGTATATCTTACTTGCAATAGCGGCTGAGACAGGGTGGCGCTGGGACAGTGTCCTAAAAAAAATTCATAAGAAAAACTGAATTTAAAATCTCATTTATACTAAAAAATTGCATTAAACTAGCTAAATATATCTGCATATATTTATTTTTATTATTTCCAATTCAAATATTTTTCATGTGTTGGATTATAAAAATTTAGTTCTAGAAACCCATGCCCAGGACACTACCTCGGTGTGTCCCGAGACAGCGTTGCCACATGCGATTTATAGTGTATTTATCTACACAAGTACAAAAATGAACTGGAAAGGGCAACAGTGGCGAATTGTTAGTGTGTATGTTTTGCTATGATAATATGTCACAGTTTTCATTGGTCGTGTGTTAAAATGTGTCTATGTTCATCTGTCGCATGTTAATCTGTCCATGTTAAAGTGTCGCACGTTAATCTGTCGTATGTTCAAATGTCGTGAAACCGCGAAAACAATTTGTCTCTTACAAGTCTCTGAATTTTGTCTTTGCATCTTTTTAAGTGCACACTACTTTAATTAATATACGGAATTACTTTCTTTCTTTAAGTTGACCAAAGAACACTATAAAACATATGTTTATTCCTTGGCATTGAATAAAAAGAGACTAAAGGAGGGAGGCTTACAGGCTGATTGGACACATCAGGATGGTATTTCAAAATGGCGGACAATAGTTTCCTACAATGGGTGCATTCGAGTTGTACAAGGTAGAGCGAGCGCTGAGCGAACAGTTGATGGTGACGTCATGAATAGAACACTAATGGAGAGCAGCAACTCGAACACGGAACGAGCGTTGTTAATAATAATAATAATAATAATAATAATAATAAACTTTATTGACCTAGATGACAAAAAAATAAAGATAAAAATTTTCACACTTTAAAATTATAATTAAGAAACTCATCTGTGGAATAAAACACATTTTCCACAAAGAATGATTTTAAAAAGGATTTGAATTTATTATATTCCAAATTTCTAAGGTTCGCAGGAAATTTGTTCATAAATTTCACAGCTAAATAATTTGTTCTATTCCTAGATTTGACTAACCTTAGAAAGTTGGGATACATGTTAGTCTTGTTTCTTGTGTTGTAGCTATGTAGGCATAAGTTTGAGTTTCTCTCTCCTTTTTGTGGAGGTTTAATAGACAATAGTACATATATATATATATATATATATATATATATATATATATATATATATATATATATATATATATATATATATATATATTGAAGGTACAGTCATTATTTTTAATATGTTAAATTGACTTCTACAGTCGGACCTGTAGGGTGTAGACGTTAATAATAATAATAATAATAATTTTATTTCACTTTCACATACATATACAATACATTACAATTGAATATACAATATTGTGTCACATACATATGTGAATAGTAGTCACAGAGAAATAGTAAGAATATAAAAAATTTATGTGAAGTGTGAATATTCACACATTTCAGGGTTTCGCAGGTATATAATAAGTGAAGGCGGTATGCTGAGTGTGTAGGACAAATTTTACTTTGTAGTAATCACGGCAAAATGAACGATATTTTTAAAATAATTTATCGTCTGTTAATCATATAATAAGACTGGTTATTAAATTTACGCTCATAAAAATTAAATACAACATTTGTCAAAATATAACTAGAATTTTGACAAAATAATTTCAACATAATAAAAATGCAAAAACAAAAACAGAAAAAATAAAATTCACTCCGTACTCGAACTCAAAACCCTTCGTTTTCCAGCCAGTTGAAGAGTGCTCTAACGCATGTAGCCATCGCACGCCATGCATGTGAGTGTGACATTGGTATAACTTTTGTACTTTGTGAACCAAAAACCACAAAAAGTGCGTTATTTTCCAAAAAAATAATCTGATCAAAAATTCCTGTTGTACTATTTCGGTTCACACCAATATACATTACTTAGAATTTTTTTAGATTTTTAGTTTAAACCATCTGGGCTACAGGGTGTGGGACAAAATTTTTTTTGCACATTTTTGGCAAAAATCGTGTCAAAATAATTTATTTTGCAAAAATAAAAATTTGATCGTTAATCCACGTACTAAGGGCTTTCATTTGATACCCTACTCAGAATTTAAAAAAAATATTTTTGTTTTCGAAACATATTTGTTTATATTTTTAGGGGGGTATGTTTTTTAGATGTTTTAGTATTTTTCCTATGTGCGGGTCAAAGAGTTGTATAAGCATGCCAAATTTCAACTCTCTAGGTTTAGCCGTTTGGCTACAATTTTTACCGAACAGACAGACAGACAGACAGACAGACAGACAGACAGACAGACAGAGACAGACAGACGACAAAATGACGGTATAAGGGTTTTTTGGTCATACCTACAAAACCCTAAAAATGAACATAAAATAAGATCTGTTAATAGATAAAATCATTGACATCGTAGATAGATTTTTCAATAAGGTGGTGCTTTACTTGATTCTTAAATTTATTTAAATTAGTAATGTTTTTTATAACGTCAGGAAGTGCATTATAAAATTTACAACAATTGTAATAAGCTCCTTTCTGGTAGCTCGAAGTAGTGTGGATAGCAGGTAAAAGTTTTTGTTTATTTCGCGTACTGTATGAATGAGACATGGGTGAAAATAAATGCTTGTTTTTATGTGTAAAAACGCACAAAGATAATATATATTCTGATGGCATGGTAAGTATTTCTAAGGATTTAAATGAATTTTTACAAGAGTCTCTATATTTTATTGAATCTATGATTCTTATCGCGGATTTTTGGAGTCTTAGTTAGAAGTCTTATTGCACGCCTTTGCAGAGAAAACACTCTTGAGGCTGCTGAAGAATGGCCCCATGCTAAGATAGCGTACGAAATTTGAGAATGGAATAACGCATAGTACGTTGTCATTAAAACATCTTTTGTAACAGCATTCATTAAATTCCTCAGGAGGAACATGGTTGAGCACAGTCTACCAGTCAAAACTTTAACATGGTGATTCCACGTCAAACCGGGATCAACATGCACTCCGAGAAACTTAACATGATCCTGGTTAACACGGTCATTTTTTCTTAATGTTATTAGTATTTGTTGGGTTTTGCCGAGGTTGAGAGAGAGTTGGTTCGTATCAAACCAGTATTTTGCTTTTTTTAAGGCCGTTTGGCTAGAAATGGCGTTCTCTAAATTCACTGCTTTTGTTACCATAGTGGTGTCGTTGTTGTGACGTAATGTTTATAAAATCTAACCCTACAATTTTAGGCGGCGTTTTTACTATCAGATTAGTTCACGTCAGTCATGAATCAAAATTATATACCTCGGTTTTTCGTTGTTTTTTTTTTTCAATGATGAAGAAATAAAATTAATTAAAAATTAAATAATAATTAATGAATTAATTTAATGATTTTTTTCCATTTTAATTTTATGCACGGTGTACAGTCTGTTCCAAACGGTTAGGCGGAACTAGATTTTGCAATCTAGTTACTTTCATCGTTTAAATCATGCTTTTCAGCCGTTTTGTTTAAGCTTTGTAAATCATTCTTGCAACAAACATTTTTTAGTTAACGTTAATATCATTTTAAAATGTAATTTTCTTTATATTTTTTGTCATTCTTAATACAAATATCTCATTTATTTATGTTTTTGTCATTAAAATATGTAAGAAAATTAATTTAAGTTTGACATACGTCATTCGTTTCCATTGTTTCATTGTTGGAATTTTAAATTTTGACATTCCAACGTGAAAAAAGAAATAACCCAAGCAAGGTCCCTTTTCGTGACAACCTAAAAGAACGAAATTCCCATTTAGTTCCGCCTAACCGTTTGAAACAGACTGTAAATATTATCCATTGGATAAAAATGACAGATTTTGACAGATAGGTGTCAATAAACATTTTTTGATTAATATTGAGAACTGACACGCTCGGATACGCAGTCTGGTGGTCAAATATTGTACTACGCGACTGTAGTACTGTTTGAAATTATTATATATGTTCTGGTGTTGATTTTTTGTTAGAACGTCGATAGATACATTTTCATAAAATAAAAATGTACTGTGCTTAAATTAACCTGTTTCCTGTTAGCATATGGACAGCTGAATACTAGACAATTCAGCCATTTTACCATGAATTACAGCGCCGCCAACGGTAATGTAACTTCTCAATATGTACATAATATATTACTCGTAAAATATATAATATAACAGTATAATATAACTTATATAAAACTAACGAATATAAAACAAATAAATTTGATAACAAAAAATCATAAGGGTTTGGAATGAAACACTTAAAATGCCTCTTATTGCGGGCACCTATGACCCTGTATATTATTCATTTTGTACTTTGAAACTTTGGAACTGATATTTTATGATAAAATAAACAATATTTTATTATTTTAATAAAAGAATAAATATATTTTTAATAAATTAATATTAATATCATTGTCATGATATAAAAGTAACATATCTTAGAACAATATAGTGTATAGTACAATTGCCATAATCGCAGAAAAAATATACATATCTAATAGAGTAGTAGTTGAAGATGATCTTTTCTTTGTTTCCTCCACCCAGGAAATATATTTAGAGACGTCTGTGTAAACACCGGGATACTGCGCTCTACCACAGCCGACCCCAAAAGAAACGATTCCTCCTAGTTCTTTGTTACAGGTTAAAGGACCCCCAGAATCCCCCTAAAAAACAATTGAAAATAAACAAAAAAAATAAGACATGGTTTGAAACTAGCCATGCATCATTCGGGGTATTTCTAGGCCTTTTCTTTTTTTCTATTTCTTTTTTAACCACAGAACCGAGCTAAATGTCCTAGTTACACTGTGGCTCACAAACATTCATATGCCCTGACCGGGATTCGAACCCAAGACCTTAGGCTCGTGAAGCAGGAGCGCTACCTCTACGCTACAAAGGCAGGCAAATTTTTTTTTTACATTTTTAGCTTACTATTTATGGCCCGGTTACACGATGACTTGCACCAGTCATTGGCATCGTGTAGACGTACATGCCAGTACTGGTGCAAGTACTGGCACCAATATCTCATGCCAGTCAAGTGAATAGTAGCCGATCCTATTTACTGGCACAAGTAGCCGTGCAAGTGACTGTTAAAAATGGCCGCCATGAATAGCTGATTTGTTCTCGCTGATACAAGGTGTCTCAAAAGAAATTTTATATTTATTTAGCTTACTGCGTGAACGCAACGTATCCGAGGGGCGCGGGGGTTATATCAATCGGTAGCCTGGCTCTTGGGAATTCAATCGCTATGGAGCGTTTCTCGGGACAGACCGCGCGTTATGCGTGCGAGAGTTTTACAAAAACGGTGATTCGGCGACTGTAGCGCGTAGAAAATTCTGCAGTATTCGAGGTTTTCGCCACTTAAATGATGCGCCAAGCATTCCTCTTATTCGACATTGGGTTAAAAAGTTTGAAGAGACTGGTACAACGCTGGATAAATCAAAATCCGGGCGACCTAGGTCATCAAGAACGGTAGAAAATGTGGAGAATGTTAATCAGTCTGTTCGTGACGACCCGAACCTTTCAATTCGGAAGCGCGCAAGTGCTTTAAATGTGCATAGATCATCATTACATCGCATTATGCACAAAGACCTAAAGCTGCACCCCTACAAAATTCAATTGGTGCAAGAATTAAAGCCCCAAGATGCCAGTCAGAGGCTTAATTTCATAAATCAGGTGATTGAGCGATTTTCAACGTTTACCAACATTTTGTTTTCGGATGAAGCTCATTTTCATCTTAATGGCCACGTAAATAAGCAGAACTGCCGCTACTGGAGTGCAACGAATCCGAAACGCAAACATCAGAAACCCCTACATTCGCCTAAAGTGACCGTATGGGCTGCGATGTCGGCGGGAAGAATTATCGGCCCTTACTTTTTTGAAGACGAAAGGGGGCGTGCAGTTACAGTGAATTCAGAGCGTTATGTGGAGATGTTAGACAACTTCTTGGTACCTGAACTGCAAAACTTTCCTGGCTATAACCAAAGAAAATGGTTCCAACAGGACGGAACAACTTCACACACGTCCAATATGTCTCTGCCACGTGTTCGTGAAATTTTCTCAGGCAAATTGATCTCCCGAAGAGGTAACATAAATTGGCTTCCACGCAGTCCAGATTTAACCCCTATGGACTTTTTCCTATGGGGTTATCTTAAATCTAAAGTTTACGCCAATAAACCGACTTCACTGGCGCATTTGAAAGAAAATATCCGTCACGAAATGGTAGCCATCCCTGAGTCCACCTGCCGAGACGTCATAAGTAATTTTACTGTTCGATTAAATGAGTGCCGAGAACGCGAGGGTCTACATTTAGACGATATTATTTTTAAGAAATAAATCCCCAAAAAGTGTATTTTAATAATTAATAAAAATTTTTTCTATATACGGCTTACTTTTTTTTTAATCGATCCACTAAATATAAAATTTCTTTTGAGACACCTTGTACAAGAACGTTAAATATACTAAAATGTCCGTAACAAAATGGTCCGAGGACACCACAAGTAAATTTGTGATTTTATATAGGGAGTATGAGTGCTTGTGGGACTCAACCAGGGCTTCGAACCGTTATTTTTTTCGTTTCGGTTTTCGTTCCGGTCCAATTAAAAAAATATATATCAGTTCGGTTCCGGCAAAAATAACGGTTTTTTTCGGTTTTCGGTTCAGTTCCGAGTGATAAATTTTTAAATGCTTTTATTTGTAGTAGAATAGTATATTCCAGGGGTCGGCAACACGGCGCCCTCGGTGAAGTTATGCGCCTTTAATATCCAGATAGCGATCTAAACACACACATATTCAGCCCAATATCCACATCGTATCTATTGGTCGACTTGAGCGATCAGCGCTGGATTAGACGACCTTACGAACCACGAGTGTTTACATATTTTAAGTTTTTATGCGCCTTCAATAACATTTGAATTTATATTGCGCCCTTATTGACAAAAAGGTTGCCGACCCCTGGTATATTCTGTAGCAAGGTTGGAATGAGAAAATTCGATGCGAGTGGAACATTCCGAGCGCGAGCCGCAGGCAAGCGTGAGGAACCACGAGCATCGAATTTTCTCTTCCTACCGAGTCATAGACCCTACATTCTCCACGACCACCAGAAAGAAAAAAAAAAAAATAATAACAAATAATTATTTTAACAAACCTGTCCCTCGAAATAAAAGAAGCGCAATTTTGTTTTACTTATCAGTTAAAAAAATTACAAATTACGATTTTTTTCTCAGTTTAAAAAATAATCTTAAATAAAATGTACTTTATATTCACTCACATAAACATTATCTGAACCGAAATAAACCGATATTTTTCTCGGTTCAGTTCAGGTTTTCGTTCCGGCAAAAATAACTGTTATTTTCGGTTTTTAGTTTTCGGTTCAGTTCCGGTTCGAAGCCCTGGACTCAACGATAAAAATTTATAGAAAAGCATGCTCGGGATGCTGCAGTAATCAAGTTAGCAAGTTACATCGAGGGTTTTGATGCCATATAATGGCTATATTACACAAGGATGAATTTTACCACGCAAGATGTAGGCGAGGGTTGTAATCATCCGAGTAATATTTATTTAATAATAATTGACTCTACAGTACACTCATACCTCGCTATACGGCCGCTCTTTAATTATGGCACGTTTTCGATTTATGGCCCAAAATGTTTCGTTAAACGACAAAAAAAAGAGATTTTTTTTTGCCAGAATGCATAAAAATTAATGACCCTGAATTTAATTCTCTTTCTGAAATTCGAATATTATTGAATCTAGCAAATGATCTTGGTTTTGAGGATTTGGAAGAAGGTGATGTGTTTGATTTACTAGATGCTGATAGAGAACCTCTTTCACACGAGGAACTGATCCAATTAGAAACAGAACGAGCACTTGATGAGGAGCCAGAGCCTGCTGTATGCAAACAGCTAACATCAAAGAACTTGTCGAATACGCTTTCTTATTTCGATCAAGGAATAAACATCCTTTTTCAAAATGATCCCGAAGTAGAACGCAGCGCTAAAGTTTCTCGAGGAATTAACTCAACCATTAGCTGTTATAAAGAACTGCAAAAAGAAGCAGAAAGCAAGGCAAGACAAACAACGTTGGAAAAAAAAAATTAAACCAGGTCAATCCACAACAGCGGAAAGTGATGATGACAGTATAGTTTTCTTGGTTCAGTTTATTATTATATGTACTTGTTATGTATTTTTATTTTATATGTAAGCATTTTTAAATGAAATACATATAAAGAAAAATGCATTTTAAACTAAAAACTACGTTATTTTATAAAAATTAGAACCGATCCTATTGAATTTATATGGATTTATATCAAAATAATTGATTCGTTATACGGCTTGTCGCTTTGCGGTCAACTTTCCCGGAACGTATCTAGGCCGTAAAGCAAGGTATGAGTGTATTGTGAAGTGCTACCTCTACACTATCAAGGCCGACAATTTTCTTGGTATATAACTACCATTATACTAAATAAAATACTATTATACAAATGCTTTATTTGGTTGTTGCAATTATTTGCAGTATTTTTGGTCACCCAGTATCAACAATTCGTATGTTTTACCTGGCAAGAGTCTTTTCCGCCGCCAGATATTCCTGCACAAATCATGTTATCAGTAACTTCATTTGTAGTTGGGATATAAGCAGTTTCACAAACTTCATGATCTATTATATTTATACCTGCATACTGAAGAATTGGTGGAATGGCTGTAGTATTATACTGAAAAATATTCAAAACTTAAAACAAAAACAAAATATTATATCACGACTATTCTTAGCTATTGGGGAAACTTACTAAGCGCCCTGACATCTGGTGGAGATATTTGGAAGATACGAGAATGACATTGTTTTGTTTAAAACGATGTCATTCTCGTAAAAAAAACACTTCATTTTGTTGTGTGCCGCAATGTAAATCGTGAATAAAGAAGAATCCCACATAAACATTCCATAATTTTCCTAGATCTCTAATCTGGTCCATGGTAGGACCAGAACTAGTTCTTGGACGTTCTTTGTAATATGTTACGTTAGCAACCATAACATAATGACATATGTGTGACAGATTGTAAATAGACGTAGTAATAAATGCTTATATGTGCTTGGATTTGTGTGTTTTAATTAATATTATTACAAACGCTATAAAGCTTATATATATATATATATATATATATATATATATATATATATATATATATATACCTAGTCCTGCCATAAATATTGATACAAGGTATTTTACTAAAAAAAATTAAACTATTGGTTTGATTTGAAAAATGTTTGCACAATTTATTACTGATATAATGAACTACAAACTACAAAAAAAAATATTCAAAATGACCGTCATTTGCCTGAATACACCGAAGTCTGTTAGGCCATTCATCGATCGCTGTACGGACGACATCCATAGGAAAATTGTCCACAGCTTCTACCAGTGCCTACTTCAATGACTCCAGATTATGGTGACGTCTTGTACAGACCTTTCCCTCTAAAACTGACCACAATTTGTAGTCGAGTGGTTTAAGGTCTGGGCTGGCTGACGGCCAATGGTCATTACTAATAAATTCGGGTACATGATTTTCAAGCGGTGCAGTGTCCTGTTGGAATATCCATGGTTTGTTAAAATGTCCCGCTAATAATTTCTCGCCGCTGTTTTAACGCCCTTTTCACAAAAATGTAAAGAAGTGACGCCGTCATAGGACACTCCTCACCAAACCATCACTGAGGCAAGATAATGACCTCGTTCGATCCTTGGCACCAGTTTACGGGCTTCCTTGGATGACCGTGCATAAACTCTATCATTTTGCTTATTGAAAGTTTCCTCCACAGTAAAATTTTTTTCATCTCTAAAGAGGATTTCTTTGTAATGCTCTTTACCGTACAACGATAACAGGCGTCTTGATTTTTGTTTCCTATTTTCTTTTAATGCAACAGTAAGGCGTTGTCCAGTTTGTCGTTTGAAAGTCCCAAGTCCCAAGTCTTGTTTGATAATACGACTCATGGTTCTCGGCCTAATATCCATTTCCCGAGCCATGATTTTTGTTTCCGATCAGGGTTTCGGTTAATTCTTGACCTAACAGCGTTAATAACCTGTGGCGTACGAGCCACGCGATTCCGGCCGGATCTTTTACGGTCACTTACTCCTCTCGTATCCAAAAACAACTTAACAGTACGATACACAAAAACACGCGTAATATTTAACGGTTTTAGTAACTCAAAAATACGAGCTCTTTCAATTTCGCACTTATGAAGAGCAATGACAGCAATACTATTCTCTTTGTCTGTCCACTCCATCGTAACGGCTCAAACTAGACTGTTTTTAGTATACATGTCAACAGTCAGTAATGCCAACATAACTGCTGCGTTCAGTTTGTACTTTTATCAATTACATTTATCATTTACACTTGTATCAATATTTATAGCAGGACTAGGTATATATATAATTGGACGTTGTAGTAAATACCCAAACACCGAAAGGTCGAGCGGAAATAAAGGATTATATATAATATATAATTAATTACCTTCAAGACACCCCAACCTGATACGGTACAAGGTGAATCCTTTGTCATAGTTTCATTCACTAAAGATATTGGTTTTAAATTATCTGTAAGTAGGTCAAATTCTCCATCAATCTACAAACAAATATATAAATAAACAAATTAACAGAAAAACTTTGTCTTATAAATTTTATCTAGGAATAATTTAATCAAGTTTAATTATCTACAGTCACGAGCTATGAATTTCCATAGATATACAAAGACATCAAAAAGTAAATGCAATATGTCATTATTTTATATATACAAGATTATATACGAGCTCCGTCTCAGTGAAGTTGACCCACCTATCAAAGTAATGTTTTCAAAGAAAATATTTACATTAGAAGGGAAATTTCTCTCTGTGTCTCTAATTTTCTTTCTTTCATATTTATCGATCCATTGCCTTACCATGGGGATTTGGTGGCGTCATGTCTGCACAATAGTTTTGGTTTTCGGAGCTTTCGCTTCGCGATCTTTGACCAAATATGTAGTTTCTTGTAGTATATGGTTGACTTATAGCTTCATTTGGTCGACAGGATTTGAGATATCTGCCTCGATCGACGTCTATCTACTATCCCTTGCATGATTTATCTTTCCATGCCGTCTTCTCTTCTGGATATATGATAACTTATAATTGATAATCGGAAAATATTTTAGTGAAATACTTTGAACAAAATACTGTTATAATAAAAACCATTTATCTTAAATTATATTGACTTTATTTTAACATAAATTCATAATTTTCATGATTTAAATAGTTGGGTCAACTTCACTGAGAAGGGGCTCGTATATAATTAATTTTATATATTTATAGTCTGATTTATTAGCTACATTTAGTACCTAATAAGAAATGTACCTAAGCCGGCTAAGGTACCTCACTGGTACCGTATCGGCCTAATAAGAGTGGTTGTCAGGTAAATGAAATTTATTAGGAAGTGAATATCCGAAAAAAATAGTTATGTAGCTAATAAATATATTATACAGGCTATTCCAAACGATTAGGCGGAACTAACTGGAATTTTCATTTTTGTAAGTTGTCATTAGCCAATTTGTTTATATATTGAAGCTGGTTTTTCCTGAACAAAATGATCAAAACCTTCAATCAATCTGTAAAAATTACTAGATTTGAAAATCTAGTTCCGCCTAATCGTTTGGAATAGGCTTTATATCGGACTTAAGGCCGCGAACATACAGAAAGCTGGTAAATCAGCGCTGACAATCGGTACCGAAAACAAGCGTACTGGGTTACTGGTTGAGCACACGCTAAACGCTAATATTGCATGTGACACTGACAGATGACATAACCTATATGTATATTGAAGTTTCTATTTATTTTTTCCTATTTATCGTACATTTTTAATTATATTGGCCTAGCATAGAGTGAACACTAGTTTTGAAAGTGTATAGCTACTCTTTCGTATATTTGCTCAATTATATGTTGAAATAAATGAAAATAGCGAGTTCTGATTCATCTTTGGATGAGTTGAATCACTATATTTAAAAATGGATCCAAAAAGAATAGGTATACATGTAAGAAACCAAGCGAGACATAAATATAGGGAATACTACCACCTTTTTCCTCAATTAAATGAAGATGATGCAAGATTTTTTAAATATATTTTTGTTTCGGCGCTGACAAACTGCTTAAACGTTCCGGTAAGCGGGCAGCCGACACCGACCGGCGCCGGCCAGTACACAACGTGTGCGGTTATATTTAAAAACATGGACAGATACTGCGGCAGATTAACGCTTGTTGCCAATAAAGCCGGTGCCGGGTTTCTGTATGTTCGCGGCCTTAGACCAATAAATACTAATTTAAAAAAATATATATTAGCAAAATAAAAAATTCTTACTCGGATAATTGCTATGTCGTTTTCATATGTTTTCATAACAAAGTTGTCATGTGTAAATATATTTTTAACACTAAAAATGTGCCCTTCAGAATTTAGATTAATATCTCCTGCAAAAATTAAGAGCTGATCTACTCCCCATATGTCTTTTTGATCTTCGTATGGAAACATGCAATGTGCGGCCGTCAAAATATGTTTTTTGTCGATTATACTTCCTCCACAAAAATGATTTTGCTTTGTCGTTTGTATTGATGCCTAAAAATAAATTAAAAATACTGAAATCTTTATTTAAAAATACATTTTTCACCAAGCCATATTATTTAACATTAAAAATGGATTAAAAATACAGGTAGTCTTCGGTTCAGGACGCAGTTCCGTTTCAGAATGAACCGTCGTATACCGAAACAAATCCGTTTATTTTAAAATAGAACATACTGCATAGCTTACTCGATTATAGACGAAAATATAAATAACAATGGTCAACACAATTTTTGCTGACTTACATCTAAGACTTGTTTCTTACTAATTTGGTGCTGCTGAACTCAAATATCACATCAGTTTTTGCGTATAACATCATATATTTGCTCTACAAGAAATACATATTTTCGGCCAAATAATGCTTCTATCGTTTAATTTTAGACATCGATACTATAATTGGTACGTATTTGGCGACAAATAAGGACTAAATAATTAGAAAATATTCTTAAAATTTTATTTATAGTGAAAGAAAGAAAATGAGAACAGTTTTAATTACATTTTAATGCATAGGAGTGTTAAAATAAAAATACAAAATAATTTAAGGAGTAAATGGTCGTTTGTAAGATCTTCTGGTGTGCACCATTCTCGATAAGTCTTTTTTAATAATCCAACAGTAGTCAGCCATCATGTGAGTATCCCACCTTCCTTGATAACATCTCTCCATTTCTTTTAAATCCTGATGGAAACGTTCACTCTGTTCATGACTAACATCTCCAAGATTGACAGGATATTTGTCAAGATGACAAATTGTCCCTCTAAATCATCACAACTCTGGCCTAGTAGCTGAATATTTAAATGAACAATTTCCAAATAAGTGGATAGGCACTAATGGCCCCATTGCATACTGACCCGCCAGATCTCCAGATTTAAATCCCCTAGATTATTTCTTATGGGGCTATGTAAAAGATATTGTTTATAGCACTGTGCACTAATTTGTTATCTAACATAAGTAGTTTTTGAGCGAATATAACCACGATATAATAAAACTTAACTTAACATTTAAAATCCCTAGTTTCGTATTACAAAATGAGACAGATTATACAACATTTCAAAGACAATATTGAAGATATTATATCTAATATTGATGGGAGAAAATTAAAAAAGGTCCGAAATAGTTTACTTTTAAGGATTGAATTATGTATTAATAAGAATGGAGGCAATTTTGACCAATATTTATAATTAAAATTGTACTACAGTCTGTTTCAAACGGTTAAGCGGAACTAGATTTTGCAATATAGTTACTTTCATCGTTTAAATCGTACTTTCCGGCCGTTTTGTTTAAGCTTTGTAAATCATTCTTACAATAAACAATTTTTGGTTAAGGTTAATATCATTTTAAAATGTCATTTTCTTTATATTTTGATTTTTTGTGTCATTCTTAATACAAATATCCCATTTATTTATTTTTTTGTCATTATTATGTAAAAAAAAAAAAATTAATTTTGACATATATCTTTCGTTTCCATGGTTTCATTGTTGCAATTTTAAATTTTGACATTCCAACGTGAAAAATTAAATAACCCAAGCAAGGTCGCTTTTCGTGACAACCTAAAAGAACGAAATTCCCATTTAGTTCCGCCTAACCGTTTGGAACAGACTGTATGTTATAGAATTAAATTGTTCAATACATTTTGATATTCATTTGTTTCATTAATAGCACGCTGATTTCTGTGCGATTTGATTTAAATTAATGTCAATTTAATATGCATTTTTTTCAATATTTTTGTGATCTACCCTTAGATCAAACTGTGTATTCGGTTCCGAATAAAAGTATTTAACAAATATTTTATTATAGTTCTCGAGATAGCAATGGTGGCACACTTAGATTGAACACCCTGTATAAACAAGATGTAAAATATCTAGAGACATTTTGTAAAGTATTTGGATTGCAAATTTCATAGAAATGATATGACTTTCGTATCTTTGTCGATTAAATAGATATAATCTAAATATCCTGGAAAAACGAAAAACTGAATTAGTGATGAACTTTGTTCTTAAAATAATGAACTTTGTTGTGTGAATGATAACGAAACAGACATTCTGAGTCTTATTAATTTTAATGTACCAGCCTTAAATCTGAGGCAAATAAATACCTTTTATACACCTTTCAAAAAACAAATCGATTCTTATTTAACAACTATAGTTTTTTCCATACGTTTGAAAATAACTATTAAAATAAAAAATTATTTAAATGAAACTTCTAGTTTTTTGCTATAGTGCGTTCGAAAGTGAGTTTGCAGTATAGCTCTTATGGCAAATGGGAGCGGTGTTGCCAAATGTTGTAAAAGTGTCAAATGTGTCAATTATAATAATATGAAAAACTTGTATTATTTACAAAAATCAACTCTTATAAAACTCAATATAACACTCAACAAAAACAAATGGCCATTTGTAGAATACTGCGTCTTCACACATCAGCGCGTTTTAGAGCTGGCAACGTCGACTAGCAAGAAAAGGATAGCGTCATACTGCAAACTCACCTTCGAACGCACTATAAATTCGCCTATTATCTTAGAATAAAAATTATCTTCCTTTTGTAACGCACATACATAGAACTGTTGCTCTGCTGTCGGTTAGCGGCTTAGTGAGCGCATACCTTGGAAGCATATTGGACCGTGAATGCTGATACATTCGACGGTCATCTGCATAACAGACTCAATACAAGTGATAGCAAGCGACAAAACTGTCGCTAGGCCTGATTTGGTATTATAGGCAAAAGAGTATTCGCACACAAATACATATTTTCAACACGGAGATATTTACTAACTATTTACTTCTCTATCTAATTAAAAAATACAATTAATAATGCATTTTTACCGACCGCCAACAGATATAGGGGAAGTATTGTGATCATACCAGTTTTGACATTTCGAGATTTCGAAGATCTTGACTGATTTTTGGAAATTTTTTACTATTATCTATTTTTTCATACTTATATGTAACGTTTCGATGCTCATAATAAATAATATCTCTGTTAGAAAATGTTAGACCAAGTTATTTCTACCCTGCTGCTAGAATGTATTATATAAAAGTACTTTGTGATGGCGGTCGATCCTGTGGTGGTCACAACTGATTTTTTTTCTAATACGTTACTAGATCTGGTAACTTTGGTGATTGTTGTAATCAAATTTGTGAAACATTAATATTAATAAGAATTAATTATCAAATATTTTAAAGGTGCCATTGCAGAATTACCACCCTAATATAAAAAATTAAGTGTCCCTCTTAGTTACATATTACATTGCTGTCGTTGAAATTGACATTGCTGTATCTAGAAAATAGACGAACTATTATGGATATTAACCTTCTACTATATTGGACCTTCTAGAAAAGTTATTTTTTCGAATACCTTCTCACAATACAAGAAGTAATGATATATTCTCCCTGTCTATTAAAAATACTAATTCTGCTATTAATTCACCCCTGCACCGTACTACATACAAATTAAATAATTTAGTAGCTAACGTTGATTTTCCGGACATATTTGCTAATAATTTTAATGTTATTAAAAAATATATTATCAATAATTTAACACGAAATGTATAGTATGTTATATTATATCTTTTGTATTAATGTAATTTATCTTTAATTTCTAAAAACATGTGAACTTGTTGTTTATTTAATTTGTAACATATGATATGTAGTGCCACTCTGTTATTGGGCCTGTGCCTGTTGGGTGGCCAAAAGTCATTAAATAAATAAATAAATAAATAAATAAATAAATAAATAAATAAATAAATAAATAAATAAATAAATAAATAAATAAATAAATAAATAAATAAATAAATAAATAAATAAATAAATAAATAAATAAATAAATAAATAAATAAATAAATAAATTACATGAGATATCTAATAAGCATCAACCTTTATAATTAATCTAATAAGCGGAAAATTCAAATGTCTGTCAATCATTAATGAACGCTCTGTATAATATAATATTATTAGACCTGAGCCAAATACTACCTAAACGAATTCCAAATACCAAATACCAATCAAAGTATTTGAAATAGCAAATACTATTACTACACAATGTTTTTAAACATCAATTGTCGGAAAATAATGCTTTGCTCATTAATTGTTATCAAATGAAAATTGGTACCTGGTGTGGAAATTGTCCTAGTTTTGCTTGCCTCCCTCCAACAATTCTTGGATCAAAAGCATTGGAAAAACCTAAAACGACCTTTTACAAACAGTTTTCTAAATATATATTGAAGATTCATACCTACACTAAAGGCACTTAAAACTATAAATAATATATACAACTCCATTTTACTACACTAAGCAATGTCTCAACACTAACTAAAAAAATACTTAAAAATATTCAATTTGTCATCATTTAAGATAAGATATGTTATCGAACTGATAATAATTATTGCAATAATTACCGATTTTGATCATTTTTAAATGTAAATTAATTTAAATAATATAAAAACATTAAATAAAAAGAAGAAAGTATGGTTGACTAAAATCATACTTAAAAATATTCAATTTGTCATCATCTAATATAAGATATGTTATCGAATTGATAAATAATTATTGCAATAATTACCGATTTTGATCAATTTTAAATGTAAATTAATTTAAATAATATAAAAAAATTAAATAAAAAGAAGAAAGTTCCCTAGGGAAAACTTCGAGACCAGGAATTGAGAACTGACACGCTCGAATACACAGTCTGGCGGTCAAATATTGTACTAGACGCCCTAGTACTGTTTGGACTTATTACATATGCTCTAGTGTTGAATTTTTGTTACAATGTCGATAGAAGTTGTGAAAAACAGGACAAAGATAGGCATCTTAGTTTTTTTCTTTTCTTAAGAAAAATGGAGGGAAAGTTAATATTAAGTCCAGTTTGGGAAAAGATTTGATTATGGACAGGAAGAAGGCATGGGAATATATTTTGAGTTAAAAAATAACTGATGCGAGTTTGTTCATTACATTTGTGGCAGAAAACCAAACTGCACTAATTGCCGACCGGCGTAGCGTAGTGGTAACACATGTGCTCTGCGTTGCGAAGGTCTCGGGTTCGAATCCCGTTCAGGCATGGAAATTTTCTCAAACAAAAAATTGTCCTGGCTAATTGCCAAAGTAGCAAAGGCCATAAAAAAAAAAAAAAAATTTAAAAAAAAAAAAAAAAAACTGCACTAATATGTTTGCACCTGCAAGTTGCATTTTTAACTTTTAGCTGCTCTTGTCCAACTAAAACTATTTTTATTTCATGAGGTAATGAACATAATGCATTTGTTTGCAAACCATATTAGAATCCATATATTTTAAATTCAGATGACCGATACTCAGATGTAGGTACCACATAAAATTACGTGTCCGGAATTTAGACCTGCTCAACTACAAATTATACTTCAATAAATCTACTAAAATTAAACTTTAAATACTGTAATTTGATGCCCACCTACTGTTATACACCTCGATACATGTGTAGTGCTTAAAAATTAAAAAATTTGGTAAATATTTACTCGCATTTTCAGAAAATAAAAATGTACTGTGCTTAAATTAACCTGCTCGCTATTAGCATATTGACAGCTGAGTTCTAAAGACGGCAGCCATATTGCCTTGGAGCACAGCGCCACCATCGGTAATGATTCGGTAATAAAACCGAAAAAAATCGTTATTTTTGCCAGAACGAAAACCGGAACCGAACTGATATATATTTTTTTAACTGAACCGGAATGAAAACCGAAACGAAAAAAATAACGGTTCGAATCCCTGTAATAAATTTTAAAAAACATTTTTAAATTTTTATATTTAAAAATGCTGAGCACTGTCGGGGTCAATTTATTGTTTATACATTTGTTGTTAAAATACAGAACTACGCAAAAGCAATTTAGTTCCACGTAAATGTTTAGAATAGCCTATAATGCTAATACTGGTTAACAAAATTATTATAAATTTAAAAAATTATTTTTAAATTTTTATATTTAAAAGTGCTGTGCACTGTCGGGGTCCATTTATTGTTTATACATTTGTTGTTAAAATACAGAACTACGCAAAAGCAATTTAGTTCCGCGTATATGTTTAGAATAGCCTATAATGCTAATACTGGTTAACAAAATTATTATAAATTTAAAAAATTATTTTTAAATTTTTATATTTAAATTGCTGTGCACTGTCGTGGACCATTTATTGTTTACGCAATACAGAACTACGCAAAAAATCCACATTAAAATTCTCATTAGCGAAACTAATTAAGAGGATTAATTTCTTTACTTAAACCTTTATTTGATAATTTTGATAGACATTACGTCATTAATCCTTCCAAATATTTCTCGTTCACAATCGTAACTAAGTAACAACATATGTTGACCAGTGCATTTTTTGTATAAAATACCCTTAAATTAATAACTACCTTAAGCGCTAGTAGCCATAAATGCTGTGTGTACACATTTTTACCAGTTTTATAAAAAGTAAAATTTGAAAAAGTGCAATAGTGATGAAACAAGTTGAGTGTCTAGTGAAGGGTTAAGAAGGGACATCATATACTGAGTCGACATCCCTTCGGAGCTAATAGCCAAAGATGCTGCACACCATTTTCTCAAAATTCAAAAAATTCTGTGGATTTTAAATTTTTTGTAAGTATTGTGCAGGTAAATTTTATGTTTTTTCGGTTGAATATTTTTAATAGTTCTAAGTATGTATGTTCCTTGGGCGCTAATAGCCCAAAATGCTACACACCATTTTCTTAAATTTACAAAAATTCTGTGGATTTTAAATTTCTTGTAAGTATTGTGAATTTTTGGAATGTTTTTACGTCTCAATATTTTTAACAGCTCTAAATAAGTTTGTATGTTCTTTGGGCGCTAATAGCCTAAACTGCTGTACTCCATTATTTCAAATTTCAAAAAATTCTGTGGATTTTAAGATTTTTGTAAATATTGTGCAGGAAAATGATTTTGAAAATGTTTTTTCGATTCAATATTTTTAATAGCTTTAAGTTTTATGTTCTTTGGGTGCTAATAGCCAAAGATGCTGCACACTATTATAAAAAATTTCAAAAAATTATGTTGATTTTAATTTTTTTGTAAGTATTGTGTAAGTAAATTTTTGGAATGTTTTTACGTTTCAATATTTTTAACAGCTGTAAGTATGTATGTTCTTTGGACGCTAATAGCCTAAAGTGCTGTACACCATTTTTTCAAATTTCAAAAATTCTGTGAAATTTAAATGTTTTGTAAGTATTGTGAAGATAAATTTTTGGAATGTTTTTTCCATTCAATATTTTTAATAGCTCTAAGTAAGTTTGTATGTTCTTTGGGAGCTACTAGCCAAAGATGCAGCACACCATTTTTTCAAATTTAAAAAAATCTGGATTTTAAATATTGTTCTACACCATTTTATCAGTTACAGAAAAATTATTAAATCGATCTTTTACGCCAAGATTTGTTAGTATATAATAAGATTTTTTTGGCATATTTTTTTGTCAAGAAATTTCTCAAAAAAAAATGGATTTTTTGACATTTTTTTTTAAATCTGTACTTCAGATTTTATTATATACTTGATACGTCTTTTGGGCGCTAATATCATAAGCTGCTGTACACCATTTTTACCAGTTACTGAAAAATATGTGATTTTTTTACGCCAGGTTTTGTAAGTATTTTATTAAGTGATTTTTTTTGGAACATTTTTTGTCAAGAAATTTCTCAAAAAAAATGGATTTTTTGATATTTTTTTGAATCTGTACCTCAGATTTTATTTTGTTTGTTTTTTATTTTTATGGCCATTGCTGCTTTGGCAATTAGCCAGGACAATTATTTTTTGAAAAATTTCACGCCTGAACGGGATTCGAACCCGAGATCTTAGCAACGCAGAGCATATGTGTTACCACTACGCTACGCCGGTCGGCTTTTTTGTAATTGACACAAAAAAAATTTTAATTATTTTTCAAAAATATATATTTCTATATTTTTTTGGAATATTTTTCAATTCAATATTTTTAATACAATTAAGTAAATCTATACGTCATTCGGGCGCTAATAGCCTAAATTTCTGTATAAGTTGCTTAGTATGACATGCTCCCTAAGAACCTAAAAAGAGGGATCTATGGATGCTGGGCAACACCTTAAAAAACGCAAAATATCCACGATTGCGTATTGCCAGGGTTGGGGATGCAAATGTGTGTATTCAGATCCATTAATCCTTAGCATAAAGTGCTCCCTAGGAACCTATAATGAAGGATCTGTGGGTGCTTTTCAACACCTTAAAAAACACAAAATATCCACGATTACATATTGCCAGGGTTGAGATGCAATCGCGTGTATTCTGCTCCATTGATCCTTAGTATAAAGTGCTGCCTAGGAACCTAAAATGAGGGATCGGTGGATGCATGGCCACACGATTGCATATTGCCAGGGTTGGGGATGCAATCGCGTGTATTCAGTTCCATTGATCCTTAGTATAAAGCAGGGCTTCGAACCGGAACCGAACCGAAAACCGAAAACCGAAAAAAATCGTTATTTTTGTCGGAACGAAAACCGGAGCTGAACCGAAAAAAAAATATCGGTTTATTTAGGTTCAGATAATGTTTATGTGAGTGAATGTAAAATAGGGTCAGTGTGCAAGTAGTCGGCCTGTTCCAGTAGTCGGCCTTTTTAAAATTAAAACTTAAATAATAGTTTAATATCTCAACTAAATATTTAAAATTTTATATGCTAGTATTGAACCGTCTTTCTTATTTTGGATTACTTTCAACCAATAAGAATAGATGTCTCTCAACATTAAATATAAATAAAAGAAGTCAACCTCAACAACATGTTTGAACATATACTCTGTGTTGAGTCCAGTTATGGTTAGTGAGGCGGTGTATGATTCGAATATTGTACGAGGTAATTATTGTATATTTTACTATAAATTTATTTAGGACAAATATTTAGAACATTAATTATTATAATAAAAAAGTTTTTCAACATAGGTGTCTTCGATTTATTAAATACTTAATGAGGCTGACCACTGGCGAACAACTTTTGGAAAATTCTAGTAGTCAGCCTACGCGGTTGACAACTGGGGTTTTAGAAACTGGAATATTTTATTTCTCTCTTATATTCAGGAAAATAATATTTCTGTTTTGCTCGGATAAATTTATTTCTTTTTCTATCATTAATTTAAAAACCAGAAGTCAGCCTGTCTTTTTAAGACCTGGCTGACTATTGAACATTGAATACCAGCAGTCGGCCACAAATTGTTTTTACATTAGTTTTGAATAGAAATAGTAGAATTTTCTTCTTTTTCGTTCCATATATACCATTTTCCGCCGATATTAATTGTTTTGTATCCTACGGCCATGTGGTTACCTTTTTCTCTTTCTACTTTCGCCACATTCCTCAGTTTTCCATGAATCGTCCTTTCTCTTGAGATAAAGTCATGATCTTTGTATATCTTTTTTTCCTTTAATTTGTTTTTACTTGCCAGGATCTTTTGCTTTTCTTCCCAATTTTGCATCGTCACACTGTTAAATCAGTCTAAGTTTTCGTAATTATTTTATTAGCTTCTTTGATGTCAACATCCACTCCCAGCTGTTTTTATGAATTCCTTCATGTCCAGGTTATTTCTTTCTAAATTTCCTTTTATAATGATATTATTTTTCCTCCTTCTTTTTTCTGGTTCTTCCTCTTTATTTTCCAGTTTTTCGATTCTTTGTATCATACTTTCTTTTTCTATTTTCCACACTTCTTCTTTCTTTTTAAGTTCTCTTATCTCTTCTTTTAGTTCATTAATTGTCTTTCTGATTTTTGATGTATATATATAACTATATTACAGATGAAATTCTTTAAAGTGTTTATTCTGTGATTAATGTATGTACCTAATTCAATGTAAGTAGTAATAAGGCTGACTACCAGCACCTATGCGGCTGACTATTAAACATTAAAGGCTGACTACTAGTAATTTTGATACATTTTTACATTTTATTTTTTATTAATTACACAATTATGCATTTTTGTAAAATAAAAAATGAACAATAAACTTCAACATTTAAATAATTAAATATGTGTTTTTTAATTTTTAATTAGTACAAGTACGGTAATTGCGACCTGTTGAAAATCATGATGTCCTTAAATGGCTGACCACTAGCACAATGACCCTACATTTTATTTAAGATTATTTTTTAAACTAATGAGCAGAAAAAAATCGTAATTCGTAATTTTTTTAACTGACAAGTAAAAAAAAAATGCGCTTCTATTGTTTCTGGGGGGGGGTGAACGCCCAAAACCCCCCCCCCCCCCGGCAGCTACCTTGGTATGATTATCACAAAATAAGAAATAAAGTGTTCTGAATTATAGTAGAAAATAAATTTCTAATACATTTCTAAAAGCATTTAAAAATTTATCACTCGGAACTGAACCGAAAACCGAAAAAAACCGTTATTTTTGCCGGAACGAATACCGGAACCGAACCGATATATAATTTTTTAATTGAACCGGAACGAAAACCGAAACGAAAAAAATAACGGTTCGAAGCACTGATATATACCTTTTTTTAATGTTGAAAATATTGTAGAGCAGCGGTTTCCAAACTTTGTTCACTAACGCCCC
This sequence comes from Liopterus haemorrhoidalis, assembly GCA_963971575.1. Taxonomy (NCBI): domain Eukaryota; kingdom Metazoa; phylum Arthropoda; class Insecta; order Coleoptera; family Dytiscidae; genus Liopterus; species Liopterus haemorrhoidalis. Next base: position 10,964,782 of record OZ020615.1, read on the forward strand.
CTTTATAAAAAAATCCCATCTCTGGCGCCCCCCCCCCCTATTTAAGAAATTTTTAAACAATTTGTAAATAAAGTTTTTATTGAAATAATAATCACAAAAGTAGTACAAATATGTAATGTTAATAATATCTCTAATTTCTAAATATTTATTCTCACAACATAAATCACGAAAATTGTATAAAAATAAATTATATTAATATTAAATATAATACAAAATACAATAAAAATGAATCAATTTTAATGTGAAGTATGGGCTTGATTCTTCGCAAATAATTCGTTAAAACGCGGTTCATATGAAGAAAGAGCTACTCTTGTTTCGTCTTCTACTATTAATCGTGCTCGATATTTTGTTATAATAACAGCTAATATGGAAAATTTTGTTTCGCACATATATGAGGTCAAAAAAGGTAAAAGAATTTTTATAGCTTTTGATGATAAGGCGGGTTATTCCTTGCTTACTTCCAACCAGAATTTCCCCGGATTATTCGGATTGAATTGATCTTTTAGCAAGCTATCACAAGAAAGTTCTATTAATTTTTCCTGTTCATTAGTTCAAAATTATCGATATATTCGACAGTAAACGATCGAAAAAAAATTTACATATTTGCTATAAACCCGCGACCCCTTGGTGAATATTGCACGTCCTCCAGGAGGGCGCGACCCCCACTCTGGAAACCGCTGTTGTAGAGGATAAAAACATGTTAAAATTATAGTCAACTTTAAAGTACTAAAGTATTCATTTAAATAACAAATGGATAATGGGGCTTTAAAAATGATTATGAAAACGGCACGTAATTGCATATTAATTGAAAATACATATGTATAGATAATTTTTCAAAAAATTAAGAAATTAATAATAATAGTAATAATTATTTTATTTAACTTGTAGGTAATCTTTTACATAACAGTTTTAAACTGAACAAAAAATGAAATGTAATTGATTATAATAAATAAAACACTAAATTAAAATAAAATATTGTAACAATAAATGCTAATTAGCTAAATATTATAAATCGCTTATTATCTGTTGCCACAGGTGCGTTGCGGGAGACAGAAGACAAATTTTATCAAAATTAAATTATAATCCATGGCTCACTAAACATTATATTTTTTTTAAATAGTTTTTTAAAAGCACAATGCGTTTAACGTGGCTTTGAGAAAAATTTATATTTCTCGAGAAAAAATTTTACAATTCTCGAGAAATGAAAAATGAGAATTATAACTTTTTCTCGAGAAATTCTCGAGAAGTAACACTACTATAGTCGGATTGCTGATAGGTGACTGTTCGTTGCTACAAGTATCGATATACAATACTATATGATTTCTCTGTATATATCATTATAATTATTTGCATACCCATAGTAACGTATAGTGACGGAAGTTGACAACTAACCTTCCAAATTATTATAATAAAAAACAAAGCATTAGAAAGAAACAGCATGATTCGTAGATATCTTTACTTATTAGAGCACGAAAATAAATTCACGGCAGTACTCAAACAAACAAAATTATTAATTTTAAGGTAATAATTATAAATAAGGAAAAACTTATACTCATACGTAAATTTTGGATTATAATTTGTTGTTTCATTAAATTAAATTTTTATGTTTCCCCTAAGTAAAAAGTAATAAAATATTAAGTAAAAATATATTTATTCATATAATATATTGCTACAAGTTGTATTTAAATGTTTATTTTTATTTTTTTTAAATTAGTGACTGTAATGCATGATATCGTCGTCATCTGAACTATCGCTGTCATTTCTAGTATTTATTATTATTATTGGATTAATATCATCAACAATCCTTTCCCTTTCCCACCATTCATTTATTAAATTTTCGATTTTTTTAACATATTTTGCCCAAGTTCCTCAACTAATTTGATCACAGGCTACTTGTCACATTTTCAAAATTTTGTTATCACTATATCCCTTTTGACCAATATGTCTATCATAATAATTTTTTGTTATACCCCAAATTAGTTCAATGGGGTTAAACTGGCAGTGATAAGGAGGTAATCTTAGTACTTCATGACCATACGTTTGTGCCAATGTATCAATAAAATAAACTGGTTCAGATTTTAATTTCCTTCGTTTTCTCGTGATTTTGTTAGTGAGAAGTTCAGATTTATTACATTTTATAATTCTACGAATTGTTGATTCCGAAATCTTTAAGGCAGCTGCTACTCTTTGATGGACAAAAGATAGAGAAATAAGTGGCCCTTGTTCTGTTTTTCGTAATTAAAATATTCTAGCAGATTTAATACTAAAGTTTGTGAATTTAATAATTAGCCACAAGCTCTATTAACTATTATCTGTCTCATTTTGTAATACGAAACTAACAGGGAAACTTCATTTTTTATGTTGTATATTTAAAATATCATCTTAGGGTGGTAATTCTGAAGTGGCACCTTTCAAATATTTGACATGTCAATCACAATTTTGACATGTCAATTGTAATTTTGACATGTCAATTTCTTATCTGCCATATGTAGTTTTTGATTGAATATTACCTCGATATAATAATACTTAACTATAAATTTAAAAGCCAGATTTACAAGTTCACATGTTTCCATAAAAGTCCATTTACACCACAACAGTCACCAAAGTAACCAGATCTATGGTCTATTTCAAAGTAGAAAAATGTGTGTAAGAAGATAGGAGCTGTTTGTCCTTGCTTCGGATTGGTTTAGATCGTCATCCCTATTACACTGTAAAAATATGGTTTTTAGTCCAAGTTGACAGATGTTCAGTGTCGTACATTGAAAATATATATTATTTATATTATTTAATTTTTCCCATATATTTTGTTATTATTTACATATTTAGACTTTTATTTATATTCTTGGTGTAGATTTTATGGAGAAAATTCTCCATGTACAGTCTGTTTCAAACGCTTAGGCGGAACTAGATTTTGCAATTTAGTTACTTTCATCGCTTAAATCGTGCTTTTCGGCCGTTTTGTTTAAGCTTTGTAAATCATACTTACAATAAATATTTTTTGGTTAAGGTTAATATCATTTTAAAATGTCATTTTCTTTATATTTTGATTTTTTGTGACATTCTTAATACAAATTTCCCATTTATTTATTTTTCTGTCATTAAAATATATAAAATAAATAATTTAATTTTGACATAGGTCATTCGTTTCCATGGTTTCATTGTTGTAATTTTAAATTTTGACATTCCAACGTAAAAAATGAAATAACCCAAGCAAGGTCCCTTGTCGTGACAACCTAAAAGAACGAAATTCCCATTTAGTTCCGCCTAAGCGTTTGAAACAGACTGTAATTTGTTTTTACGTAGTTATATATTTTTTAGGTTATCTGACATATAAATATTTTTTGACACTTGACATTTAACAGATCAAGAGAGAGGACTAATGTGAGGCCGAAAGACAGACAGCCCAGCTGATTGTACCCAAAGAAGAAGTTATTGATATAATTTTTAGACCTTCATATATACATATATTTTTAATTTTTATTTACAATAATTATATAAATAAGAAACTTTAGCTCTGAAGATATATTGTTTGTTTTATTGCTTTGTTTAAACTCTTTTAGCCAAATCTCTCTTTTTATATATAGTACATAATTTTTAAAATTAATATTTTTTTAACTTTTTCAAATTTCACATTAAACTGAATTTATGTCGTATAAATAACGTAAGTGTATTATCTGCCTTGTTTATTTCAATATCTTATTAACCTTTTTTATATTAAAAAAAAAATCACTTGCTAACCCAGTTGTTACGCCCATGCCCTAGTTATTATTTTAAAACTTATTTTAAATTTACCGCTATACTGTATTTGATCAGTGTAAATCGTACTCGGTTCGCAGCGCTACCTACTTTTTTCTACTTTGAAATAGACCATAGTTTCGTATTACAAAATGAGACAGATTATAATATTATTAACAGACAACTGACAGCTAAGACAAATAACAAAAAACATTTTTAAAATCGCTGAAAAGTAGTAACTAGATTATTATATGAATTCACTACTTGATACATACTTGTAACAGTCACCTATCAGCAATCCGACTATAGCACCTCTGGTTTTTATTATATTTTTTATTAATTTAATGATACAATAGATATATTTTTAATAAATTTATGTTAATATCAGTTATGTTATGGTATAAAAGTTAATTTTTTTTAAAACATTGTAGTGTATATTACAATTAAAATAATCACATAAAAATCATTCATATCTAACAGTAGCAGGAAGTAACACTTAGGAGAATGAGCTGCAGATGTTCGAATTTTTGTTTCGTTCAACCAGTCACGAAATTTAGAGACGTCTGTGTAAACACCAGGAAACCCTGCACCACAACCGGCACTAAAGGATGCGATTCCTATTAATGTATTGTTTCTGGTTAAAGGACCCCCATAGTCTCCCTAAAAACAAATATGTAAATTAGAAAAGACATTGTCATTTTGAACACAATAGCAGCGACGCCGAGCGATCTCGGTCCCGTTAAACAATAATGGTTGGTTTATATACGGAACAAGAATAAGGAATAGGAAATAAGAATAGTACACAAGAATAAAAAATATTAAACCATTTATATAGGATATAACATTTCGTCGCTGCGCCTGCGTACTTGCGTTAGCCTGTGTTTAACGTTTGTCACTTGAGAGGTTCTTAAAACTTATAAGAAGAATAAATAAAAATAATAAAAACATTTTATTGTTGTTTACAACCCTCTGATCACATCTGTTGAACAAACTTTATTACGGCAGACATTTTGATTGCTGTGCGCAGGCTTATCGTGTCTTATTCTTGAAATAAGAATACAAGTTGAATGTTACCAACTATTCTTATGTTTAAGTTAAATTTCATTCCTACATAAACCGATATACGGCGCAGCCATGTTTTAACATCTTGTGTACTATTCTTATTTCCTATTCCTTATTCTTGTTCCGTATATAAACCAAGCATAATTCTGGTCCAGGTACTCTAAAACAGCGTTTCTCAACCGGAGGACTGCAAAGTCATACATAATCAATGCATGAAAATAAAATAGAAATGCGCTAATTTTTTGCTCAAGTAGGTTCAATTCATAAATATATTATAATTCTACTCATAAAAATATACCATTCCTAACAAATAAATTAAATTATAGAGAAGATATCCTAATAGGCCCCCCCTTTTGTTTTTTTTCTCGATAATTTCTCGATAATAAGTTTTGGATGAAATAATCTTAAGTGGGATTTACACGATTCAATTAATTGATCAATTAATTGAAAAAGTTGACATTCAATTAATTGATGTGTGTAAAGCGTAAAAATTTCGTCAATTAATTGATCAATTAATTGACAAAAAATTTGATCAATTTATTTTGAAAATAGAACAAGTTCTATTTTTCGTCAATTTTTCATCAATTTTTTAGGGAATTCTAGGTATATTGCCAACTGTTTAGTTGTAGCATAACCTCGAAACATATTATTTTTGTTTCGGTTTCAAATCTAACATAACCTCAAACGTTCTAATTTATCGTCATCTAGGTTATTTCTTTTGTTTTTGTTCACAGCTCGTAATTTTGTGAAGATTTTTTCAATATTTTCATTTTGATAAATATGTCAGCATGTTTTACAGTTGGTAATGTAAAAATTTTCAAAAAAATTGATAAATAAATTGATGTGTGTAAAGTGAAGTTCTTGTTCCCAAGGTTACCAATAAATTTTTCAATTAATTGACAAAAAACTTGATCAATTTGTTGATCAATTAATTGAACTGTGTAAAACTAACTTTAGAATTGGCATACATCTAGGGTTTCCAATTATCCGACATTAATGAATATCCGGATATTGAATACAGAAAATTCAAAATATTCGGATATCTGGATAACAAATAAGAAATTAAAGATAATAGATTGAATCCAATTTTCATGGTGTTTTATAACTCATTTATTTAATTTAATTTAAGTATTTTAATTATATACATTAATAATTCACAAAATAAAAAACAAAAATTATATAATTAAATTTATTTCATTTTTAAAAATGCGTATTAAAAAATAACAATTGCATTGAAAGTTTCAAAATACAAGCGAGTCCTAGTTTTTGTCCTAGGCAGGCCTGCAATTGAAAAAACGCGCTCTGTTGCTGTTGGTTTTATTGTAAGAAGTGCATTAAATAATATATTTAAATTATCTGTCCTTGTTTTTGTGTTTCTTAAAATCATGAAATCAAGGCGAAAAGGTATAAAAAATACCATGTAAATTGCAAAAATTCTTGAAAAAAAAAAAAAATGTTTATTCAAAAAATATCCGGATTATCGGATATTCAATGAAAATTATCCGAATATTCGGATATCCGGATTGGAAACCTTACATACATCTAGCTCAAAGTCTTATGTACAATATTCAAAATTGCATTGTTATTCAAAAAATATCCGGATTATCGGATATTCAATGAAAATTATCCGAATATTCGGATATCCGGATTGGAAACCTTACATACATCTAGCTCAAAGTCTTATGTACAATATTCAAAATTGCATTGTTTCGAAAAATATAAAAATAATGTGATTCAAAGCTAACTATGAAAATTGTAAAATGTTCGAATCAGGATTGAGTGTATGAAATAAGGACCCCCATTCAAAATTGGGTAGTTCAAAATAAATTTTATTTTTGTTTAAGATACAAACTCAAAGTAACAGTTTAACAATTGATTACTGACAAAAATCACATTCATATAAATCTTTTTCTGTCCCGGAGCATTCATTTTTCATGTGCCCACATATTGCACACTAGGCACCGAACCCAAAGCTCACCCCTTTGATCCTGTAAAAAGCAACCGTCACAAAACATGCAAACAGCATCTTCATCATCCAGACTTTGTTGCCCTACTTCATCAACATCCATGTCGTTGTCAGCTGGACAAAATTGTTGAATATGCCCTGGCCCATATTTAGACCTCGCGGGAGCCCATATTTTCAACATTGCTAAATTATATCGCTTTCTAAATTAATGTTTGACTTCTTTGAGATTAAGTGAGGCAGTAGCTCCTAGTAACACAATATACCTCGATCACAATACAACAGCTTCAAGTATAAATCACAAGCAGATCGAATAAAAATCCTCTCAATAATGGCTTGTGGATTTTCTTCACTCCAAATACGGTAATTTTGCTTGTTGACGTAGCCATTCAAACAAAAAATGAGCCTCATCGCTGAATAAAATATCGTGGTGAAAATGAGGATCAAAACAATCTCGTTTTCAGCCCTTTCACCTAAACAAGATCTTTCCGCAGAATCTTCCATAAAGTGGATGAATACAGCTCCAATTGCTGTGCACGATGGCGAATCGACTCATTCGGGTCCTCTTCAATACTCTGCTCCACAGTAGTAACAGCTTCTCGGTGCGAACTTTATGACGTCTCTCCGGATGCTTATTATCAATTAGAGCAGCGTTTCTCAGCCGGGGGGCCGTGAAAGCTTCGTCGGGGGGCCGCGAAGTCTTATAAAATCGAAACATGAAATTATAATAGAAAAACGCTCAATTTTGCAAGATATATACATAAATATATGACATTTATATTCATTAAAATATACCTTTTAAACTTAAATAAAATAAATTATACTTATTTTGACAACTAATTCAAACTAAATAAAACGGTTCGCGTTTGAGGTACTTCAAGTACTTTCAAGTAGGTACGACTTGAATTTGCAATATTTTTTGTTATGCTCCGAGCTACTGTTAGCTAAAGAGTAAGGATGCGAAAGTGTTCAAAATGGAAAGCAACTTGTAACAATGGAACACTTGTAAATAAAAATACTTGCAAGCCATTATAGGTAATCGTAACAGATATTAAAAACATTTTTATGTAAAAGTTGTTTTTTTTCAAAAGTTTTATCCAATTATACCCAACACGCCATACGTTCCTATATAAAAAATCGAAGTTGTCCTTGATATTGTGTACTTCCGGTTTGTTCCGAAAATTTAAATACTACCATCCAATTATTTGGGTAAACTCTGGTCACCAAATTTTTTCCCAATTTGCTCACACATCGTCTTTTCGAGAAAAATCGTGTTTCCTCTATCTCGATACAACTTGAGATCCCTCCTTCGCACTCCCCCTCTATATATACAGGACCGGCGGTTGGGAAACACTTCTCCAGGTAACTATCTGACAGATAAGGTTATATGATACTTTCTGTGATGAATAAATGTCATCCCGTCTTTCAATACAAATGTATCTATCGGATAGTTAGCTAACGGATAATGAGACTGATGTATTGAATTCACTGCTTGGTAATGACATTTATTCAGAAGATAAAGTTCCAGATAACATTATCTGTCGGATAGTTACCTAGTGGTTTAAATAAAGGTGGAAAGACCGGGCCTTAAGGTCATAATGCCGGGGGGGGGGATACTTTAGCCCTCCAAATGAACCCGTAAATAAAAAAATTAATCTGTATAAAATTCTCGAGAGATAACTCCATTATACTTCCAATAGTAATTTTCATCCCTTTCTGAGATCTCAGAATTATCATTGATAGCCCAAAAGTCATCCTATTATCACCTCTGTCCTTCCATTTTACCATATAGGCCGTGTCTCCAACACCTATAGCTCTGAAATGTTAATAAACCCTCAATCAAAATATATAACTATTTATATAAAGATACAAAATAACCAAATATAAACTATTTTAGATCATGTAGTACCAAGTAACTTCCAAATTTAACGTTATACCTCATCTTCAATAATAAAAAAATAGTGTATTGGGCCCGGTAGTTCAATTTCAACCACCTGTATACTGTTGATAAAATATTAATATATGTTTTTATTCTCATAAAGAATTATTTTAAGCAATTCTGATCCTTATTTATTAATTGTTAATGACTATATTCCTTAATGAGCTTTATCAGGATTAACCATCTTAATATGTAGTGATACGTGATTTTTGCAAGTGGCGTCTTCATTTTTTTCTGACGTTTTTAGTTATTTTTAAGTGATAAAAGTGCAGAAAATACTTGAATTAGTGTGTTACAGTGTGGACTTTAGTGTTTGGACTTCATGCAGACCAAAATTGGAACGACTGGAAAGGTATTTGTAGAAATTTTTGTTAATTTTATAATGTAAGTCATTGTTATGTAGAATGTGCTTCTATGGACAATATAGAAACACATACATGCATACACTATCGGCTATAACTAGAGAAACAAAACTATTTTTTAAATCATTTTTATAAATCCCGATTATTGACTAAATGAATATTAAATTATATTGGTATAGCAATAACAATTTATAAAAAATGTGGTTAAATTTTTTCCTTTGCCCTAGCTCCCGTTCTTTGTTCCCGAATTACTTGTTCGGATGGACGATTATGTCGACCGTAAAATGGACGTAGCGCACGGTAAGTTTCGCGAAATGAACCACGATTTTCGAAATAAATTTACACAATCTGCAAGCGTTGTTCTGGCGTAAGTCTATTCATGGTGAAATGGCAAACCAAACTGAGCACAAATCAGCTTTCAGCTATCAAAATGGCCGTAGCTGGAAACAGTGTTGCCAATTCGAAAAAACCTCTAAAAAAAAAAAAAACACAATTTATTTTATTTGAGATACAAGAGAGCTAGAGTACGTTCAGGATAACTTCATGCCAGGTCTATATTACCGACTGGGTTGCGCAGAAACCAAATTTCGTCCATGTCATTACCGACAACTGGTTTTATACATTTCAGTGGCGTCACTTACTTTGATCTGTTCTTGACTACGCGTATACTTCGATTTTGATTGCTTAATTCCGTTTTTGTTTTCTTTTTTAAATTTTGTTGTTTATTTTCTTTGTTAAATTTTGTTGTTTTTTTTTTTGTTGTTATATTTGTGTGTTATTATTATTGTTATTTGTGAAAATGACGCCCAAAAAAAGATTGGGCTTCCAAGGTATGCCAATTCGGAGCCAAGCGAGAGAAATCATAAACAATGTCCCTAAATTTATGAAAAATGATTATAAATGTCTCAGATTATATACATAAATTTATTAAAATGGAATTTATCAATGTATAAACTGTTACATATATAATGTTCGTTTTACTGCATGGGTACAGAGGGCTCCAACCAACCCTATTCTGGGGAAGTGTTTTAACTTTATTACAAGATTTCACTTCTTTGTTCGCTTAATTTGTTACACTACACTTAATTTTTAAAAATTAGTAGATTATTAGCTACGACTGCTCATTTTCTGGGTTGCGGGTTTCAATCAAATGTTTGTGTGGTGATCTTATTTTATTCTCTTTTTATAATATGACCTATATATCCACATCCATTTCCTTTTTTTCACTTTTACTTCAATTACAATAATTACAAACTGTTACATACGGGCTTTATATATAATTTGCATTTACAGGGTGAAATTGATACATTTATACACAAAAATATATTATTATTTATTTTTCGTACGTTTTCAGGTATGCCGTGTACTAAAACGAGAACAAAAATTAATTTCAAATACATGATTTTGTTTGTTTGGTATTCACAACAATTGACAAGGCAGAAACCCTTATGTACGTCTATGTAATCAGCTGTTGTCTCGCGCAGCATTGATGACGTATTTTATGATGCCCTGGCATTAAGTTATCCTGAACGTACTCTAACACCTCTGGTTTTTATTATATTTTTTATTAATTTAATGATACAATAGATATATTTTTAATAAATTTATGTTAATATCAGTTATGCTATGGTATAAAAGTTACATTTTTTAAAAACATTGTAGTGTATATTACAATTAAAATAATCACATAAAAATCTAACAGTAGCAGGAAGTAACGCTTAGGAGAATGAGCTCCAGATGTTCGAATCTTCGTTTCGTCCACCCAGCTAAGAAATTTAGACACGTCTGTGTAAATACCGGGAAACTCAGGATCGCCACAACCGGCCCCAAAGGATACGATTCCTATTAATGAATTGTTATTGGTTAAGGGACCCCCAGAGTCTCCCTAAAAAAAAAAATGTAAATTAAAAAAAGGCATTGTCATTTTGAACCCAACAGTAGGGACGCCGAGAGCGAGCTCGGGCCCCGTTAAACAATAATTCGTGACTATAATTACCGAAACGGAGCCACTATCGCCTTCTGAACTTTTGACACGAAAAAGGATAGTCATCTGTCAACGTTTATAAACAATTTTTGATTAAATTTACGTTTTCTTGTTGTATACAGTATATTGGAATTAAAACCGAGTATTAAAGAAGTGTACAAATACCATATGTGAATCAATTTTATGATAAAATTTGCTGCTTGTAAATGAATACATATTTTCAGAAGTTATAATGTTGGTGCCTTCAACAAGAAAAGAAGAACCACATTCTTTCCGGTTAACCTCTTAGTTTCAACAGTGGTTTCTTGTGACCATGTGCGTTATTTCACAACTATGTTAAAATATTAATTATATTCACATTATAACATCTCAAGAGCAGGGGCGCACACAGATTTTTGGCTTGGGGGTCCAATTATACATAATTTTTATAAACACAGGGCAAAATTTCAATTTCAAGTGAAGAGCAAAAAAAAAGTTCCTCACTTCTAAAAGAGCAAAAAAAAGGTCCTCACTTCTAAGTTTTATGGTAAGTGAAGAGTAAAAAAAAGGTCCTCACTTCTAAATTTGAAGTGAAGAGCAAAAAAAAGGCCTCACTTCTCACAGTACAGAGGGGAGGGGGGGTTCCGGACCCCTTGGACCATCCCCTTGTGTGCGCCCCTGCTCAAGAGTTTTATTAATGGAAATAACTATCAGTTTTGATTATGTATAATTAGAACATCGATGTAGAACCACCTTTGTATGACACTTGAATATTTCGTAAGTAAAATTTTTCAAACATATTTAAATATTCACATTGCTAATTTTCTAATAAACAATCATTAATGTCAAAAATTTTGTATATTAAACACCCAGAATGAAGGCTTAAAATAAAGCGGAAATATCGGATATTTGGAATAAATGTTGTCTTAAACTTTATTTAACATCAGTCCAAGAGTCCATATCCCAATATATTCTATATTTTATATATATACATATATATATATATAGCCAAAAATATAGGGCCAAAAACAATATTTACATAATTTCGGGGGGGGGGGTCCCATGCCAGAAAAGGTTGAGAAATACTGCTCTAGAATTCCACTCAAGTTATTTTGTGGCGTGGAATGAGCATGCGCGGAATTACCTTACTTTACCCCAAGATTATTCAAGTAAAGGTTGTCTCATAACTTCTGACCAATCAGAGCGTGAGAGGGAATACGTCAAACGTATGCGTAGTTCAAACTAGCATACAAAATTAATATAGATGTTGCACGTATTTAAATATTTTTATTGACTATTTTCATAATAGATATTGATTTCAAGAGAGTTCTACTAAATAAATTATAAATAAAAACCTAAGGAAATTTTATACTGATTTATATAAAATTTAAGGTGATGGGTATTTGTATTATAGTTAATAAATAACAATAAAATCGAATACATATATAATTTTAGGTATATTTAAATAAAAATAGAAAAACAAATTGCTATAATAATATAGTAATTAATAAAATTTGAGGTTATATCTGTTTTTTAAAACGGCTGGACATATTTTAACAAAATTTGGTACAATAGAGTAGAACCAGGATTCAAATATAGGTATGGTATCTCAAAATTTTCTTTCTTAGGGGGTGTTTCTGAGTTAAAACTAGTACTAAAATACTTAAAATATTTTCTTTATAAATAGAACTATCTTAACAGAAAAACTAAGTATAGTATAGGAAATGAAGCATTTTGGCTCGCAATTTTTTCGTCCAGCATGGAATTACGTGAAATTTTCACAGAAGGTAGGGAATAGCCCAAGGATCATTTTCTACATCATGCCGGTGTACGCTAAAACCTTGGGGGTGGTTGCCACCCCATCTCGGGTGTGGACATTTTTTACTACATTTTAACTATAGGAATCGATGGGAAAAGTAATTCTAAGAAAAAAATGTTCTTTACGTTTTCTTCGTAAAACTAATATTTTTTGAGTTATTCGCGGTTGAAAGTAAAGTTTTTCGATGTTTTTAAAAAGTTTTTTGCGAATAACTCGAAAAATATGCATTTTATCAAAAAAACTGTAGAAAGCAAAATTGTAGCTTTTAAAAAAGCAAACAAAATCCTTTTTTTATTATTTTTCTACGACCAATACGAACCGAGATACGGCATGTTAATGGTTAACTTTTTTTCGCCAAATGCATAATTTGAAAGATTCAAAGTCAAATAACAGGAAAATTTGCATTTTTCGAGGAAAACTCATTGAATCTTTTTTAAAGTATTTGATTAGACCTTTCAAACAAAAAAAAAATAAGTCTCTAGCATAAAAATTAAGCGACTTATGATCAAAATAAGGTCGGTACCTACTTTTTTCTACGAAAAAATCAGTGAAAACAACCCCCTATTTACCCCCCTAATTAAAATTGATCCTCACCTTTCTGTGGTACTCTTCATATATGTATTTTCAGTACACCCAAGAAGTTTGACCAATTAAAAATGCCTAATTTTAGAAAAATTGGAGTTTAAAGAAAAAACGATTTTTTGCGATTTCGTATTTTTCACCCTTTTCTTCAAAATATCTCCGAAATTACTGGAGATACGAAAAAAATGAGAGAGCACTAAATTGTAGCCTTTTTAATGACTTAAATTTCCCTGTGCGTATATTTTCTATACAGTGAATATTTGGCGAGATATAGCCGTTTAAAACCTCTATTTACAAGCGAACACCACCTTATTCGAGCCCTTCAAACTCACCCCATTTAAAAACTAAGCGATCTTAAGGAATTTTATTTACATAGTCTTATAGCTCTTGAAAAGCCCTACAAAATCGTTTTTGAAAAGACTTTTTATCACTAAAAATGAAGGAGCTATGTTTAAAAAACCAATAATTTTTTTTTCGAAACATTCGAATAGCACGGTTCGGAGCGAGTTTTTATATCAAGCTCTAACAAGGGTGGGTTTTTAAGGGTTGAAACATTAGAAATTGTATTCCAAAGCATGAAACAATCATTATTCAACTAATCCAAACCAAATTTTACCCATCTTAAGGTTTACAACGTTATTTTATAATTTTTGAAAATTAGGGGTAGTTTTCACCCTTAAAAAATAAACAGTGCCCATGAGCATGATATAAAATTTGAAGTAGAGGGTGAGACGAACCTAATTTCAAATTTTGGTGCAAATCGATCCAAGATGAAATCATTTTTTAATCCAACAAGGGTTGATTTTTAAGGGTTGAAACATTATGAAATTGTATTCTAAAGCATAAAACGATCCATATTTAGCTAATCCAAACCAAATTTTACCCATATTAAGGTTTAAAATGTTATTTTATAATTTTTTACAATTAGGGGTAGTTTTCACCCTTAAAAAACAAAAAGCGTACAACGGCACAATGTAGAAATAGAACTAGAGGGTGAAATGAGCCTAATTCCAAATTTTTATCCAAATCGATGCTGGACGAAAAAATTGCGAGGTTTTGTCATTTTTTGAGCTTCATTTCCTGTACTAGTAATAAAAATTGTTTATAAGAAAACAAATCTTATTTGTTCTATGCATTTTTCAATTTGATGAATATTAGGGTAGTTACGGGGGGATCCTAAAACTAAAATATTGAAATATTTCACTTATTATTTTCTTCACATGAAAAATGAATGTAAGAAAATTTATTTAGAATGAAGAAACATTCCTTTCAAATAAAAAAGAAATTAAAACAAGTAGAAAATCAAAAAATTAAACGATATTTTTTTATTTATATCAAAAAAATCAAACTTCACGTATAAATAGTTAGTTAGTTAAAATTTTTGGCGCACAGCAAGAACGGCTATTTGCGAAACATCACGTGTAAATAAGATATACGATAAACAAAGACTGACGTCCCTTTAGCATACGGATAACGCGTAGCCTCTCTATTTACCCCCACCACTACAAGTCACGAGACAACCTTTTACTTTAATAATCTTGACTTTACCCTACATAAATTATTGCCCTAGACCAGGCATGTGCAACTTCCAAAAGACCGAGGGCCGGATAGTGATCTGAAATACATTCGCGGGCCAGAACTTGTTTTTGATTTTTTTTTTTTTTTCTAGAATCATCAGTTTTTTTTAAATACTTCGCTGAAATTGTCTTTATTATAACAAAATAAAACATTCTAAATTTTATAAACTATACAAAAAAATATACAAGTTCATAACAGTAATAAAAATTGATGTGAAGTGTGAATTTTCGCACATTTCAGGGTTTTGCAGGTATTTAGTAAGTGAATGATGATTATTTGGGATGCCAAAACTAATTTTATATTAAAATATTTTTTTTGTTAATTTTAATTCAAACGCCTAATACCATTATTTAGGTTTCTAAATATGTGCAGATTTTTTTTATATATATATATATATATATATATATATATATATATATATATATATATATATATATATATATATATATATATATATATATATATATATATATATATATATATATATATATAACAAGGTTCATTAAAAAAATTTAAAATTGCGCCTATGGCTTACATTGGTTGTTATAAGCTCCGCCCTTCTGATTTCGTGTACATTGAAACAGAAGTAAATTATAATTTAAACAATTTCCAGTGGTTATTAAATTTACGCTTTTAAAAATTGAATGCAACATTTGCCAAAATATAACTAGAATTTTGAAAAAATAATTTAAACATAAAAATTAAAAAAAAAAAAAACAAAAAATAATATTGTCTCTTCTCGCAGGGTTCGATCCCTTTCGATCGAGTTAGTTGGGTGAGAAGCCAGCGTCATAACCGCTAGACCAGTATACACCTTCCAATGTAGCGTGTTACAAAGCTATAACTTGTGTACATTATTAGCCAAAAATCACAAAAAATGCGTTTTTTTCCAAAAACGTAATCTGATCGAAAATTCCTGTTGTACTATTCCGGTTCACACCAATGTACATTACTTTTCAGATTTTTAGTTTAAACCATCTGGGCTACAGGGTGTGGGACAAAATTTTTTTTGCACAATTTTGACAAAATCGCTTCAAAATAATTTATTTTGCAAAAATAAAAATTTGATCGTTAATCCACGTACCAAGGGCTTTCATTTGATACCCTACTCAGAGTTATATATATATATATATATTTTTTTTCGATGAGCATATATTTGTTTATATTTTTAGGGTGATATGTTTTTTAGATGTTTTAGTATTTTTCCTATGTGCGGGTCAAAGAGTTGTATAAGCATGCCAAATTTCAACTCTCTAGGTTTAGCCGTTTGGCTACAATTTTTACCGAACAGACAGACAGACAGACAGACAGACGACAAAATGACGATATAAGGGTTTTTTGGTCATACCTACAAAACCCTAAAAACACAAGAAACAAATTTTAAAACTTTTGTATAAATGTATAAATATTGTTGAATAAGAATAAAATTTCTTTTATTTTAATGGGACGGTTGGGACTTGATATTGCTCACAAGTTTCTCAATGTTCGGGGAAACAACTGATGAAGCAACAAGCAACGTGTTTACTTGGTGTGAATTCGTTATTCGCGTCTTTGTTTTTGATTTAACGAACTTCAACCAAGAAAATAACTGCTCACATTTGTAAGTGCTTCCAAAGAGCGTAATTCTCTTCTGAGCAAAAGCTGTGAGTTTCAGAAATTTGTCAACTAGGAAATATTTCTTATAAAACCCAATTAGTAAAATCTCCTTCATTTTTTACTTCAAATTTGAGTTCTCCTGTAGCTCAAGTACCGTGTGATCATAATTTCTTGTCAGTTACATAGCAGTAAACAATGAGTTTAAAAATATCAAAACTGTATTCTATCTCATATCTAAAAATTCCAATTTAACAAAGAACCAATCAGATTTCTTCGTGTATCCGATCTCACCCGAGCAGTAACGATATTGTATTGATAACTTCATGTTGTTCGTTAACTCATTGGCGTGTAGAGAAAAAGTATTCATATCATAATTAATTGGTTTTTGTTAAGATATATTATTGTTTTTTTTTTCGTTATTATTGTTGTTGATATTATTGTTATTAAGATTGTAATTGGAAGACGATTGTTGATCGAGGTTATTTCTCAGAGGTTAGTGAAATATTGAACATACATAACCCAATATAAAAATCGAATCTACGTCTATGTGTGCATGTCCTTGGAAATAAATTTGTTAACAAAATGTTTCTGTCAACTATTGCATAACTGGCAAGAAATTATGACCGCTCTGTAGTTTCCTTTTGCAGAGAAAGTGGCGCTTGTTCCACATCAACATCAACCGTTTAACCGAAATGATCTCTGAAAATAAAGATATACACGCGACCAGATTCAATAGGATTTTAGTTATCGCGGGTCGAACAAAATGAGGCAAAAGGCTGGATCCGGCCCGCGGGCCATAAGTTGCTCGTGCCTGCCCTAGACAATCAGCATGCGGGCTCTCTTGGTCGCCACCACTTACTAGCTATAAAACTCTGGAATTATTGAATATTCACACTTCTCATCTAATTACTAATATTTTACCTGGCAAGAATCTTTTCCTCCCCCTAATGCTCCTGCACAAATCATGTTTGGAGTAATGTCACTTTCTATTTCGTTATAAGCAAATTCACAATCATCATGATCCATTACTAAAATCTCAGCATACCGAAGAAGGATTTGATAGTCGTGAATCCCAAACTGAAAAACAAATAAAAAAAATCAGCTGTGGCCACCACAGGACCGACCGCTATCACAAAGTACTTGTATAAAATACATTCTAGCAGCAGAGTAGAAATAACTTGGCCTAATATTTTCTAACAGAGATATTATTTATCACTAGCAGACCCGTTGCCAACAACGTTGGCAAACTGATATCGAATAAAAATCAATATAAGCAAGAATCAATTATTAAAATTTGTATGTTCTGCGTATATTAACAAAACAAAAACGTTTCTTGATTATACCTAGGAAATCCTAAAAAGCTGTTTGATGCGTGTCGTTTAAAAATTAATATCGGGCCGGGTACGGCCTGCGGGCCATATACTGGACATCAATGGTATAGCTGTTTCTGATTATACCTAGGAAATCCTAAAAAGCCGTTCAATGCGTGTCGTTTAAAAATAAGTATCGGGACAGACACGGCCCGCGGGCACAACGTTAATTGACACAACATTCTTTAATTAAGCCAAGGTATATACTGACTGGAGAGCTAAGAGCTATATTCTCGTTAAGGCTAAACACATAGTGAAGCAGAGAGCAAAGCAGCGATGAAAGCAGAGAGCAAAGCGGCGAAATTAAATAAATGAATTCCTGTTAACACGCGCACAGTGGAGCGTACTGCAGCGAGGTTATTTAGTTGTTATAGTCGAGCAAAGCGACGCGTTCATACAATTTTGATTTCTCTGCTATCATCGTTGCTAAAATAGTTGTTTAAAATGGATATTGAGGCATTCACAAGTAGTTCTCATTTATAAGAAGTATTTATAGTAGGTTCCGATTGAAATTTGTCCATTTCTTACTAATTTATGTTGAATTTTTTCCAAAATATAATTAAACGTTGAAATACTCATGCGAAAATGAGAATGAAACTTTTCTGGATGTTCGCGGAGTTGCATATAGAAATGATGAAATTCACCATGTATAGTCTACTTTTATTTATTCTGTGAACATTGCACCTTCTAGTGTGTTTATTTTTATTTTTTAGTACATAAATACCAAATTTTCAGGGAAGAGTTTTCTGTTAGTAAAAAATCCATTATAATTTTGTGAACTTTCTGCTCGATTTTAAACGCGTTACTATGTGTAGACACTCTTTTATAAGCGCGACATTCTTTCGCTGTTTTACTCTCCGCTTTCATCGCTGCTTTGCTCTCTGCTTCGCTATGTGCTTAGCCTAAGTGAGTTGCTGTCGGAGAACGTCGCTCTGAATGGTGGGGAGCGACCGACCACACACCTCAAGCCCCGCTAGCACCTAGGAACTTACCGTTACGAGGATACACAGAAATTAGGGCTTTTATATATATAACGAGGGCTTTTATATATATATATAAATTTCTAAATATCGCTGCTCTAAAACAATAGTGAGATATCTTAAAAAACTAAGTTTTGAGATATTACTGTTTAAAGTTTTACGTTTTATATAAACTTGGTTTAAGAGTCGAATAATTGTAATTTCCATCTATATTTTTTAATTTATATAATTTCAGTACGACGTTAGATAGAAAACATATTTCTGGACCCAGTAATATGTAATGTGATAAAAATTTCAGTAGTTTTAAAGCAGCGATATTCCAATAGGCGAAAAAGGTTAGTTATTTCAAAACAAACAGCAAATCCTGTGCGGATATTTTTGCGGATGCGGATCGAATGCGGATATTCATATTTACAAAGGCTGCGGATGCGGATCCTGTCTATGCGGATGCGGATCGGATGCGGATACAGAAAAACGTATCCGCGCAGGGCTCTAAATATAATTTATAACTTTACCGGACTTTTATTATTTAATATACTACAAAAGACCTAGAACGTTGTTATTTTCTACCCAAGCCATGTAATTAAGGTCGTACCGACCAATTTAGAATATTTTGTTATTTTTGCCCCTCCCCTCCAAGCTGAAATTCTGGCTACGTCCCTGCATGTATGGGCTTGGATTTTTGCCCATTTTTAGTTTTTGGGTCCATAAAAACCTACGATCTCTCTGCCTCCAAAAGTCGTTTAAATTGATATTTTTTTCGATTTAGGTAAATTATGGAATGTTTAAGAGGGATTCTTCCTTATTCACGATTTACATTGCGGTATAGAACAAAATGAATTGTTTTTTGCCATTTTGCACAAAAATAAAACACAAACAACAAAAAAACACGTATTTCTCCATTGAACAAAACAAAACTATGTCACTTTCGCAAATTTAAGGCAGCCAACCGTCCCGGATTAGGCGGGGCAGTCCCGGGATTAGCGACCCATGTCCCGCTTTACTATGGATTTACTACCGCGGGACTAATGTCCCGCATTTAGTACGTAAAAAGTTGGCAGCCTTACGCAAATTGTCACCAGATGTCAGGGCGCTTAGGAAGTTTCCCCTATATAATAATGACATACAGTCTGTTCCAAACGCTTAAGCGGAACTAGATTTTGCAATCTAGTTACTTTCATCGTTTAAATCGTGCCTTTCGGCCGTTTTGTTTAAGCTTTGTAAATCATACTTACAATAAACATTTTGGTTAAGGTTAATATCATTTTAAAATGTCATTTTCTTTATATTTTGCTTTTTTGTGTCATTCTTAATACAAATTTCCCATTTATTTATTTTTTTGTCATTAAAATATCTAAAAAAAATATTTAATTTTGACATATGTTATTCGTTTCCATGGTTTCATTGTTGGAATTTTTAATTTTGACATCCTAACGTGAAAAATGAAATAACCCAAGCAAGGTCCCTTCTCGTGACAACCTAAAAGAACTAAATTCCCATTTAGTTCCGCTTAACCGTTTGGAACAGACTGTATTTCAATATTGCCATCTAGTGGTCGTTTGTAAAAACATAAAAGTAACCGTCGTAAAAATAAACTTATTATATGTATGTTTACCTCCACAGTACCCCATCCAGATACATTACAAGATGTATTCGTGACAGCAGTCATATTCACTAAAGTTATTGGCTGTACGTAAGGTGTACTAAAGTTAAATTCTCCAATAATCTGCAAAGGGAAAAGTATAGATTAGTCTAACCCAGTGGTGTCACCCAACCGGATTCCGGGAACCGGCTGTTGACATTTAAGAGCATAATGTACCTGGGTTAACCGCAACGGAAACGTGCATTTGGAAGGGCCAATGAATTTTGAACCAAATGTTGTCGGATCAATTTGATTTTTTTTTTAATTTGAAGATAAAGATTAGCTCCGTTGGATTTTAGAGTTAAAATTTGGTTTTATATTTAATTTTCAGTTTTACAATGTCCTAAACTTTATCTAACTACACATCACTGTTACTCCGTAAACCAATAACAATTGCAAATTCCATAGCTAGAATCCTATAGATTGTACTTTTATCTTTAAAATGTGCCCTTGTTTATGAAAATTAATTAATATTTAGCATCAATTCTTTGGCCCACACCGAAACACTATTTATATGAAATACTGGCATTTACAAACATCGAGAGATGTATCCATCTGGTAGCGTGGTTTTAAACTAATCTAATCATAGTAGAGGGAGTCTAAGTTCCGCCTTCATTTTCTACAAATATCTTTGAATTCGGTGTTTGTTTAGTAAGACATAAACTGTTGACTATGCTTAAAAAGTTTTGTTTTATTCAATAATTGTCTATTGATTTATAAAAATGGGTAACTGAAGATCTTTGGAATAAAACAGTTTGTGATGTCAAATTTACGTGTTTTATTTTAGACTGCTCTTTCCGTGGTAGAATACAAATTCATATTGATACAAAAAATGGTCCCAAAAATTAAGTTAAATAATTATAGCCGGTTTTTGAAAGCTAGTTAACTATAACCAAATGGTCAGAACATGGTTGCTATGGTTACGTATGGGATTGTTATACTGTAATCGAGTTTAACCAAATGGTTAAACTCGGCTAAGCTTTCAGAAACAGGCCCTTAGCTGTAAACTCAAAAAAAATTACACTTAAAATGAACTGAATTACCTACATCTATCTATCTATATATATAAAAGACAATGTACTGACTGACTGACTCATCACCGTCCAGCCCGAACCCCTGGGTCTAAAAACTTGAAATTTGAAGAGAATATTCCCTCCACAACGTAAGCACCCCTCTAAGAAGGGATTTTTTGAAATTCAACCCATAAGGGGCGAAAAGGGGTGAAATGTGATTTTACGGATTCCTTAATATCTCTTATGGCCGATGGGATATTGACTTAGTTTTTGCTTATAAAGATTACCCATACAAATGCCAAAAAACTGATTTCAGGATTTAATCCTAATCAACCCCTAAAATGGTAAATTTAAAATTGGGATGAATTATACATCCCGTCGTATTTCCGTATTTTTTTAAAATTACATCCCTTAGGGTGAAAAGGGGTGAAATGTGAATGGGATTCCTTAATATAGCTTAGGACCAATGAGATATCCACTTGATTTTTACTTACAAAGATTACTCTTACATATTCCGAAATCACTTATTTCAGGATTTTGTCCTAATCAACCCCTAAAGGGGTGAAAGGGAGAACCACCGGTCTACAATGAGGGTCAGATTACAATATAGAGTGATCAAGTGTTAGCATTTGTAATTTTTATTCATTTACTGAGTAACAGTGATGTGAAGTTAACCCTTTACCGCATAGTGTGCCATATATGGCACATTCCGATTTTTATTTTACTTTTAAAACTGAAGCACAACGTTACTTCATGAATGTTCATGTATGCCACATACACAGCAATGAATCCTGCAGTATCTCAAGTAATGGGCTGCAATAGATTTAAGGATATCAAGCGGAATTTACACTTCAACGATAACTCTGAATTTATTGAGAAATGACAACTAGAAGAGACGACCTTTTCTTTCAAAATTCGAGGGCGACTGCTTTTAATATCTAATGAAGAACACCTGGCAATTGACGAGCAAATAATACGGAATCATTTTCTTTTGTAACATAATGTAGAATCATAATGTTCCGTGTATGGCACAAACCCTAAATTATTATTTTAATTATTATTTTTTCATAAAAGTAATAATTAATATTTTAAATATATTTTTTTAATTAATTTTTCTATCAATAAGAACCAATTCCTAATGCCCATGAATTATTTCAGACAAAAATAAAAATTCATGCAGTAAAGGGTTAAACAAGTTTTGCACTGTAAAATTAAAAAATTAAAAATAAATCAAAATTTTTCTTTCATATCAAATTCAAAAAAAAAATAAATAAATAAATAATTCGAATATAGTTGGTCTATATTTTAGGGTCTCAACAAATACATGTTGATTTACATCTTGCGTTCCACACACCATTATAAATTGTCCACGCCTACAGGCTACCCGTCACCACCCACCGCAAGGAACAAGTGACCTACGGGTTCAGTACATTACGCTCTTTTAAGTCAAAGAAGCAATATGAAAAACTCTTACTGTGATTAATGCTATATCATAATCTTTTGTGAATTTATTATATCTGTCATGTGTAAAAATATACAGGATATCGTATCTCAGTCCTTGATTTCTATCAATATTTCCTACAAGAATGTCGAGCTTCTTTTCCGGCCATATAATGTTTGAATACTTTTGTTTAAACATACAATGTGCGGCTGTCAAAACATGAGTGGAGTCAACTATACTTCCTCCACAGTGATGTGCACGAGTGTCCTTCTGTCGTATTGCCACCTAAAAATAAATCTATATTAATAAAATTGGAGGCAATATACGAAGTGTGTAAATTAAGTAACCGGACTGATTTTTTAAAATTATTTTCTTCGGATAGAATTATAATTTTAATTTTAATTTTAGTTTAATATTAATTTAAGTTTCACGATAAAAATCGCTACGGATAGGGCTCTCAGATTGTCGACAGAGCAAACCAGGACGGGGTTAGGGGTACTTTTGATACTGTACGCCAAAAATTTTAACTAATCGAGAGGGGTTAATAAGATTTTATATTACAATTATTATTGTTTTATTAATAACACAAAAATTAAAATTACAAATAATTAACAACAGAAATAAAAATAAATTCCTACACAATTACAATTAATAATATGAAATTTAAAGTATTTAGGTTACAAGTTCATAGCAAATTCTTGTTCAATAGTTGTCTGTATGACGTTCCAGTGCGTTCTATGACAAAAAAAAAGCATTGCAATAAATTTTTTCCAAGTAAAATCCATACAGAAGCATTTTATAAATACTTTTGGCTGAATTTAGCTATTTTTAATAATTCGTCTTTTTTTAAACGTAGTCATACATTTCATTACAACTAAAATCAAAATTTACCACGCACTGTAGAATAGCCTTTACAGCAGGGGTCCCCAAAGTGGTCGATATCGACCACCGGGGGTCGGTATGACATTGTTAGGGGTCGATTCTGGCTCGGGGGTCGATGGAAAAAAGTTAAAAACTACGGTTATAATAACTACACAGTTATATATAAATATAAGTGAAGTTAAATTAGATTTATTTAGATCTTCATTGTTACGAAGAGATTTTCAGTATTTTTCGAATTTGCGACAATTGGAAGTAAAAGATAAAGACTTGGAAATATACACAAAGCATCTTCAAAAATTGAGCGTGGATTTTAAATTACGTTTTGAGGATTCAGAGAAAATGCACATACCAGATTAGATTATCGCGCCCTTTTCTGCATGTCGCGCCCGTAAGGCCGCGTTTATTAGTAAATTAAATTTATCTGAATTTAATCCGCAACTTGCCGGATTCAACATATCTAACTCATTAATACACTGTTACTGACCTGCTCAGAACACAGAACGTTATCAATAATATTTTATAGTTTTCTTATTAAAAATTCGCGTATCTAACGCTGTTTTTAGGGGAGTTACACCCGCTGTATATTCTTTAAAATATTATCTGTGTGTATAGTTCGCCTGCCGAAATATATATTTTTTCAAGTTTTCTTAACTTAAAATTCGCGTCTCTAACGCGGTTAAGTGATTTTACACCTGTTGTCAGGGTTGGACTGGGATTAAAATGTGTACCGGGAAATCTGGAGGATTTGAAGTCGGGCCACTATATATATATATATATATATATATATATAGAAGTAAATTGTATAAAAAGATTTTGTGATTTTTTATTATATAATATAAACTGTATAAAATATAAATAATTATAAAAACACATGCATATATATATATATATATATATATATATATATATATATATATATAATCACAACATCTTTTTATACAATTTACTTCTATCTTTCATTATATCTATAATTTTGTCGTTCTGTATATTATTTAAAACGTCTTTCTCACATGACATGAGGAGGAAGGCTTCCAATTTATTTTGCGATAAACAATTTCGCAGTCTATTTAAAATATATTTTAATTTACTAAACATTCTTTCACAAGAAACTTGAGTAGATGATAATGTTGCCACAAATTTATTTATTAAAAACAGATTTGAGTACGTTAATGTGTGTAAGTTAAATTTTTGTAAAATTATGTAACAACAAATGATACAATTATTGCAAGATTGACATTTAACTTTTATCCGATTTTCTTCCTCTGGATTTACCTCCTCTTCTTTTGATAAATATTCTTCTCTTTCATCTGTGATTTGTTGAAAAGTTGTCCACTTTTTCGCAAAATCTTTTAATTCCAATTGTACTTCTTCATGATTAATTTTTTTGTCAAATTTTTTATTTATAATCTCGATTAATTTTTTAAATGCGCTATTGGGTAAATCATTATTTGCGGCTTTGTTGAAGTTGGTGGGATCCAAATAATAAATATCTTTATACAAATCACCGTTTTCCAAAAATCTATCTTGCAAACTGGCGATGACATTATTCATTGTAAGATTATATACATTTACCCGAAAGCGGTCTTTTACATCAATGTCTGTATTTCTTTTATTGTTATTTAAATTTAATAAAATACAAATATCCATATTTCTATTGATTAATTCTTGATTTGCAGTTCTTACAAATTTAATTGTTGTTTCATAAACTTCTTCAAAATTTCTTGAAATATTTAACAAATTTTTATGAGTATTTTTAATCATATGAAATGCAGTAATTATATTCATATTATTTGTCTGTAAATATAAAGATAAAGGTGTAGTTTCTTCAAAAATACTTAAAAAAATATGAGCTGTAAGTATAAAATCAAATTTTAAAAATCCATCCAAAATAGTTTTAGATTTATGCCGAATATCTTTGTTAAAATTATTTGAAGTGAAATGTCTTGAAAAGTTTGAATAATATCAATAAAAATAGTAACATTTGCTGAATTATAATTATGAATTTTTATCATTTCGATTTTCGGGCCACCGAGAAATTCCCGGTATCCCGCCAGGCCAATCCAACCCTGCCTGTTGTGTTATCACTTTAATATTATTTGTGTGTGTTAAACATCTAGGATCTATTCCAGAACCCAAGAACCTGTTTTTTGGGACCAACCAGTGCCACATCTGTAAAATTGGGATAAATATTCTACATATTTATTAAGAATACAGCTACTGTAAGTCTGTTCCAATTTTACATACATTTTAATTCATTGTTTAATTAATATATAATTTTTTGTAATTTAAATTCTATTTTGTTATCGCCTCTGTGCGATTTTGTATTTTCTTTGTTCACACACGCTGATCTCCTGATCACGTGTGCTGATTAATTTTCATTTATTTAACATCAGTAATTTTTGTAATTATTAATTTGTTATTTATTATCAGTGTATTTTTTTATTGTATTTTGTGGCACTGTATTTTATTTATGTGATACGTCCACCGTGTGAGCATCGTTCTCCACATTTTTGTCGCTTGGCTAGGGTTCTCAGAGACGTCGTGGGATTCCTAGGTTTGGTTCCTCCATAGCCATTACTTGTGGGCCTAGGATTTTACCCGTCTACACCCCAGCTAGGGCTTCCATTACCCTTGTGTAGTCTCCTAGAGTTGCCCCTAGGAGCAGAAGGGTTTTTTATCCCCTCTCCTTTCCTCTAGGTCGTCCGGCTCAACTCGGTGTGTTTGTGTCACATAACTCCGTATTTTTTTCTATATTCCAGCCTTCTGCTGGTGGTCCTTCGAGGTGTCCGCCGCGAAGACCATTTGTGTGACTGTCTGGCCACCCTACCTTACTTCGGCGGGGAGCAGGCGCCACACTGCAGATGTTGAAAACATCGAAAGAACTATACAAGATTAATTTATTAAATAGTCGGTTGATCTTGAAGCTAAAACGATTTTTAAAAATGTTACTTCAAGTTACTTTTGGACAAATGTAAATGTTATACAGAAATATCCAAAACTTTCGGAAATGGTAGTTTACTTATTGCTAGCATTTCCAAACTCGTATATGGCTGAGGCTGGTTTTAGCCATGTTAATTCCATCCTGGCAAAACAGAGAAACAAGTTAGATGTAGAATTCCGTGGCGGTTTAAGGCTGAATTTAAATCATTTTGGACCCGAAATTGCTAATCTTGCAAAGAATCACCAACCACACCCGTCACATTGACAATGACAATAAATTTTATTTAATAATATTATTGTATTGCATCTGGCTAGATATAATTATATTAGATAAATGTAATATAAATGAAACACTATATAATAAACAATATAAGAAATCACATAAGCGTATTTTTTGCTTGTTCTATTATAATAACGTAATTGTAAAATAGAGGGGGTCGATAAGAAGTCGAGAAACTCTTCTGGGGATCGACGGTCAAAAAAGTTTGGGGACCCCTGCTCTACAGTATCACATGACAGCGAATTACGCTCGTCGGTCCACTGAATTTCCATCAGCGGGAAAATACGTTCGACGTTTGCATTGTAACCTGCAAGAGAAAACGTATTCACAAATTTTTAGAATATCTAAATACTATTCTGTAAATTCCTTATCCATTTTGGATAAAACTACTATCCACTTTTCTGAAGCGGTTTTAGACTTCCAGTCTTTATTTTCTGCAATTTCTAGTTCAACAATTTTTCACACTGTTGATATTTGGTTGAACAAATAACTTTAAATTTATTTCAATATTCTTATTGTTGAAGTAATCTAATATTTGTTGTACATTTTTCCATTCTGGGTTTTCTTTTAAAACCATCCATGATTCGGGCCCAAAATGGGATTGAAAGTTGATATTATAGTGCACAGGGTGCAAAAAATATTCATATTTATTCATCATAATTAATAATTATGCCTTGTCTCGCTTCCACATATCATGAATCGTATTTATTTTCGCCCGAGTACATTCGCCGCCAAAATAGCCGCCCGAGCATACTCACGCGTAGGCCTTAAGCGGTTAATCTACGTCCTAAGAGCTTTTTTCGATAACCTACAATAATTATTAAAAAAAAGTATTTATTTATTGTCGGCAGCTGATCAAAAATTCCTCTTGAACTATTCCGGTTCCCATTAATGTTCATTATGGAGATCTTTTTCAGATTTTTCTTGACATATTTTTGGCAAGTATCTCAAAAAAAAAAAATATTTGTTGTCCACGCATTTAGAGGTTTCCTTTGGTATGGCAATCAAAATTTTAAAAAAATATTTATTTTTTTATTAAATACAAAATTGTTTATATTTTTCTCGGAATTTGATTTTTTGAACTCAGTATTTTTCCTATATGTGGGTCAAAAAGTTCTATAAGCCAAATTTCAACTTTCTATGTTAAGTCGTTTGGCTACAATTTCTACCGTACAGACAGACAGATAGACACATGAGTGAATTTAGAAGGGTTTCTTGCTGGTCATACTTACAAAACCCAAAAACAACTTGTCGAAACTTATTGAGAACTGACACGCTCGGATACGCAGTCTGGTGGTCAAATATTGTACTAGGCGCCTGTAGTACTGTTTGAATTTATTACATATGTTCTTGTGTTGATTTTTTGTTAGAATGTCGATAGAAGTTGTGAAAAACTATAAAAGTAGAACAAATTGTAGTGTTTTTTTTTGGGCTGTCATTCAAGACAGGACAAAGATAGGCATCTTAGTTTTTTATTTTCTTAAGAAAAATGGAGGGAAAGTTAATATTAAGTCCAGATTGGAAAAGATTTGGTTATGGACAGGAGGAAGACATGGGTATATATTTTGAGTTAAAAAGTAACTGGTACTATGCGAGTTTGTTCATTACATTTGTCGCAGAAAAACTAAACTGCACTAATATATTAATAATAATAGCTAATAATATTAGCTGCTTCTGTCCAACTAAAAATAATTTTATTTCATGAGGCAATGAACATAATGCACTTGTTTACACACATAATACATATATTGTAAATTCAGATGACCGACACTCAGATGTACCACATAAAATTAAATGCCCGGCATTTAACACCTGCTCAACTACAAATTACACTTCAATAAATCTACTGAAATTAAACTTTAAATACTGTAATTTGATGCCCACCTTCTGTTATACGCCACAATACATGTGTAGCGCGTAAAAATTAAAAAAAATCGCAAATATTAACTCGCATTTTACTTAATATATAATATATAATATATAATAAAAATGTACTATGCTTAAATTAACCTGTTCGCTGTTAACATGTTGAGAGCTGAATACTAGACACGACAGCCATATTGCCTTGGATTACAGCGCCGCCAACGGTAATGTCACTTCTCAATATCTATCGACGCTATAAACGGATTACTAGACGCTAAAAACTTAGCTGTTGAATCATCTTAAAATAAAAACTGTAATATAAAATACCTGGTATGGAAAATCTCCTGCTTTTGCTGGTTTGCCTCCAACAATCCTATCATCAACAGGTTCTTCAGGAGAATCTGTTTCCTCTTCAACTACATTATCTACAACTATTTCTAAATAGTATTCTAAATTCATTAAACATTAATACTAATAGCATACCTACACTTAAAGCACTCAACAATATAAATAATAAAGTGTACTTCATTTTAGTGCTTCTGGAAAAGTAGCAGTAACAATAACTTTCAAATATTCACTTTGCAAGATATAATATATGTAGTTCGACATCTAGCCGTCGTTGATTTCTATAATAAGCGCCATAATACTATAATACCATAATTTTACTCTCATGGTCTCACATAATTATATAACTAATTATATAACTTGGCACATTAATTGGCATATTTTAGAAGTATTAAATTAGCACTATTTAATTATTATCAGCAGTACTTTATTTGTCACTTAAACGTCAGCTGTCAGTTTTTTAGATGTGTCAAAACTTAATAAGAAAAGCATTGTGGTTAATATGGTCGAAATAATAATGGCCAATAAAACATTATATAAAAAGAAAGTGGTAAGAGGAAGAAAAAGAGTCACTCAGTTTTTTGGACAATGCGTATATTTTAGAAACACAACGTTTCGCTAAACCATTGTTAGCTTCCTCAGGTGCTATTTTAATGTTACATTAAACTAACGTCATGAACATTATCCATCACAGAAGATAGGGCAGTTGTAATGACTGACCATTAGACTATAAGTAGAGCCCTACATATCCGCAAATTTTTTGCGGATGCGGATAAATTATCATTTAAACCATGCGGATGCGGATAAAATTGCATATCCGCTTATCCGCAATATCCGTGTCAGGAGGTGATGTGTCAGGGGGAAAAAGAATCAACGCTCCCCTTCATATAATTCGTTGGAGCATATTTAGAAAGTGATATATTTTCACTTGAACAATAATTGTCACTTTATCAAGAGAAGGCAATCTTAAAAAAATGTTTATTCATACGACAAAAAAAATGCCAATATTGTTTGCAATGAAGTAAAAAATTAACTACTGTTGTGGTTAATAAATTTTATCTTCAACTCTTCGAGCAGCGTCGTGTAATCTACTGGTCCTGGGAAGGGCCCAGGCCCGTCGCCACCCCCCCCCCTTGGCTGCGCCACTGTCTGTTACCGAAAGAAAGCTCTTAAGACGAAAATTAAAGAACGAAAAGTCGTTTTTTTAATTCGTTTTTTTCAACATGGTTTTAGCCAAAAATATGCTGAGAATGTTCTTGTCCCGCCTCCTTTTACCCAAAAAGGTTAAACTAAAATCTGAAAAAATTGTAAGTCATAAATGGAGGGTTCAGAAGCTAATCAGTGTAAATCAATAAACATTGAAAATGAGATAATTAAGTCTTAAAGTAAAAAAATACCATTGCTTGTATGGGATACAGAAGAATATTTTTATTGAAAGATAACATACAAATAAACTTAAGTACCAGATTGCTTTGTCAACTGAAAATTTTAACAACAAAGAGGTTCTTGAACTACGTAAACCATTTTCAGGGAAAATTTGACTTACACTGTTAGGCTTCTGAACCCTCCAAATATTGATCTGAGCCGAAAACGTACGAGAGGAATTTTTTATCCGATTGCGTTTTTGAAAAATATTGCATTTTTTTTTGACAAAATTAATTATTTTTTTTAATTAATGGATAATAATGTTATGGATTTTATGTATTTATGGCTAAGATAGTGTATCTTTTTTTTAATTAAATATATAATAAAAAATATTTAACAGCTGAGGACCGAGTCTTGAACAGCACAGTACACTAGGAATGAATCAACACATTGTTAATAGCGGGAAATAC
This sequence comes from Liopterus haemorrhoidalis, assembly GCA_963971575.1. NCBI lineage: Eukaryota > Metazoa > Arthropoda > Insecta > Coleoptera > Dytiscidae > Liopterus > Liopterus haemorrhoidalis. The sequence goes on from OZ020615.1 coordinate 10,995,972, forward strand.
GATTCTGAAATTTAAAAAATTGATGTGAAGTGTGAATATTCACACATTTCAGGGTTTCGCAGGTATATAATAAGTGAAGGCGGCATGCTGAGTGTGTAGGACAAATTTTACTTTGTAGTAATCACGGCAAAATGAACGATATTTTTTAAATAATTTATCGTCTGTTAATCATATAATAAGACTGGTTATTAAATTTACGCTCTTAAAAATTAATAGCAACATTTGTCAAAATATAACTAGAATTTTGACAAAATAATTTCAACATAATAAAATTGCAAAAAAAAAACAAAAAATGAAATTCACTCCGTACTCGAAACCCTTCGTTTCCAGCGAATTTTAGCTTACAATACCAGTGCTCTAACCACTACGCTATCGTACGCCTTGCATGTGGGCAAAAACCACAAAAAATGCGTTATTTTCCGAAAACATAATCTGATCAAAAATTGCTGTTGTACTATTTCGGTTCATACCAATATACATTACTTAGATTTTTTTTAGATTTTTAGTTTAAACCATTTGGGCTACAGGGTGTGGGACAAAATTTTTTTTGCACAATTTTGGCAAAAATCACATCAAAATAAAAATTTGATCGTTAATCCACGTACTAAGGGCTTTCATTTGATACCCACATCAGAATTTTAAAAAAATAATTTTGTTTTCGATGAGCACATATTTGATTATATTTTTAGGGGGATATGTTTTTTAGATGTTTTAGTATTTTTCCTATGTGCAGGTCAAAGAGTTGTATAAGCATGCCAAATTTCACATCTCTAGGTTTAGCCGTTTGGCTACAATTTTTACCGAACAGACAGACAGACAGACAGACAGACGACAAAATGACGGTATAAGGGTTTTTTGGTCATACCTACAAAACCCTAAAAAATGAAGCCTTTTATCAATATATTTCTTATTAATCGATTTGAATACGAAAAAAATGTAGAAAAAAATGCTAGAATTTTTGCGAATTTTTTAAAATTAAAAAAAAATAATTGTAATCTCTTAGTACTCAAATAACGAATAAAAAAGATTATCAAAAATCTGTTGATTTTGATGTGATTATAGAATAAATATTCATCCAGTATTATGTTGGCTTCTTACACTTATTAAATACCTACAAAATCCTGAAATGTGTGAAAATTCACACTTCACATCAATTTTTACTTGCCCGACCTTAATATATAGGGGGCAAGTATTGTAATCGCGAAAATTTTCGATGTCGAGATTTTGACGGATGACCACGTTTCATGGTCCAGGGAATCCAAAAAACCTATTTTCGAAGTGCCGTCCGTATGTGTGTGTGTGTGTGTGTGTGTGTGTGTGTGTCTGTCTGTCTGTCTGTGTGTATACACGATAACTCAAAAACGGTTTACTTAAAGAGTTCGTTCTGGTACTAAAAAATTCTCCTATTAAATAGGAAGAACCCTATTGTTTTTTATGAAAATCGGTTGACTAGAAATGGGAGTTTACTCGTGTCGATTTTAAGATTTTTGCGAATATTTAGCAACAGAAAAATATTTCGAAAAAATTGATTGCACAAAAGTTACTATAAATGCAATAACTAATAACTTTTATTTGAGACGTTTTTTGATAAAACGAAAAATTTTTTTTTAAATTATTTAAAATTTTTCCAAGTCTCAATTTTTTCATACTTATATGTAACGTTTCCATGGTCATGATAATTAATTCGTAACTAGTAAAGCAAGCCTTGGACAAAAATTTGTATAAAACATAATTTGATGTATTTTTGAAGATTTATCTAAATATTTAAATTTTTTTTTTAATTTACATTTTTTGTGAATATATTTTTTATGGGAGGGCAAGTCTAGCGGAGGTTTCCCTGCGCCACTGGTTTTACTCCTGAAGTAAATCGATGTGATCCTTAAATAATATATATTACCCGCAATACACTTATGATATATTGGTTGCTTATACATCTACACATTCTTATATTTTTACAATCAGATATTGTAATCTGAAAGATTATTTTTTTGTCGTTATAATTTAAAAAATTTTAGGTTAAGTTTATAGAACTAGGTCAAGGGATAACATTGGTTTAGATATTGTTTTGAGTATTTTATGAAATACAATCAAAAGATTTCAGGATTATTTTATTTTATTTATTATTTACTATACTAATACAACATTGGCAATAAGCAATAAACAGTATTCCCCTCATACAGGGCCCATTCTAGTTCTTCCGCGGCTCTTGGCAGAAATAATTATTGCTTCCCTTTACAGCTGAAACCGTTGCTATTAATATTTTAGTTAATAAACTCATTACGATTGTACATTTCGGCTACGAAGTAGGCATCTTCAGCAGCTGAATAATACTGGGATAAATTACAAGTTGTCGAAATTATATATTCACAAAAACTGATCTTTACAAATTACATAACTTAGAAGGTATTGGATTTCTGTCGGCCATTCACATATTGGGGGTGTAATAATGGTTTATTGAAGATTGCTATTTCGTAGCCGAAATGTACGTCTAGTGACAGTAAAATAATTTATGAAGTAAAGAATCTCTAAGTTTACCTTATCCTAAATTTCACCTTAACTCAACAATTAATAATTAAATATCAGGTCGTCAAGGATGAAATCTGTAGTTAATAATATTGCCAACTTGACCAACAGGTTATTATTTGACGTTGGCTTAATATTTTGACGTTCTGTTTTTTTTTTTTTTGTTGGAAAGTTACACATCTCGCCTGTTTAGAGAAATCATTGTATGCTCTAAAAAATATAAAAACTTTTTTTAAAATTATTTTTATTGAAAATGGAACCGTCGGAAATTAGTACTATTATGAAGTATGAGTTCTTACGTGGAACTACGGCATCGCAGACCGCGCGAAACATTAATAGTGTATTTGGCTTTAGTATTACTACGCAGCACAGACAATATCAAATTGGTTCGCCAAATTTCGTACAGGTAACGGTAAAAATAAAACAAAACAAAAAACCTGGCTCATCGATCACAGCAGAAATATACTGCAACCAACTGGACGAAATGATGCAAAAACTTAAAGAAAAACATCCTAGATTGGTCAACAGATCGACTCCTATCTTATTGCATGATAACGCTACACCACACACTGCACAAATGACTGTGGCAAAACTACAGGAATTACAGTTAGAACTTCTTCATCATCCTCCATACTCACCAGACCTAGTCCCCACTGACTACCACTTCTTCCGCAATTTGGACAACTTTTGAATAGGGAAACAGTTTAATTCCGATAATGCTGTAAAACTGGCCTTCCAGGAATTCATTGACTCTCGTCCGTCAGGGTTTTATACCATCGGCCTGAACAACTTGCCGCTTAAATGGCAAAAGTGTATAGACAATATGGGTGCATACTTTAATGAATAAAATAATTCCTTATATTTGTAAGTTATCAACCAACTTTACCTTTTTTTCTACAAATTTCATCCTTGACCTAATATATATACATCTGTTCCATACAATTCTATGTAAGCACCCGAAAATTTTATTGGGGGAGGGGACTCGTTATTTTTCTAAATAAACAATAAGAGCAGATAAGGAAGTTGTACTAGTGCTTCTCAAGCCAAACTTACCACGAATCTACAAATTATTCAATTTTGTTACGAGGACTGGTGAAAATCATAATTAAAAAAAAAATAAATAATTTATTTATTGTAAAAGAATTTCAAATTTACATTAACAAATAAATATTTTTTTAATTCTAATAAAAAATTATAATTTTATGTATTAGTTCTACTAACCATAAATTATTGTTTAAAAAAATATATAATTGGTTTTATATTTTGAAGATTGCGCGGTTAAATTAGTCGCGGATCGGCGGTTGAGAAGTACTGAGTTATACTGTAATATTTATTTAATTATAAGCGTAACAAAATCTACATCTAAATCTGGTATTTTAGTACAACATAATATTAAACAAAATCAGTATAACAATCAATCCATTATGCATTATTTTGATACCGCTGCTTTTTCCAGGTTTATGGATATTCCCAGGTTGCGCTGGATGGTGAATAGGAATAGGCCAATGGAATCCAGGTTTAATGCTTGGTTTAGTTATATTAGAAGTGTTTACAAAAGTATTGTTATTTGTATATACATGTGAAGTTGAATTATACGTTGAATTACTAGAACCATAAGAAAAACTTGAATTAGTACTTAAATCTGTACTTGAATTGTAAGTGTTTGAACCAAAAAGATTATCATATGAAGTGTTATGGTTTGAACTGTTACTTGAATCAAATTTAGTGTTGTTTCCAACACTTGAATTGCTGGGAGCATAACTTGAATTGTTATACAAATGTTCATCAAAATTATTTGAATTTGTATTGTTTTGTATACTTGAATCAAAGTTTGAATTATTGTGAATATTGTTTGGGTAATTTATTGTATTGTTTCCATTTTGAGGGGGGATATTTCCTCCATTTTGTGATGGAAACATTCCAGGTAAAGGCATAGGAATAAAATTTGGAAAATTGGAAAATTTCGAAGTGTCTTCTGAAGAATTATCCATTTGTATTGTGTTTTTTATCCAATTTATATATTTGGATACGTCAGTGTATATACCTGGGTAATGGTAATGTGCACATTCTATTCCTCCTGAAACCAACCCTGTTACTGTTCCATTACAAACAAGGGGTCCTCCAGAATCACCCTGTAAAAAATATATATATATTAAAAGGATTGTTATGGGAAGTTTGAAAGATTTATTAGTATGTTCAAATTGATGAAATATTATGCCGGTTTTACATTGGTAGAGTAAAAGAGCTGGTAACTAGAGCAAGTACTACGCGCTTTACTCTACTATCTTCTTTTCGGAATAGTAGGTGTTCGTACACAATTGGCATACTATCTTATTTTCTGGATAGTAAGTGTAAAAACACATTTGACATCTTCTTTGTAATTTTGTTGTGCAATTATCTTTTTCCAAAAAATAATTTATGAATATGAATATACATCGTCAAAAAATAATTTATGAATATGAATATATATCGTCGCCGGCGTGATGCCATTAAAATATGGTATTTTGTATTACATCATTTCTTGTGGAAGAAATAACTGAGACTTATTGAAGAGATCTGTACAGAATATAAGCCTAAACGAAAATGGGTTAAAAAATGGATTGATAAAAGAGCTACCCATGGCGCATCAGCCCTTCTATTTCGTGAATTAGCTGTGGAAGATCAAAAAGAGTACAGACTGTGTTTAAGTATGACACCAGATGATTTTAATAGGCTATTAAGTTTACCAGGTCTACAAGTATGAAATGCGGATTTTTATCAAACTTGCCGCGCAAACAGAGTGTATAGTTCAAAGTTTCAACACATATGGCGTTTTGTTAAGTTATCATTAAGTGTCAAATGCGTATAGGTTATAATTTGAAAAGTGATCATATAGTTTTGTTTTACTGTGTTAAAAATTTCACTGTGTCAAATTTTGTGCCAAATAAAGAGCATTCGCGGCCAGTACTACTGTTTTGTTTTCATTTGAAAAAAACTGCTGCTGAACCATACCGACTGCTTCGAGAAGCTTATGGTGAATATGCTCCATCGCAAGATACATGTGAACGATGGTTTCGGCGTTTCAAAAGTGGTGACTTTGATCTTACAGACAAAGAACATGGAAAACCTCCAAAAAAATATGAAGATACAAAATTTGAAACATTGCTACAGGAAGACGATAGTCAATCACAAAAACAACTAGCACAGCAGTTAGGCGTTAGCCAACAAGCTGTTTCCAATCGCCTACGAGAGATGGGTAAGATCCAGAAAGTCGGCAGATGGGTTCCACATGCATTGAATGAGAGGCAGATGGAAAAACGCAAAAACACTTGTAAAATTTTGCTTGCACGATACAAAAGAAAGTCTTTTTTGCATCGTATCATTACTGGCGATAAAAAATGGATTTATTTTGAAAATCCCAAACGCAAGAAATCATGGGTGAACCCAGGCTCACCATCCACATCAACTGCAATACCGAATCGCTTTGGCAAAAAGACAATGCTCTGTACTTGGTGGGACCAAAAGGGTGTGGTCTATTATGAATTGTTAAAAGCTGGTGAAACAGTTAATACCCAACGCTACCAACAACAACTGATCGAATTGAACGATTCGCTGCTCATAAAACAACCAGAATACAAAAGAAGACAGCACAAGGTAATCTTTCTTCACAATAACGGTCCATCACATAAGGCAAAAGCAGTTTGCAACACATTGGAGGCACTCAAGTGGGAAGTGCTTCTCCATGCCGCTTACTCACCAGACTTGGCCCCTTCAGATTACTACTTGTTCGCATCGATGGGTCACGCACTTGCCGAGCAGCACTTTTGTTCATATGAAAATGTGAAAGAAATGGATAGATGAATGGTTTGCGGGGAAAGGGGAAGAGTTCTACTAGCGAGGTATTCACAAATTGCCTGAAAGATGGGAAAAATGTATAACTTCTAATGGAGCATACTTTGAATAAATAAACTTTTACTGTTCTTTTGAGATTAATGTGTATTATTTTTTAAAAAAATCCGCATTTCATACTTGTAGACCTGGTAGTTAGTCCATTAATACAACGAACTGATACACTAATAAAGGATGTGATTCCAGCAAGAATAAAATTGGAATTAACGCTTTATTTCCTAGTCGCAGGAAACAGGTCCGCACAAGTGCGGAAATGAGTTAGCGGAAATTAGATTATTTATAATGGCCGTAAAAAATATAAGTTCGACAGTCATGCAAAATATGCTTGAAAGAATGCGTTATTATATTATATTACTTTTCTGATACTTGCGTACTGTACCTGACAAGAATCCGTTTCATTATCTCCAGCACAAACAACATTGCCCTCCAAAGATATGTTTCCTTTTTTATATTTTTCTTGACAGGTTGGGTTGTCCATCAATGTTACATTAGTAGTTCGAAGAGCATTTGTTGGATCCGATTCTTCCTAAAATTAAATGACATATTAATATACATTCTGTCATGAAAGTAGCGGGAATTGTTAAATAAAGCACACAATTTTCATTTAATCATCAAAATTTAATTTACGCCTTAAAGTAGGTCCATTTGATGCAACACACATTTTCTAGCGTTTTTTCCAGTTTTCGAAACACCTTATATAGGCGCTTTCCGGTATAGGGATTTGCAGCTAAGCACCCTACCATCTGGTGAGCGTTTATGAACTTGTGTACTACATATAACATTTCGTTTTGTGTATTGGTATTGTATGAAGTTTATTTCTAAAGTTTTATTATAATCATTGAAAAATGTATAATACATATTGTTGTGTGCCTATGTGCAATTCATTGAAAAGAAGAAACCTGGAAATATCGTTTCATTTGTTTCCACCAATATCAGACACCGTACGGTTCGAAACAAAATTGGGAAAGCAAGAGGTTAGGAATCGACGCGATGTTTAGATAAACAATTTAAAAATTGGAAAAAAAGTGAGCCCTTATATCAAAGTTTGCTCATTACATTTTAATGATAGTGACTACAAAAAATATTTTCAATTTTATATTTATTATCGCATATCTTGAAAATTCCTGTTATTGTGTGTGGGTTTGTAATGCACAAGTCTGTAGGCATAATTCATAAATCTTTATGAACTCTCTGTTTTTTTCAGTGACTCCACACAATATTATATGCCCAGCATTGTAGATTTCTACCCCTTCGTAAACAACACGGGAATTATTATTTCCTCCAATATAATTAAAATAATCGACAATGGAAAACTGTGCCGCCATAACTTAAAACCAGATCACAAAATGTAGTATTTAAGATGTTTACAAGTAATGTCACTGAAAAAAAATGTCCTCACAATACGTGTGTATACTTACTTGATTATAAAATTTTAAAACAAAATCAGAAAATCCCATGCAATTATTTATTTTTTGTCGTTTTTTGATACACTTTTCGCTATTATTTACTAGTAAATGTCAAGTGGTATCTGATTTAGAATGGTTTCAAAAAAATCCGCGTGGCGCTACGATCTTAAAATTTTTCCCCTATAGCCTTCAGCTCATTCCACGAATTTTCTTTTATGGCCTCGATCGACTCAAAACGGGTTCCACCTAGCGGAAATTTTAATTTCGGAAATAAAAAGAAGTCACACTGGGCCAAATCTGGTGAATACGGTGGTTGCTCGATGGTATTTGTCCCGTTTTTGGCCTTAAATTCAGTCACAATTGCTGCTCTATGCGATGGTACATTATCATCATGTAAAATCCACGAAATGTTCTTCCAAATCACGTGAAATCTCTCTTAAGCTAGAACGTCGATTATCGAGCACAATTTCCTTTACTTTTTCGATGTTTGTTTTTTTTTTCGGTTGAAGCGGTCGAAGGCTTTCCGGAATGTGGTTTTTCTTCGACGATCTCTCGACCGTTTTTAAACGCTTTGTACCACTCGTACGCCCATGTTTTTGATAAAGCTGATTCACCATAACACTTTTCCAACATTTTTAACGAGGCGGCACAAGTAATTCCATTCACAACACAAAATTTAAGGCAAACTCTTTGTTCAGTAGTTTTGTTCATTGTAAAAATCGCGACGCACTACTGAAGTGTGTTAACTAAAACAGCCGATGTAATCAAACTGGTTGACAGATGGCGCTCATGTTTGACACAGTAAAGGATTCCACACACCAAAGCGGCCGCGGTGGCGGCCGCGGTGGCGATAATGCAGCGGCCTAACGCAACCTATACAATACAATGAGACCACGCACATACAAGCGTTCCGCTATCTGAGAACGCCACCGACTGCAGCGTTCAGTCTAGCGATCACCAAACACTGGCGGCCAAACTCGACAAGTTGCGTTAGGCCGCGCGATATTCATTGTTTATATACCACAGAGTGAATATATCTAAGAAAATAATGTCTAAAATAGATAATTTAACAGAAAAAATCATAGATCAGTAAAGGATTATTTAATTTTGTATGACTTAGCACATCCTGATTACAAGAATATTAGGAAAACAAATAAAGTGTGGGACGAAATAGGAAAAGTTTTGGAAATTGATAGTAAAGTCTGTTCCAAACGATTAGGCGGAACTAGATGTTGCAATCTAGTTACTTTCATCGTTTAAATAATGCTTTTCAGCCGTTTTGTTTAAGCTTTGTAAATCATATTTGCAACAAACATTTTTTGGTTAAGGTTAATATCATTTTAAATGTCATTTTCTTTATATTTTGATTTTTTGTGTCATTCTTAATACAAATATCCCATTTATTTATTTTTTGTCATTAAAATATGTAAGAAAATTAATTTAAGTTTGACATATGTCATTCGTTTCCATGGTTTCATTGTTGGAATTTTAAATTTTGACATTCCAACGTGAAAAATGAAATAACCCAAGCAAGGTCCCTTCTCGTGACAACCTAAAAGAACGAAATTCCCATTTAGTTCCGCCTAACCGTTTGAAACAGAGTGTAAGTAGATTATTATTTTTCCTCTACATACAATTAATTATTCTATTGTATTCTCGCAATCAATATTATCATACAACTATATACCGTGATTCAATAACTGATCGCTACCGCTACCGCCACTACCACCGCGTTAGTGTGTGGAGACCTGATCGCTAGTCGTATCGCCACCGTAGCCGCTACCGTGGCCGCCACCGCGGCCGCTTTGGTGTGTGGAATCCTTAATTAGGGACAGTTCTGCCATCTTATGAAAAAAAGATTTTAAAAAAAAATATTAACGCGAGCTTTGTAAATCACAAATTCCCGCTACTTTTTAGACAGAGTAGTATATATAGTTGCGACATTTTTAGTTATCATACGAGGTGTGTAAATTAAGTAACCAAACTGATTTTTAAATAAAAAAAAATAAATAAAATAACTGAAATTCGGCAAGTAAATTTTAGTTTCGGAAACACTGTAATAATACTTACAAAATTCTGAACGCCCCAACCTGATATAGTACAGGGAGATCCACTAACAACTGGTAAACTGTTTAAAGGTATAGTGGAAATATTATAGTCTTCATAAGGAAACGGATTCACCAGCTAAAAAGAAATTGATTAATTTTGACATTTATGGCTAAAGAACGAGTTAAATGATTTCACTCGAGTTATCCGTAACTCAAGTTAAATTCATATGTTTTCACATGTTGTTTTTACTCGAGTTAGACATAACTCAAAACATTTAAGTCATTCTATTGTAACCGGTTATAAATAATTCGAGGGTAGGTCAATAATATCTTACAAATCAATAGAAAAACACATTATTTTGGGTTGATTCTGTAACGAATCTGTTAGTCCGCCCGGACAAATGAGACCCGTCGCGAGAATTTCTTTGAAAGGCGTTGCAATTGTTTTTTAGGAATTTTAAAGGGTACTTTGCAGTAAAATAAAATTATAAATCTTACGTTTCAACACGTAACTTATTTTTTATGGTTCATTGTGCAAGGCGACATTTGTTCAGAGTTATTGCTTAATAACTTTGAACACTATCTCATTGAACAAAGCTTAACCATTTTTTCTTAGAAACGCTACTAACCCTCTTATAACAACGCCCGTCTTTCTGAAGACGAGGTCAGAAAGTATTCGGTAATCTTTTTAAATACCTATATTTTAATCTTTCAAACTTACTCTTGTAAATAGTATATTATAATAAATCAAATTCATTAATTTTAAACTGTCTTACTTAACGTGTGTAAACCTTCACCTTTAACAACTTAAGTGAACAGCTAAGATCCAGACTAATTACAAGATGCCTGATCAGTCGGTTGGTAAGTACTAATACATATCATTTAATTCACATATCGTAATGATGAACCCTGGATAACACTCACGCCTACTACTCGAACGTCTTTAGTCAGAAATCTCATTTCAGTTTGAGATCAGACTTCATATTATATCACAGGCTCGCTACCAAGTTGATAATAAATGGTACATTGTAAAGTTCTTGTAAAATCAGGGGCTCGCTCCAGTTCATTTTATTTTGCAACATAGGCTCTTTTTAACTCAACACACGTTTCTCCAACTTTTTCAAGCCATCCAGAATGTAAGATTCCGGCTGGCCTTCAAAATAGGCATCTGTTTCATCGATAACCTCCTCGTTGAACGTGAATCTTTTTCCGGCGAGCCATTTCTTCATATTTGAAAACAGGGAAAAGTTGATGGGGGCCAAATCTGGTGAATACGGTGGATGCCGCAAAAATTCTAAACGTTCATGCATTTTCGTCATCAACCACACGACTGCGTTTATTCTCCACTGTGAGCAAACGCGGCACTTATTTTGCTGATATCTTTTTCATACTCAATATTTCATACAAAATTGAAACTACTGAGCCATGTGATATGCTTGTGGCCTCAACTAGTTCGCGCACTTTGACTTGTTGGTCACTCAAGACCATTTAGTGGATTTTGTAAAAACATATGAATTTAACTTGAGTTACGTATAAAGGAATTTGAAGATGATGAATTAACTCCACAGCAATTTAAACAATAGATTTTCACACTTACACTCTTTCTTTATTTATATATTTTATTCATGTCATTAAAATTGTAATATATCACTATATAAGACGCATGATATTTTAATTTCTTATTTTTGTACTTGTTTATTGATATGTTTAACAACTCCAAAAATGTACATTACATTCATTGGAATAAAGATTATTATTATTATTATTATTATCATTATAAGTTATATTTTAAGTACAAGGTGTCTCAAAAGAAATTTTATATTTAGTGGATCGATTAAAAAAAAAGTAAGCCGTATATAGAAAAAATGTTTATTAATTATTAAAATACACTTTTTGGGGATTTATTTCTTAAAAATAATATCGTCTAAATGTAGACCCTCGCGTTCTCGGCACTCATTTAATCGAACAGTAAAATTACTTATGACGTCTCGGCAGGTGGACTCAGGGATGGCTGCCATTTCGTGACCGATATTTTCTTTCAAATGCGCCAGTGAAGTCGGTTTATTGGCGTAAACTTTAGATTTAAGATAACCCCATAGGAAAAAGTCCATACATCCGAAAACAAAATGTTGGTAAACGTTGAAAATCGCTCAATCACCTGATTTATGAAATTAAGCCTCTGACTGGCATCTTGGGGCTTTAATTCTTGCACCAATTGAATTTTGTAGGGGTGCAGCTTTAGGTCTTTGTGCATAATGCGATGTAATGATGATCTATGCACATTTAAAGCACTTGCGCGCTTCCGAATTGAAAGGTTCGGGTCGTCACGAACAAACTGATTAACATTCTCCACGTTTTCTACCGTTCTTGATGACCTATGTCGCCCGGATTTTGATTTATCCAGCGTTGTACCAGTCTCTTCAAACTTTTTAACCCAATGTCGATTGAGAGGAATGCTTGGCGCATCATTTAAGTGGCGAAATCCTCGAATACTGCAGAATTTTCTACGCGCTACAGTCGCCGAATCACCGTTTTTGTAAAACTCTCGCACGCATAACGCGCGGTCTGCTCCCGAGAAACGCTCCATAGCGACTAAATTCCCAAGAGCCAGGCTACCGATTGACATAACCCCCGCGCCCCTCGGATACTTGCGTTCACGCAGTAAGCTAAATAAATATAAAATTTCTTTTGAGACACCTTGTACTATTAAGATAGTTAAGTTGATCCCATGTTATTAAGCTATTTTCTTTTACTTGTTACCACTGCTGTAAATAACATTTCTTTTTGTTGAACCAGCAATATATAGATTTAAAAAAAAAAGATACTACTATTATTAACACGTTCTCTTAGACTTTGTAAGGACTTATTGGACCTACTCTCGTATATTAGAATTAACACGTCCGTAAGTATTTGAGTTACCCTTAAAATTGCAATATCATGAGATGTGTCATTATATTCCTCATGTATGTAAGCTTTATCGACCCAGGAATAAAATCCTTTTTGATACGATTGTAACTCATTTCTTCCAGCTAGAATTCTAAATCGTTTTATATTCAACTGGTTGTTTTTTTCGTTATATAAGCAATGAGCGGCAGTTAATATATATTTGCTTCCTAATGTACATCCACCACAGACATGTGATCTTCCATTTTGGACTGAAACCTTTAAAAAAGAAAGAATATAGAGTGAGGACACAATGTACACACATTGAATGAAAATATTGAAGGAAGGAGTATAATATGCTATTTGGGAAGGCCAAGATGGATGTTTCAATATGGCGGATGACAGTTTCCGGTTGTACAGTGGCATAGAGCCATTTATTAAAATAATACTTATCGATAAAAAAAGGAAAAGTACCAATCTTGATACATTCAAAACAAGCTAAAGATAAGAGATTCTAACAATCAATAAAACACCATTATACATCTGTAATTTATTATTATAAAATTAATGATACAAAAAAGTAAATAAATACATACAGAACTTATAGCAGCAATTTTGACAGTACGCCATTGTTCATAAGTAACGTGTTGAGATTTATCAAAATTTCATTAATTCAATTACATAACATGAATGGAAAATACTTACGAATGAAAATTCCTTTAGTCTTTATATTTTACGTTTTTGCTCGCCCGCAGACAGTATAGCTAACCATTTTGACAAGATATCAAGTTTCAGATTAAATGAGGAAGCACTGGTGTACCTGTGCTTCGCTACGGCATTTCACTACTTTAATTATTATTATTGGATTATTTTACCCCCGTGTACTAAAATTAGTCCATCTGTTTGGCTTTGCATAAAGAACAGACAAACAAACAAACAGAAATTGATTTTTGTATATAAAGAGTAGTGGGTGTACCCGTGCTTCGCTACGGCATTTTACTACTTTAAAACGAAGAAAGTAGAACCTAACGTTCACAACGTTGAAGTTAAATATATAAAACGATAATATAATTTGCAATTAACTATAAGACGATGATAAATACAGAAATCTTCAGCACTGACATTTATAGGTAAGTTCCGCACCAAATAGCGACATACATGTACAACTTAAAACAATTCTGTGCATGCCAACACTTTACACTGTGATGACTCCGTTATTATTAATCTTTGATGTATATTGTTAAATACATTATGATTATTCTAAAATAATTGATACATCATTATCTCCGATGTTATGCATCCACAAACTTTATGATACAAAAACTATTACGTTTAAAAACAGAAAATTGCTCTCGCGGACATATTTTTAGATCTAGTTAAGATCTACATTTTTTGTCTACATTATATCGATATATCTCTTATGCCGGGTTTACATTGGTAGAGTAAAAGAGCTAGTAACTAGTTCAAGTACTACGCGCTTTACTCTACTATCTTATTTTCGGGATAGTAGGTGTTCGTACACAATTGGCATACTATCTTATTTTCTGGATAGTAAGTGTCAAAACACATTTGACATCTTCACTGTGATTTTGTTCAATTATATTTTTATAAAAAATAGTTTATGAATATTCTACGTCGCCGGCGTGATGCCATTAAAAAATGGTATTTTGTATTACATCATTTCTTGTGGAGGAAATGATTGTCCTATTGAATAAATCGGTACAGAATATAAGCCTAAACGAAAATGGGTTAAAAAATAGATTGATAGAAGAGCTACCCATGGCGCATCAGCCCTTCTATTTCGTGGATTAACTGTGGAAGATCAAAAAAAGTGCAGACTGTGTTTAAGAATGACACCAGATGATTTTAATAGGCTATTAAATTTAGTTAGTCCATTAATACAACGAACTGATACCCTAATGAGGGATGCGATTCCAGCAAGAATAAAACGATGATTTCAGAAATCATGATTTAATAAATCAATGTTACGCAATTTATGTAAATAAATTATAACTTACCTGATAGGGTTTTTTTTTCTATTTGTTATGACAGGTTACTGCTTGCCGTCAATTTGAAATGAATCAATTTTGCGTAGTGGGGGAAAAGATAGTTGCTAGTAAATACGTCGACGAGCTAGTCACATTGTCAACTGTTTACACAGGGATAGTAACTAGTTTCTAGTTACTTGCGCTAGTTCCTAGCTCTTTTACTCTACCAATGTAAGCCCGGCATTAAGGTTTAGCCTAGGTAATCAATTTAAACTGCACGGAGAGTGAAAAATTACGGTTTTCCCTCATAATGCTCCCTAAGGGGACATGGACAACGTTGGAACCCTCACTAAGACCTTCCTCGGATAATTTTACCCCCTGTATTAGTACAGGGGGTAACCAAATTTAGATTTGGTGAAAATCGGTCCATGCATTTAGCTTTGCATAAAGCACAGACAAACAAACAAACAAACAGAAATTAATTTTTATGTATAAAGATTAGAAATATACTTTAAATGATCATCTTTTTAATACGAAATCAACAAAATATTGGCAGCCATTGTGGTCGTTGGAGTAACGTCATTTCCGGCACAAAAATTTGATATAAAAATTCTTAAAGCCTCCTTCTTTTAGTATTTTTATTCAATGGGTATACAGTTGTTAAAACTTTCAATAACATTTATTAACTCTTTATTTACTGTGGAACTCAACAAGTTCCGGAAACAAAAAATTACAGAAAATACTTAATGGTTCAGAAATCTACGGAAACACATTCATATTTTGAATTTCAGCTATAATCTGTATTATTTTTTTTTAGTTTATAATAATTTAACTTATATACGCTTTGGAAAACCATAGAAGCGTTCTGTATAACAAATTAGTGTACAGATTTAAGGTACTCGATTTTAATATTTTTATTTCACAGATCTACATGAAACGTAGTGTGTATATCTACAAAGAATGGCAAATGTCAGTAATAATATCAAACTTGCGATCTTAGTGCCATCTCTTTTCAAAGACATTGGGTGCGTTTTGTTGGTGGTTGGTTAGAATTACTAGAATTGATGCGCAAAAAACGACAATTTTGATCGTGAAGTAAATAAACATGGAATGACATTTGCATGCAGGTTAAGTCATATGGTTGCATAACAAATAACTAACATATTTCACCTAAATGGATAATCTAAATAATAAATGCAGAATAAGAAAATTTTATAATTGAAGCAAATATTCTAGAACGTAATGTTTTAGAACGAGTAATAGACCATATTAGTAACTACGTCACAAAATGGGATTCCTGCTTGGGCTGCCGTCTCGCGGTTGGATTCCTTTTATTTGAATTTAGTATGTTGTTTTTTAGGGTTTTGTAGGTATGACCAAAAAACCCTTATACCGTCATTTTGTCGTCTGTCTGTCTGTCTGTCTGTCTCTCTGTCTGTCTGTCTGTCTGTCTGTCTGTCTGTCTGTCTGTCTGTCTGTCTGTCTGTTCGGTAAAAATTGTAGCCAAACGGCTAAACCTAGAGAGTTGAAAATTGGCATGCTTGTACAACTTTTTGACCCGCACATAGGAAAAATACTAAAACATCTAAAAAACATATCCCCCTAAAAATATAAACAAATATGTGCTCATCGAAAAAAAAAATATTTTTTTTAAATTCTGAGTAGGGTATCAAATGAAAGCCCTTAGTACGTGGATTAGCGATCAAAATTTAATTTTTGCAAAATAAATTATTTTGATGCGATTTTTGCCAAAATTGTGCAAAAAAATTTTTGTCCCACACCCTGTAGCCCAGATGGTTTAAACTAAAAATGTGAAAAAATTCTAAGTAATGTATATTGATGTGAACCGGAATAGTACAACAGGAATTTTTGATCAGATTATGTTTTCGGAAAATAACGCATTTTTTGTGTTTTTTGGTTGACGATGCATACATGTTATACTCTTATAACACACTAAGTTGATAAGCGTTTGGTGGTCTAGTGGCTCAATTGCTCGACAACCACACAGGATCGTTATTCACTACACAGGTTCGTTCCTGGCTTGTGGAGTCAATTTTATTTTTTATTTTTTTTTTCATATTTATTATGTTTAAATTAATTTGTTAAAATTCTAGTTATATTTTAGCACATTTTGAATTTAATTTTCAAGAGCGTAAATTTAATAACCAATTGGAATTATATTTTCATTCTGTGTCATTTATACGAAGCCAGAGGGGCGGAGCGTATGATTTAAGACAACCAATGAAAGTCATAGGCCCAATTTTCAAAATCTTAATGAACCTTGTTATATAAAAAAAATACTGCACTTATTTAGAAACCTAAATAATGATATTAGGTATTCGAATTAAAATTAACAAAAAAATATTTTAGCATAAAATTTGTTTTTAAAGCTCTGAGATTAACAGACGATAAATTATTTTAAAAAGATCGTTCATTTTGCCGTGGTTACTACAAAGCAAAATTTGTCCTACACACTCAGCATGCCGCCTTCACTTATTATATACCTGCGAAACCCTGAAATGTGTGAAAATTCACACTTCACATCAATTTTTTGTTAAATTGTATTTTGGAAATATAAATTAAGTTTTCAAAGTAAGAGAGTGTTTCACATCAAAACTACAAGTCAATATTTATTTATTAAAATTCTTATTTTATACATTATAATTTAATATTATCTGTCTCATTTTGTAATACGAAACTAACAGGGAAACTTCATTTTTTATGTTGTATATTTAAAATATCACCTTAGGGTGGTAACACCTTTCAAAATATTTGACAATTCATAATTGACATTAAATTACGTATATGTCAACTTACTAACACAAATTGTATAAAACACAAATTGACAAGCATTTGAAATATATTTTATGCAACCAGAACAGAAAATATGAATAAGCGAATTAAGATGAAATAAATATTTGTATACAATTCAAAATATTTGACATGTCAATCACAAATTTGACAGGTCAATTTGGTATCTGACATGTAGTTTTTGAGTGAATATAACCTCAGTATAATGCAACTTCACTAAAAATGTAAAACCCAGATTTACAAGTTTACATGGTTTCAAAAAAGTCTATTTACACCACAACAGTAACCAAAGTAACCAGATTTAGTTTCGTATTACAAATTGAGACAGATTATATGTCATAATTTTTGCAGAACAATATTATTTTGCAGGTTAATTTTGAAAAATTTACGTTAATAATCGTTATTATGGCAAGTAACATAGCAATTAGTGTGTATGCCATATCTAAATGGTTTAAAGGAATAATATGTTGTTTTTAATTTTCCATTAATGTTTTTCATTTTCATCTGTCAAAAAACGAAAAAATTTGCCAATTAATAATGTAGATGTAATTGTTACAATTTGGAGCAAAACAATACACCAATATGCATTCTAAAATAAAATATTAATGATTACTTAGTGTTAATTAAATAAATACTAAAGATATTCCGATTTTCATATTATTTAATAACGTAACCTATAAATATATCTCCGAATCCTTATTTATATATTTATAAAATCATTATTCTATAATATAAAGTGTCTGAACTGTGTATATTAGTATATATTTATCAAAAATACATATTTTATGCTCCAAAATTGAAAATATTTATAAAATTAAGGTAACAAAAGTAATGTCCCATGTATTTTAAACTTCAAAAGGACTCAGCTCTCAGATGGCAGCACATGTATGTGACGACACACTAATATGGTCTATTGAATTGTACAAACATTTTAAGTTTAGATTTATCAATACTATATTAAAATCATATAGGTATAATCCGTCTCAATTTGTAATACGAAACTAAATCTGGTTACTTTGGTGACTGTTGTGGTGTAAACAGACTTATCCGTGTGAACCAATACTATGACAATATTATAAATGTATTGTCAATATACAACATAAAAAATGAACTTTCACTGTTAGTTCCGTATTACAAAATGAGACAGATAATATATATTTATGTTAGGACACACAATGAGAAAATACCTAAAAGTGAAAATTATTTTGAAGCAGTAATACCAAGATTCAATTCTAATATCTACATTTAAAAACCAAATGAAAACAACTGCATTCGAATATTACTTTTCATCCCCACCACACTTATTCATTCCAGTCGTTCGACCTCGAGTCATCGAATGAGTAGAATGAATAGAATGAGAATACAGTCGCAACAAAACGCGTATTCTGATTAAGCCGATTGGCACAACAAAACGTACCCAATGACTTACCAAACATCCCTCGTAAATCTACAAGGAACTAATTCAAAAACCAGAATAAGATTAGACCAAATATTATTTTCGTAGATATGAAACAAAGGTATGTTAATTATCACAATAATGTATTATAATTTAAAAAAAATGTTTTATTTACAACTTCATTTAACGAAAATTTAAAAATAATAACTTCATTAGAAATGAGAGTACTATATAATTTATTTATTCACCACCCCACCTAGATATTTAGTGGTACGCTGTTGAATTATACATTACAAGGGAATTTTTTGCCTAGATTTAACATTAAATATTAGATTATATTTTAAAAGATTCAAGAAAACAAAGTCTTCTAATAAATTTATAAGATAAGAGAAATAATGATATATGTATATATTGTATATTAATTTATATTACCATGTACTTAAATTCACCATCTTTTGCAAGAACGCCATTTACAATCCTCTTCTCATAATTGAGACCTAAACAAAAAATAAAAATATTTACAAAATTTGTTAAACAATATTATTCGATGAAATATCACTGTAATACTATAATTGACAGAGGAGTCCGTGTATTCTCGATGAAACATAGTTGAGGAGGCACAATTCAAAACCGACTTTATCAAATTTTTTTTCAAAATCGAGATATCACTTGATTATCATTTCTTACCTTGAAAGCTATTCAGAAAACAGAAAAAATATGAACAAAGTCAATGATATCCCTTTATAATGTCGCATCGAATTACAAGACAAAACAGTACCAACTTCATCCACATGCGAGTCTGGTGCAAAATCAACTCTTTCCATTTCAGCCAATCATCATCATCCTCACGCCTTGTCCATCATTGGGTGATTTTCGACTGCCTCCAAAAAGAGCATAGGCTGTCAATAAAATTTCTCCATCTAACTCGTCTATCTGCCATAGGCTTCGAGTCGGTGATGTTGTTATATAGTCTTTTGTCTAGGTTTTGAGAGCTCCATGCGTTTATTTCTACCAGGGTTGAGCGACGCCAGGTGTTCTTGGGCCGCCCTCTACGCCTACTGCCCTGAGGGTTGTATGCTAGTGCCTAGCGACACACTTCGCTAGGAGACCTTCGAAGAGTGTGCCCTACCCAACCATACTTTCTTCTTTTTATTTGCAAATTAATTTGACCAGTTCTTTCCCCCAATTCTACGTTTGATATTCTACGTGGCCAATAAATGCGAAGGATTTTTCGAAGACATCTATTTGCAAATACTCGCACTCTTCTCTTGATAGCTTCAGTAACGAACCAAGTTTCGCAGCCATACAGAAGTTTTCAGCCAATCATATCACTCCATTATTTTCTCTACTTGCGCAAGTTACAAACACATATAGATAAATACAAGTTGACAATAACAAGTCATAACAAGATCATAACTGTCGTTTTTACGTTTAATTTTGTTATTTTTATGTGTTTTGTGTGCTTTTATTATATTGTTCTTAAGAAATGAGATTGGAATGAGATTGGAGAGTCAAATCTCAGCAAAACCTACTTTATCCAGACAAATTTCAGTAAAACCAACTTTTTCCAAACAAAAAAGTGAATTATCTCACAATCTATTAATTTTTCGATGTGAGTCACTTTATTTAATCTTAATCGTATTAGCATAAACAGTAGATATACCAAAAAATCATTGCAATGATAAAACTAAACTCGAAAAACGTTTCTTTTTTTGAATAGGGGAGATGTGGGGACGGTGGCACAGTTGGTACAGTGGAACATTTGAAATATCTTTGAAATATAGAATATTTTTATTTCTGTTTGGGTATATATAGGCCCCTCTGGTACTGAGAAATTCTACTATCCACATTTTGAGTCTATAAATTTAAGTCCTGCCATTTATAATGAAAATGTTGATTTGAGATTGACAAACTAAAGTTTATCGTAACAAGAAATTTTTTATTTAAGTAAGGCAATATGCCTTAATATTTGAAGGACACGCAAAGAATAAAATGAAGAGCCACTCTATTGTCAACTGACAATAACTGAAGCGCCTCTAGTGAGATTTTGAGAAACTGACGGTTGTAGGATATTCGAGTTTGTGACAAGCATCGGAATATGTTCTTAGAAGTGGAAAGACAGTTAAAGACCATTTTAGAGTGTGTTCCCGTGTGTTTCAATAAATATCACATGAAGATACCATTGAACCTGTCAAAAATATCCTACCAAAGTCAGCCATGATGTGAATGCAGTAGCGCCTCTATCGGTAGTGTCAGATGCCAATAGGGGAAATCATAGAAATAACGACTGACGATATTGTTATAACATCTCCGACGGCTGACTCTACTCTTTAAATTTATTAAAACAAATAAAAATTACACATTTAAAAAATCAGAGCTGATAAAAGTTTTACCATTTCCTGCTCCGTCTGATAGCACAAAACACTGTTTAGACGCTTTGATTTTTACAGTAAATTTAATGAAATATAATTAACATTAAAATAAAAACTATCAAAACTTACTGCTTCCAAGGAACTTACCAAAGTTTATTTTTTTATATTAATAATAAATTTATATTTATATATTTATATACATTATTTAAATACTTAGTAGATGATTTATTTTGAAAGACATTGAATTGAAGTTTCAATAAAAATTATTAATACATATACAGATTTTTTGGATACCTATTATATTTACTGTTCCACTGTATCCCTAATGCTGTTTCACTGTACCCTCACGTATAGGTACAGTGGCACAATTACAGAGGTCAGCAAAAATATTAATTATAAATGGCACGTGATAAGGAGATTAATTTTTAACAGGTTGTTTAAACAACGACTTTATAAGTATTAAGTGGCGAAAAGATATATTTAAAAAATTCAAAATTGAAGATGTTATGTACAGAAAACCAAAATGTGTGTCACCGTCCCCACATCTCCCCTACCCATAATTTTAATGACTGTGATAAAGCTGGGTTTGTTTTGTACCTCCTCAATTAAAATAGAATAAACGAAATATTACACTTATTATTTACTTAACATCAAAAATATATGTTAAGAGAGATTAAGAATAAAGAAACGATTATTTTCTGTTCTACTATTTTCTTTTCCACTTGAAATTGAAATATCGCACTTATAATTTGCGTTACAGCAAAAATGTAAATTACAAAAACCGTACGGAGTACGGGTACTACAGCTAGTTTTACATAAATTTCAAAAATATTTAGTGTAGTGTTGATAAACCGGGATATCCGAAGGTCCCGAAAAGTCAAGTCAAGACGCTGGATTTGGGGCCTCAAATGGGGTCAATCCCTATAAACCGGACAACCCTAAATATATCGATTCTGAAAATTAACAGATCAATTTATTGGACGTGTGTGAGTGAGGTAAAGTGAATCTAGTGCCGTATTAAGGCTTTTGTGGGCCCTAAAAATGTAGGTCAGACTCCTTCGGGGCACTAAAATGACATCGAATCGAAGAGTGATGTGCACAAAAAATAAAATACCAGATTTCTTCAAGGCCCCTCCAAATCGCGATGCCCTGAACCCTGGCCTACTTGGTCTATTCGTAAATCCAGTACTGAGTGAATCTAATTTATAATGCCCAAGATGATCGAGAAAGAATAAGAGATGTATTTATATATAGATGTATGTAAATTTTTTCACATGAGTGATTCTATAACCATCTTTAATTTAACTTACCATTTGCTGTAGAGAACAAAATTAAAGCCAATAAAATTACGGAAATCATCTTTAATTTACGCAAAATATGTGTTTTTCTTATGGTTGCACAAAATTAACTGATAAGAAAATTAGAATTTTATTATACGTCATAATTAAACAAGATAAATCTAATGTCTTAAAACAAACTAAATATTTAAAGAAATATTTATATATGTGGAAAATAATTCTAGCTATGTTAGGCAATACGTATTACAATCATGTTAAAACCGTCACAGATACAATCTTTAAAAACCAATTTCAAAATTTATCCACAATTCATATACTTGCATTACATTGGGTGCGTTTTGTTGTGCCAATTCTGGTTTCGGTTTAATCAGAATACGCGTTTTGTTGCGACTGCATTCTCATTCTATTCATTCTACTCATTCGATGACTCGAGGTCGAACAACTGGAATGAATAAGTGTGGTGGGGATGAAAAGTAATACATATTTGAATGCAGTTGTCTTCCTTTGGTTTTGTTAAATTTTGGTATTATTGCTTCAAAATAATTTTTTCTTTTAGGTATTTTCTCATTTTGTGTCCTAAAATTAATATATACCTATATGATTTTAATATAGTATTGTTAAATCTAAACTTAAAATGTATGTTCAATTCAATTACTCGTTCTTAAACATTATGTTCTAGAATATTTGCTTCAAATATAAAGTTTTGTTATTCTGCATTTATTATTTAGATTATCCTTTTAGGTGAAATATGTTCGTTATTTGTTCTACAACCATATGACTTAACCTCCATGCAAATGTCATTCCATGTTTATTTCACGATCAAAAATGTCGTTTTCTTGCGCATCAATTCTAGTGCTTCTAACCAGCCACCAACAAAACGCACCCATTGCTGTTATAAACGGATTAGTGTCAATTGGAATCTTACTTATGTATATTAGTATATTGTACAAAACACATTTTAGTTATATTTTTAATATTTTATTAAATAATTTACAATAAATAACAACAATAAATAAATTTTATATTTCTTTTCTTAACCTAAATATTTTGGAACGATACTTTTTCCACGTCTCTTTCCAAATGGATTAACTTTGATGATATTATTTATCCAGTCTAAATATTGGTATACATCGGTATAGACACCAGGAAAATCTTTGTCAGCACAACCAATACCAGTCGATACAATTCCAACTTGGTATCCGTTGGAATATAATGGACCTCCAGAATCACCCTGAAAAAAATAACAAATTTAGAGGCTAAAAAATTAATAATGAACAAAACAAATCTTCACTAGATTTAGAATTATAATCATCTAGAGAAGCTGTTGGTAACCGGTGGTCCGTGGGATGAATGCGTTTCGCCGAACGATTTTATGTGGTCCATTAATCAGTGCTGTAACTAGGCAGGGGCATACGAGGTGTGTAAATTAAGTAACCGGACTGGCAACATAGCGTTTGATCTGGCAACATTTGAGAAGCGGCACTAATAGGAGTGGCAGGTGAACATGTGATACGCTTTCAGTACGAGTTTGAACTCGCTAGAGTAATTTTATTGTCCGTAGCGATTTTTTTCGTGAAACTGTTTTTTCTAGTGCGTTCTAAAAATGAGTAACATTCATTTCGAGCAACGGTGTTCTATCAGGTTTTGCTTCAGACTTGAGCACAGTGCAACGGAAACTTTTGCAAAACTTCAGCAGGTCTACGAAGACAGTGTTTTGTCAAGGACCCAGGTTTTTTTGGTGGTTTAAGGCATTTTCAGAAGGCAGAGTGTTGATTGAAGATTAATCACGCAGCGGAAGGTCTTCATCTTCAAGAACCGATGAAAATGTCAACAGAATCCGGGATCTTGTGCGTTCAGATCATCGGTTGAAACTCGAAATGATCGGGGAAGAGCTGAATTTGACTCACACTACCGTTCATCAGATTTTGACCAATGAATTGGGGTTGAGAAAAATCTGCACAAAAATGTTTCTATAAAACCTTTCACAGGACCAAAAGGAAATCAGGAGGCAAAGGTGCCTGACTTTTTAGAATCGATTGAAAATAATACCCATTTTCTGGAACGTGTCATTACTGGTGATGAGACTTGGGTGTTTGAGTACGACCTGAAAACCAAGCGCCAGAGCATGGAATGGCACACTTCAAGCTCTCCAAAGCCCACAAAAGCAAGAATGAGGAAGTCAAATATCAAATACATGCTGAGTTGCTTTTTTGAAAGCAAGGGAATCGTCCACAAAAAATTTGTGACTCAAGGCCAAACTCTCCACACTTTTGCCGAGAGGTTCTTGAAAAACTTCGAAAAAGAGTCATGCGTGTAAGACCAAACATCAAGAACGCTGGGTGTTGCATCACGACAATACGCCTTGTCACACAGCAATTTCAATAAACGAGTTTTTGGCCAGTAAAAACATTCCTGTGGCTCCTCAGCCTCCTTATTCGCCTGACTTGAGTCCTTGTGACTTTTTCCTCTTCCCAAGATTGAAAAATCACCTCAAGTGACGTCATTTTGGGACACTCGAAAATATTGAAACGTCCGTAACCGACCAGCTGAAAGCTATTCCAATATCCGAGTTCCAGCACTGCTATGAGGATTGGAAGAACCGTCTCCAGCGCTGTGTGGCTTCCCAAGGAAGTTATTTTGAGGGAGACAATATTGAATTGAAATTCTATTCGAATATATGTATATATATATATATATATACAAATGATGCATTATTGTCAATATTTTAGTTTTTGGGCCCCAGACCTACTAGGTGTGTCAATTAAACAACCGGACTGATTAATATATATATATATATATATATATATATATATATATATATATATATATTATATATTTGTTTTATATATATATACACACCTAGTAGGTCTGGGGCCCAAAAACTAAAATATTGACAATAATGCATCATTTGTATTTGAGTGAGTACCTTTTTTTTTTAGCTCATTACTTGTATTATAGAAGTGAAGACTTTGTGTTTAGGTCAGCACTTGTATTTAAGAAACGAGGACCTTATTTTTAGGACATCACTTGTATTATATAGTGGTTAGGGGGTCCATTTTTAAAATCTTGCTCAGGGCCAGAAAAAACAGCTAGTTACGGCCCTGCCACCAATAAAATATAAGTTTATTTTTCTTATCCAGTCTAGCCAACACTACTACCGCGCTGCTTTGGGCTTTTTACACACTGGGCGTATTTATGCCGACGTAAATATGTGTGAACCGGCGTAAACGAAATTACAAAAACAGGTATGGCCCGCCACAAAGTTTGTTAATGAATGCGGCCCGCGACATTAAAGAGCTTGCCACCAATCAAAAAACTAAGTCAAATGACTCCATCTTGTCCATTCTTAAAAAAAAAATAGAGTCATCTGTATAATAAAACACATAATAAAACTTACTGATTTAGGAAGAAAATGAGGACTCAAAACCTGAACTTGCCCACTTTGTCCCAATCAGCTATCGCTCTACAATTTATTAAAAATTTTAAACTAACCTGACAAGCATCTCGGGTTCCATCAGACGTTCCAGCACACATCATACCAGGAGTAAGCGTTAAATTCATCACATCATAATTTTTCTGGCACTGATCGAAATTGATTGTCGTTACATTAGCAGCCAAAAGCTCTCGGCTAACAATTTGACTTCCCTAAAACCATATTAAAATTGAAACACAGCTTTGAGAAAATTAAAAACAAACTTACAGAAACTGTAGCGCCCCAACCGCTAACAACGCATTGCGTATCAGGTTTAATTGAATTTTGATTCAAAGCAACGAGTGACAGATAAGGATTTTCCATTGGGAACATCTCATCTACCTACAAAAAATAATATAAGATCATTATACGAAAGAGGTAAAACATTTAGTTTGACAAATGTGACGTCATTTCATAATTAACTTGAATGAACCATTTGCTTTATCAATAACCCAAATATGCTAAAATATATACCTCAATAATAGCAATATCATTTGCCAAAGAGTCGTAGTCAAATTTTTCATGGGCATATATTCTGGAGGCAATTCTTTCTACACTATTTTCAGTCAGATCCAAATTAAGCTGTCCTCCAACGATTTTGATGGTGTATGCTGGTATAACTCCTCCCCAATTATATTTAACGCAATGGGCTGCTGTCAGAACCATTCGGGGTGCGATGAGAGAGCCCCCACAAAAATGAGCTCCACTCCATTCTCTCCTCAAAGATAACTAAAATAGAAATAAATAAATTACTATTGTTACGTCATCATTGGCGCGACAGGTCCAAAAAAGTTAAATTTGCATCTTGCACTTGTAAAGCAGGAGTAAGGAACAAATGCCAAAATATCACTAAATTAATAATTATAAAATCATCTCGCGAAAAATGCAATGAACAGATTCGCATAGTATCAGTTACTTTTTTGCTCTAACACAAAACATCTAGCCACACCTTCCTACTATCCATAACCAAATATTTTTCCTAATACTTTCACTAATATTAACTTCCATTTTTAGGGTTTTGTAGGTATGATCAAAAAACCCTTATACCGTCATTTTGTCGCCTGTCTGTCTGTCTGCCTGTCTGTCTATCTCTCGGTCTGTCTGTCTGTCTTTCTGTTCGGTAAAAATTGTAGCCAAACGGCTAAACGGAAAATAACGCATTTTTGTGTTTTTTGCTTGACCACGTAAAATATTTAATAACTTATCTAAAACAGTGAATCAGCATGCTTTGATATTGTAATGGCTAGCATGCTCACGTTCTAATTTGCAAACTAAGGGTCGCTCCGCTCTCAAGGCAATTTTATTTTTTGTTTTTTTTGCATTTTTATTTTGTTTAATTATTTTTTCAAAATTCTAGTTATATTTGGGCCAATGTAGCATTTAATTTTTAAAATCGTAAATTTAATAACCAGTGGAAATTGTTGAAATTAAATACACGAAATCAGAGGGGCTTAATTAATGACTTAAAACAACCA
This sequence comes from Liopterus haemorrhoidalis, assembly GCA_963971575.1. NCBI lineage: Eukaryota > Metazoa > Arthropoda > Insecta > Coleoptera > Dytiscidae > Liopterus > Liopterus haemorrhoidalis. Next base: position 11,023,532 of record OZ020615.1, read on the forward strand.
ATGGAAGCTATAGGCGCAATTTTCAAAATCATAATGAACCTTGCTATATATATATTAAAAAAAATATATATATTGCACATATTTAGAAACCTAAATAATGGAATTAGGCATTCGAATTAAAATTATCAAAAAAATATTTTAACATAAAATTTGTTTTGGCATCCCAAATAATCATCATTCACTTACTAAATACCTGCGAAGCCCTGAAATGTGTGAATATTCACACTTCACATCAATTTATTGTTAGGATATGTAAAAAAAAACTAAGATGCCTATCTTTGTCATTTTTTGAATTGCAGCTACAATTTATTCTGCTTTTATAATTTTTCACAATTTCTGTTGACATTGTAATAAAAATTCAACACTAAAATACATATAATAACCACAAACAGTATGTACTGCTGTACTTATAGTACAATAATTTGGCCACTAGTTAGCAAATTGGAACGTGTCACTTCTCAATAGAATTTTAATAACCGATTTATTAAAAAAAAAAAAGAAATACGAAAATTCATAAGGACACTTATGTATTTAGGATGTTCATTATTAAGCACGGATTTAATGCAAATGAATAAACTAAATGTGTTTTCCAAAAAATTCTTTCATATCTTTGCGAATCTGATAAAATGATGTTATTTGAAACGTTTTTTATTTTGGATATTTTGCATACAACTTTTATTTTTGTTTTTTCTAAGTTTTTTTACTGTTTGTAATAATTAAACAATAAATCATCTTACGAGTAAAAGTATTTCGAAATTTTTTACGATATTCCTTAAGATTATATTAAAGATAATCCTTAAAGTACCCGTTATGCAAGTAGGCGAAGCCGGGGCTGCACCTACTTGTAGTTTGCAGTATTTCTAACAAATAATTATCTGAGTTAACTTACTTGGTATGGAAATTCTCCTTCGACTGCTGGTCTTCCTCCAATGATTCTATGATCATTTAACTGCGCAAAAATTGCTATATAAAAAAAATAAATTATAATTTGTTTAAAATATTAGGATTGTGTTAATGCCCATTTAGTCATCCTTATTAAGCTGTAAACGATTTTAATTTTTTTTAGTTATAAATTATCTAATTTATATGCAGGCCCTGAGAGAGTTCCAATGGTTCCCAGGTCAATAAACATTTCGGGGGCCCCATACACCTCCGTTTATTTACGTAATTTATACATACATACATACATAATCAAGAACCTCTTTTACCCGGAGGTGTCGAGGTAAATTTATGTAATTTATGTAAAATATAAATAAAATATAAATAAATTTGGGACGCTGGGGCTCCTGAATATATATGGCCCTCCTAGCCCCCCCCCCCTCTATTTGGTCCTGCTTATATGTACCATGAAAACAACAGAAGCGTTTTGTGTAACAAAGTGGGCAGTTATAATGTTTCCGGTTTTAATTTTTTAAGTTCCGCGATTTTATGTATATCGTATATATATTTTGTTAAAACTGCAATTTGAAACAATCACAAGTCTGGAAGAAAATTTGGCAGTTATTTTAAATATTTTGTGATTATGGAATAATATATACTAGGATTTGTTGCCTTTACAACGTTGGCTACAATTTTAAAAACTAGAAATAGACTTAGACAATAACGATGGAGAGTGTAATATAATTTTTCAAAACTACTATTGAAATAATCTCGTGTAGAAAATGAGGTTATAGGCTATCCGAACCTTTATCTATGAGTAAATGGAATTTTTATTTTTGTTGTCACACTTTAAGTTGTCACATTTTAACGATTGAAGTGGGCTTTTCATAAACAAATAGATCAAAAGCCACATCTAAACCTTAAAAGTTATTAATGTTCAAAATAAAGTTCCGCTTAAATAAAAAAAAAAAAAAACACTATATGCATCTTGCTAGATATGCATATGCTAATATACTATAATCTAGCTGGTAAATCAGAAATATCTGAACGCTGTGGTGGGTTTTAAACATATTAAATTTTTTTTAAATGTTTAAGTAATAGATTAAAGTTTAATTTGGATGTCTAAATGGATCTTTAGAACAAAAAAGTCTTTCTATAGTCCGTTCAAAGGTGAGAATGCAGTATTGCTCTTATGGCAAATGGGAGCGGTGTTGCCAAATGTTGCCAAGTGTCAAATGTGTCAATTATAATAATATAAAAAACTCGTATGATTTACAAAAATAAATTCTTATAAAAGTCAAAATAACACTCAACAAAAACAAATGACCATTTGTAGAATACTGCGTCTTCAAAGATCGCGCGTTTTAGAGCTGGCAACGTCGACAAGCAAGAAAAGGATAGCGTCATTGTGTGTACCCATTAGAGAGTATGAAAAAGAACTACTCCATATGTCCTGTACTGCATACTCACCTTTGAACGGACTGTAAGAAATTTGTCAATAGCATTCATATCAAGCGGTAAATATATTCTAATGTGTTTAATTAAATATAATGTGCATATCGCTTCCTTAAAATTGTGAATATGATTGTGGTACAATTGTCCAAACAAATAACTATCTTGAAATGTGTCTACAAATCGAAGTAAAAAGTTTTACTAATTAGTTGAATTTACAGAGATAAAATGAAATAAGTCAATTAATTTGACATCATTAATTTAACCACTATCGTTAGCGATTGAATGTACTTTTTAGCCAACGGAGTGGCCGAGCTTGTTAATTCATGCAGTTCTGACTGGTTATAACAGTCCGAATTGTGAGGTGCTGGTTCGATTCCCCGTTGGGTATATTATTCGGGCGAGTATAATATGTTTAACATTACTCCCATTTTCACAATCATTCACCCCTCATCCAGGTGTAGGAGTTCGCCCCCAGGCCTCTTTGCAGAAATAGGCCAATGTAAAATATATAAAATAATAATAATAATCTACTTTTTTTTTTACAAATCAATGCTAAAAATTAATTTAAAAGATGCCAAATTTTACATTTAAAAACTACGCGTAAGGAGATACATTAAAACGAGGTCAGGGTCTAATTACGTCCGCCATACTAATTATGAATAAGAAAGTTAACATCTTTTTGAAGTAAATTAAAATACACGTAAGCCAATTTAATAGTTTAATAAAATTTTATAATACAAGGTGTCTCAAAAGAAATTTTATATTTATTTAGCTTACTGCGTGAATGCAACGTATCCGAGGGGCGCGGGGGTTATGTCAATCGGTAGCCTGGCTCTTGGGAATTCAGTCGCTATGGAGCGTTTCTCGGGAGCAGACCGCGCGTTATGCGTGCGAGAGTTTTACAAAAACGGTGATTCGGCGACTGTAGCGCGTAGAAAATTCTGCAGTATTCGAGGTTTTCGCCACTTAAATGATACGCCAAGCATTCCTCTCATTCGACATTGGGTTAAAAAGTTTGAAGAGACTGGTACAACGCTGGATAAATCAAAATCCGGGCGACCTAGGTCATCAAGAACGGTAGAATACGTGGAGAATGTTAATCAGTCTGTTCGTGACGACCCGAACCTTTCAATTCGGAAGCGCGCAAGTGCTTTAAATGTGCATAGATGATCATTACATCGCATTATGCACAAAGACCTAAAGCTGCACCCCTACAAAATTCAGTTGGTGCAAGAATTAAAGCCCCAAGATGCCAGTGAGAGGCTTAATTTCGTAAATCAGGTGATTGAGCGATTTTCAACGTTTACCAACATTTTGTTTTCGGATGTATGGACTTTTTCCTATGGGGTTATCTTCAATCTAAAGTTTACGCCAATAAACCGACTTCACTGGCGCATTTGAAAGAAAATATCGGTCACGAAATGGCAGCCATCCCTGAGTCCACCTGCCGAGACGTCATAAGTAATTTTACTGTTCGATTAAATGAGTGCCGAGAACGCGAGGGTCTACATTTAGACGATTTTATTTTTAAGAAATAAATCCCCAAAAAGTGTATTTTAATAATTAATAAACATTTTTTCTATATACGGCTTACTTTTTTTTTAATCGATCCACTAAATATAAAATTTCTTTTGAGACACCTTGTAGTAATAAATTAAACTTACCAGGACAAATGGTCAACACAATACAAACTAATAAGCTGGTTCTTGTCATTTTGAAGAAAACTATTCAACTGATATTCCTTTCAAAAAACTGGGTATTTATTGTAAAAATTATCAAAACATTAAATAAAAATTTCCTAATATTTATCAATAACCCTTTACAAATCAAGATAAAAAGATTTCGTAATCGATGGAATTCCAATATTAAAATAAGACTATTGGAAATACCATAAAGGACAGATAAAAATTCATTGAAAGTTTTGTTTTTGTAATCCAAAATGTCTATCTTAAAAGTTAATTTAGGAAATTTTGTACTTGGATTTTGTGATAAAGACTTCCTTTGGAAATTTATCTTTAATCAGATAAAACTATATAAAATAATAAAAACTGGAAAAAACATACTTTTTTCAACTGATCTATACAGTCATGCGTTTTGAGAAATGCTTCGTTAAGGGGAGGCACAACAGTATAGTTCTCACAAGTTTGTTATACAAATAGTACAGGAAATGAAGCATTGTGACTCGCAATTTTTTCGTCCGGCATGGAATTACGTGAAATTTTCACAGAAGGTAGGGAATAGGCCAAGAATCATTTTCTACATCATGCCGGTGTACGCTAAAACCTTGGGGGTGGTTGCCACCCCATCTCGAGGGTGGAAATTTTTTACTACATTTTAACTATAGGAATCGATGGGAAAAGTAATTCTAAGAAAAAAATATTCTTTACGTTTTCTTCGTAAAACTAATATTTTTTGAGTTATTTGCGGTTGAAAGTAACAGTTTTTCGACGAAAAAATCGATGTTTTTAAAAAGTTTTTTGCGAATAACTCGAAAAATATGCATTTTATCAAAAAAACTGTAGAAATCAAAATTGTAGCTTTCCGTTAAAACTAAACAAAATCCTTTTTTTATTATTTTTCTACGACCAATACGAACCGAGATACGGCATGTTAATGGTTAACTTTTTTTCGCTAAATGGTTAATTTGAAAGATTCAATGTCAAATAACAGGAAAAATTTGCATTTTTCGAGGAAAACTCATTGAATCTTTTTTAAAGTATTTGATTAGACCTTTCAAACAGAAAAAAAGTCTCTAGCATAAATATTAAGCGACTTCTGATCAAAATAAGGTCGGTACCTACTTTTTTCTACGAAAAAATCAGTGAAAACAACCCCCTATTTACCCCCCTAATTAAAATTGATCCTCACCCTGCTGTGGTTCTCTTCATATATGTATTTTCAGTACACCCAAGAAGTTTGACCAATTTAAAATGCCTAATTTTAGAAAAATTGGAGTATAAAGTAAAAACGATTTTTTGCGATTTCGTATTTTTCACCCTTTTCTTCAAAATATCTCCGAAATTACTGGAGATACGAAAAAAATGATAGAGCACTAAATTGTAGCTTTTTTAATGACTTAAATTTCTCTGTGCATATATTTTCTGTACAGTGAATATTTGGCGAGATATAGCCGTTTAAAACCTCTATTTACAAGCGAACACCACCTTATTCGAGCCCTTCAAACTCACGCCATTTAAAAACTAAGGGATCTTAAGGAATTTAATTTACATAATCTTATAGCTCTTGCAAAGCCCTACAAAATCGTTTTTGAAAAAACTTTCTATCACTAAAAATGAAGGAGCTATGTTTAAAAAAACAATAAAATTTTTTTCGAAACATTCGAATAGCACGGTTCGGAGCGTAATAATTAAGGTTTTGCAATGTTATTTTATAATTTTTGACAGTAAGGAGTAGTTTTCACTTCTAAAAATAAACAGTGCCCATGAGCATGATATAAAATTTGAAGTAGAGGGTGAGATGAGCCTAATCCCAAATTTTTATGCAAATCGATGAAAAACGAAATTATTTTTTTAGGTTAAATAATTTTTTTTATATCAAGCTCTAACAAGGGTGGGTTTTTAAGGGTTGAAACATTAGAAATTGTATTCCAAAGCATGAAACAATCATTATTCAACTAATCCAAACCAAATTTTACCCATCTTAAGATTTACAACGTTATTTTATAATTTTTGACAATTAGGGGTAGTTTTCACACTTAAAAAAAAAACAGTGCCCATGAGCATGATATAAAATTTGAAGTAGAGGGTGAGACGAACCTAATTTCAAATTGCAAATCGATGCAAGATGAAATCATTTTTTAAGATAAATACTTTTTTTACATTAAGCTCCAACAAGAGTTGATTTTTAAGGGTTGAAACATTATGAAATTGTATTTTTAAGCATAAAACGAGCCATATTTAGCTAATCCAAACCAAATTTTACCCATATTAAGGTTTAAAATGTTATTTTATAATTTTTTACAATTAGGGGAAGTTTTCACCCTTAAAAAACAAAAAGCGTACAACGGCACAATGTAGAAAATGAACTAGAGGGTGAAATGAGCCTAATTCCAAATTTTTATCCAAATCGATGCTGGACGAAAAAATTGCGAGGTTTTGTCATTTTTAGGGTTTTGTAGGTATGACCAAAAAACCCTTATACCGTCATTTTGTCGTCTGTCTGTCTGTCTGTCTGTCTGTCTGTCTGTCTGTCTGTCTGTCTGTCTGTCTGTCTGTCTGTCTGTCTGTCTGTCTGTCTGTCTGTCTGTCTGTCTGTCTGTCTGTCTGTCTGTCTGTCTGTCTGTCTGTCTGTCTGTCTGTCTGTCTGTCTGTCTGTCTGTCTGTTCGGTAAAAATTGTAGCCAAACGGCTAAACCTAGAGAGTTGAAATTTGGCATGCTTATACAACTCTTTGACCCGCACATAGGAAAAATACATAAACATCTAAAAAACACACCCCCCTAAAAATATAAACAAATATGTGCTCATCGAAAACAAAAATATTTTTTTTAAATTCTGAGTAGGGTATCAAATGAAAGCCCTTAGTACGTGGATTAACGATCAAATTTTTATTTTTGCAAAATAAATTATTTTGATGCGATTTTTGCCAAAAATGTGCAAAAAAAATTTTGTCCCACACCCTGTAGCCCAGATGGTTTAAACTAAAAATCTAAAAAAAATCTAAGTAATGTATATTGGTGTGAACCGAAATAGTACAACAGGAATTTTTGATCAGATTATGTTTTTGGAAAATAACGCATTTTTTGTGATTTTTGGTTCACAAAGTACAAAAGTTATACCAATGTAAGACACTCACATGCATAGCGTTCGATGGCTACATGCGTTAGAGCGCTCTTAAACTGGCTGGAAAACGAAGGGTTTCGAGTTCGAGTACGGAGTGAATTTTATTTTTTCTGTTTTTTTTTTGCTTTTTTATTATGTTGAAATTATTTTGCCAAAATTCTAGTTATATTTTGACAAATGTTGTAATTAATTTTTAGGAGCGTAAATTTAATAACCAGTCTTATTATATGATTAACAGACGATAAATTATTTTAAAAATATCGTTCATTTTGCCGTGATTACTACAAAGTAAAATTTGTCCTACACACTCAGCATACCGCCTTCACTTATTATATACCTGCGAAACCCTGAAATGTGTGAATATTCACACTTCACATCAATTTTTTGAGCTTCATTTCCTGTACTAAAAACAATCTGAAAGAAAATTAGGTACAAATTAAACATACCAACAGTTCCTTGCTATCTATACGTACGGATCAAAAATTAATAACGAAACCGGTGCAGGACTCGTGTATAATCAAGAACACTATAAATTCCATCTACCGAAATATACGAGTATTTACACCGCCGGGTTTTTGTATCGAAAAACCAACAAAACTAATCAAGGCACTAGAAGCGCTTCTAGTATAATGTGTTACATATAGTCGGATTGCTGATAGGTGACTGTTACATGTATGTATCAAGTAGTGCATTCATATAATAATCTAGTTACCATTTTTCAGCGACTTTAAAAATGTTTTTTGTTATTTGTCTTAGCTGTCAGTGTCTGTTAATAATATTAATTAATAGATCTTGCGGCCAATTATTAAATTTACAAACTTTAATTTTAAATCTGCTGGAATATTTTAAATCCGAAAAAGAGAACAATGGACCACTTATTTCTCTATCTTGTGTCCGTCAAAGAGTAGCAGCTGCCTTAAAGATTTCGGAATCAGCAATTCGTAGAATTATAAAATGTAATAAATCTGAACTTCTCACTAACAAAATCACGAGAAAACGAAGGAAATTAAAATCTGAACCAGTTTATTTTATTGATACATTGGTATAAACGTATGGTCATGAATTATTAAGATTACCTCCTTATCACTGCCAGTTTAACCCCATTGAACTAATTTGGGATATAACAAAAAATTATTATGATAGATATATTGGTCAAAACGGATATAGTGATAACGAAGTTTTGGAAATGTGGCAAATAGCCTGTGATCAAATTAGTTGTGAAACTTGGGCAAAATCTGTTAAAAAAATCGAAAATTTAATAAATGAATGGTGGGAAAGGGAAAGGATTGTTGATGATATTAATCCAATAATAATAAATACAAGAAATGACAGCGATAGTTCAAATGACGACGATATCATGCATTACAGTGACTAATTTTTTTTAAATAAAAATTTAAATTTAAATACAACTTGTAGCAATATATTATATGAATAAATATATTTTTAATTAATATTTTATTACTTTGTACTTAGGGGAAACATAAAAATTTAATTTAATTAAACAACAAATTATAATCCAAAATTTACGTACGAGTATAAGTTTTTCCTTATTTATAATTATTACCTTAAAATTAATAATTTTCCTTGTTTGAGTACTGCTGTAAATTTAATTTCATGCTCAAATTAGTAAAGATATCTACGAATCATGTCGTTTCTTTCTAATGCTTTGTTTTTTATTAAAATAATTTGGAAGGTTAGTTGTCAACTTGCGTCACTGTACGTTACTATGGGTATGCAAATAATTATAATGATATAGACAGAGAAAACATATAGTATTGTATATCGATACTTGTAGCAACGAACAATCACCAATCCGACTATAACTATAACTTTTGTACATTGTCAACCAAAAAACACAAAAAAATGCGTTATTTTACGAAAACATAATCTGATCAAAAATTCCTGTTGTACTATTCCGGTTCACACCAATGTACATTACTTAGATTTTTTTCAGATTTTTAGTTTAAATTATCTAGGCTACAGGTTGTGGAACAAATTTTTTTTGCACAATTTGTCAAAAATCGCATCAAAATAATTTATTTTGCAAAAATAAAAATTTTCTCAGAATTTAAAAAATATATTTTTTTTTTCGATGAGCACATATTTGTTTATATCTTAGAGGGATATGTTTTTTAGATGTTTTAGTATTTTTCCTATGTGCGGGTCAAAGAGTTGTATAAGCATGCCAAATTTCAACTCTCTAGGTTTAGCCGTTTTGCTACAATTTTTATCGAACATACAGACAGACGACAAAATGACGGTATAAGGGTTTTTTGGTTATACCTACAAAACCCTAAACATGATGTAAAGTGTGGATTTTCACACTTCAGGATTTTGTAGGTATTTAATAAATGCAATAAGCCAACAGAATGCTGGATATCTAAGAATATTTTTTTGATAAAAAGTTTTTTGATAATCATTTTGTTCGTTATTTGATTTCTAAGAGCTTCCATTTAATTTTTTTAAACCAAATATAGATAATATGCGAAAATTTCATCACGATAAAATTTAAATTAAAAAATCCCAGCGATTTTTTCTGCAGTTGCTTCATATCTAAGTCTTCATTAAATTAATAAGAAATAAATTGATAAATCACTTCATTTTCTTCAATTTCACAGACAGACAGACGACAAAATGATGGTATAAGGATTTTTTGGTCATACCTACAAAAACCTAAAAAGTACACTTAAAATTAAATTAATTGTATTTTCTAATTTTAAGTTTTAAAATTAAAATTCTTAAGTTACATATATGATTTATTACATAAGATATAAATAATACATATTATACATCGTGTAAAGAGACATAATAGTGTTGAAAAAATAAGTTAAATATAAAAGTATTGTGCCTTAAAAAGAATACACGTACATAGATAAATTCACAAAAAAAGTACAGAAGATGAGAAATATAAGGCAACCATACTTTTTTTTCTCGAGTCCTGGGGGGAGCACATTTTCCGTTTTCCCTTCTTGACGCCTATGCATGTACAGAAATCCCTCGTTATACGCAGATGTTACGTTCTGTCAACTTGCCGCGGATAATAAGACTATATAGGCCCAAAGAATATAAGGAGAATGAAGCGTTAATTGAATAAACGCGAAACGTTACTTCATTAGTGTAAATTGACCCCCCCCCCATTTTCTATATGTGCGCCTGTACGTATCTGCCGGGAAAACTAAAAACTTTTGAAATTTTTAATGTATACGAGGGCGGAATGATATAACACTTCAACTCAATGAGTTTCCGGTCTGACGTATATATGGCAACACTGTTGACAGACCCATATGATTTCTGGATAGTACCAACCTTCAAACGATACGTGTGAAAATTTCATGACATTCTGACAATTAGTTTAGAGGTTACAGTGGTTTTAGTGACTCCAGTTTTGTAATTTTCAAAAGAATGGATAAAAAAGAATTCCGTGTGTTGATTAAACATTGTTTTTTGATGGGAAAAAAATACTGTTGAAGCCAAACAGTGGCTTGATAAGCGTTATAGAGACTCTGCACCAGAGCAAATCAATTATTACTGATTGGTATGCTGAATTTAAACGCGGTCGTACAAACACCGATAATGCTGAACGCTCTGGTCTCCCAAAATCGGCAGTTGTTCCGGAAAACATAAAAAAGTCCACAAAATAGTTTTGAAAGACCGTAAAGTGAATTTGTGTGAGATAGTTGACACCTTAAAGATATCAGAAGGTAGTGTGTTTACAATTTTACACAAAAATTTGAGCATGGGTAAATTGTTTTCGAAGTGGGTGCCGCGTTCGCTTACTCCGGACCATAAACAACAACGCGTCGACAATTCAGAGCGCTGTTTGGAGCTGTTCAATCGAGATAAAAAGGATTTCTAGCGTCGGTATGTGACAATGGATGAAACATGCATCCACTACTACACACCTGAATCAAAAAGATCGTCAGCTGAGTGACAGCAGTCGGTGAAAGTCGTCCAAAGCGATCAAAAACTCAAAAGTCAGCTGGCAAGGTTATGGCATCCGTATTTTGGGACGCGCATGGTATTTTGTTTATCGACTATCTTGAGAAAGGTAAAACTATCAATAGCGAATATTACATGGCATTATTGGATCGATTGAGTGTAGTAATCAAGAAAAAACGGCTTTACATGCAAAAGAAAACAGTGCTCTTTCACCAATACAACGCCCCGTGTCACAAGTCGATGAAAACGATGGTTAAATTGAATGAATTACGGTTCGAATTGCTTCCTCACTCACCGTACTCTCCAGATCTGGCCCCCATTGACTACTGGCTTTTTGCAGACCTCAAAAAGATGCTCCAGGGAAAGAAATTTGACTCAAATGAAGAAGTGATTGCCGAAACCGAGGCCTATTTTGAGGGCAAAGACAAATCGTTCTACAAAGAAAGCATCGAAAAGTTAGAGGAGCGTTGGAATGAATGTATCACTCTTGAAGGATAGTATGTTGATGAATAAAGTCAAATTTCTAAAAAAAAATATGTTTTTCTTAATTAGACCGGAGACTTGTTGAGCGACGTGTTATAAGAGCTGCTTTCCTTTTACAAGTTAAAATGCTTGGCTAAGCTAAGAAGTTAGTCAAATGTCTTAGTAAGGGAAAGGGGGGAGGAAAAAACTTAGTTTATCTTAGCCAGTGTCTTATAAATGGAACGCTCTTACAACTTAGATTAACTTAGCTTAGCTTAGATTTCTTAAGTAAAGTGGTAAAAGGAAAGCGCCTAAGGTCTCCAATAACGTCATTGTGTGAGTAGTGGGGATAGATACAAGTTCTAACCTACAAACGGTAAATTCGAGTACCTCGTCTTAGAATGCAAAGTTTTAGTTTTCTGTGTACCGTCGTTGAGTAACAGTGTCATTTATCATGAGTTCTGAGATGCGTACCAAGCAACGATCCGTGCTAGAATTTTTAACACTGGAAGGTTGCGCGCTAGTCGAAATTTAAAAGCGTTTGAAAGCTGTTTATGGCAACAATGGTATGGATGTGAAGATTGCCAGTGGATTTGACGTGCAAAACTCTATCATAAAAGCGAAATGAGGGTGTTTGACAACGCCAGACCGCATTACAGCAACCAAACGATGAAGGCAGTGGCGAGCCTGAAATTAACGGTTGTTTCGCACCCTCCATACAGTCCTGATTTGGCACCTTCAGATTTCTGGTTGTTCCCAAAGTTGAAGGAGGAATTGAAAGGTCAACATTTTTCATCAGACACTGAATTTCGAGCTGCTATTCGAAATTGGATCAACAGTAAACAAGTCAGTTTTTTCATGGACAAAATGAAGAAATAGATTCAGCGTTTGAAGAAATGTGTTGCACTAAATGGTAATTATATGGAAAAATAATTATGTACATTGGTAGTTATTTACTTCATTTTGAGACTGGTTTCATTATTTTATTATTTCCTTTTCTTATTTTATAGAGGTCGAGACCTTATATATCAATCCTCCCTCGTAATAATATTGATGGATGTAGCTCTTACCTCTTGATGGAACATTTTGAAAAATACAGAAAAAACACAAAACACACTTGGTTAAAATTTCACAAATTTAATTTATTAAATATTTAATATACCGTGAAGTAATTTTATAAGGGTTGACTGTGGAAAAATTAAATAATGTCTACTGCAAGCTTTAGAATTAATTAACTGTTATCACTGTGGTTGTTGTCATAAGTTTATATTGTTATATAAAGCTTGCAGTAGACATTATTTTATTTTTCCATAGCCAACCTTTATGTAATTACTTTTTGAACTCATGGTATATATTTTGGCTTGTTTGGCCATCATCAAAAGAATGGAATGAGCAGGAATTGAACAGAAGACTAAAATGATTTTGAAAAAGTACCGGCTGGGAACCAGAGGGTTTCGAAGAACACTTATTGTTTTATTTATGTAAAGCTTCTCATTTGAATTTTTTGGTGATAATCAGCATCGCCCTGTCCTCTTAGTCTTTCATATTGATTATCTTAAAAAAAATAAATAAAATAAATACAGAGTACAGTTTGCTTATAGTTCATCTAGCGAAAGATTTCCCATCAAGGTCAACTATAAACTATCTGGTATAAGTTCAAAGATAAACATTTGGCAGCGGGATATAACACTGTCTGACAGGGGCCTATTTTATTAAGATTCTAATTTAAGTTGGAAGTTTGAAAGGGTATATACAATACCAAATTATTAAATATAACAAAATATTTTTAAAAATATACATTATTCGGTGTCTTATTACAATACAAATAAAAATGATAGATGAATAAACACAAACAACACGAAAACTTCAAACATACAAAAGCCAGAATGTTACCAAAACGTCGCCTATGAAATAGCTAGTTTATGATTTCGCCTGTAGAGAATAAAATTTAAGCTAGCAACAAAGACATACGTATACAGTAGCGGCTTGTGGGTAAAATATTTGTAGGGACACTTTTTGATCCATATATTGCAATGGTGTCCTGCCTACGGCCCGCGGGCCTTATCTGGCCCAACAATGAATTTCAAACGACTCGCATGAAATTTCTGCCTCTTGTTTTTTTAGAATCACCCTCCCCCTTCCTCAAAAGATTTTCAGCATTTCTCCACTCCCCCTGTCCTTAATTGATTTTCAGAATTTCTTCTCCACGTTCTCAAATGATTTTCAGAATTTCACCCACCCGTTCTCTGTGATTTTTAAATATCTGGTCCCCAATCCATCTTAATCTGGCCCGTGAAACACATTTAGAATTCATATACACAATGTATCAAGTTAGAGGTAATACGATTTTTCTCAAAGTGTATCTTGGTAAAAAAATTTGATGACTTAAGTTGACCATAATAACATTAAAAATTGATGTGAAGTGTGAATTTTCACACATTTCAGGGTTTTGCAGGTATTTAGTAAGTGAATGATGATTATTTTGGATGCGAAAATAAATTTTATATTAAAATATTTTTTTTGTTAATTTTAATTCGAACGCCTAATACCATTATTTAGGTTTCTAAATATGTGCAGTATTTTTTTTTTTTATATAGCAAGGTTCATTAAGAATTTTAAAAATTGCGCCTATGGCTTCCATTGTTTATAACAACCAATGGAACATACTGCACCTCTGATTTCGTGTACATTAAAACAGAATTAAATTAAAATTTAAACAATTTCCACTGGTTATTAAATTTACGCTTTTAAAAATTAAATGCCACATTTGCCAAAATATAACTAGAATTTTGAAAAAATAATTTAAACAATATAAAAATTAAAAAAAAAAACAAAAAATAATATTGTCTCTTCTCGCAGAGTTCGATCCCTTTCGGATCGAGTTAGTTGGGTGAAAAACCAGCATCAAAAACCACTACACCAGCATACACGTTCCAGTGTAGCGTGTTACAAAGCTATAACTTGTGTACATTATTAGCCAAAAATCACAAAAAATGCGTTTTTTCCAAAAACATAATCTGATCAAAAATTCCTGTTGTACTATTCCGGTTCACACCAATGTACATTACTTAGATTTTTTTCAGATTTTTAGTTTAAACCATCTGGGCTACAGGGTGTGGGACAAAATATTTTTTGCACAATTTTGGCAAAAATCGCTTCAAAATAATTTATTTTGCAAAAATAAAAATTTGATATTTAATCCACGTACCAAGGGCTTTCATTTGATACCCTACTCAGAATTATAAAAAAATATTTTTTTTTCGATGAGCACATATTTGTTTATATTTTTAGGGGGATATGTTTTATAGATGTTTTAGTATTTTTCCTATGTGCGGGTCAAAGAGTTGTATAAGCATGCCAAATTTCAACTCTCTAGGTTTAGCCGTTTGACTACAATTTTTACCGAATCGACAGACAGACAGACAGACAGACAGACAGACAGACAGACAGACGACAAAATGACGGTATAAGGGTTTTTTGGTCATACCTACAAAACCCTAAAAATTATTAAAAATATTTCGCTTTCAAATTATACGTCCAAGTACGACCTGAAAGTGAATAATTTATTATTTCATATATACAAGGTGTCTCAAAAGAAATTTTATATTTATTTAGCTTACTGCGTGAACGCAACGTATCCGAGGGGCGCGGGGGTTATGTCAATCGGTAGCCTGGCTCTTGGGAATTCAGTCGCTATGGAGCGTTTCTCGGGGGCAGACCGCGCGTTATGTGTGCGAGAGTTTTACAAAAACGGTGATTCGGCGACTGTAGCGCGTAGAAAATTCTGCAGTATTCGAGGTTTTCGCCACTTAAATGATGCGCCAAGCATTCCTCTCATTCGACATTGGGTTAAAAAGTTTGAAGAGACTGGTACAACGCTGGACAAATCAAAATCGGGCGACCTAGGTCATCAAGAACGGTAGAAAACGTGGAGAATGTTAATCAGTCTGTTCGTGACGACCCGAACCTTTCAATTCGGAAGCGCGCAAGTGCTTTAAATGTGCATAGATCATCATTACATCGCATTATGCACAAAGACCTAAAGCTGCACCCCTACAAAATTCAATTGGTGCAAGAATTAAAGCCCCAAGATGCCAGTCAGAGGCTTAATTCTCAGGCAAATTGATCTCCCGGAGATGTGACATAAATTGGCCTCTACGCAGTCCAGATTTAACCCCTATGGACTTTTTCCTATGGGGTTATCTTAAATCTAAAGTTTACGCCAATAAACCGACTTCACTGGCGCATTTGAAAGAAAATATCCGTCACGAAATGGCAGCCATCCCTGAGTCCACCTGCCGAGACGTCATAAGTAATTTTACTGTTCGATTAAATGACTGCCGAGAACGCGAGGGTCTACATTTAGACGATATTATTTTTAAGGAATAAATCCCCAAAAAGTGTATTTTAATAATTAATAAACATTTTTTCTATATACGGCTTACTTTTTTTTTAATCGATCCACTAAATATAAAATTTCTTTTGAGACACCTTGTATTTTTTTTTTTTACTAAGCTCCGTGCTATAGATAGATCAATCATCGGTCGTTAAAAAAATTGTAGATTTAGGTGCCCCATTCTAAATTATTACCATTGTTTTTTACTGAACTTTCTATTAATGTTCTATTTCCATTTTTGTTAGATTGTGAAATATTAAATTTTGGCCAATGAGGACCAATATTTTTTATTAATAATATAGTTTCATAGTTAAGCACGTTAGTTTTAATATAATGCATTGTATCCAGTTTTACGTCTGACTAAGCTAAGGCCGCCGGCCTAACTTAAGTAACACATACACACTAAAACTCGCCGCTGTTGCCCGTTCCAGTTCAGTTTTATTACTTGCGTAGATAAATACATTAGAAATCGCATGTGGCAACGCTATGTCTGGGGACACTACAAGGTAGTGTCCACAGCATTGTTTTCTAGAACTAAATTTTTAAAACACGTATGAAAAATCTTTGAATTAGACTTAATAAAAATAAATATATGCAGATATATTTAGCTAGTTTAATGCAATTTTTTAGTATAAATGAGATTTTAAATTTAGTTTTTCTTATTAAAATTTTTAGGAGAACACTGTCCCAGGGTCAGGGTGGCCCTGGGACAGTGTCGGCTGAGACAGGGTGTCTCAGCCGCCACTGTACGTATCGAAAATTTTTATCAAGAATAGAAAATAAGCTAGACGTAGGTAAGTCTGTTCTTCTTTCCTCTTAAGGCGCATCCCCACTATGCCGCTGTTTGTCAGTTGGCAAGGCCAGTTGGCAAAGCCAAATTGGCAAAGCCAGTGGCTGTAAAAACGTCCATATCTGTGTTGGCATTTAGTTTAGTCGCACAATGTTCACCGAGGAAGATTGACTAATTGCTTCAGCTGCTGTTATCATACTTGACAGTGAAGAAAAAATACGCAAACGGCGCAAACGACAGTTTTGGGTACGTCAAAGTCTTCAAAGTAGATCACGATATTGGACGATATGGACGAATTGAATTTCGAGTACAGAGGATGTGGTTTCAAAAACTTTTTTCGAATGAGAAGTAGCGATTTTGAAGTTCTTCTAAATTTGGTTGCACCAAATATCAAGAAGGAAGATACGTCATTCAGAAGAGCTATTCCTGCCCATGAACGTCTAGCGGTTACTTTGCGATTCCTGGCGACAGGAGATTCCTAACATTCGTTAAGTTACATGTTCAAGATTTCAAAGCAAACCTTTAAACGATATAGTCCTTTTTTTATAGTTCTTTAAACGACAGTCCCACAAAATCTTTTGTCCACTCCATCTATAAACAACGTTGCTCATCGGCGTCTGAATCACAACCCGAATTTAAGCCTAAAGCCGCGTGATGCCAGTGGTTGGCACGTCACCACTCTCCGTTCTTATCGGCTTTCTTTGAAGGAGACCGACACTCGAGCGATTCTTGTTCAACAGTTACGTCTACATTACTTCTGGCATTGCCAAATGGCCTTGCCAACTGGCAAACAGCGGCATAGTGTGGATACCGCTTTAGATTTCGAATTACGTTTAAGGTTCTGTTTCTTTCTAACAAATTGTATGTGTGTGTCATATGTAAAATCCTCATTTGATTTATCTCAGCATACATTCGTCTTTGATGGGAATTTTTTCGCTAGACAAACTTTACTTGAATATATCGCATTTTCTTAAATATAAAATTTGTATAAAATACACATACCATTTTTTTCTATTTCTGCATATTCAGGTAGTTCATGCAGTTCCGGTAATTCTAAAAATTTATATAATTAAAAATTACCTTCAAATATTATTATGTAAGATACTTGCCTTCTGCACCTTCGTAAATAGAATTTTCTTCTTGAGCACTATTTCTTGATTGATAATATACATTTACAGCCTCTTTTCTAGCTAAAAATATTAAAATTAACATCTAAATTTTACATATAATGTCAAATGAAATCAAGCCATAAATATTTCTATGGGTAGCCATATTTCGGATATCTTTTGTAATTGGGTTAATTTGTGGCAACAACTAAAATTTATTAGATTTTAATGTGTGGGATTATTATTCCAGCAGGATTTTAAATAAAAATTTATGTGAAGTGTGAATTTTTACACATTGCAGGGTTTCGCTGGTATATAATAAGTGAAGGCGGCATGCTGAGTGTGTAGGACAAACTTTGCTTTGTAGTAATCACGGCAAAACGAACGATATTTTTAAAATAATGCATCGTCTGTTAATCCTAGAGCTTTAAAAACAAATTTTATGGTAAAATATTTTTTTGTTAATTTTAATTCGAATTCCTAATATCATTTTAACTTAAAACAACGAATGGAAGCCATAGGCGCAATTATCAAAATCTTAATGAACCTTGCTATATAAAAAAAAAAAAAAAAATACTGTACATATTTAGAAACCTAAATAATGGTATTTGGCATTCGAATTAAAATTAACAAAAAAATATTTTAACATAAAATTTGTTTTCGCATCCCAAATAATCATCATTCACTTACTAAATATCTGCGAAAACCTGAAATGTGTGAGAATTCACACTTCACATCAATTTCTTATCATTATTTTTTATTGACCAAATGCTAAAACGTAGACGTGAAATATAAAATTATTAATATTCTACGTGAACGTTTCTACGTCTACGTCCATCTACGTCTGATTGGAAACCGTGTCATGCATTTTCCTATTACTTATATTTTCACGTAAACGTAGAATTCTACGTCTACGTCAATTGGAAACCAACCTTAACACGTCTCAAGTCGGACATACACATTAAATCTCTTTATGAACTTATTCCTTAATTGTTGTTACTTTATTAGAAACTTTATCCTCGAACAAAGCTAACGTATAATATATTTTCTCCACGACCACTATAGAATTTACCAATTCTAAAACCAATTTTGACTACAGGAAGTTAATACTCTAACACAAGAGTTGGAATGTTATTCTAAAGCACTTATCTTCTTATGCATTTTACGTGTATTTCATTCCATCGCTTGTTATGGAATAACTATTCCATGCTTGTTGTCATTTGTTTTTGTAGGGTTACATTAAAATATTTGCAATGTTTACATTAAATAAATGCAACATAACTTCCTAAAAAGTATTAAAATAGTGGCCGATGTGCGGCAAATTAAATTAAAATTAAACAAATAATAAATAAAACCAGTGGCGAAGAGAGACCTCCGCTAGACTTGCCCTCCCATAAAAAAATAATAATTAAAAAAAATATATTTAAAAAATTTTTTTTTTTTTTAGTTTAAAATTTTTCTGGTAAATCTTCAAAAATACATCATATTATGTTCTATACAAATTTTTGTCCAAGGCTTGGTTTACTAGTTACGATTTTTTTAAAATTTTAAAGTTTAATAATTTCCTTTTACGTTTTCGGATTTTCATAAAAAACAATAGGGTTCTTCCCAATTAATAGGAGATTTTTTTAGTACCAGAACTAACTCTCTAAGATAAACCGTTCTTGAGTTATCGTGTATACACAGACACACACACAGTACACACACACAGGACACACACACATACGAACGGCACTTCGAAAATAGGTTTTTTGGATTCCCTGGACCTTGAAACGTGGTCATCAGTCAAAATCTCGACATCGAAAATTTTCGCGATTACAATACTTGCCCCTTATATATTAAGGTCGGGCAAGTAAAAATAAGTTTAATTAATTGATTAATTTGTTATGTTACATAAATTATTTGCTAAGATAAAATGTTTGTTAAAATAATTATTTGTTATTTTTTTTTTTTTCTTCTTTCTGATGGTCGTGGAGAAAGTAGGGTCTGTGACTCGGTTGAAAGAGGAAAATCGATACTCGTGGTTCCTCACGCTCGCCTGCGGCTCGATCTCTGATTGTTCCACTCGCATCGAATTTTCTCTTTCCAACCTTGTTACAGAATATAATATTAAATAAGTAAATAGATAAATTGATAATAGATCTAAACCCGCAATAATAGACAATTTTTAAAAATTTTGGTCGCCTTTTTTTATGCCTATGGCCGGAGCCACATTTGCCATAGCATCGGTAGGTCTTTGCTAATTGAATACAGCATTATTCGAAATTGGGAACTATCCGAATTCGGCTACTTTCCTCTACCATAACCATTCAATAATTTTCCATATTTGATAATTTTCTGACCTCGACATCTGTACTTACTTTCTCTCTTTCCTTTTTTCTTTTCCCTCACACAGCAAACAGTCATAATAATGATTATAATAACGCACAGAATTAGAAAAATTATTAAAATCAGTTCTAAAACGTTATTCATTAGTCCTGCAATGAATGTTAACTCTTCTGCACATCCTCCAGTAGTATTGTGACAATCTGTGCAAGGGCTGCATTTATTTGAACAATTTTGTCCATAATGTCCTTGTTCACACTTTTTGTGGCATAGTTTTCCTGCCCAACCAGGCGCACAGGTACAGTTGCCATCTTCATGGTTGCAAGTGGCATTATTTTCACATTCACAGTTTTCCTTGCATTCCAAACCAAATGTACCTTCTGGACAATTTTCAGAACACTAAAAAGAATAAAATAATAATAATAATAATAATAATAATAATAATAATAATAATAGGAAGCAACGAGATTTAACCTGGCAGACTTGAGTCCCGTCAGGGAAAACGCTGGAGTACAACTCTCTCGGGAGGAGTACAACAGAGTTACCGGTTCGGTGAAACGAGGCGAGACAGACATGTTGACAAAAGAACACATGAGTAAAAGTATGCACTCTGTGTTCTTCAAACATATTAAAAGTCTAGAGTTGTCCCCAGAACTCACGTTCTCGTTTCTTAAGTCTGCTGGTTTGAGATCGGAAACAGAAGGTTTTGTGTTTGCGTGTCAGGATGGTGTTATAAATACTTTGGCATACAGGGCCCGCATATTCCAAATAGCGGAGTCCACACTCTGTAGGTTGTGCCACCACCATTCTGAAACGATAATGCACATTCTGTCTGCTTGTCCATCTCTTGCAGCGTCGAGCTACGTGTCTCGACATAATGCTGCTCTCCGCGTGCTCTACTATCATCTTAGACATGCCTATGGTATTGACCAAATACCGGTTATACCGTACGTCCCTTCTGACATAGAATCGGTGGTGGAAAATTTCAAGTGCCGAATTTATTGGAATTACTCCTTCCCCACCTCGAGGTTACTGACAGCCACTAAGCCGGACATAACCCTCCTGGATATCGAGACCAAACAAATGTTTGTGATCGAATTCTCAAGTCCAGCTGAGAAGAATATCTCTCTCAAGGAGGAGGAAAAGAAGTCCAAGTATATGGACCTCTTGTCCGAGCTTAGAAAGCTGTATCCCGGGTATAAAGTTAAGCTTGTAGTCCTGATAGTTGGTGTTTTGGGTGGCATGAAAGCCTCCTATCGAAGGGAAATCGAGTCCATTCCCGTCTGCAGATATTCTGCCAACTCTTTGATCTGCAGGATGCAGAAAGCAGTGCTGCTCGAGTCGCTCCGCATTGTGCGGGCACTGGATCTGGCGTAATTTCCGCGGCTGCATATCGCCAGGGTTTGGGATGCAGTCGTGTGTATTTAGCTCCACTAGTCTCTAGTATGACGCGGCTCAAAAGGTTGCTGAAGTTTGAGATTAGTGGACGCTTGTCAAGACCTGACAAACCCCATAATAATAATAATAATAATATTTATTAAATAGCACAATTGGCTAAATTTGAGTTAATAAAAGTTAGATATACTATTCTTATTGCAGTTGCGACAATCCTACTATCGGTGATCTACAAATGTATTTTTAGAATGTAATACTTATTATATTTAGATTATTTCGCTATAATAAACTACTAGAAAATAATACTTCACTTCCCACTAATATATAGAGCCCTGCAAATCCGCGGATATCCGCGGATTACCCGATCATTCTGATGATGATTGCTAAGTGGAACAAGTAAATAGTTTTATGCATTTATTTTAAACATAAAATCGACGACACTGATATGGATAATTGAACAGACAGAAATGAAACAAATACAATACGTGAACAAACATGAATGAGAATGAGACAAGAAACAGACTAGACAAACAATGACAATAAAATATAAACACAAGACAAAAAAATAACAACAATATATGGTCGCCACAGATGACGAGGTGAAGGAAGTATTTGAAGACTGGTTATCCTCACAGGCGGCAGACTTCTATGACTTATACCCGGTCTTTCCACCTTCTGATAAACTTCTGGGTAACTATCTCATAGATAAAGTTATCTGATACTTTATCTGTTGGATAAATGTAATCCCGTCTTTCAATTCATATTTATCTGTCAGATAGTTATCTGACGGATAATGAGACTGACATATTGAATCCTCAGATTGGTAACACTGAATGTGTAACTGAAATAGGCGTTGAGAAAGATTTATTTTTGTTTCTCTATGGAAATAAATAAATGAATTGGTAAACTGACAGCTGTCGAGCCATTTTTTGGTTATTGCCATAATTAACAAAATAATTAACAAAATTAAATTTATGTATGCGTTATACAAGATTTTAGCAATTATTAATGTCGTAAGCATGTAATAAAATTGGGGGAATGAAAAATAAATAGTAGATATTAATAATAATTGTTCTACGTTTATTTAATTTTTTAATTTTATTGATGTAAATAAAAAATAAGTTATATATAAAAAATTTGAAAATAAGAAATTAAATCACGGTGTATTCTTTCATTTTTTCTGAGTAATCAGTTTCTTCAGGTACGTCACCGACACAGTACTGATCTTTTGTGGGTGGTTCTTCATATCCACTTTTGTAACGTTAAAGTTGCGTAATATTGCAGTTGCTACTATACCAATTATAATCTTATTGCTCAAATTCGAAGCGAATATTAGAATTATTAAACATTGTATTGTAAGGCGTGGATCCCGGCTAACGTTTAATATAAAATATCCTTCTCGACACCGTTTACTTCACCTTTTTTTTCACAGAAGAAAGCAGTTTCACTAATATTTCATCCGAGGCTTCAACCACTCGTGGATAGAGGGCAATTTCGTAAAATACTCGTTGAAATTTGTGTATTTAATTTTCCGTACAAGGCATACAAATGAAATCAGACATAAGCTGGATATTGCACGAGATACTTTTTTCATATTTTTTCTCACCGTGGACTGGTGAACTGTTATTTTGGAGTTAAGGCATTATTTCTACAATTAATAAAATTCAAACAAATTATATTTTTTCGTCCATTTTGCAATTTATTGTTCCAAAAAATCATTTAATTTCTAACTTTTTGACAGTGACAGCACTTATTTGTTACTTATTCGCTACTTTGACTACCGAATAACTTATCTGCCAGATAGCATAGTTTATTCGTAGGAATAACTTTATCTGAAGGTGGAAAGACGCTTTATTGTTTTTATCCATCATATAACGTTACCAGCCACTTTATCTGAAGGTGGAAAGACCGGCCCTTAGGCATACAAAAGCGTGTAGAACGTTATGATAAATGTTTAAACAAAAATGGAAACTTTATAGAAAAATAGAGAAAGATGTGAGGAATTAAATATAAAAGTTTTTTGAAAAAATCTGTGATGGTTCATGTTTTATAAGGAATCGGACCTTAATTTACATCAATTATTTAGCTAAATTATTACTTACTTTTGGACCAGAGTATCCTGGCTTACATGTACAATCACCTGTTACATGATCACAATTAGATGTATGTTCTTCATTACAAGTACATTTGCCAGAACATTTTTCCCCAAAAGAGTCAATTGGACATTTTATGTGACATAGTTTTCCTGTCCAACCTGCCATACAGGTACAACTGCCATCTTCGTGGCTGCAATTCGCTCCATTTACACACTCACATTTTTCTTCACAGTCCAAACCAAATTTACCTTTTAGACAAACTTCAGAACACTAAGAAAATAATTTTAAGTTGTTAAAAATCGGATTAATGAAACTAAATTACTAGGGTCACACTATAATTATTGAGAATAAGAAAATCAGGTACGCTATGGAATACAAAAGTAGCACTATCATTTTATGCAGTTATTTACTCGTAATTTGAAGTTAATTTGTAAAGGTTAAGTTAGTTAAGCGGCGTTCAGAGCTCTTAAATTAGTCGACTATAAGCTATGACTATATATTGCAGTGATTTTAATTAAAATAAAGTTTAATTCTATAAAAACAATTTATACATGTTTACCGAATTTTTTTATACTAAAATATATAAAATATGGAAAATCCAGGCCCCAGTACTTCGAAACATAGTCGAAAATATTGTTTAGTACCGATGTGCACAAATACTTCAATTAGAAATCCATAAAAGCAATTTATATCATTACCTGATGGCGAAAAACAACAGAAAAGGCGAAATTTGTGGCTGAAAGCTATGAGGCGAAATAAAACCGATATTTCTGAAAAAAGTAAAGTAAAAGTTTATGTTTTTGAAGACCATTTTAATGTGAGTACATATATTTTATAAATTATAAATATATGTAATTTATAAAATATATAACTTATATTGCAGTATTTCAATTATGCCTCTAACGTTTTGTAACTTCATGTAAACAATGTAGTAAAATTCTGACATCTAAATTACATAAATATTTACATTTTAAAGAGTTGCAGCGTTTATATTGTTTACATAAAGTTATAGAATACATAAATGGTTTACTTACAAGTCTGTTTTGACACCACGTATTTCTTCAGCACTGTAGCATTAATTATTTTTCATATATTCCATGAGCATAAAAGCATCAATGTTGGGTAAATTATCACTCTGAGCCCTAACAAAATCTTTATCTGCCATTTTAATAATAAATGCGTGAAAAATTGTTTAAAAACAAATACAAAACTCTCGAACAATACAATATACACACGTAAAGATTATGTTGTAGTCTGGGCCGTCTAGGGTTTGACGTCATGCTCAGTCGTATTTACTCGGCAACATTCGCGCTGTGGTCGGCTTATTTCAAATTTACAATATTTTAATTAAAAAATTTGGCTGTAATATTAATTAAAATATGATTTTTGTTTTGCTAGGTGACATAACTAACATTAACATATCAAAAAAATGTAGTTTTAAGAAAATATAAATTTTATGCGTATCCCCTATTGAAGCTGGCAAATGAAGAAATTCAAAGCCAATCAAACTTAGAAAGAAAAAAAATAAATAAATAACATGAATATTCTCAATAATTCTAGCAACACCCTCCTATTACTTACATTTGGGCCTGAGTATCCTGGTTTACACATACAGTTACCCGTCACATGATCGCAATTAGATTTAGGATTGCAGTTACACGTTTCAAAACAATTTTGCCCAAAATAGTTAATGGGACATTTTTTGTGGCATAGTTTTCCTGTCCAACCTGGCATACAGTTACAACTGCCATCTTCGTGGTTGCAAATCTCTGCATTTTCACATTCACATTTTTCCATGCAGTTTAAACCAAAAGTATTGTCAGAACATTTTTCCTGGCACTGAAAATATAGTAGAAAATTAATTTAAATAGTATATTTTTAACACTTTTTTTACAGTCCATACCAAATTAAGCACAATTTCAGTATACTAAAAAAATCATTTCGATTTAATTAATATTAGTTTCTATTCAGTTTTTAAAGAATATAGTTGTTTGGTACACTCAATTTTAAGTCTGTTCTACACATAGAGATATAGAGTCGACATATGAAGTGCGATCATTAATTCTTGAGCGTTACATAATAGTAAACAATGGGTTTTAATATATCGAAACTGTATTCTAATTCACAGCTGAAAATCTCAATTTAACAAAGAACCAATCAGATTACATCGTTGGCCCGAACTCACCCGAGGAGCAACGAAAATATGTTGCTAACTTAATATTTCTTATCAACTCATTGTCGTGTAGCGAAAAACAGTGTTCATTTAATAATTAATTCGTATGTATGATGTTTATTAATATGGGTAAAAATTTTATCTTGCAAGATTGAGCGCATATGTATTATATTTTCATGTTTCGATCTTGTATTACTTCGCGGCCCCCCGGTGGGCCGCGGCCGCTCGGTTGAGAAACGCTGTATTAACGTACTAGTAAAAAAAAAAAATTGCGAGTACAAAAATTTCTTTATTAACAAGACAAATAACAAAGACAAATATGTTCTTACAAGTCTTTGTGGGTGTTTTTTATAAAAGTTGTGACTTACATTAGGACTTTTTTTAACCACAGAACAGGACGTAATGTCTCAATAACACTGTGGCTCACAAATATCCACGCCCTGACCGGGATTTGAACCCGGGACTTTTGGCTCGTGAAGCAGGAGCACTACCTCTATGCTACCAAGGCCGGCAAAAATTACCGGCTTATCACATTAAAATATTGTTTACTATTACTATGCTAAAAAAAACAACAAACGAATTAAAAAAGGTTTTTAGAAATTACTATAAGTTAGATATTGGAACACAAGTATCAAAACACATCAGGGCGTATTATAAAATGTTAAATATAAACATCGTTTTATTTATAGGTAATCGCTACCGCGGTGGCGGCCGCGGTAGCGATACGAGTAGCAATCAGGTCTCCTCACACTAACGCGGTGGGAGTGGCGGTAGCGGTAGCGATCAGTTAGTGAATCACGGTATATAGTTGTATGATAATATTGATTGCGAGAATACAATAGAATAATTAATTGTATGTAGAGGAAAAATAATAATCTACTTACAGTCTGTTTCAAACGGTTAGGCGGAACTAAATGGGAATTTCGTTCTTTTAGGTTGGAAAAGGGACCTTGCTTGGGATATTTGTATTAAGAATGAGACAAAAAATCAAAATATAAAGAAAATTACATTTTAAAATGATATTAACTTTAACCAAAAAATGTTTGTTGCAAGTGGTGTGTGGAATCCTTAACTCACCGAATCTCCAGTATATCCAGGCATACAAATACATTTTCCTGAGTCACGGTCACAAGAGGTACTGTGTGGACTGCAATCACAAGGTTTTCTACAATCTGTACCCCATTTTCCGCTAATACAGTTTTCACAATGCGTCCCTGTGAAATTTTCTCGACATTTACATTGACTTATGGTAGAATAACATTTTTCCTGTCCTTCAGGGATCCGTCCTGGTTTGCATTTGCATACTAAAATAAAATAATAATAGTAATAATCTCACCCTATATTTCTTAAATCACCGTATTAGTAATTATTAGGTATCAGAATAAAAAGGGACAATATTTAAAAAAAAAAAAATGATGTGAAGTGTAAATTTTCACACATTTCAGGGTTTTGTAGATATTTAATAAGAAGTCAACGCACTGCTGATTGTCTAAGACATTTTTTTTCTATAATCATATCATTATTATTCGATATTTGAGTACTAAGAGCTTCCATTTAATTTGTTTAAACTAAATTGAAATTTAAATTATATGCGTAAATTACGTCATAAGAAAATATCAACTAATAAATCCTAGCGATTTTTACCGACCGTCAACATATATAAGGGAAGTATTGTGATTATACCGATTTTGACATTTCGAGATTTCGATGGATCTGAAGTTCCTACTAGAATTGAAGTTCCTACTAGTGCTGTCAGAAATCGAACTTGACGGAACCGGAACCGGTTAAAAAAAAAAACGGTTTCGGGTTAACCCGGTTTTGGAACCAGCTAACCGGATCCGGGTAATCGGAATCAGGTAATCGGAACCGGGTATCCGGGTAACGCGAAAATTACAAACCTGGTTTTACCCGAAAACCGGAACCAGGTACCCGAAAAACCGGTTTCAGTTCCTACCACTAAAATTATCTCGCCTATTGCTATGGCTAGGAATTTAGGAAGTTCGCACTATTTTCTGTCTGACTTTATTTTATGGTTTCGGTTCCCAGCACTAATTTTAATATATTTATGTTTACAGCTTACTTGCATCAACATCGCGAATTTGTATTTATTCGAATTCCTCTGGTGTTTTTCCGACCCTAGAACCGGGTATCTAATCTAGGAACTCGGAATCTGGAACCGGATGTTCGAAACCGGGTATCCGAAATCGGGTATCCGAAACCGGGTATCCGGAACCGACCATTCGGAACCGGGTATTTGGTACTGGTTAATCGTAACCGGGTATCCGGAACTCGGTTTTACCCGAAAACCGGAACCGAGTAAAAAAAAATATTTAAATTATGAAAATATAAAGCGATGACCTAAAAATAAGGTCCTCACTTCTAAAATACAAGGGACGACCTAAGAAAAAACAAGGTCCTCATCTTTATTTTTAAAATTTTCTAGTGTGTTTGTGTGTTTTTATTTTTATTTCCTTCCTTATTAGGGGGGGGCGGTCCCCCGCGCCCACTCCCTGGGTGCGCCACTGCTACCAAGAGCTGAACATTTAATAAAAAGAACCATACGAATTATAGCGAGTTTCAAAGAAAATTCTGGCGAAAAAACACTACTAACTTTAATAGCAAACGCGGAATTAACATTTAAAAATATCCCTTTGGTTCGCAATACCAAAATTATACCGATTAATAAAAACCAGTTGATTCAAAGCATGGTTGATAGGATGAAATCAAGACTTTACAGAAAATACAGAATCTGTGCCGGAGAAATTAAAACCTCTGACATTAACCTTTTCTGATGGTGCTTCAATACCAAAAGATGAACGAAGCGAATCTATGCATTGTTGTTGAGTTAGACCTTTACTAAAATCGTAAAAAACCATCCAACGAAAATCTTAACGAGTAATATCGTCGACTTACCTGTAAATACTTCCGAGTCCGAGTCCAAGTCCGAGGAGCAGAACTTTTCAGGAGAGGCAAAAAAAAGGGCTTCGAACCGTTATTTTTTTCGTTTCGGTTTTCGTTCCGGTTCAATTAAATATATATATATATATATATATCGGTTTGGTTCCGGTTTTCGTTCCGGCAAAAATAACGGTTTTTTTCGGTTTTCGGTTTTCGGTTCAGTTCCGAGCCGAGTGATAAATTTTTAAATGCTTTTATTTGTATTAGAAATTTATTTTCTACTATAATTTAGAAGAACATTTTATTCCTTATTCTGTGATAATCATACCAAGGTGGCTGCCAAGGGGGGGGGGGAGGTTCTGGGCGTTCAACCCCCCTCTTCCGAAATAATAGTAGCGCATTTTTTTTTTACTTATCAGTTAAGAAATTACGAATTACGATTTTTTTCTGCACATAAACATTATCTGAACTGAAATAAACCGATATTTTTTTTCGGTTCAGTTCCGGTTTTCGTTCCGACGAAAATAACGGTTTTTTTCGGTTTTCGGTTTTCGGTTCAGTTCCGGTTCGAAGCCCTGCAAAAAAACTTGCTACAATCATTATTTTAGAACCCTGTTTTATGAAATTTTCATGAAATATCAGTAATACAATTTCAGTTACAATGGGCAAAACATTTTATGATTATTTTTCATTTTTGTATTATTTTACGGAAATAATAAAACAAATAAAATCAAAACAGTTGAAAATCGGACTTAGAAGCTTTTCGATATCGGTCAATTTATAAGCTGCCACCGATTTCACAATAACAAATGTCAAATTTTACGAATATAGTAATGACATATTTCAATATTGCCATCTAGCGGTCGTTTGTAAAAACATAAAATGTAACCCTCATAAATGGTAGAACTAATACATAGTTTCTAAGAAAATATGGATGGTGTGATTTAGGAACCAGTGCGATATTTGCAACCTTCTAGCTTGTAATATAAATATAACTTCAAATGCATACCCATACCTATGCCTTTATTTAAAACATTACCTTCACAATGTTTCAAAGATTTACTAAAATATCCATCTGCGCAGTTCAATACGTCACTCTGGCTTTCTTGTGTTGTCGTCGACTCTGATGTTTTCCTAACAACAAAACGATATTGTTAATAAATAATATTATAATTTGGTAAGGAATAAGCAAAATTAACATTTTTTTTGCTCGTTTAAATCACTGAAATCTACATCTTGTCACTAACATGTCAGGAGTAACCTAGCGCTACAGCACATTGTCTACGTCATTCACTTCGTTTCATTTTATCACGTAGGCATGGTTACATTACCACAAGAATATAAACTCTATTCACAATAAATATGAGATGACGTCACACTTGGTTAATTTAAGTACCAACGTTATGATATGTTTTAATCAACATCAATCCATAACTCAGTTAGTACATTTATTTATTTAATGTTGGTAAATTTTTCCAATGTTGTTAGTTTATAATTGGATTGTTCAATCGTTATTTGTCAGGTTGACATTTAAGTGCTTAATTAGTGAGGTTATATTTTATTATTTTTAAATTTTACTGTAATAAAATTGCCCAAAGCTCTTAGTATTATTTTGAAAGATAATTAATTTGATTTTAGGAGAGTATGTTACTGTCGACACTATTAATATAAAATTACATGAAAGGGGTACCTTAGTAAACTACCATTTCTAACAAAGTGATTAAGACTAAAATTTAAGGGTTTTTTAAAACTCATAAAAGAGTAGTAGATATCAAATTTTAGCTTAAATAATAGTTTTCGAGATACCTTAGTAAACTACCATTTCTAACAGAGCGTTTGAGTCCAAAATTTAAGGGTTTTTTAAAACTCATAAATGAGTATTAGATATAAAATTTTAGCTTGATTGTAGTAATAGTTTTCGAGATATTGGTAGAGTAAATTTGTAAAAATTACAATGGTACCTTAGTAAACTTCCATTTCTAACAGAGCGTTTGAGTCCAAAATTTAAGGGTTTTTTAAAACTCATAAAAGACTATTAGATATAAAATTTTAGCTTGATCGTAGTAATGGTTTTCGAGATATTGGTAGAGTAAATTTTTAAAAATTGTAATGGTACCTTAGTAAACTACCATTTCGAACAGAGCGTTTGAGTCCAAAATTTAAGGGTTTTTTAAAATTCATAAAAGAGTATTAGATATAAAATTTTAGCTTGATCGTAGCAATAGTTTTCGAGATATTGGTAGAGTTAATTTTTTAAAACTGCAATGGTACCTTAGTAAACTACCATTTCTTACAGAGCGATTCAGACCAAACATTAAGGGTTTTTTAAAACTCATAAAAGAGTAATAGATATCAAATATGATGGGTGATATTTCTATAACGTACTTTTATCTGTATATTGTGTTTGTATATTTTAAAAGGTTTTATAATTTGTAATGTAAGTGAACAAAAACAATATTTAATTTTGTATCTTGGTCGATAAACAAATATTATATATGATTAATAAAATATGTTCTATTTACATTTGTTACGTTCTTTTTTTTGTAATTTTAACCTACAGGTCTTTTACGTAGAACGGTTTATTATCATCAGATGCAAACGAAAAGTAATTTTAGCATACTCATGAAATTTACACTTGCAGCTAGCGGCAATAAACTGTTTGACGGGAAATAATATTTGAATATTCATTATTCGAAACAAAATTGTATCTAACATCTGAAATTCAAAAATTTCTATTCGGATAATAAAAAAATTGACTCTTTATCATTGCTTTCCGATATCATTTAGTGAGTTCAGGAAGCAAGCTCGGAGCGTTCGAGAAAAGGTCTAAACGCGTTTATTCGAGCGGTCTGGAGTTAAACAGTGTGACTCGGAACACTCCGCGTTTGCTTCCCGAACCCGCTGTGTTAATATGACACCAGGCGAAAAATTAAAGTAAATTGTATAAAAAGTATTAAAAGAACACGACACATTTCTAAAAACAAATATTTCTGATGATTCTTATACACTGAATTTTTTTTTTTTTTATATACTACATTACACACTTAATATAATATAAACCATAAATTTCGCGACAAATCGGTTAGAAAGAACTGCTGTGCATCATAATTTACATTAATTCTTTTCCTCCATAGGAAATATAGGTTTTCAATATATTTTTAGAAGTTGTTCGATATAATCTAACTTTTTTTGACAGTTTACGAATTGGCAACAAGGTGAGTTTGTCAACTGTGACGTCATTTCAAAGTTACGGTAAATGGACTTTATTAATTTTTTATATATTTGTTATTTATTTAAGGTTAATATTTTTTAGATCAGTAATTTTTTTAAAACTGACGGGATTGTATTCCCTTTTTTGTAAATATTTAATTTAAAGGCATGTCAATAAACGAGCAGTTATAAAATTTAAACCTTAAATAAATTTATCAAATTTTGTTAGTAGGGATATAAATTTAAGATCCCAGCGCCACGGTGGTCATATTTTAATAAATGTTCATTCGATCACGCACGGTGATAAATAAGGGATTAAAATGTGGTGCAACGAAAACCAAAAAAACACGAATTACTAAACAGGAAATTCTAAAAAGACTTGTGGCTGCAGTTTACTATAGGCTAATTAGTAACTATGTTGAAACTAATAAAAAATTGATGTAAAGTGTGAATTTTCACATATTTCAGTGTTTCTTAGTTTCTTTCACTTGTTAGGCGAGAGACCTACCTGAAAAAAATTGAATTGTTGACAACGATTTAAAAAAATTATCTTACTTGGATACTCTACTTTTCCTTTCTTTGTTTTGTTGACACTGTGTTATTTCTAAAGTTAATAAAACTAATATCAGAATATATATTGGAGACATTTTCTTTTATTATTATATTTATATAAGTATATTATTATCACATATTTATATTATAACAAACTAAAATGATGCTGTCTATATATAATTTAGAAATATTTTAACTTCTACCCATATTTTGCTTGCCAAATCGAAATGTAAGTCATTATCTACAATATTAAAGATATTTTTGTTTATTTACAGATAAGATTAGATTTTTAAGGCAATCAAATACATATAAAAATATATTTATGTCACCTTAAAAGAATTATTATACATATTGTTTTTAGGGTTTTGTAGTTATGACCAAAAAACCCTTATACCGTGGCATTTTGTCGTCTGTCTGTCTGTTCGGTAAAAATTGTAGCCAAACGGTTATTTAGATAACCTGGATCGCTAAATCTCGTTATTTTGGTGATTTTTTAGTGTATTACTGACTTTTAGAAACTTGGTTATATTGTAAAAAAGGCTTTACAGTTTTGGGTTACGTTTGTATTATTTTAGGTTAGTATTAAATTACAAAAGATTTAAGATGTTACTATTCAAAATGAAATATGACAAATGGTATTTTTTAAATGACATATTTATAATCTAACTTTTCAAATTATTTTTCTGTAATACCAACATGACTGATAGAGTCGGATAGTTATGATTTATTTTTTTTATTTTTTATTATATTCCTCTTGTTGCATATAACATAAAAAACAGTTTTGCATTTTTTTTTTAATTTGAAGGCTTAAAAAAATCATAAATGTATGTAGCGCGCGAAAACCACGTGTGACGTCATACTCTACTTAAGTGTACTGCGTAAAGCCTACCCAGTGTACCCTTACACAGTCTGTCGTGAACTTATTTACTTGTACAACTTTTATAGATTGTGTAAAGTTATAGTGATTTTAATTAAAATAAAGTTTAATTCTATAAAAACAATTTATACATGTTTACCGAATTAAATTTTATATTAAAATATTAAGGTGACCATTCGTACTGGTTTTACCAGTACTGTACTGTTTTTTTGGTCATTGGTCCTGGTTAGTCGTGAAATATAACCAGTACAGTTTAGGGACACAAAATCAAAAATTGTTAATTTTTCAAAAGATCGAGTAATCGTTCCATCTTTCAGTACGCGCGTAAATTTAAACACAAAATACGGCTCAGCAGTGTAGCGGCCTTTTCAAATGTACCTTCTTAATCTGCAATATAAATAAAAGTAGTACATTTTATTTTTTCACTTAAAGGCAAAAAAACTAAGCTTACTCTCCAATATTTTTTAAATATATATTCTACGATATTCCACTTTTCTTCATGCTGAATGAACAGGCGCGCTCCTTGAAAAATTAACTGATAAGGGGTCTATTTCTAAAAAATATCCGATAAATAATATAAAATTTATTATTGCCTCTTTACGGGGAGGGGTGGTCTTATATGTTAATTACATTTTGAGTATGATTTGTTTTTTATCAACAAAAGAGATGATTTTATTTTCAGTAGCTTAGTTTTTATTAAGTATATGATTTTTTAGTTCCTGGGGGGGGGGGTTCAGGACCCAAGGACCCCTCTCCTATTGCACGCGCCTGTACTTGAGCTATTTGAAATGTCCTGGTTTTATATTTAACAAAAATGGTCACCTTAAAATATATAACCTATATTGCTGTATTTCAATTATGCCTCTAACGTTTTGTAACTTCATGTAAACAATGTAGTAAAATTCTGACATATAAATTACATAAATATTTACATTTTACAGAGTTGCAGCGTTTATTGTACATAAAGTTATAGAATACATAAATGGTTATTACAAGTCTATTTTGACACCACGTATTTCTTCAGCACTGTAGCATTCATTATTTTTCATATATTCCATGAGCATAAAAGCATCGATGTTGGGTAAATTATCACTCTGAGCCCAAACAAAATCTTTATCTGCCATTTTAATAATAAATGCGTGAAAAATTGTTTAAAAACAAATACAAAACTCTCGAACAATACAATATACACACGTAAAGATTATGTTGTAGTCTGGGCTGTCTGCTGGGGTTTGACGTCATGCTCAGTCGTATTTCCTCGGAAACCTTCGCGCTGTGGTCGGCTTATTTCAAATTTACAATATTTTAATTAAAAAATTTGGCTGTAATATTAATTAAAATGTGATTTTTGTTTTGTTAGGTGACATAACTAACATTAACATATAAAAAAAATGTAGTTTTAAGGAAATATAAATTTTATGCGTATCCCCTATTGTCCTGTATCAATTACTATTAAATTTGGGCAGGCGTTTTATCAAACTTATCAAAATTATGATTAATATTCTTATTGAATCCTGTTTGTTGATAATTTGCATTTGTACTAGATGCTCTCTTATGATTCAAATTGTCGTACTGATCTAAAAAAAAAAATAAATAAAAAAATAAATTAAGTAAATAAAACTAAATATTGCTTGTTTTACCATTATTATCCCTTATTTCTTCATAGTGATTCAAATTTGGATTTAAATTATTTAAAGGATGAAGTTCCAAACTTTCTGCAGTATCTAAAAAATACGAAACATCAGCAAGAATTTAATATGTACTGTGGTGGCTGTGGTTTATAGCTGATCAAATATAATTTCTTATTACCAATTTCCGCCGGGTTTAAAATATTTGTTTAGTATTTTTACAATATCATTTATTTTACAAGTTTTATATTTTACAAATAGTGATAGTGTTCTTTGACTTAAGAGATTATTTTTACCCCAAAAAAGTCATAAACCATCTGGTGACTACGACAACTGATCCCTCTATGTTAATAACACTAACCAGTTACCGATATAGTACAGGGTCAGTAGGGAGGAATGGACCGAACTTCAGGAATGTATTGTACATGTAAAAATTGATGTGAAGTGTGAATTTTCACACATTTCAGGGTTTCGCAAGTGAATGATGATTATTTGGGATGCCAAAACAAATTTTATGTTAAAATATTTTTTTATTAATTTTAATTCGAATGCCTAATACCATTAGTTGGGTTTCTAAATATTTGCAGTATTTTTTTTTTTTTTTTATTTAGCAAGGTTGTTTAAGTCATAGTCTGATTTGGTATACATTCAAACATAGAATTAAATTATAATATCAACACTTCCCACTGGTTATTAAATTAACGCTTTTAAAAATTAAATGCAACATTTCCCAAAATATAACTAGAATTTTGACAAAATAATTTAAACAAAATAAAAATGCAAAAAAAAAAACAGAAAATATAAAAATTGACGGGAATTGAACAGTAGTTTGCAACTTACGAACCAAGAACGTTACCACTGGACTACGGATGTTCACTCGTTTGCTGTGTTAAATAGCGGATTAAATATTTTACATATTTTAGTTAAAAACACAAAAAATACGTTATTTTCCGAAAACATAATCTGATCAAAAATTCCTGTTGCACTATTCCGGTTCACACCAATGTACAGTGGGTGGCCAAATTATTAGGGACAGTGCAGATTTTTTGTAATTTTCAAATGAATTTAATGAGGAAATAAGTGGCTTTGGGTCTCGTATTTATTTTTATTCATTAGAGTGCTTTATTTAGAATATAAAACGACATAATTGCTTATTCATAATCATTTATTTTTGTATAAAAAGTGTTAATTTAACAAATTAAGTAAAATTGCTGCGATTGCGGCTTCAAGGCGTTTGGGCATGCTTTCTATGCAGACTTTTGCGTTGTGTCGGAGATTGGAGATTGTGATGCCACTCTCTGATAAAGGTTTCTATAAATTGCCGCTTGGTGGTGATAATTTCCTTGGCGATCTCCCGCTTTTTAAAATAATAATAATACCAGCAACAAGAATATAGAAGAAAAATGATTCAAAAACAATTTATTTTCTCACAAAATGCATTTAAACTTGAAAATTACAAGAGGGGTGTGCTGTCCCTAATAATTTGGCCACCCACTGTACATTACTCAGAATTTTTTCAGATTTTTAGTTTAAACCATCTGGGCTACAAGGGTGTGGGACAATTTTTTTTTTGCACAATTTTGGCAAAAATAGCGTTAAAATAATTTATTTTGCAAAAATAAAATTTTGATCGTTAATCTACGTACTAAGGGCTTTCATTTAATACCCTACACAGAATTGTAAATTTTTTTTTTTTCGATGAGCATATATTTGTTTATATTTTTAAGGGGATATGTTTTTTAGATGTTTTAGTATTTTTCCTATGTGCGGGTTAAAGAGTTGTATAAGCATGCCAAATTTCAACTCTGTAGGTTTAGCAGTTTGGCTACAATTTTTACCGAACAGACAGACAGACAGACAGACGACAAAATGACGGTATAACGGTTTTTTGGTCA
This sequence comes from Liopterus haemorrhoidalis, assembly GCA_963971575.1. Taxonomy (NCBI): domain Eukaryota; kingdom Metazoa; phylum Arthropoda; class Insecta; order Coleoptera; family Dytiscidae; genus Liopterus; species Liopterus haemorrhoidalis. Next base: position 11,060,409 of record OZ020615.1, read on the forward strand.
TACCTACAAAACCCTAAAAAAGAAAAATCATATTCCTTTGAATCTTCTATTAAATATTTTTTAGTACAAGCTATAGCTTCAAGTATTTTTTTTTATTTGCAATTTTATTAATAATATTTAAAATAAATTTTATAAGAGAATTATTAAAAGTAAATAATTGTTTTAATAATATTAATCAATTCAACTTTATTATTAAAAATAGGTGCTGCATCATTTCATTTTTGATTTCCAGAAATTATTGAAGGCACCAAACACTTCTTCTATCAATCCATGACTTAATACATCAGTTCTTTTATGTTCAACTTTTTTTTCTTTTTAGAAATAGTTAAAATTATTACAGCTGCTGCGACCTTTCTATATTGCGACGACATCTTGACTACTCTCTACAACTAATCAAGTGGATACAGGTTTGAGAGTTCTCGCGAGAGCCTTCTTGGCGAGAAGCTCGCCGGGTGCTCTCGATAGTAAATCCGATCGAAATCAACTCTCTAGTGGACAACCCCTAGAGTAGCTATCGAGATTTACTCTCGCGAGTAATCTCAAATGGAAAGGCACCTTTAGACCTATGTTAAAATAGCAGAGGGTTTAATTCGTTGCTAAGTTTAACATTGCTTTCAGGAAAGCACAACGGTACTTGACAATGAAGTTAAAATTTAACAGAGTTGCTAAAATTTAACATTGCTTTATGAAACCGGGTATAACACTGGCATATTTTATTTAAAATTCTGCAGACATAATAATCCCACATTTTTAAATTGTTTAAGTATTTGAGATATCCAGAGTAGTTGCAATTAGTTGTAAAAAATAAAGAAGAACAAAATATAAAAATTCCTACTTCAGAATAAGTAACTTACCTTCATTTTGAATTGGTCTCTTTTTCTTATAACTATATACAAATACCAATAGTATTACTAAAATAACTACTCCCACAATGACGTAAACTATAATTAATAAAGTAGATTTGATATCTTCTCTAATGGATTGAATTATATTTTGTAGCAGTGGTTCACAATGTCCAGTTTCAAAATTACAATTGTCATTTCCACAATTACATATTCCAGTGCAATTGTTACCAAAGAAGCCTTTAGAACAGTTTGCAGAACATGTTTTTCCAATCCAACCTGGTTTGCAAGTACAAGTTCCAGTTATCTTATTACAAAATGCATTATGATTACATTCACATTTTTCGCTACAGTTGTTTCCAAATGTGCCTTCATCGCATAATGTTGAGCACTAAAACAAAAAGTTTATAATATTGTCAAATATATGAAATAATTTAAATATAATTCTAAATTCATTTAAATACACATTCCTAAATACAACTCTGTTAATTTACAAATTAATAATTATCAGACTATCAATAATTATCACAACTTCAGGTCAACCACTTAGATAGATTTAAGAACTGCACAATGAATCTACTCTAAAACAAATGTATTTTTTTTCACTATTATGTAATGTAATGTATAATATTATGTAGGTACATTTATCATTATTATTATTATTATTATTTGTTTATTTAATTTTTTTTTTTGCTTTTATATGTTAGCAGCTGTCACAGACAATGATAATTAAGTTCAAATGTATAAAATCTGTGCCACACTGTAATTGGGTTTTACCTGTTGTGTGGCCAAACCTGTATAAATAAAATAAAATAAAATAAAATAAAAATAAACCACATCTTAGGAATAACTTAATTTCTTAATTAACTTTGTGAATACTACTTAATTTTCAAGGACAAATTTACTGACAAAAAGTACTGTAACGAACCGTTTCGTCCGCCAGAAATTTCACAAACACCCGTCGAAAGAATTCCTTTGAAAGGCATTTATTTGGGATTTTTAAAAAGGGCATATTTTTGAGAATTCAGATAATAAAATTTCAGAAATTTTACGTTTACAAACCATAACTTTAAAATATTTTTTTAAAGTTTATTGTTCAAGGAGACTTTTGTTCAAAGTTATTATCTAATAACTTTGACAATTCCTTGAACAACACTAAACCCTTTTTCCACGAAATGCCTAAAAATGACTTATAAAAAGACGTCTCTCTGACGAGGAGACAGTACTCGGTTCGGTTAGAGTAAAGAAGTAATTTGTTAAATTGTTAGAGGCACTGCGTCGACATTTCTGGTGGTCTATTCGATTCTGTTTGTTTTATTTTATTCATTATTTTAAATACATTTTAATCTTTCAAACTAAACTTTTTGTAAATATTATTATAATAAATTTAATTCATTAATTTTAAACAGTCTTAACGTGTGTAAACCTTCACCTTGAAGAACTTAAGTGAACATTTAAGATCCAGACTAATTACAAAATGCCTGATCAGTCGGTTGGTAAGTACAAATACATATCATTTAATTCACATATCGTAATGATGAACCCGGAATAACACTCACGCCTACTACCCGAACTCTTTTTTTAAATTTTTTCTGGACCTAGTTTACATTATATATAGGGATATGCGATACTGAGAAAGTATCGATATTTGGGTGTATCGATAGTAAAAAATATCGATATTTTCAAATATAGAAAGGAAAAATATTTTCTATAAATCGTAAAAAAAAAACATTTTATTCTTATAATAAAAATCTAATTGTTTTAGAACAATAAATAGATTAAAGTAGTATAATTTTAAAAGGATTTTACGTGATTAAAATTGTCACAAAACTTTTCGAAATTTTCCACCCTTGGGCCAACGAGGGCCGCATGCCAATTTTTTACAGGGGTTTTATGACACAAAATTTAATTTTTTTCATCGGCATGCTGCATGAAAGCGCGGAAAATCATATTTTTTTTTTTATAACAAGATCACGTGACCGTTTTCACCCTTTGGGACCCTGCGAATCGCATGCCTATAATTTTTAAGACTTTAAATTTCTTTTGATAAAAAGGCAAGCATTATTGAATCAGAGAAAAACACAAAAATTTTGTGCAAGTGGAAATGAAATGGGAGACCATAAACTGTCATGTGCTCCCGGTCTATTAATATGGTTGTTTTGGTCATACTTACAAAACTCTAAAAACAAATATTTCATTATGAGGCCAAGAATGTATTGGATAGCTTTCCTATGTTTTACACAGGGCTGGCGCTAGGCATGTGCAGCATGTGCAGTGGCACATGGCCTCGCGGCCCAACAGGCCTCGCGCATGGTGCGAACATTATGAACCGCGCGTACTCGCGTACACCAAACTCCCATCTAAATTGTATATGTAGTTTTCGAGTACGCTGAAATTAGAAAGAAGAAAACGAGTGGGGTGCTTTGCATCAGCTGTGAAGCGCTGTGATTCCCCGAATACGAGAGAAAATCACACAGCGAAAAGTTGTTATTGATAGATGCCATAGAAAAAAATAGTGTAACATTCACCAAATGTATCCCTCATTAAAATATATACATTTGAAACATTATAGGAGTATCTAATATGTAAACATAGCGTGGTAGCGGACAGCACCAGGTAAGGAAAATTACATTTTGACTGATGAATCTCGACCATTCCGTCATTTTGCGTGGTCCATCATTATTGAACAAGCCCTTTTTGACCACCGCGTCAATATATTTCAATATTTTTCTTCTCAATTTCGAACATGGCCTCGCATATGGCTTCGCGCCTACCCTGGCACATGACCTCGCAAATTCTAGCGCCGGCCCTGGTTTTACATTTGGTATTACTTACATCTACACCATGATATCCAGGTTTACAAGTACAAACTCCTGTTACGTGATGACACAGTCCATGAATACAACTACAATTGTTCTTACATCCTTCTCCCCAGGAGTGATTAGAACACTTGTCACTGCAGCGTTCTCCTGTGTATCCAGGTAAGCACAGACATGATCCATTTATATGATGACAAATTGAATTATCCGGGCAATCACATAGTTTAGAACAATGTACACCCCATGTATTATTAGGACATTGCTTATTACAATCAAAGTCAAACCATCCTGCATCGCAAGAACAATTTCCAAAAACTGGATCACATCTAGCATTCAGTTTACAGTTACATATTTTAGAACAATTTTCACCATATTTGCCTGGCGGACAGGGTTCTTCACACTAAAATTATGAAAAATTAACAAACTATTATACTCTGTCCAATTTTTTTTCTGTAGAAAAGCATTGAAATAAAAAAAAATGTTTTCTTATAATATTAATGATTTACTGAATAATATTAATATCAAAAGTAAATTAATAGCTTATGCTGACGATATGGCCCTATTTACTGATAAAATGCGTGGCGGAGCATGATCTAAAAGAAATCAAAACCTGGCTCGATCTAAATGTGCTTTCTTTAAATTACAGCAAAACATATTTTATGCCATTCTCAATCTACAAAAATACGTAACCCGAATTCGATCACATTCTATTGCATGAAAATATTTATTCAATGGACGGTAATTGCAATTGTAACATAATAAATAAAACTATTACCACAAAATATCTCGGACTAATGACTTTCGGTGGGACGCACATACAGAAAAATTAGGCTGCAACTTAAGGAAAACATTTTATTTATTTAAAAAATTAAGAGAAATTTTACTAATAAAAGTTCTCTATCATTTTTATTACGCGCTGGTTCAGTCGATTGTTTCTTACGGAATAATAGCATGGGGAGGAGCAGCAGAAACTTACTTGAACAAAATTAAAACCAACAAAAAGATAATAATAAAAATAATGCTTCAAAAAAATGCTCTATACCGAACGGTTAAACTCGGCAAATTTAATGGAAGTATCCCAATTATATATTTTGTCAATAATCAGATATTTAAAAAAAAAAATCAACAGATGTTACTAACTTAAATCATACATATAACATAAGAAATAGGTTACAAGCAGGTGTAAAAAAGGTATCTAAAACTACCGGACTACGTGGCTTTTTATATCACATGCCTAAAATATACAATGCATTTCAAAAATTTATTAATGAGAATACTGAAAATATAACTTTTAACTACAACTACTCCGTCTGGACAAAGAAATTTTGTAAAAAATTAACTAGAATTGAATTCACTAATATTTTAAATAAGCTATAATTTCTAACTATTAAAGAGCAATACATAAAAACAGTTTTAAAAGTAACTGATACGCCCTTTCAACAATAAAAAATATATATAAAGCCACACACAGACTGTTACAGTTCTATGTGGCAGTAGCCCTGTACCGACATGCCACTGATTCAAACACTTCTTAAATTTAAGTAGGGCATTAATTGTAAATTTTCTTTAAAATATATGTATATGTAAGTATGTATATGCGAATTTGTATATACACATGTGCGTATTTATGCAAGTGTATACCGACAGGTTTACATGGGTTTTAACCCCGACACATCCTCCTAGAATAAAAATTTTGAGATGCCTTATATCCTATGTTCGAATACTGGTTTTATTCTATCATGGTACCAAATTATGTGAAAACGTACCCAGTCATTTATTTATTTATTTTACATTTTAAGTACACAAACAGGACGAACCCACAGCACTGTTCAAGAATTTGTTTAACAATCACGTGCGTAAAGTTTACATTACACGATACTACAAGACTACAACGATTTTATTTTTGATTTGAAAAATTTTAACACTTGAACTATTATATATTGAATTGAAAAAATCGCCACAGTCATGTACAAATAAAAGTATTACAATAAGTTAGTTATATAATACAACAATTTAAACAGAAGCAACTGGAGTTAGACTGAACTTGAATCCAAATGTTGTAATATAATTTTACAATGTCATTTAAATTTAATTAATGTGTAATTTGAAATGTCATCATTATTAAAGATATTGTTGAATGTGGAAAACATCTTTTCAATAGGTGAATTGGAAAATATATTATTATTAGTTTTGGAAACGAAAAACGAATGTTGTTTGCGGACATTATAAGACGGAACTAAAAAAGTGAACAACATTAACAGATCAATGCAGTCTATAATACTGTTGCAAATTTTATATAATGTAACCATATCCGACAATTGCGACGATTCCTTAGTGGCAACATATTTAGTTCAAGTAGAGTTGAACTGTAGTCAGTAAGCCGAGGTTTTTCTTTAAATAGAATGTATTTCACGGCTTTAATTTGTACGTTTTCTAACTTATTAATGTATTTGTCATATATAGGATTCCATACGATGGAGCAGTAATAGAGAATGCTAGAAACATGGGCGAAATATACGGTCTTGATGGGCTACGCAGATCAGAAGACATATTTGCGTGAATGTCGGACAGACACACAAAAGTTATTCTTTTTGCGGATATTGTTTTATAATCGTCTGAAACATGTAGAAACTAATTATGAGACCAAAAAAAAAAATAAATAAATAAATAAACAGCTATAGCCCCCAATTTTATTGGGTAACCAGACAACTGGGGCCGTAGGACCATTCGGGCCGTTCACAATTGTGGCTTTTCACAACTGGGGCCATTAACAACTCTGGCCATTAACACTGGGGCGATGGACAATTCGGGCCGTTCACAATGGGGGCTTTTGACAACTGGGGCCATAACTATAAGAGCTAGAGTCTTCTTTTGTTTAAAATAAAAAAATAATTATTTTACAAGTTGGCATAAATTAAATTGCGAGTTCTTTTGAAAAAAAAAAAAATATTTTACTGGTTTGATTAAGTACATTTTGGTGGGAATTAGAATAAATAAAAAAATTGTATTTTTAGGGTTGGCTTAAGTAAATTTTCATGTTCATTTGATTAAAAAGAAATTTTATTTTAAGGGTTAGATTAAGTAAAATTTAGTGCTCTTTTGACTATATAAATAAAACATGTATTTTAAGGGTTGGCTTAAGTAAATTTAAGTGTTCTTTTGAATAAATAAATAAAAATATTATTTAATTTTAGAAGTAAATATTTTGTAACTAAATTTAATTAATATGAGTCAACTACGAGAAAATTCAACTATTTGGTTTTCCTAGATTTTTTTTTTATGTATGATAGTATTTTTTTGTACATAGGTATTTTATGTATCTCGTTTATATAAAACGGGCAAAATAATCTAGATAAACATAATAAAAATTAAAAATTGATAATACCTATCATGGCTCTAATGTGACTAAATTTTCAAATACATAATCTTCATAATATTTGCTGCTTTGAGATTCTCGCCGATCGTAAAATTTTATTAGAATATTATCTTCGAATGTACGTGTATATAAACATTTTCTGTTGGTTCAGAATTTAATGAGTGCGCGGAATATATAGTCAAAAGAGCACCAAATTTTACTTAATATAACTTTTAAAATACAATTTCTTTTTAATCAAATGAACACGAAAATTTACTTAAGCCAACCCTTAAAATACAATTTTTTTATTTATTCTAATTCCCACCAAAATGTACTTAATCAAACCATTAAAATACATATATTTTTTTTTTTCAAAAGAACACGCAATTTAATTTATGCCAACTAGTAGAATAATTATTTTTTTATTTTAAACAAAAGAAGACTCTAGCTCTTATAGTTATGGCCCCAGTTGTCAAAAGCCCCAGTTGTGAACGGCCCGAATTGTCCATCGCCCCAGTTGTTAATGGTCCCAGTTGTGAAAAGCCCCAATTTTACAAATAATTGGTAACAATTATATAAATAAATTAGTTTTACATAATTGTAACGAGAGAGCAAAAAAAAAAACTATTTATTTAGGGGTACGTAATTTACAAAATATATCTCAGATGTTAAATAAATTATTTAATTCAAAACTTGTTAATTTCTTAATCCAAATTTTTGCTTGCTTTATGAAGGCTTCCCAGTGATATTTAAGTTGATCTTGTATTTGGTGAAATATGTTTTTAAATTGTAAATTTTGGGCTTAAAGTAAGTAAAACACCTCTGACCAAAAAACAAAGCAGAAGGCATACACCGTATACCCTCCACTACAGCCCTATGTGTAACATCAACAGATTTGATTGCAAATAAATCACTTACCAATTGTCCTGTCCATCCAGGTGGACAGTTACAGTGACCTGTATAACGATCACAGGTATTATTACATTTACAATTTTCTGTGCAATTTTCTCCCCATTTTCCATCAATACATTTATCACATTTTTCACCCAAAAATCTACCTGTTGGGCATTTTTCTTCACAGTAATTTCCTATCCATCCCTGAGGACAGCTACATTTTCCATTAACATTATTACAGCGTCCATTATTTTTACAAAGGCAAACTTCTTGGCAGTTTTGTCCCCAATATCCTGTTTTGCAAACTACAAAAATAACATAACTAAGAAAAAGAATTATTATTATATAAATAATATTGATATGAATTTTCACACTTTTCAGGGATTTGTAGGTATTTAATAAATGATAACAAATTGTGGGTACATTGCTATTAAAAATCATAACTTTTGATAACTTTTGAAAAAATAAACCACGTGTTTCCGTCTAGAAACTTACAAGTATACTTGAGATGTGCTTGCATCAGCTATAACTACCCACTTCACCAGTCAGTCAGATAAATATTGTAAGCATGGCGTTGAAAAAAATTCGATAACTATTACGGTTTACATTATATTTTTAGATTAACCCCGTGGATTAAAGGATGTGGAACAAGAGTTTTTTCTTTGCAAAAAATTTCATAATTTCCAGAAAATGTTGCACTATTCCGGTTGAGACAAAATTTTGCGAAGAACTGAAATTAGTTATCGTTATCGTACTTGGCGGGCTACAAAGAGGTGCTGTGGGTCAAAATGATTTAAATTTTATAAAGAATACGTGAGCCAAATGGCATTCCATTATTATCAAGTGCAGTGTCTTTCGAAGTAGACTATATGTTTATTCCACCTTAGATGACTGTCGAAAGTGATACCTAGATATTTGCCAACTTCAGCAGTTACACGAAATTATATTGCAATCCTAATAAGACTAATATATTGAGGTTGGGCTGTTTATTTTGTTTTAAGGAATAGACTATAAAAAGTATTTTTTGAAATTATAAACTAGTTTATTTAATTGAAGCCAATCATTTATAATATTTAGGTCAGATTCTACGAATTTATGAGCTTCTTTCCAGTTTAAAACTTTTATAACAAGATATTCTGAGCTTTCTAACTTAACTCCAATAGAGTTAAACTTAAGAAAAAAAAAACACATCGAGCAGTGAATTTAGAGATCATCAAGGATTTAAAAGTAACCAACTTACCATTATCACAACCTTTGTCTCTATATCCTGTTTTACAAGTACATGTATCCGGTTCGGTGCAATTGCCATTGACACAGTATTGACAATATGGCTCACAAATGCCACTAATATTATGATAACCATCACAACAATCATCTATTAGTCTCATCTTTTCTATTTGATGTATATGGTACGATATTTTAGTTTTAATAACATTTTTTGTGCACCTTAATTTCCATGTCATACACCAGTTAGTCTCCTTCTCTAAATACGTTTCGATTTTTGAAATTTGAACGGTTTGAAAATAACTGAAATAAAACTAACATAAAATAATAGTATTTTAGCTCCACTGGCCTCTAAACAGGGTCTATTCTGTATCTTTTGTTGTTAAAAAGATTAAAAATGATGGTTAAAAAGTAACATTTGTGATGCGGGGGTAGTTTTCTGACTCCTCCTCCACTCTCAACCCTGGGAGTGGGGGAGGTTACCTACTCTACATTTAATAATGCATGGTTTATTAAATAAATACTTTTAATATCTAAATAATATTATTTCATCTTTTCACTAAAACATTTAAGGGATTTGATCAAATCACTTACTTTCTCTAGGGAAATCACCCCAAAGAGTTATAATTTTAACATCTTCTGTGAATTGATCATCTAGCTTAGGGATTTGATCAAATCTCCGTTTTCATCATTTCCCTGCGACATTTTTGCTAATTTTTATAGAAACATGATAATTTTGAATACTGTGCAGGGACGTAGCCAGGATTTCAGCTTGGGGGGGGGGGGGCAAAAATAACAAAATATTCTAAATTGGTCGGTACGACTTTAATCACATGGCTTGGGTAGAAAATAACAGCGTTCTAGGTCAGGGGTCGGCAACCTTTCAGTGACAAAGAGCCAAATCTATATTGAAAAAAAAACACAATAACATGGAAGAGCCGCTAAAAAATATATGCTATATTTAAGAAAAAAACGTAAAAATTGTTTTAAAATAATCAAGTATTACAATAAATTAATATTTACTTATACATTTAGTTTGTGATACCTATTGTAGTTGCCAGTATGTTACAATATAATTTTTTAATGGGACGATTGCTCCTGTATAGTTTTCTATAAGACTTCAATATTTGGTGAATATTCAGTAATCTTTAACTTAAGGCAGCACTCTAGTTTCAGGTCAGTAAGATTACTTCTTAACTTACTCTTTATTAATTTTATATGTGAAAAGATTTGCTTACAGTAATATGTGGATCCGAAAATTGTCAGTAGCCCAAAAGCATAATTGTTTAAAAGATTGAACGATTCTGGAAGACGGTTCCAAGCTTCGAAAAGAACTTTATCTACATTTTGAAGATTGCGAATTTCGGTCCACTTATGCTGGGAAGATAAAATTCAGTTTTTTCTTTCTAAATTTTCCAGTTCAGAATTAAGTTTTAAGAATATATAATTCCATAAACCTTTGGATTTCAAATCCACTAATTGAAGGTGATTGTAATTGTTACACAATTGGTTATGTCAAAAAAGCTAGTGTAGCTTTATATTTTCTAAACTCTTTAAATCTATCTCGAAAAGCTTCTTTCATGTTAACAATAGTTTGTGCAAAAAAAAAATTGCATTAATAACATGTTTTTGTAAATTAATAAAATGTAAAAATGTTTTTGAACGTAAATCATTCACAAATACAGATAACTTTTTTTCGAAACAAATAACTTCTTCTAAAAGGAAATATGCAGTAACTCGGGGAATTACCGGGCGTGAATTTCACCGTAAAACATTCTGAAAAATACTTCAAAACCTGTATAGTACAGGCAGAAAGTTGAAAATTAAAAAATAGATTATATTAAAATAAAAACCAGCCAATTTTCAAAGAGCCACAAAATTTTCTAAAAGAGCCGCATGAGGCTCCGGAGCCGCAGGTTGCCGACCCCTGTTCTAGATCTTTTGTAGTACAATAAATAATAAAAGTCCGGTAAATTTATAAATTTTCTTCACCTCTGGTGAAGAAAATTTCTAACAACTTAAATTATATTTTAGATAAGGTAAACTATCCTGGGGGGGGGGGGAGCAAATGCCCCCTATGCCCCCCCCCTGGCTACGTCCCTGATACTGTGTATAATAATTCTTAACTCTCGAATCGAACACTGCTCGAATCCGTCTTCCTTTATTTGTCATAACTTGAATTTTAGGGACGCTCAACTTAAAACTGCATCGGGCACCAAGACTCCTACAGTCGACCCTGGCTTTACATAATTATTATTATATAATATACTACTATCTTACTTACGCCTGACGCCTTTCACAAATATGGTCTTCGGAACATTGTGTTAAATAATTGTTTAGTAATATCGTAAATATTAAAAATTTTATGAACGACATTAGTCAGATTTAATTTAAATTGACTTAACAGACATACTATTTTCACATTCTTTATTAATTTAATACTAATAAAAAACACCCATTTTCTATCTTAATATAAAAGATAACTAATAATAAAACAAGAGATTAGATATTTATCAATGCGTTTCAAATCAAAATGTTTTGTATCATTATTTAAAAAACTTAGGAAAAAGTTTAATTATCTTTATACTTTAGCCTCATTCATTATCAAGATATTCAGTGGGATTCTAAAAGTTTGCGTTAAGTCACTACAAGGGTTAACGTTAAATCACGGCGGTTTTTGTCGAATTGCGATTCTGAACGTAAGTTTCCGAGCACATTAACGTTGAAAGTTGGAGTGACTTGACGCCAGATGAATCGCAGCGTTGAGAGGTAGCTTTTACTAACATTAACATATTCTGACCTCTTAATTTCTAGATTCGAAGTTATAATATAATCAGTGGCGCAGCCATGATTTTGTCTTGGGGAAGGCCGAATCAAATTTCGAGGGCACGCGGGCCGTATAGGACCCTCAACCTTATTTTTGTGGCCCCTGAAGCGGTAATCAAAATCACGAGCTTTTTTAGGGGAAAAATATATTTAAAAATGTAAAATATACTCTCTTCCCCTTTTCTGTTTATAAAAAAATGTCAAGAAACCCTTTGGGATATTTAAAGTTCCGTCACTGCTTATCATTTTGTATGTAAAATAAACTGAGACCAAATCAGTTCGACACCCCTGCTGTTGGATATTGATGTGTAATATTTGTTAATAAAAAAAATGTAATTGTTAATCCATGTATCAAAAACTTTCACTTGCTTTTTTCTTCGATAAATATATATTTATTTATATTTTTCGCGGGATATATTTTTGAAGTCTCAATATTTTTCTTACTTATGTTCAGTTCTCTAAATCAGCCGCTTGGCCATAATTTGTACTGAACGAACAGACTCGTGTGAAAGTTATACCGAAGTCAGATTTCCACTTTATCTTATCTGAATCGAGTAATTAGTTGTTTTATCATTTGACTGGGCGAATGTTTTAGTCGATGTGTCAGGGGGAAAAAGGATCAACGCTCCCCTTCATATAATTTGTTGGAGCATATTTGGAAAGTGAATATTTTCACTTGAACAATAACGGCCTCTATCAAGGGTAGGCAATCTTAAAAAAATATTTATTTACCTATACGAAAACAAAAATAATAATAAATAAATAAAAAATGCCAATATTGTTTACAATGAAGTAATTTAAAAATTAACTACTGTTGTGGTTAACAAATTTTATCTTCAATTCTCCGAGCAGCGCCGTGTAATCTGCTGGTCCTGGGAGGTGCCCAGGCCCTTCGCCCCCCCCCCCTTGGCTGCGCCACTGAATATAATTAATCTTTATCAAATACATATTCTACTACAGATTACATAAAAAAAAAGTAGTAAGCAATAAAAATCCTTGCTCATTTGAGTAGTTTTTGTTTGGTTACATAAAATTTGCCACTAAAAATAATGACATTCTTCCAATCTTATTTGTATATTTTTTATGTCCAATTAATATATCTGAACATATTATCAACTCATATTAAATAAAATCTATTAAAGAGATAAAATCTATTAAAGAGAAAAAACTCTATTTTTTGATATTTTATTTTCACATGTCTAGTTATTTTTCGTGGCTACCAACAAAACTGCCACCTTAACATAGCCTACTCAGATAAAGAAACATCATGAATGGATTTTAAGTAAATATTTATTATATATACAATATATGCTTCATAAAATAAGAAAAGAAAATCAAAAAAGCGATGAAAGGGGGGCGCAGATATTCAGAAAATCACTTGAAGAGCGGGGGTCAGAAAATACTTGAAGTGTAGGAAAGGCAGAAAACGTATAACAAACCGTCAGTATTATATAAAAAAAAGTTGGATGTTTATATTTCGCGAGACCCGGAGAAATACGGATCAAACCCGAAACCCGGACACAAACCTGTAAAGCCCGAAATCTCCGGTTCAGATCCAAAGAGGTGGCAACCCTAAAGATGTTGATTCGCTCACATACACGAGTATTTAGTGCATAGTTTTGTAAAACCATGTACTTAACTTTATTTTACAATTAAGGAGTATTTTTGTGGCAATAAATTCAATATTTTTTCACAATTTAATTTATGTTATCAAAATTATTTACAATAATTTTTCGTGTTACTCAAGTGCGGAAAGTTTGTCCGTCGGTTCCACATTTGTTTAGGGACTCAAGAGGAGAAATTGGTGATTATTCAATCCTTCGAGAAAACCACTATCGATAACCACTAATGGTTATCGCCTCTCCGTTTCAACCTATGTTCCCAGGGCGAACATTCCAAATTGTATATGTCTCTTTTTATTCTGGGTTCTCGAACTGCACTCGAGTAACTCGCCTGATTTTAGCCTGCTCACTAATTAGTCTGAGGTTGTTTGACGCGTCTACGGTCACCTTACGCCTCCTTTACATTTATTTTTTCCCGTCACTTGCGGGTGGTCACACGAACCTTTTCGTTGACCTTGTTGACGTCCGACACCCTTCTCATTCGTACCGGAGCGGTGCGTGCGCCGCTCAGACCTTTTAATATGTATAAAATTATGCTTAGGAACTATTTAAAAAATGACGGTGGGTGTATGTAACGTTAAAGGTGGTATTATGTATTGTTATTTTAAAGTGTATGATTGAGCATACTTTCTAAAGGTTATTGTTGTTTAAAAATTGGATATGTTATGGTGTTATGATATGATAGTTTAGTTATTAAGTTTGTATTTGTAAATTAATGTATTTTCTATTGAGCCATGGGCTCTAGTAAATAAAATTATTATTATTAATAGCACCAGGGTCCACCGAGTCTTTTGACTTTCGTCCAGCTTGGTGCATTTTCTTGTCTATTGCATCGATATTATCCTATCCGCGCACCGCGCCATCATCTTTCTGACTTTGTCAGTGGTCTTTCGACGTCGACGCCCGAAGTCGCTTTTTGTGTGTCGTCGTCTAGACCAGAGTTCCGCAACCATTGGGCGCGATCCAATTTTGGGGCGTGGAAATTTAAAAATGGGTCGTGACTTGCGACCACTTCAAAGCATTGACACAACGTTGAGGATTGCATTAACTAAATCAATTGAAGCAAGAATAGAAAATTTGGTGAACGAGAATCAGGAGCAGAAGAGCGATTAGTATGTACTGGTATAAAATTATTACATGTTTATAAAATAAAATTATTGTCCTGAACTTTTTTTCCAACGCACATGAGTCGCCTTATAATTTTGTTATTATTTTTGGGTCGATAGACACCAAAGGTTGCGGAACGCTGGTCTAGACTCCTACACTATCTGGGCTACGAGCGAGTACCACAAATACCTTAAACTCTTCCTTAAAAATAGTCGGTGCAATGTATTTATTTTTTAAGTGTCACTTAAATTTATATTGTACTCAGGCCCGACAAGAGTAAAGGGTAGCTGGGGAAAATTCCCGGGGTCGCCGGGTGTTTGGGGCGTGGCCGTCCATCATTTGTATTTTGGAAGTGAGGACCTATTTTGTGCTCATCACTTGTTTTTTGTATGTGAGGACCTTTTTTTTAGGTAATCAATCATTACTCGGGGCCTTCAAAGAAAGTTTCTCCCCAGAGCCCGCAAAGAAAGTTTCTCCCCGGGGTCCCAGAAGTCCTTTCGGCGGCCCTGATTCTACTGAGTAAAGTGTTTTATTCAAAAGGTTACAACTGGCCCTACGAAATCCAGATTCACGATACCCTTGCCCGGTATTTCTTGTTTATACCTACGAAACACTAAAAACTGTGAAAATTAAAATTCTTTATACTTTGGCCAATTTTATTATTAAAATATATGATTTATAAGATATACTCAGTTAAAATTCATCTATTATTTCGTAAAATCACATTGTGATATGACGAATGAACTCTACGTTGTGGTCTTGAACAATCTAAACTATTATAAGCCGGTACTGAATAACGATCTGTAAAAAAAAAATATTAAAATTCAGTACTTATGTATTTAAAATTTAGATTACCTTCAATTTCTTCATAAACGGATTCTTCTTGATCTGTAACAGGTACAATATCTTCAGAAATATCTTGAGCGTTGTTTCTTATTGGTGGATTTCTGACATCATGTAAATTCGGATTGAACTGATGTCGAATTTCAGCTCTGCCCTGGGATGTCAAATCATATATTCTACCTTGTTGATCCATTATATTTTGACTAGGAATCTGGTTGTATGCTATGGTTGGAGATCTATCGATTATTTGATGGGGTAAGTTATGATAGAGGGAGTCTCTTTCAGATATGTTTCTGTTATAAATATTGCTTCCACGATGAACAATTGGAACTCTGTTTTCAGCACCGTTACTATATGTTTCTTGTATTGTTTCGAATCTATTTGTCGGTTCATTTTGTATGGATCTATCAAAGTGAGTACGGTATACTGATAATTCTGCATCATTATCCACAGAATTTTGTAATGATACAATATTATCCGATCTTGTTTCATTTGCGTTTCCCACTGTTGGATAGGAATAACTAGTATCGAAGTTTTGTACAATTTGTGGTTTTAAAAGCTGAGCTGCTACTGATTCATTGATATATCTTGGATTATTTCGTTCATTTCTTCCTACAGAATATATATTTCAATAACTTTATCTAATACCAAATCTATGAGTAGCGAACAAAACACTAAGGGCTGGTTTCTGAAATCTTAGTAAACTATAAGCAAATGGTCAACTACAGTTACAATATAACAATCCCATAAGTAACCATAGTAACCATTTTCTAACTATTTGGTTATAGTTAACTAAGCTTTCACAAACCGGCCCTAAGTCATGGTTTTGTTTTTATCGATTCCCGTCGAGTTCTTCGAAAACGAGTTCTTCGAAAACTAGTTCTTCGAAAACGAGTTCTTCGAAAACAAGTTCTTCGAAAACGAGTTATTCGAAAATTAATTCTTCAAAAACTAATTCTTCGCAAACGAGTTCTTCGAACGATCAATTCTTCGAATGACCAATTTTTCGAAAAATATTTTTTTACTGACAATTATTTACATATTGTAATGTGCGTGCGTGCGTGCCTGGGTGTGTAGAACAACCAGACCCGTAACTAGTAGCGCAAGAGGCGCAAAGAGCTTGAGAGCGCAAAATTTTTAGTTGCTGTCCTTTTTGTGTCATTAGAGGTGAGGACCTTTTTTTATTCACCACTTGTATTTTGGAGGTGCGGATCTTTTTTTTGCTCATCACTTGTATTTTTTGAAGGTGAGCTAAATTGAATAAACTATACTGTATTTCCAGCATATACTGTATTTTCAGCATTCGAAATAGGGGCGCCAAAATATTCGAAAGGGCGCAACTTGGACACTTGCCACCGGCTCTTAATATCCTCGTTACGACCCTGAGGACAACCCAAAATTTATACGGACATATTGCGAATGCGAGCCCCTTTTTATTTTCGCGAATTTTATTAGAACTGTGCGAAGTATTAGAAGAAAGGAAAATAATAGGCCAGCGATTCCAATATCAAGGCATGGCATTATATTTTCTGATGAATATACCAAAACAGAAAAAAACGAAATTTTCTCCTTTATGATTCCGGAGCTAACCGAAGCTGATCCGAAGATATCCGAAAATTAATTTTTTCCACGCAATTTTGGATATTTTACGCCATTCTAATAATTGGCATAGAGATGGTATTTTTAAAACCGTCCCACCCTTGTTCGAACAACTTTACACAATTCATGGGTTAGAATACAATAGATCAATTCCATTGATGTTTGCTCTACTTCCCAACAAACAACTTATGTTCACTTTTTAAAAAAAAGTAAAAGATTTAGCTGGCCAGTGTAACCCTCAAACTTTCATAACTGATTTTGAAGCTGCTATGATAAACGCATTTTAAAGAGAAATTCCTCTAACAAGACAATACGGTTGCTTTTTTCACTTTAGCCAATGTATTTGGCGTAAAATACATTCTACAGGACTACAACAACTTTTTACTACAATATGTAAGTAATTGTCAGTAAAAAAAATATTTTTCGAAGATTTGGTCATTCGAAGAATTGATCGTTTTCGAAGAATTAGTTTCTGAAGAATTAGTTTTCGAAGAACTCGTTTTCGAAGAACTTGTTTTTGAAGAACTTGTTTTCGAAGAACTCGTTTTCGAAAAACTCGACGGTTACCGTTTTTATCTGCTACTCTAGCTTGTAGTGCAAGAAAAAATTGGTATGTACAGAATTATTTAATACAGTAGGTGCTCGGCTATGTGAACTAATAGAAACCAAGGCTTTTCATAAAATTAAATTGCTCAAATAATCAAAAGTTTGTTTACTAATGGCTGGTTGCTAAAGAACGGGTTAAGTGTTTTACCTCGAGTTATGCCTAATTCGAGTCAAACTTGAGTTATCGTTTTTAGTTGGGTTGAGGGATAACTAAATTTAAAACTAGTGATGCGTTAGATATCAGTGTCCGTATCCGCGGATGATTCGCCAAAAATAAAAATCCGTATCTGGGACCGTATTCGTTTTTTCAAGGCGGATCTTAAACGGATATCATATAGATAAAGTTGACTTAGTTTTCATATGCCTAAGCTTTTGACTAGCATTCATCATTTAATCATTTAATTTTGGGTTATTACTAGCAGTTTATCTTATTACTGTTTATTGTGCAATGTTATTTGCACTGGGTTTCCACTTCCCTGTTTGTTTACCACTGCGTTCTGTTGAAAACAATTTTTTCTAGTGCATATTTTGTGTGTTCTTGCATTATTATTATTTGTAAATTATATGTGATCTTCCGTTAACCGGTTTATCCGAATTATACCTCGTTGCTATTTACTATTTTTTTTTTTCTGCAGCCATATATTGTTCATGTATTTACGCCATATTGTGTATATAATTAATTCAAACTATAATTTATCTTCTAATATTTCATAATGTAATAAAAACTATTTATAATTTTACGCGAGTTACTCAGAGCAGCCCTTCGGCGTTATCGGCGGCAGGTTAGGGCTTCAAGAGGAGAATTTTTGGTTATTAATCCTCCAGAAGCACTGCTTGGCTTTTTCGGACACCTTTATTGGTAGGGTCAACCAACCACTTGTCCAAGTCTTTGGGAACAACCCCCCAGAGTGAAGTACGTCTAAACCCTACCTATCCTTTTATATGTTTGTTAGTATAATATTTCCAAAATTAAATAGTCATTCTTGTTAAGGAGCTTAACAATGCAGTAATGAGTTTATGGCAGTAATCCTAAGACACTTTGCTGTAAACAGAATATAAGAGGTATTTAGGGAATTTTATATTTAAATTAGTTGAAAAAAAATTTTTGGTTGACGAAATGGCAAAAAAAGAACGTTGCAGTATTTTAAGGCTACTGCCATATTATTGTGTTTTAAACCCTATAGAACTAATATGGAGCCAATTGAAAGGTAATGTGCACCGGAAAAATACAACACTGACAGAAAGTGATACTGTAGTACAATTAATTAAAGACGAAACAAGTGCAATAAGTAGTGATTTGTGGAAAAGATGTGTAGAACATGTAATGACAATTTAAACAATTTTCTTTTATAAATCCACCAAATAAATCTTCAATAATTATTAATTTAATTGACAGTGATAGTGACACAAATTCTGATAGTGATATAAACAATGATAATAGTGATAATGATTAATATTTGAATTTTAAATTACCATAAATTGACAAGTTCAAAAAAGAATGATTTTTGTTTGTGCAAATTTCAAGTATTTAATATAGACTATAAAGACTTTAAAACAAAACGATTCTTAAACATGCCTATATTTATAATTCAAATATAGCCAGTCCTAAGTCTGATAAAAATGTGAAGGAGTGTCATGTGAGTATATATAGTTCATTCTAAATAGCGTTTATTTTAAATAATTATTACGGTCCTGACAACTGTTGTTAACAGTTTACTGTCAGTCATTATTGGAATCAGTATGAGAGTGGCCATTTCATTTTGGAAATACTATAATCGTCTGCTCTGGAGTAACATGCCCTTTATCTCGCATTTTACCTGCAATTCTGCTATAATAACGTTGGACACATCGTCTGTAGGAGACTTTAATTTTCTTTAATTTCTTTAACTACTATTATTTTTTCATAAAGTTAATAAATATGCAAAAAAAACCCTTAATGTGCACTAGAAATGTGTCATTGGCGAACGATTTGTCCCAAAAGAACGAATCGTTGCAGTGAATTGATACGACCGAATCTTACTGAATACTGAATACGAGAGTACTGAATACTGAACGAATCTTTAAAAAGATTCGCATTTCCCACCTAATGTGCACACTTGTTTCCCGGCCCTGAAAATTTTCGGGGACCTTTTTCACGTTCAATAGTAAGCTCAGATAAATATCCATACCAAATTTTAAAACTTTCCAAATTATTTCTTTTGTTTGCTGAGCTTCGTTACTTGGGGTATTTCCGATGATTTTGTTTAACTGTTTGTTCAATATTTTTACGATAATCATCACTTTTCATTGTTACATAGAACTCTAGAACTAGTGTTTCTGATTTCTCAATATTTTTCATTTCTCGAAAAATGAAAAATAAGACTTATTTTCTCGAGAAATCTCGAGAAAAATAATTATTAGAATAAATATCTTGTTTTAATGTTGAAAATATTGTAGAGGATAAAAACATGTTAAAATTATAGTCAACTTTAAAGTACTAAAGTATTCATTTAAATAACATTAAAACAAATGGATAACAGGGCTTTAAAAATGATTACGAAAACGGCACGTAATTGCATATTAATTGAAAATACATATGTATAGAGAAATTTTCAAAAAATTAAGAAATTAATAATAACAGTAATAATTATTTTTAAAATAATATTACTTGTAGGTAATCTTTGACATAACAGTTTTAAACTGAACAAAAATTAAATGTAATTGATTATAATAAATAATACACTAAATTAAAATAAAATATTGTAACAATAAATGCTAATTAGCTAAATATCATAAATCGCTTCTTATTTGTTGTCACAGTTGCGTTGCGGGAGACAGAAGACAAATTTTATCAAAATTAAATTATAATTAGTGACTCACTAAACATTACATTTTTTTTAAAATAGTTTTTTAAAAGCACAATGCGTTTAACGTGGCGTCCTGAAAAATTTACATTTCTCGAGAAATGAAAAATGAGAATTATAATTTTTTTCTCGAGAAATTCTCGAGAAAGAATTCTCGAGAAGAAACACTATCTAGAACCTAATATGTTAAATTTTCGCAGTGAACATTTCACTATTCGCGACTGAAAATAACGTTGGCGACGCTGATTACAACAGCTGATGGCGGACGAGAAGAGTATATATCAGAAGTTTTTTCTTAATATTTATCTGTTCAAACAATATTTCGGCAAAAAAGCACTGTATTTAAGTCACTATATTTTAAAATACTTCTTAATTCACATAAACTGCAGCACAACACGCTACAAATATTATCCAAATATACGCTTCTGTTTAATTTAGCCAGTCGCCACCAGATGTCTCACTGCTATTTGCAGTCGCGAATAGTAGATGGTTCATTTAATGAACTATTAGCATAACCGAGCTGCTTCTGTAATTATTTAATTAAATATCTCTGCTCATATCAAATTATTTCATTTTCATTTCATATTAATTGTGTACATGAATATTTATTATTCTTGGACAAAATTGAAACCTTTAATGCTGTCATAAATAAAATTATATATTTACTGTTATCATATACTGCACGTTCACTTGAAAATCTTTTCATTTCATATCCAATAATCGGAAGAGACATAGTACTTTGTCGTACTTCTGTAGAACTTCTTTGCTGATCAGCTAATTGTTCTGAAAATTAAATTTAAGTAATTAATTTTATTCAAAATATGTTGGCTTAATACTTACGCGACTGAGTTTTTCTTTTCATCCAACACATTATAATGAATATAACAATTGCTACAAAAATTAGCAAGAAACCACCGCTCCATAATAATAATTTCCAGTCGTAAACTAATTCTACTTTGTCAGTGTCTATAGAATAACTTAAATTTATGTCGCATAATGTTCCTGTGTAGCCATCATCACATTCGCATGTTCCATTAGGATGGCAGAAAGAATTTATAGAACATTCACATTTGTTTTCACATTTCATTCCATATTTGTCACTGTCGCAAACTTTGTCACTACAGTTTTTTCCTTGCCAGCCAATTGAGCACTTGCATTGTCCAGTATATTTTGAGCAAGATATTTCATTAACACATGTGCAAGTATTTATACAATTTTTTCCAAATTTATTTTCTGGACATTCCTCATCGCACTGCAGACATAATAGAAACAAAAAATTACTGACGTACCAGGTCAGTGATAAAAAATCTGTGAAGTAAATATTTTCATACATTTCAGCATTTCGTAGATATTTAGTAAGTGAAAGAGCGCAACCCGATGTCTAGGACGGAGGTACGCAAACAGAATAGTAAGATCTCACCATCAGCCAGTGGCGGCGTTAGGCGTCGGCGACGTCGGCGGCTGCCGACGGCCTCGCGCTTGAGGGGGCCTCGCAAAATTTTTACAAGTTATTGAAAGTTTAAATACTATTGATTAGATGAGTTACGTCCGTAAGTTAGTAATTATAGTTGAAGGTAATGGGATTCGGACCAGTCAGAAAATAAAAACAAATTTATTAACTTCGCTAACGTTTCGATTTAATTTAAATCTTCATCAGAGCTACATATTTAATAATTATTTTATGTTATATTTTAAATTCCGACAATTTTGTAAAGCTTATTTTAACTACTTGACTTGTTTAATTTGAACACTATCATAATTTTATACATGTAAACTTACCAATTTAATAATTTTATATTTCTATATATCTTTGTAGCTCTGATGAAGATTTAAATTAAATCTAAACGTTAGCGAAGTTAATAAATTTGTATTTATTTTCTGACTGGTCCGAATCCCATTACCTTCAACTATAATTTAAATACTATATATTAATTATGACTTATGATATTTTTACATTTCTCATTTCGCTTTGCTGGACAAAAATATGTTTATTTGTATATTGGTCGGTTTTATCATTGGATTCTATTACTTCGACTTTAAATAAATAACGTTTTCTAAGTATTAATCTTATTCTATATATTGTACATAAAAACTTATAAATTCAACAATTCAAGTTAATTTTTTCAACACAATGATAGACGCAGTCATAGTCGACACTGAATGTCGATTCAAAGCGCTTTATTTATGACATCAATTATTTCAAATTTTTGCCAAAAGAGGACCTTCTCAAGCATTGTAATGATTTAGGTACAATACTTCGGGAAGGTGAAAACAGCGACATAGATCATTTCATACTTTATGAAGAACTGCAAATTTTAAAATCTACTTCACTAGAAAATATAAATGATGCAAAACAACTTATCCAGTACATTTTAGAAAATAATTTTGAAGAAGTACATATATCCAAATCTTTACATAACAATCAGAATCATGCTCACAATTCCAGTAAGTACAGCTTCTGCTGAGAGAAGCTTCTCAAAGTTAAAACTGATGAAGACCTACTTAAGAAGCACGATGAACCAAGAAAGACTATCTGCGTTATCAGTTTTGTCAATTGGAGCTGAAATAGCAGCTGGTGTTAGTTACGACACAATTTTGAAAAGATTCAGTGAGACTAAAAGCAGAAAATATCGCCTTTTTTAATTTGTGTTTGTTCGTGTAATTTTTGTTATTAATTCATAATTAACAATAAAACTCATATGGTACTCATAAATTTTAGTATAATTCAGCTTATTTAATTTAACGTTTATTTGACCTAAAACTTTAAAATCATTAATTTAATTTGATAAACATGAAAATCAATATTTAAGTGTTAAGAACAAATAAGTGTAAATACTTATATTAAAATTAAGTGTATATAAATATGTGTTTAAAATTAATAATAACAGTTATGAGTTGTGTTTATAACTTTATATAAAATATAGTGTTTAGTGGCTAAAAAGTCAAGCCTAGGCTAGAAGACTAGGCCAAATCAAGGTTTGTTTTTACTATCGTTTTTTTTTTTTTTTTTTACTGAGAAATGAAAGGGGCCTCGCAAAGCTAATTTCGCCGACGTCCACGATTGGTCTAGCGCCCCGCTGCAATCAGCTATTGAAAAAAAAAATAAAAAAAATAAAAACCAAGCGAGCAAAATAAAAAACAAACCTTGCTGTTTTTTTTTTTTGTAAACCATCTAAGAATAAATTGTATGAATTGAAACAGTGCAACAGTGGAAACTCAAGGTGCTATTGTGCAGGCTTACCCTGAAAAATTATAGAATTCCCATTCCTGAATGCAAAATTATATTAACCGAAAATTTCTTTTGTTTGTAGTGATATTATCTGTCTCATTTTGTAATACGAAACTAACAGGGAAACTTCATTTTTTATGTTGTATATTTAAAATATCATCTTACGGTGGTAATTCTGAAGTTACACCTTTCAAAATATTTGACAATGTCAATTATGACATTAAATTATATGTCAACTTACTAACACAAATTGTATAAAACACAAATTGACAAGTATTTGAAATATATTTTATACAACCAGAACAGAAATTATGAATAAGCGAAATAAGATGAAATAAATATTTGTATATAATTCAAAATATTAGACATGTCAATCACAAATTTGACATGTCAATTTGGTATCTGACATGTAGTTTTTGAGTGAATATAACCTCAGTATAATGAAACTTCACCAAAAATGTGAAAGCCAGATTTACAAGTTTACATGGTTTCAAAAAAATCTATTTACAGTCTGTTCCAAACGGTTAAGCGGAACTAAATGGGAATTTAGTTCTTTTAGGTTGTCACGAGAAGGGACCTTGCTTGGGTTATTTCATTTTTCATGTTGGGATGTCAAAATTTAAAATTCCAACAATGAAACCATGGAAACGAATGACTTATGTCAAAATTAAATATTTTTTAATGACAAAAAAATAAATAAATGGGAAATTTGTATTAAGAATGACACAAAAAATCAAAATATAAAGAAAATGACATTTTAAAATGATATTAACCTTAACCAAAAATTGTTTATTGTAAGTATGATTTACAAAGCTTAAACAAAACGGCCGAAAGGCACGATTTAAACGATGAAAGTAACTAGATTGCAAAATCTAGTTCCGCTTAACCGTTTGGAACAGACTGTACACCACAACAGTCACCAAAGTAACCAGATTTAGTTTCGTATTACAAATTGAGACAGATTATACAAATATTTTCTTTCACTGTACCTATGGTCTATTTCAAAGTAGAAAAATGTGTGTAAGAAGATAGGAGCTGTTTGTCCTTGCTTCGGATTGGTTTAAATCGTCATCCCTATTACACTGTAAAAATATATTTTTTAGTCCAAGTTGACAGATGTTCAGTGTCGTACATTGGAAATATATATTATTTATATTATTTAATTTTTCTCATATATTTTGTTATTATTTATATATTTAGACTTTTATTTATATTCTTGGCGTAGATTTTATGGAGAAAATTCTCCATGTAATTTGTTTTTACGCAGTTATATATTTTTTAGGTTATCTGACATATAAATATTTTTTGACAGTTCACAAGAAAGAGGACTAATGTGAGGCCAAAAGACAGCCCAGCTGATTGTGCCCAAAGCAGAAGTTATTGATATAATTTTTAGACCTTCATATATACATATATTTTTTATTTTTATTTACAATAATTATTTAAATAAGAAACATTAGCTCTGAAGATATATTGTTTGTTTTATTGCTTTGTTTAAACTCTTTTAGCCAAATCTCTGTTTTTATATATAGTACATAATTTTTAAAATTAATATTTTTTTAACTTTTTCAAATTTCCCATTAAACTGAATTTATGTCGTATAAATAACGTAAGTGTATTATATGCCTTGTTTATTTCAATATCTTATTAACCTTTTTTATATTAAAAAAAAATCACTTGCTAACCCAGTTGCTACGCCCATGCCCTAGGTGTAACTTATTTTAAATTTCCCGCTATACTGTATTTGATCAGTGTAAATCGTACTCGGTTCGAAGCGCTATCTACTTTTTTCTACTTTGAAATAGACCATAATCAAAACATATCACAGAAATAATATTGTTTCACAATGATAATGTAATAAAACAAATATATAACATTTTTTTCAAGAAAGGCTAAATGTGAAGGCTAATTTTTGAAAATGTTTATTAATTTATTAAATAAACTTTAAATAGAAATTGGCGTCTGAAATCATTAACAAATTAGCAAATTGGCATTAATAACTTTTTCTATAAAATCTCCTCTATTATTAATAATTTTTTTCCTGTGCACACTTAACATACCCAAACCGGCTAAACGATCAACCGTCATAGTTAACCTCATATTTGACGTAATAATAATTGAAATAGTAGTGTTAATAGGATCGAGCCAGACCCGGTTTGACTGTATACTTTGTTTATGTAGTTAGCTGTCATCAGTTATCAGTATTTGGGAACCTTTGTTTCTATCTGTATATTCAACATGAAAATGAGCACATCATGTAAACCATATATTACAGAAAAAATAAAGTACAATATCTATCTAGTTATCGGGCCCGTAATGATTGTTTTTCGGGGACTGGAAAGGAATTATTGTCTTCCCGGGCCCGGAGTTATTGTATTACCAGGGCCAGGGCTCTCTCTATACCTTTTACAGTATGATTTCACACTTATCTATATATATAAAAGCAAGTGTCCTGACTGACTGACTCATCACCGCCCAGCCCGAACCCTTGGGCCTAGAAACTTGAAATTTGGAGAGTATATTCCCTCCATGACGTAAGCACCCACTAAGAAGGGATTTTTCGAAATTCAACCCCTAAGGGGCGAAAAGGGGTGAAATGTGATTTCACGGATTCTTTAATATCTCTTCGGGTCGATGGGATATCGACTTAGTTTTTGCTTACAAAGATTACACATACATATGCCGAAAAACTAATTTCAGGATTTTGTCCTAATCAACCCCTAAAGGGGTGAATCTACAATCGGGGTGAATTTTACATCCCGTCGTATTTCCTGTGTTTGTTGAGTTATAAGGTTTCTTTTTGGCACATAGGTGTCTTTTTATAATATCTCGAAATGGTTTTGACAGTTTTTTAAAATTTCACCCCTAAAGGGTGAAAAGGGGTTTCTTCGGACCAATAAAATATCGACTTGGTTTTTTCTTACAAAGATTACTCATACAAATGCCGAAAAACCTATTTCAGGATTTTGTCCTAATCAACTCCTAAAGGGGTGAATCTACAATCGGGGTGAATTTTACATCCCGTCGTATTTCCTGTGTTTGTTGAGTTATAAGGTTTCTTTTTGGCACATAGGTGTATTTTTAAAATACCTCGAAATAATTTTGACAGTTTTTTTAAATTTCACTTTTAAAGGGGTAAATGGGTATTTTTTTATTCGATAGAAGGTTTTTTGGACATAGATACATGAAATTCGCAAAGTATATTCTTTCCATGACGTAAGCACCTACTAATAAGAGATTTTTCGAAGTTGACCTCGAAGGGTCTAAAAAGGGGGTCAAATGTGATTTCAGGGATTCCTCAATATCTCTTAGGACCAATCAGATATCGACTTGGTTTTTACTTACAATGGTTGTCTAAACAAATGTTTAAATAACATAGGAATTCAGAATTTTGTCTTAATTAACCTCTAAATTGAACCCTTCGTATTTCCAGTTTCTTAGTTCCAATCTTTGTTGAGTTATAACACTCATTTTTGATAGAACATCTCTTGGACATAGAGACATGAAATTCGGTAATTATATTCCATCCATGATGTAAGCACCCACTAAGAAGGGGTTTTATGAAATTCCAGCCCTAAGGGATGAAAATGGGATGCAATTTGATTTCAGGGATTCCTCAATATCTCTTAGGACTAATGAGATATAGACTTGATTTTTGCTTAAAAAGGTTACCCATACATTTTTTTTTATTCAGGATTTTTCCCTAATCAACCCCTAAACGGGTGAATCTACATTCGGGTTGAATTATAGAAACCTTTGTATTTCCTGAGTTATAACATTTCATTTTGGTGCATAGGTTTCGATTCAAAATATTTAGAAAGCGTTTTTACAGTTTTTTTTAATTTCATTCCTAACGGGGTAAATTGGTATTGTTATTCGATAGAACGTCCCTTGACATATAGACATTCGGGAAATATATTCCCTCCATGACGTAAGCACCCACTAATATGGAATTTTTCAAAATTCGGTCCCTAAGGGGGTGAAATTGGCTGAAATGTGATTTCACGGATTCCTCAATATCTCTTAGGACCATTGAGATATCGACTTGGTTTTTACTTACAAAGGTTACCCATAAAAATATAAAGTTATGTCAAAATTATACCCTAATCAACCCCTAGAGAAGAATTATAAAACTCTTCGCATTTTCTTCGTTTGTTGAGTTATAATATTCCTTTTAACATATATATGTCTTTCTAAAATGTTTAAAAAGTTTTACAGTTTTTTTTTACTCAGTAGTTCGAGCCCTATATAGTGTAAAAGGGTATAATGTTTTTTCATGGTTTCCTCAATATCTCTTAGGACAGATGAGATATCGACTAGGTTTTTGCTTACAAAGGTTACCCATACACATGTTTAAAAACAAACTGAGGATTTTACACTAATGCGTCCGTCAGTATACCGTAGCGAAGCACGGGTACTCAGCTAGTGAAATATAATTTCACATTAACGAAAACTGAATTCACATACGAAAATTAATTTATCTGGTATGAAATTAATTTCAACAAATGAATCAGATTCAAAGGTTTTTTTATTCCTTATAATATTAAATATACTTTTTAATTATATTACATTTCAATAAGGTCTTCTTCACGCAATGATGCAGCATAATATCGTTCAACATGGTTTGCATATCCAAGAAGATGTTGTTGTGAAATCTCTTGAATTGCCACATTAGCAATGTCTTCCAAAATACGCATTCGAAATTCTGAAATGGTTGGTGCTTGATTGTTAACACGTGTATAGTTCAATATGTCATGCATTCTGCCCTGAATATGTCGTTTTACTGATGATTTAAAGGAACTCCACATCAATTCAATTGGATTAAGTAGGTAAGAGTACGGAGCAAGGCGCACTATTTCTATGTCTTCTCCTGGTCTAAGCACACTCTCAAGATTTGAATGGACAGGTGCGTTATCAATAATAAATGTTGGACGTTGAATTCCTTCATCATCACATGTTCCTATTAACTGACGCAGCCACGCTTTTGCAGTCTTCCGCTCTGTAGGAACCACGTCGGTGCTCAAACGCCAAAACACGTGCGGAACCTACTGCACCAATGCAATGAAGGTTGCTTCCTTTACTTGTCGGTATGACTATTCTTGCTCTATGACCAATTTTTGACCTACCTTCCTTTCTGCGGCAGCATAGGTTGAAATTAGTTTCGTCAATCCAAATTAATGTTCGACCATTCGCTCTGTTTTGCAAAAGTTGGTCAACATAATTTCTTCGCTTTTCTTTATTTTCGTTGGAATTCATATTTCCAATATGTGGCCTAAGAGCTTTGACCGAAAATAATTTACCACCCAGCCAGTTTTTGATAGTGTTATGGCAAACCCGAACTTGGAATTCGTTATTAAAACGATCACATATATTTTTTAATGTTAACGTGCAATCTTCCTCAATCCATCTTACCAATGCGTCTTCAATTATTGGCGTTTTTTTTGTAGACAATTACCACCTTTGTTTTTAGGAAGAACTTGCCCTTTTTTTATCCATTCATAGGCTGTATATTCACACCTAATGCATTTGCTGTTTCTTTCCAATCTTTGTCTTCTTCACAAGCTTTAATAATCCTGGCTCTATCATTTGACGAAATTTTATTATATTTACCACGAGGCATTTTATTAATTGTCATTAAAGTTAGGCCTAGGAGTAATTATTATTATTAGTGTTTTGTTTTTATTGAAGGAAGCTTACTATTCAAAATCAGTTTTCATTTGTGTGAAATCAGTTTTCTTTAATATGCAATTATATTTCATTTGTGTGAAGTCAGTTTTCTTTAATGTGAATTTATATTTCATTTGTGTGAAGTCAGTTTCCTTTAATGTGAAATTATATTTCATTTGTGTAAAATCAGTTTTCGT
This sequence comes from Liopterus haemorrhoidalis, assembly GCA_963971575.1. Lineage (NCBI taxonomy): Eukaryota > Metazoa > Arthropoda > Insecta > Coleoptera > Dytiscidae > Liopterus > Liopterus haemorrhoidalis. The sequence goes on from OZ020615.1 coordinate 11,090,082, forward strand.
TAATGTGAAATTATATTTCATAAGTGTGAAATCATACTGTAAAAGGTATAGACATATCTTTTCCGAAGCCCGAGGTGCTCCAGTATTGCGAGGCTCCTTAATGCAAACTCTAAACCAAGGGTTCTCAACCGGGGTAGAATTCCCCCCTGGGGGTGATTTTTAGGATTTCAAGGAGGGAATTAATCTGCGTATAAATTTCAGTAGTTTTGTGTAAACGAATCATGTATGTGCGTCTGAAGAAGAATTAGTGAAATGGGGACAAATTAGGGTGGTGGACAAATTCGGCTGGTAGATGGTAATGATTATAATTACTTCAATAACATTGTAATCCTTACCAGTTCTCCCATGTATCCTTGAGGACAATCACAGCGTCCTGTGTCCAAACAAGTTGCGCCATTGAAACAGTGACATTCAATATGATTCCCTTTTATTCTATAAAATTGAATAGAATTAAAGTTCATTTCAATTAAGATTGCAATGTGTAAAAATATTTGGAGCTGTTTGGCCTTTCTGATTCTTTTGGCGCAAGAAGGAGTTTCCAATGAATATAATAATACTTGTCAAATTCATAATATTTATATTATTTATTTGAAACTTTAGCTCTGAAGATATGGTGTTAGTGTGATTATTTCTAAAGCCTTTTTAACCAATTCCCTTTATTATATTTTTTTACCTTCTTCAAATTTTCTTTTATACCAAATTTGTGTTGTGTGAATAACATAAATGTATTATTTATCTTATTTAGCAACCAGCATTCTGTTGGCTTCTTACACTTATTAAATACTTAGAAAACCCTGAAATGCTTTAAAATTCACACTTAACATAATTTATTTTCTAATAGAAATATTAATCAAGTAATTCAAATAAACTATAAATTTTACAGTAGTACAATTTTCACCGTAGAGACAGACATAAGTGACGTTATAAGGGTTTTTTGGTGGTCATACCTACAAAACCCTAAAAGCAAGCAAAAAATCCTAATACATACTTTTAGAAATATGAAATATCCAGTGCCGTAACTATGCAGCAAGAACCGGTGCACATACACAGGGCCCCAGGACGAAAAGAGACCGGAAATTCTTCGATGGTAAGACCAATTCCCTTTACGGTTAAGTGCGGAACAGAATGCAACGAGTTCGACAGCGCGTTGACGGCGTGTGAACGGCGCTATCTGTCAGTGTAAAGTTAAAATCGAGCTGTAGTACGCAAGTGCACAGAATGAGCAACGTCTGAACGGCGTTCTACGCCGTTGATATTGAATGTTCGTCAACTTTCTACTTTTGACGCCGTTAAACGTTGACGTAGAACATCTAACCTCAGTTTTTACCGAATGGTAAAGTATTTGTATGTATAAATAACTTGCATACAACATAAACAACATCACACACAAGTCTTCATCATCCATTATAATTTTAATAAAAGAAAGCGCATGTATAAACACAGATATAGGTTCTCACTTGTCACTTTGACGGCGTTAAAAATTATTGCATTGTGTGCAGGCGAAAATTCAACGCCGTTCTCAACGGCGCAAATGCAACGCCGTCCCAAATTACGGCGTGCTGATGGCGTAGCGCGCTGTGCATTCTATTCCAGGTTTTAGCTTTATACGTCACGATATAAATAAGACTGTGGATTATCTTTTATTGCACTTTTTTGCAACTCTGCACTAGACTCAAGAAAAGCTAGTTACAGCTCTGGAAACATCATATAATAAGTTTAAATTTAAGATATACTTAACTTACCTTATTGCTGTATTCATTATAAAATATAGTAAAATAGAAAATTTTAAACTGGTAACCATAATGTAGAAATTTTAAGGATGCATTTTATATAAATATATTTTAAAATCTAAATTTATATTGACCTTATGAAAACTGTTCGTTAATAACATATTTTATCTTATAATGATAAGGAAAATATCTTATCTAGGTGTCTGAATAAAATTACATAGGAGGTTTGACAAAAAAGAATACGAGGACTGTGCACTTTTCACATTAATCTATCTATCTATCTATCTATTTCTCTCTATCTCTATTAAAAACCGTCAATACTGTTATGCCTTGTGCGTATAGTATTTCCCACATGAAATGGCCACCCTCACTTATTGATTCCAATCATGACTGATAATATAACCCAGTGGTCCCCAAACTTTACGGTTCCCGGCGCCCTTAATGTATTAGAATTTTTCTGCGGCGCCCCAAGTCAAAACATTGGTCTAACTCAGCGGTGGGCAAACCGCGTCCCGCGGGCCGCATGTGGCCCTTGTAGGCATTTTATGCGGCCCACCAATATCCAGAAACAATTGCTTTTTAAAGTGAAAAAATTGGAAAATGGAGGCAAGATCGTGTTTTTTTCTCTGCACTTTAAAAATAGACGTGAGGCCGTTGTTTTTGCTCTTCGCTTTCATATGGGGAGGGCACCAGAATATTATGTGCGGCCCGCGCCATCCTGTTATAATGTCAATGTGGCCCGCGGTCCAAATATTTGCCCACCGCTGGTCTAACTAACACAATTGGAGGAATATTGCAATATTTCCGCGGCGCACAGTTTGTGAATTGCTGATACAGATAAGAAGTACAGTAATACTCCGCCACTCGACGTTAATTCGTTCTGAAAAAGCGTCGAATAGCGATTTCATTGAGTGCGAGTCGAATTTCCCCATAAGAAATAAAGGGAATCATTTGTTCATATATACATATACATATAAGGAAATACATATATCTAATTTTTTAATACACTGTTTAAAATTTTGAGTAATGACAATATAAGCATACATAAAACAATAATGTACAGTAGTCATACACTATACTGTACAATACTGTACTGCAATAGAAAAAAAGAAAGAAAAAAAAAAAAAAAACAGAAAAAAAAAAGAAGAATAATAAACAGTATTGCGAACTGCTGGCCATGCGTTCACAGTTTGTTGCGTCAAGTGAGTAAAAAAATGCTTGCCTAACTTGCCTTCTTCAGTCAAGGGGCGAGTCATGGTGTTCGATTTGCACCTTCGCGTTATACTGCTAAACGCTAGCAGTAAAACGCTGTAGTTAGCAGTTTATTACTAAAAACTGGTAACATACAGCGAGTTTAATTTTCTGTTCGATTTGTTTATACGTAAAGAATAAGAAGTACGTCTGACGTAAATGTTAAATGCCAGACAGATGTCAGATAACTTTCCAGGTTACGAATCTTTTTACGATTTGGTTCGGAGATTATCTTGTGTGTCGAATAGGGTGACCAGACGTACTCTTTTTAAGAGTATTATACTCTTTTTTGAGTAATATTTTCTATACTTTTACTTTTTATAAAAAAAAAACCCTGAATATAATCTTTTTTGATGGTCACTTGTTTTTATTACTTCTAGTTTAGAAGTGAGGACCTTTTTGTTTTGCTCATCACTTCTATTTTGGGAGTGAAGACCTTTTTTTTTTGCTCGTCACTAGTATTTTTGAATGAGGACCTCTGTTTTTTGCTCATTATTTAAATTTTTGGAGTGTAACCTTTTTTTTTAGTATACTCTTTTTCTGTGAAAAAAATCTGGTCAGCCTAGTGTCGAAAGGGTGAAAAATATTAGATATATTTAATGGATCTTGAAATAGTATCAATTCCAGAATCATCTGATTCAGATTTAGATTTTTCGAGTTCGGATGATGAAGTTATGAACTGTATTTGCGAGGTTTACAAAATGCCACAGGATAGAAAAACTGACAAATTTTGTAGAAACTATTGTCCCAGGATATTAAAAAAAAAGAATTTGTAAGACATTAGCCATCAAAGAATATAGTATAAATATCAAAACAAATATGCTAGCCATATTCCTGTCAAAAAGTCAAAAACAAAGTACCAACCATTTATTCTTTATCTATGGTACCAACTCAAAAAGGTAAACAAACACAGCCGTAACAAATAATCCGCAAGAGAAGCAGCTGTAACTTTTTCGCAGTAGCGTCATAAACTGACAGTAAATTACGACAAATCGAACAGATTTGCAGTTACTGCGAAACAAAACGAACAGATTTTTTTAACGCGGCAGTAAACAGTAACTGCAAATGTGCAAATCGAACACACCTAATGATACATTTCAAAATAGACGAATATATTTTACAGATAATTGTAAGATGACTTGTGGCTGCAGTTTATGATGTACTAATTAGTAAATATGTTGAAACTAATAAAAAAATTATGTGAAGTGTGAATTTTCACATATTTCAGTGTTTCTCAGGTACCTAGTACCCAAGTAAAAGCAGTATGCTATATATGAGGAACATTTTATTTATTTGCGGTAATCAAGTCAAAGCAAACAATATTTTGAAAATAATTTATCGTTTGTTATTCTATGTACTAAGAGCTTTTATTTAAAATACTACATGAACTTTTAAAATGAAATATGTTTTTTTTCAACAATAAAAATATTAATCTGACAAAATTTCCTTGTGAATTATTTCGGTTTCCATCAATGTACATTATTGAGATTGTTTTTCAGATTTTTAGACCAACACTTTTGGCAAATAGTGTGGGAACAAAAATTCACACTTTTTTTGTGAAATCAAAAAGTTATGTTAGAGCGAGTAGCTTCAGGAACATTGTAGCTATTTTATTTAATAATTAACTTAATAAATATCATTTTGGTTCTTTTTAGAAGTACATTTATTAAAAAAAACAATACATATATTTAATAATAAGACATTTTTATTATAAATTGTTCAGTAATAACTATTGCGTATAGATGGCAGCTAGATTAATTTATCTATTAAATATGTAGCAGAAAATAGTACGTTTGTGTTATGCTTAGCCACTAACATTATCAGTAGCGGCTGGTGGGTAAAATATTTGGGGGACACTTTTTGATCAATATATTGCAGTGTCCAACCTACGGCCCACGGGCCGAATCTGGCCCAACAATAAGTTTCAAACGGCTCGCATGAAATTTCTACCCCTTGTTTTTTTAAAAGCACCCTCCCTCCTTCATCAAAAGGTTTTCGGAACGTCTCCTGTCTCTAATTGATTTTCGGAATTTTTTCCCTACGTTCTAAAATGATTTTCAGAATTTCGCCCACCCGTTCACTGTGATTTTTAAATATCTAGCCCCCAATCTAACTCAATCTCTCAACACATTCACAATAACAACTCGCCGCTGTTGCCCTTTCCACTTCATTTTTATTACTTGCGTAGATAAATACATTAGAAATCGCATGTGTTAACACTGCACCGGGACACTAACGTGTAGTTTCCACAGCATTCATGGTTTTCTAGATCTAAATTTTTACCCAAAATCTAACACTTTTATAAAAAATCTTTGAATTAGAAATATTAAAATATTAAAACATGAGCTATGAATGAGGCTATGGCTATACTGTTAAGTTTTATAAGTTGTGACATACTAAATTATATATGTTAGTATAAAATTATCACCGTTATTTCGGTATTTCAGTTTTATGTAAGAAATTATAGTTTAAAATTTATGTACATTTTATAATAATTTTAGTCAAGTTTTAGTCATACACACTACCTCTTTTGTGAATTTCTCATTAATGGTGAACTTAGCTTGTCTGATGGTGACTTCTCAGGGTCTATTGGTTTTCTTTTGCGGCAACTACTGCAGCAATTTTTGTAGCAACTTTTGCTGCAATATTTGCAGCAGATATAAATAAAAATGATTATTATTATTGAAACAAAACATATCGCTACAGTAATATTTAATATTAAAAAAGGCATATCGCGGTTTTCCTGAAATATTAAATCGTGTTTTGATGCACAAACATCAGTATATTCAGGTAAGCAAATACAGCCGTATAGTGGATGACAGGAATAATATTTTTCTACACATTCACATTTCTTCTCACAGTCAATTCCATAAAAATGATCTGGACAAGTACGTTCTGTACAATTAACACCAGTCCAACCTAATGTACAGATACATTCACCATCTGTATGACTACAACGATCATTACCACAAGAACATTTTCTTGAGCACCGGTCGCCGAATGTTCCAAGAGGACATTTATCAAAACACTACAAAAGTTTAATTTGTATTAAAAATTTACTAAAAAAATATGAAAATTACTTCTGTTCCAGTATAGCCTCGTGGACAGACACATCCATGCTTTTTATCACAGTAGCCACCATTATAACAATAACATGTCTTGTTGCAATCTTCTCCCCAGCGGCCTTCAGGACATTGATCAGTACACAATATTCCTGTCCAACCAGCAGTACACGAACAACTGCCATCTACAGGACTACATATTCCATTATTTTTACATTTACATGTATTAAGGCAATTTATTCCGTAATTTCCTGATGGACACGTATATTTACACTGAAACCAACATTCAAATAAATATATTAAATTATTTAACATGAATGTGTATTACCTTGTCCCCTGTATATCCAGGTGAGCAATCACATTTTCCAGTATTCTGATTACAGGTTCGATTATTTGAGCAGCTACATAGTCTGGTGCAATTTTCACCCCAAAATCCATGAGCGCATGTGTCGCACAATACACCTGACCAAGGCATGGGACAAATGCAGCTACTGTTTGTAATACATGTACCACCATTTAAACATTTACAAGAACTTGTAGAAGATAAAAGTGCTGCACTCCTTTTATATATGTCACACCTAAAATATTGTATAATTTGTGTGTTATTAAATTTACTATATTACATTTGAATAGTTACTTAGGTCCTGTCCAGTTCAAGGTGCAGTTGCAAGTTCCTGTAACATGGTTACAGAGGTCACCATTTTTGCAACTGCATTGATTGCTGCACTGTTTTCCATAGGTGCCTTCTGGGCATTTTATATCACAGTTTTCACCAGTCCATCCGTCAGTGCAGTAACAGTGGCCATTGAAAGAATCACAGTAGGCACCATTCTTACAGTCACACTGATAAATGCAGTCCTTGCCCCACATATTATTTGAACATTCTGTCAAGAACACCATACGTAAAAAAAAGAAATGTGTGTGCTTAGAACCACACGGTAAAAGTGAATCATATGCCGGAAAAAAAGTAGCTGCTACTTGTTCTATATGAATCATCCTTCAGATTTTAGGGAAAAAAACTGAATCAAATGCAACGTAAAAATTACTGTAGTTTATTTGAAGTAGTAAACAGATTATTTTTACAACATATAAAACGCTAGTGTGGTAATAATTGTTGTGTTGAAACAGTGACTGAATACTCTTTCCAAAATTCTTTTCGAAAGGAAAAGCAATTAATATAAAACCAAATTTAGATAAATAAATTCATAGAAATACAATAATTAGTAGCTGAAATATAAAATAAAATTTCGAATTGCGAAGTTGAGAAAGTAAGACATTTTGACTACAAAGTGACATTTTAATCTGTTTTCAAAACTCAATATCAAGAATATTTTTGTTACATTAAAAACGATTTTTAAACAATGTGAATTAATTTACACCGAAATTAAGATAAAGCCCAATGACAAAATTTATTTTTAAAACGATTGTTAAAACAATGCGAGAAAATTTCTCATGAAATTAACACAAAATTCAATTTATCCACTGGCTTTTACTGTTCAACTAGCTTTAACTGTTGTAACTCGCGTCCGTTACACGATTACGTTACTCTTTGATCGACAAACGCGCCCAAAAAAGTGTTTCACTTCTGTAATCTGTAATTACAGTAATGCTTTCTTAACTACTGATATTTACTATATTGCTCTGTTGAAATTCTAAATAGCTCCACTATTTCTGCTGGACTATAACCAGGAGCCAAGAGCATTATTAGGAAACACAGGGAACAAGGTCTATTGTATAGAACCACATTAAGTTTCTGACTGCAAGCACTTATAGCTCTTGTTTAATTGATAATTAATATTTTTAACTAATTGCAATTTTACTTACTGGTATCACATCTAGGTCCACTAAATCCTAATTTACACCTACAAGTATTCGGAGCTACGCAGTCTCCTTGCACACAATCTTCTTTGCACAGTGGTACACACGTATTATATACAGTTTCTTTATAACCTTCGCAGCAGTAGTCGACAGGAGTTTTTTTTATTAAGTAATCACTATAATTCTCTAATTTCTTTTTTATAACTTTTTTTCGACATCTTGGAGGCAATGCCCAACACCAGTTAATTTCATAATCAATATAGGTGTTTATTTTACTGACATTTACCGTTATAGTTTCTCTAGAAACAAATTACTACATAAAACATACTATAACAAGAACTTCAATTGTGCGAACCGTAGGGTTCTGCTTAATTTTACATGTTTTACCAAAGCGATTGATAGCAGACCAAGGTGCAGTTTACCTGAAATAGCTAATGTAATGATTTGAAGAGAAATAAAAAAATATGTCTGAATGGTCGAGCGTTTGTTTATTGACAGATAAATAGTACGAAAGTAAACTGATTAAATTGAGCATGACTAGAATGGTAAGAGACATTTTATCGCACTGAATAAATGACAAGGCACTGAGTATGTAGCAGCGACAGTCACTTAGCTTGTTGGGTACTGTAGACAACTGTAATGAAATAAATTGATATATAGTTGAGTTGAGAACTGATAGCTTGTTGAGTACCGCAAGACACACTGTACAATGCTGATGATATGGCAGGTGTAAGCCATAATGAGTTGTTTGACTCGGGATGGTCAAGGACCTCAAGGAGTTGTGTTATTTTTGTTTGACTCTGGATGGTCAGGGACCTCAAGGAGTTGTGTTTGTTTTGTTTGGCTCTAGATGGTCAGTTACTTCAAGGAATGAGCAGGAGCGTCCTGCTCATACTAATCGTTATCCTAATACGGTATAATTGTTATCCTAATACGGCCGTCCTGACCGTATTAGGATAACAAGTTTTAAACTTTTATTTTGCATTAAAATTTTGATGATGCGGCGAGGACGGTTGTGCTAGCATCAGGACTAGTTGTTGGTCGTCCCTTGTAATATATAACAAGAGCAACTGTAATGATATAAGCAGTTCACTTTTGTAAGAACAAACTAAGAGGGAATTTTGTTTTCAATAGTTTGCACCTTTGAAGCTGTATGTCATGTTGGTATTAAAAAATATCACTTTTTTAAAATGTCGATCCATTTGACATATGTCATAATGAGAAATTATATCTTAACTATAATGATCATAACCTTATCAACCTAAAGTCGGTTTTACAGCGTAAGGAATATTTTTAATTGACATTTAAAGTCAGTAACACACTATAAAAGTAATCAAAATAACAAGATCTAGTTTGTTCTTACAAAAGTGAACAGCTTATACATATACGTGACAGATTACAATATTACATTAAATAAATAAATATATATATATATACCTATATATCTTATTCATAGGTTTATTTTGTACGGAACAGAAACATGGATAATGTCATCTAATATAAAGAAAAACCTAATTGGTACAGAAATTTAATTTTAGAAAAAATAAAAATTGTGCAGTAAAAAAATATGATAGAAAGGATATAGAAGAATATTAACATTATAATAATCGATAAAAATAGATGTATATAATATATAATAAATAAATATAGAGATAAAAATATTTCCTTGGTTTGGTTATATGCAAAAGAATGGAACTGGAGATGGTGGCCAAAAACGGCAAAAAAAGATGAGGTCTCTAGTCAATAAGAACAAAAAACATCGTAATACTTTTACAGCTCCACTCTATACATATATAGTACAAACCCAATAAATAAGATAAGCCGTAAAGGTATCGTTTAAATCTCTGAAATTTGTTTAGTAAATTTTATACAACCTTTCCAATCTTACACAAACATTTGGTCCTTGAAGCTTTTTTTGTGTCCTGTGTTCACTTCCAGCAGATGCTACTGTTAAACAACAACAACACAACTCCAAAAAAATAATGGATCGAAACATTTTTGTAGTGATGGCAGAAGATATTATCATAACAAGTATCTATCTGAAATAAAAATATAATATTATTTTCAATTTCTATTGTACTAAGGTGACCAACCGTCCTCCTTTGGGGAGGACAGTCCTCCTTTTGTAAGGTATGTCCTTCCTTGAAAAGTGTCCTCCTATATGTCCTGCTTGTCGATATTTTTCCCCCTTTTCGTAAATTTTCGTATTCGATCGATGCCGAGCCGATCCGTTGCAATTGATGTGACGTATTTGCATTTGACTTTCGTCAAGGTTCAATAGAATGCGGCGAGACGCGATTATGAGATGCATACGCTCCGAAAGGGAGATCTTGCGAGAGTGCGTCGCACACAAGTGGCTTTGTTTATTTGGAGGAATCAAATCCAGGCATAACAGAAAAGTTTATCAAAGAAGTGCAGAAATTTTACCAAACATGTTTTCAATATATCTAAGAATGATCTGAAACAAACACCTTGGTAAACAATTGTTTTCGATGGTGTGTTTTTACTTCATCGCAAGTAAATTGGCCAGATATTGAATCTTGTGTTGAGTTTTTATCTAAAGGAATGCCAGATATTAAAATAGACAACAATTGTGTCTTTGAAGAAATTAGAAGACTGAATGTATATTTAAATTCTGAAAAATTAATACAATGGGAAAATCAACACGTTGAAATTGATAAAAGATAGGTAGAAATATTCAGCCATTTTAAAAATGAATGTGAAAATTTATTTATTCTTGTTCAATTTACCTTGTGCTGCCCTGGAACTAATGCTGCAGTTGAAAGAGTTTTTTCAATTGCTAATGATTTTTGGACAAGTGAGAAATCTAGATTGAATGTTGATACTCTGGCTGCAGCACTTAAAATGCAGCCGTAAAATTCAATATGATGGATATTTCTTGTTCAGATATTACCAATATATTGTTAGAAGATGATACTTTGATAAAAAATATTCATTCGATTGATAAGTACTCGTTTAAATAATAATTAATCATTATAAGTTTTTTTCAACAAAGTTTTTATTTTACATTTATCATATTATAATGTATTATTGTTGCAAAAAATAAAATTAAAAAAAAAACACACTTTACGATATTTCCTTTCATCCTCCTTTTCATTGTATTTTTTTTTACGATTTTTCCTTGTGTCCTCCTTTTCATTGTAAAAAAGTTGGTCACCTTAATTGTACTGATTTTTCTTTTGCATATTATAATAAAATATTTTATAAATATGTGTTACAATCACTAACGTATTGAAATATATACACACATACCTGAGATCTTATTAATTTTCCATCTTACATTAACACTGATGTCAAAATTATGCGATAATTCTTAATAATATCATTAATCATAAACATTATACCTACTTGATATAACTTAATCATTTTTGATAAGTTAATGTGGAACGATAAGAACTTGTTCAATGGTGAACAATGAAGGTACGATCGTATCAACCCATCTTTTATATTCTATTAATATATCATTTATTTAGACGATCCCTGTATCTAGCCCTTGGCAGGACCGGCTCAAGGGTATCTGGCGCCCTAATGCAAAATTAGGTTAGGCGCCCCCCCCACATATATTATTTTAACTATTATAAAATAAAACAAAATAAAATAATCATATTTAATTACCATTTTTAATATAATAATAAATATTTTCTGAGACTTGTAAAAAACAGAATTTACATCTTTGGTACAGTAACAAAAAACATTGTTATAAAAAAATAACATATCGAAACCTAGGATTAGATCAAAATATACTTTTTACTATAAAGTAAGAATCAAATAATCTCAAAACCAGCTCTAATGATTTTGATTAAAATTTGCAAGTGGATGAACTAATAGAAGAACTTGGTAATAATGTGGCGAAAGGATTTATGAGAAAAATTATTTTTTGTAAATATGCCTGATATTCAAAATAAAGTGTGGTGGAAATTTTTAAAGGAATAAAACTTTTAATGCAATGACAATTTTGGAATTTTTTGTTCGTGAATTTCTCATATAAGATATGTATGACCAAAATTATTGACTAAAAGTCTTAAGGTCAATGAATTTTATTTAAAGATCAACACATAAAAATGGCATTTTTATTTATTTTTTTTTCAAAATGTTGTTTAACGGCTTTAAAGTTTAAACCCAGCAACGTGCATACGCGCAAACCCGAAATATTACGGGCATATCTCTAATGCCTGGGCTACACCTGTATATATCGTCGCTAAACTTCGGTTTAACGTGACATAAACGCTAATGTGGACAGCTACTATCGGTTTGCGTTCACAATATTAGCAGTGCGCGCCACTAGACACATGACGATAACTGAAGCGGCGGTTTTAGAGCGCACATCAAAGGAACTTAGCGCAGAGCGTAGTATGTTCTGTTGGCGCGTATTGTTGTTTATCCGGCATCATTTGAGGTTATGTTATACATATTTCTTTAAAACTTATTTGTGTCAAATCAGATAAGATTATGTTTGAATTTGTAAAATTAAATGTAAAAAATAATTTTAGGATGCAGTTATTGTGGATATACACCATAATTTGATTTAATTTACAGCAAAATAAATACGCTTGTACCTTGTAAACGTAAATAAAGTGTAGCGGCGAAAACGCAAGTATGGCCACAAGTTGCGCTTTAGCACGATATTGATAGATGCAGTTTACCATGAATTTATATAGCGCGCAATTATCGGCGAAGCTTATAACGCAAGTGTGGCCCAGGCAATAGCGTTACGAAGATAGAATGAATTTTTTTTTACTATATTTTTGTAACTAAAACAAAGAGGTATTATCGACTTTATTTTGATGTCTAATATCGTAGTAAGTTTAATTTTCCATTTGTTTACTAATATCTCATTTTAGATTATTATTTTTTCGCTAAATTTCTTTGAATCCCCTTTTACTAGAAGCCTGAAGTGCCGCGCATTAAAAAAAGTAGTTTTTTTTCCAAATTTCCTTTTTGAAACCCCCTTTTTACTAGAAGCCTGCAGTGCCGCCTAGTAAAAAAAAAGTAATTTTTTCTAAATTTCCTTTTTGTCCCCACCCCTTTTACTAGAAGCCTGAAATGCCGCCTAGTAAAAAAGGTAGTTTTTTTCTAAATTTCCTTTTTGGCAATTTACGACAGTATTATTACAAGTTGAAAGATGATGGAAAGGTAAAAGAGTAAAATAGGAAAAATAGGAAGAAGAAGGAAGATAAAATGGGAATGGGGTGGCAAAGAAATAGAAGAGGTGAAGAGTATAAAATACCTAGGTTATGTACTAACGAGGAACAATGGGGCTGAACAACACATAAGGGAAATGGGAAAAGGTAGAACGAGTAAAGGAGAGGTATTTGAGATGGATCTTAGGGGTAGACAGAACAACACCAGGGTATATTGTAAGAGAGGAACTGAAAAGGGATAAGATGAAAGTGGGTACAGGAAGGAGGGCGGTTAAGTACGAGGAGAAAATTAGAATAGAAACAGACAAAAAAATAATGAGGGAATGCTGGGAGGAAAATGCCAGAGAGAAACAGAAAGGAAGATGGTACGCATGGGGGGAGATGAGAAAGGAGTATTACTGGAGATGCGGAGTGGATGCGACAGAGGTGAAAAGGAGAAGAAAATACGGGATAAGCGTGATTGAGGGATTGTGGAGGAGGGATAAGGAAGTGGGGGAGCAAGAAAGGACAGTCAGCATAAACAAATCAAGGAGCGCAGGGAGATATAAGGAGGTCAGAACTATAGGGGTACCAAGCTACTTGAAGGGAGAAAGAGGAAGGTCAGGAGGGAGAGTTAGGAGGATTGCAAGGCTAAGGTGCGGGAATGAAGAGAGAGGAAATAGATATTGGAGGAAACAGGAGGAAAAGATGTGCAGGATGTGCGGGGAGGAGGAGGAGGAAGACATAGAGCACCTCGCGAAGAGGTTTAGAGAGATGACAGTATGGTCGGGGAGCACATTAGACCTGTTGCACGAAGATGGAAGGGGGGAGAGGTGGGCGAGGCAATTAGAGGCAAGAAGGATGGAGATTGGGAAAGGATAACAGGAAGGGGTAAAGGAAAGAAGGAGGAGACCCGGTGAGAAGCAGAAGGGGAGAAATGGAAGGAAGGAAGGGGGATGAGGTTACCTAGAAATGGGGAGGAAGGAAGGGAGATAGGAGGAGGGGTGAAGAAATGGTTAGAAAGGAAGAGAATGAAATAAAATAAATCAAAGATGGGCGAGAGAACAGGAAGCAAGAAGGAAGGAGATCGGAGAGGGAAACCAGAAGGAGAACAGGAAGAAGGAGAGGGACATTGGAGCAAGAAGATAGAAAACAGAAAAAAAATTGTAAATTGTAGTGGATTGTTATTTATTTATTTTTGGATTGATTTTATTTGGTTTTATTCTTGTAATGGTTAAACCCTGAACGCCGCAAGGCCTAGGGAATAAAGAATATATATATATATAAAATAGAAAAAATAACGCAACAAAAGAACACTGACGAACAACCAAACAATCAGTAACACAATATGGCGACGGCATTTCTTCTAGCGATAGCTGAACAAAATAATCGTAAATTAGGCAGCTTGTTACACTTACAACTTGTAACACTAGGGGCCCATCCCCCTTCCCGTGCGGTAAAAATCCTTAACGCCACAAGGCCTAGGGGAAATAAAGAATATATATAGATAATAAAAAATATTTAATAAATCTTAATAAACTATACAAAATAAATATAAAAAAATAATAAGTGTTTAACATTTTCTTTAAAGGAAAAATTATTTGACTATTCTTCTGTGTTCATGTCCTCTTCCTGACTAGGTTGAGTAATACTTATTTTGAGTTGTTTTTGTTCATAATTAGGTGCATATTTACTAGGTGCATCACGATTCATCATATGATAAGTATACATTTCTTCTAAAAAATACAAAATATAATTTTTGGAAATACATATTTTTTTATTATTTGTTTACTTTGTTTGAACTCGATTTCCTCATAATGATGTAATTTAAGACGTTCTTTAATATCTTCTAATTGTTCGCTCGGTAACTGTTCATCGTTATTACCTAGATAATAAATTAAATATTCAAAACTTTTTAAAACATTTTTTTACAGTAACCAAGATGTTAGAAAAAATATACATATATATATATATATATATATATATATATATATATATATATATATATATATATATATATATATTATCTACGACCATCAAGTAATAAATCGTCGGCTTACCTGTAAATACTTCTAATGCCGGGTTTACATTGGTAGAGTAAAAGAGCTAGTAACTAGCGCAAGTACTACGCGCTTTACTCTACTATCTTATTTTCAGGATAGTAGGTGTTCATACGCAGTTGACATACATATCTTATTTTCTGGATAGTAAGTGTCAAAACACATTTGACATCTTCACTGTGATTTTGTAGTGAAATTATCTTTTTGCAAAAAATAGTTTATGAATGTGGATATACATCGTCGCCGGCGTGGTGCCATTAAAGAAGTGGTATTTTGAATTACAACATTTCTTGTGGAGGAAATAATTGATTGTCTTATTGAAGTATTCAGTACAGAATATAATCCTAAACAAAAATGGGTTAAAAAATGGATTGATAGAAGAACTACCCATGGCGCATCAGTCCTTCTATTTCGTGAATTAGCCGTGGAAGATCAAAAAGAGTACAGACTGTGTTTAAGAATGACACCTGATGATTTTAATGGGCTATTAAATTTAGTTAGTCCATTAATACAACGAACTGATACACTAATAAGGGATGCGAATCCAGCAAAAATAAAATTGGAATTAACGCTTTATTTCCTAGCCACAGGAAATAGTTATTGCAGTCTACAACAGTGTTTCCCAACAGTGGTCCCCAGAAAAATTTTAGTGGTCCGCGAAAGTTTATATATGTGTTTTTTGCAGTTTTATTTTTAATTTATTTTGCACATTATTTATGTAAATAGTTTATATTTTGTTTATTTTCTGTAAACTTTCTGTGATTTTCTACAAATAAAATAAATGTGTTTAGTAGCACATTAAATATATTTGATTTCATGCAAAAAATAAACCAACAATTATTATTAGTAGTCCGCGTTAGAAAATTATATATTATTCTGGTCCACGATGCGTTTTTGGTCGAGAAACACTGGTCTACAACATTTTTTTCGTGTATCAAAGGCAGTTATTTCACAGATGATTTCAAAAATCATCAATTAATAAATCAATGTTACGCAATTTATGTAAATAAATTGTAACTTACCTGATATGGGTTTTTTTTCTATTTGTTATGACAAGTTACCGCTTGCCGCCAATTTGAAATGAATCAATTTTGCGTAGTGGGGGAAAAGACAGTAGCTAGTAAATACGTCGACGAGCTAGCTGCTATCCTAGCCCAACTACTGGCAGCTAGTACTCTACTAGTCACAATGTCAACTGTTTACACAGGGATAGTAACTAGTTGCTAGTTACTTGCGCTAGTAACTAGCTCTTTTACTCTACCAATGTAAACCCGGCATAAGTCCGAGAAGCATAACGTTTCAGGAGAGGCAAAAAATTTGCTACAATCATTATTTTAGAACTCTGTTTTATAAAATTTTCATGAAATATCAGTAATACAATTTCAGTTACAATGGATTTTATAGGGGCCGTCGCATTTTATTGATTATTTTATCATTTTTGTATTATTTTACGGAAATAATAAAACAAAATAATCAAAATAGTTGAAAATCAGACTTAGAAGGTTTTACAAGTAAGCCGACGAAATGCATTATGTGTCCAACCAGTGGCGGCTCCTGAATACGCGCTGCGGAGCTGCAGCTCTTACTTGACAATAATTTTAAAAAAATCTTTTTTTGAACTCAAAATGCATTTAACATAGTAATTGTGGTGTGAAGACGCTTTTTTTTAATATATTTTGAAAATTGAATGCTATTGTTTCATAAATATTTACAAGTTTCCTTTAAATAAGTCTACGTCACGCTGCTTATATCCTAGCGTCAAGGAAAGTGCAAATGTAAGCTTGTAAAGGGGTAGCGGTGCGTAGGCAGTAGTGATAAACTGGTGAGGATCGGAGCTAGAATGCTGTTAGCGTCACAATAATATTGATCACAGTACTATGAAATTATTGAATGTATTTATTTAAGTCGTAAATGAAATCGCTATACTTATATTATCTCTAAAAATTTAGTGTTTAGGTAGGTACTAATAATTAGTATTTTTTTAATATATAAATATTAGTAATAATTAAACTTTTTCTTTTAAATTTATATAAGTAGCTTAACAAATACGTTTCGTATTTTAGATTATAAAACAATAGGTTTAAAAAATGAATACTGTAAAATCATTATTGGAAATTCCATTTAACAGACGAACGTTAGAAGAAAAAATTGATGTTAAAAAATTGGGGCGACACACACCAAATTTAAATATTTCGGAAAGTGCAAAAAGCAAAAATTATAATTATAAGAATTCAACAGAGTCTTAGATGATAAAACGTCGTGGTTAAACACCTAAACCTATCCTTGTATTATAATTTGCAGCTCTGAGTCCCAAAAAGTCACGAGCCGCCATTGTGTCCAACTGTAAATAAATAATGCTGCTCATAATGCAACAAGTATTAAAAAATTGACGTGAAGTGTGAATTTTCACACATTTCAGGATTTCACAGGTATTTAGTAAGTGAATGATTATTTAGGATGCCAAAACAAATTTTATGTTAAAATATTTTTTTGTTAATTTTAATTCGAATACCTAATACCATTATTTAGGTTTTTAAATATATGCAGTATTTTTTTTTTTATATAGCAAGGTTCATTAAGATTTTGAAAAGTTCCTATGTTTCCATTGGTTGTTTAAGTCATAAGCTCCGCCTCTTTGATTTCGTATACATTGAAATATAGAATTAAATTATAATTTCAACACTTCCCACTGGTTATTAAATATACGCTTTTAAAAATTAAATGCAATATTTGCCAAAATATAACTAGAATTTTGACAAAATAATTTAAACAAAATAAAAATGCAAACAAAACAGAAAAAATTAAATTGACAGGAAGCGAACCGTAGTTTGCAACTTAGGAAACGATAACGCTAACCATTAGACTACGGACGTTTACTCGTTTACTGTGTTACATAACGAATTAAATATTTTACATATTTTAGTTATAAACACAAAAAATGCGTTATTTTCCTAAAACATAATCTGATATTAAATTCCTGTTGTACTATTCCGGTTCACACTAATGTACTGAATTTTTTCTGATTTTTATTATAAACCATCTGGGCACACACCCTGTAGGTGTGGGACAAAAAAAATTTTGCACAGTTTTGGCAAAAATCGAGTCAAAATAATTTATTTTGCAAAAATAAAATCAACATACTAAGGACTTTCATATGATACCCTACCGCAAAATTTTAAAAAAATATATTTTTTTTTTCGATGAGCAGATATTTGTTTTTATTTTTAGGGGGATATGTTTTTTAGATGTTTTAGTATTTTTCCTATGTGCAGGTCAAAGAGTTGTATAAGCATGCCAAATTTCAACTCTCTAGGTTTAGCGGTATGACTAAAAAACCCTTATACCGTCATTTTGTCGTCTGTCTGTCTGTTTTCAAATTACACTACACATATTATTTAATACAATATTATAAAGCCTTTTTTTTTCTTTTCAACGATGTAAAAATTGTATATGCTTACATAACAAAATTTTTGAGAAAAACGACTTTTTGTTGTCTTAAAAATAATAAGTGATTAGTGACTTATAACAGTAACCTACCAATTGTACTAAATATTCAAAATGATAACCTTGCTGTTCAATTCACTTTTGTACACGTTTTTAGGGTTTTGTAGGTATGATCAAAAACCCTTATACCGTCATTTTGTCGTCTGTCTGTCTGAGATAAATAGAGAAAAAAAAAGTTCTATAACAATATATAAAATAATGTGTAGTGTAATTTGAAGAAAAGTTATTTACTGTTCTACTTTTTGCAAAATAAATGCAAAACATTTTTGGTTCAGTTATCGTCTGGCTCCCTTTGCCCCAAATAAGTTTGATTTGGACAATATTTTTATAACTCTTTTTATTAAGGAAATAATCGAGGAGAATATAAGTGTTGCTTCACTCTGTATAATGGCTATATTATACTCGGATGATTACAACTCTAAATACTATTTTTAAATCTATTCTCTTACAGGATTTGTTTCTAGAACACCAGGATCAGTGATAGGATTATGTATAATAGATTTCTATTCTACCTAACTTGCCAAGATGTTGGGCCAGTTACTGAAAGCCTAGTTAACTATAACCAAATGGTTAGAAAATGGTTGCTATGGTTACTTATGGGATTGTTATATTGTAACCGAGTTTAACCAAAATATTAAACTCGGCTAAGCTTTCAGAAAGCGGTCCTAAGTAGTAACTATTCTAGTTACTATATCCTCTAAAAAACTCTTTTTTTTTTTTTTTTTTTCTTACCTAAATATATTTTTGTTTCCTTTTCTGGCATTCTGTTTTTCTTGAGCATAGTAGGAATCTCATAACCCTCTGAAATTTTACTCATAAATATTTTAGAATCTTTAAGGATGTTATTTTGATCACCACTTTTTAACCGCTTCCAAGATCGAACGATCTTCTATGATGTAACATATACCATCGTTTGACCTTGAAAGTTTATAGTGTTCTTAAAGTTAACTATAGTGCGTTCAAAGGAGAGTTTGCAGTATAGCACTTATGGCAAATGGAAGCAGTGTTGCCAAATGTTGTAGAAGTGTCAAATGTATCAATTTTAATAATATGAAAAACTCGTATGATTTACAAAAATGAACTCTTATAAAACTCAAAATAACACTTAATAAAAACAAATGGCCATTTGTAGAATACTGCGTCTTCACAGATCAGCGCGTTTTAGAGCTGGCAACGTCGACAAGCAAGAAAAAGATAGCGTCATTGTGTAAACCCATTAAAGAGTATGAAAAAGAACTACTCCATATGCCCTGTACTGCAAACTCACCTTTGAACACACTATAGTGACGTATCCTGCGTCGTAACTAAGACCCCGCAAGCCCCTCGCTAGTGGAAGCGAAAAATTTTAGATTCAAATTTATATACAGTGAATTTCTGTAATCCTGCAATATAGGTATTACCGTTAGTATGGTAATTGAAATCTGACAGCAATGTAAAATTGCGTTTCTTTTAATTTGCAACAGAGGTGATTTAACATTGCTGTCAAAATAATTTGTCGTTACTAGGGAAACCATGTCGTTACTAGGGAAACCATAGGGATGTGAGACTTGGAAAACTTCTAGAACCATTATCCATCGTCTTCAAGTGTTCGTCAATTCTTGCTTGGGTAGAATATCACGCATATTTTGGCCTGACGTTATTACCAACGCTCGCCTTTGGGAGAGAACCTACCAAAGCTTCATAGACATCCTAATAAAACAGCGGAAGTGGGTATGGATAGGCCATACCTTAAGGAACAACCCTTTGTCCATCAGTAAAACGGCTCTTGATTGGAACCCACAAGGGAGCCGTAGATGTGGCAGACCAACGGACACATGGCGTAGATTAACCATGAAGGAAGCCAGGGAAAACGACAAAACATGTAGGGAGCTAAAACACCTAGCGCAATACATATCCAAATGACGGAAGTTTATTAAGGCCCTATGCTTCACATAGGAGCGACAGGAACCTTATATGTATTATATAGGATAAAATAAATTCACTGTGTGCAACGAAACGTGGAACATAGCAGTTTAACTTGGGATTTTAGATAAGTGCGTAAATTGGCTCTCTTGTACATTTTAGAGCTTTCTATGGCATCAAAAAGGTACCATCTGTCAATAGACTGCTGTTAAATTTTCAGCCATATCCATCGCGTGGTTTCATTTATACAATCGATTGAAACAATGGAAAAAACGAGTTTCGTGCAGTGTTTAAACGCTTTCATTTGAAAGACAAAACACCTAAAGAAATCAAAGCCGAGTTGGATGAAGTTCATGGCACATCTGCACCACCGTTTTAAACTATTTACAATTGTGCAACTGTTACAAGCAAGGTGTAAGGCACGGTTTTTTGGGATATACGCGGAATCATCCAGAAATACTATTTAGAAAAAGGACGTACGATTAATGGAAAGCATGATGTGTTGTTATTGGACCGGTTGAGCGAAGAAATTAAGAAAATTCGGCCACATTTGTCCAAGAAGAAAGTGCTCATCCATCAAGACAATGCACGAGTGCACACTTGTGCAGTTTCGATGGCGAAAATGCATGAATTACGAATCGAATTGTTGCCGCATTCATCGTATTTACCAGATTTGGCCACCAGCGACTTTTTCCCGTTTCCAAACATGAAGAAACTACTCACCGGAAAAAGATTTAACGTCGGACGAGGTCATCGCCTAAACAGATGCCTATTTACGGGGCCTTCCGCAAGCTTGAAAAAATTGGAGAAACGTTGGGCAAAGTGTAGCGAGCTAAAAGGAGACTATGTTGATAAATAAAAATGAATCAACCCAAAATAATATGTTTTTCTATTGTTTTCTAAGGACTTATTGACCTACCCTCGTAGTTCAGAATAACACCATAAGTTTCACTACCTTACCTGGAATATTTTGTAGAGTATTATTTGATGGTAATTTTTTTTTAATTTGAATTGGAACCTCATATCCCCCTGAAAATGATGTTTATTTATATTTTATCATTTGTTTTTCAAGATATTTGTTACCCATATTTTCCTGAGCAGCGCAAGCTGCAACATTTTTCTTCAAAGAATAAGGAATTTCATATCTACCTGTGTTAGCTTCATGTACTATAATTTGCATATTGTTGGCATATGGTAGATCGTAAACATCTAAAAAATATGAAGCGTTAATTTTTCTAGTTTCAGGGTTTTGTAGGTATTTAATAAGTATAGAATTCTGGAAGTCTATATATATATATTCGACCAAATTAGACAAAATTCGTCGTGTTTTTTGGCCAAAAACAACACACTAATAATGCCGCAGCCACCGTATTCTCCAGATCTGGCCCCCTGTGACTTTTTCTTGTTCCCGAAACTGAAGAGGCCTATGAAAGGACGACGCTACGCTACGAGTGAGGAGATAAAGACGGCATCGAAGGAGCAGCTGAACAAGATCACAAAAAATGATTTTTTCAAGTACTTCGAGGATTGAAAAAAACGTTGGCACAAGTGTATAATACCTGGTGGGGATTACTTTGAAGGGGACAAAATAGATATTCATGACTAAATAAATAATTTTTTAAAAAACACAAAATTCGCGATTCTTTTTGAACAGACCTCGTATGTCTCACGCAATCATTAATTTAATCGTCCTCCGATTCGCTGAAATATAATAATTCCTCCAATACCACTATTTTTTTTATTTTTTTTTGTAGTCATAATCCACAACGCGAAGAAATGAAGAAAACATAACCGAAAATCGAATATCTAACTTTTATTAGATGAGGTTATATTTGTATTTTGGTGCCATTTTAGGATTGATCTACTTGATCTGTGTCGTGAGCCAAATCTAATTGAGCGCTCCGAAAACACTCGCGTTACGATCGACCAAGTAAATCGAAAATTAATTTGAAAGCGCTACAACTGCTCCAAACCAAAACGTTTTTTGCTCTGATAGCATTCTCGGAGCACTCCAGCATACAAATCGAAAACGCTATTAGTTAAAATTTTTGGCACAAAACATCTATTTACAAGAAAATCGGCGAAGCATCGACTATGAGTACGGGCATTAGTTTATAAAGAATTTTATTATTTTATTTATCAAATGTTTTAATATATTAGTAGATAAACCATGAGAATTCTATCAAAACGCAATCCGCAATACACCGGATGTATTGCTGGTTTTGGTCTAAAATCCTCATTATTTATCTACTTATATTTTATTGATTTTTATACCATTTAACGTTTATAATTGTATCAATGTCTTTTTTTTAATACAAAATAATATCCTGGGATTTTAGATACTTGTCCTGGTTTTGTGAAAATACATCCGATCACCCTACTTTCAAGTCTATCGCGAGTTAAATATATGATTGTAAAATTTTCTAAAAAAATAATTTAGGCAAGTTTAAGTTGGCGAAAATGAGGCCCTTGGATTTAACGGATAACCCATCCCCATACTGGGTGCGTTTTGTTGTGCCAATTCTGGTTTCGGTTTAATAAGAATACGCGTTTTGTTGCGACTGTATTCTCATTGTATTCATTCATGACTCGAGATCGAACGACTGGAATGAATGAGTGTGGTGGGGATGAAAAGAAATATTTGAATGCAGGGGTACGTTCCAAAACATAAGTCTTGGAGTTCGAGTTTACTCTAAGATAATGTGGTCATGTGATCATGTTTTGGAACGGCGATGTTAAGGTTAGGAGTGCTTATATGAAAATTCCCGCTAAAATATTGTCAACACGACATATTATTTTAAATAATTATTAATATCTTTAAATAGTGATGGATAAAAAGAAGAGGGAAGTATGTATTATTGCTGCTAATTTCAGTCAACAACGTATATCTATTAACGGTAATTTTAATAAATATTTACAAACTATTGTATGATAAATACCTATTTATAATTAAGTAAAAGATTTCTTTTTTATTTCAGAATCATGAATTTCTGTGAATTTTTTTCCATGATTCCTGTTTGCCATAATTAATTTCTGTTAATTTCGATATGTCAAAACTTACATTATATGCGTACGCATTCTGCGCATGGGAGCAAATATTACCCACCTTGCAAGCAGAGTTAAAAGAGTAAACTCTAGGGTTAACTCAAACCGGAAACTCGAATGTTTTGGAACGATCTTACTAAACTCAGAGTTAAGTTTAGAGGCTCCATAGGTTTTGGAACGTACCCCAGTTGTTTTCATTTGGTTTTTAAATGTTCTAGAAAATTTTAATTTTGGTATTACAGCTTCAAAATAATTTTCACTTTTAGGTATTTTCTCATTTTGTGTCCTAACATAAATATATACCTATATGATTTTAATACAGTATTGATAAATCTAAACTTAAAATATATGTACAATTCAATTACTCGTTCTAAAACATTAAGTTCTAGAATATTTGCTTCAATTATAAACTTTTCTTATTCTGCATTTATTATTTAGTTGATCCATTTAGCTGAAATATGTTCGTTATTTGTTCTACAACCATATGACTTAACCTCCATGCAAATGACATTCCATGTTTATTTACTTCAGGAACAAAATTGTCGTTTTCTTGCGCATCAATTCTAGTAATTCTAACCAGCCACCAACAAAACGCACCCAGTACTAGTAAAATTGAAGGTTTACGAATATATTTAAAAACATCAAGTAAAAAAACTTTGAATATTTGACTTACGTGTATTTTTTTCTTGTGTATTTTCTGTATTATTTGAACAGGAAGCATATGGCTGATCATATTTATCTGAAAATTATAAGAGTTCAAAATAAACAACATCAAAATGTTTATTACCGACTTAAATTCTACGTGCACTAGTGCAACCCATCATTCGACCAGAATAGATGTTATTGTAGTTCAGAATAACACCATAAGTTTCACTGCCTTACCTGGAATATTGTGTAGATTATTATTTGATGGCAAATTTTTTTTAATTTGAATTGGAACTTCGTATCCCCCTGAAAATTATGTTTATTTATATTTTATCATTTGTTTTTAAGATATTTGTTACCCATATTTTCCTGAACAGCACAAACTCCAATATTTTTCTTCAAAGAATAAGGAATTTCATATCCACCTGTGTTAGCTTCATGTACTATAGTCGGCATATTGATGGCATATGGTACATCATAAACATCTAAAAAATTGATATGAAGTGTAAATTTTCACACATTTCAGTATTTCGCAGGTATTTAGGAAGTGAATGATGATTATTTGGGATGCCAAAACAAATTTTATGTTAAAATATTTTTTTGTTATTTTAATTCGAATGCCTAAGACCATTATTTAGGTTTCTAAATAATGGTATTAGGCATTAGAATTAATTACTACTATTACTAGTTGGGTTGTATTGCGCTTAGAGATGGGAATTTTGGCTCAGTTTGCGGAACCGGATCAGTGGAGGTCGTTTAGTTTGCTGAGCCGTCTCATTGATCCGGCTCAGTGATCCGGCTAAGTAAACATGTTCCCTAGACACAGGTCGGTCAGTTGTCAGTTCTTCCACCATTCAATACGGTTGTTGGTTTGCAATATGTAGGTAGAACGTCGCTCAGCCGGATCTTGCATTATATGAATAGATAGCGGAAAGCGGAATTGTTTCGAATAGATGCGATAAAAACGTCTGAGTATTTGCCACTTAACTACTTTTATTCTTGTTAATATTCTTAGTATGAATTCAAGACGTAAATTACAACTAATTGACAACATCTTCTCTCTCCCTCTCTCTCCCTCTCCCCCCCCCTCTCCCCCCCCTCTCTCTCGCTCTCTCTCTCTGTGTCTTCCTCATTATCTTGTTATAAAGAAATACTGAAGATAAATAAATAAAAATCTTTAGAAGTGAATTATCTAACATTTTTGCCGGGTTAATAGTAAACAAACAATTCACTTTACGTAGCTACCGTATTTTAAACCAGATGTGTTTATGGCGATGTTTATTGCCCTTATAAATCGGACATCTTGGATTTGGGCAATATTTTAATTTTTTTTATATAGTATGGTTGTAAGAAAGTACAGACTAAGCCTATTAGTTTTAAATAGACAGAACGATTTAATTTTGATGTTTAACAGAATTAAATCGTTTAGCAACAAAAATCGCTTCTGTTTTTTGAATACATTCTGTACCTTTTTTTAAAAACTAAAACATGTAATTGTTATATTATACTTATACTTTGAAACAATATTATGTTTTCTCTGATTTAATACCTTTTTCTAATTTTGTTTAGTGTTATTTTGATTATTTTTACAAGGGGTTCGATTTCGACAACTATTTTTCAAATCGCCAAAGTGTAAGGTTTTTATACTAATTTTTAATTATATTTTCTAAAAGTAGAATGTAAATGGTGCATAAAGTAAATATTACTGCATAATAAATATATATATTAATTTTTTACTATTTTCAATTTTTTTTAAATAAAAAACAAAATGGGGGTACGGTTTTGGGAACTTTCCTCTAACAATGAACATATTGTTAACATATTGAAAATAAATTTATTGATCAATAAATTGAACTGTGTGAAACACTTACATCTATGGTTTGTACTTTCATCTGTATTTGAGGATTTCATTTTCCCAAGGGCATTTAGAATTTCATAACCATCTGAAAAAAAAACAAACTATAGTACAAGATTTTGAAATGTTCATGGTTTGTACCTTCATCTGTATTTGGTGGTTTCATTTTCACAGGGGCCTTAAATATCTCATATACATCTGAAAAAAACAATTACTATAGTGCGTTCAAGTGTTGTTTTCAGTAATGTTCTTGTGAAAAATGAGAGCGGTGTTTCCAAAATTTGCATAAATGTCAGGCATATCAATGAAAATATGATGCGGAATTTTATATTTATTTGTTGTTAACCAGTGGCGGTTCGTGCAGGAAGGGCAACGGGGCAATGCCCTCCCAATTATTTACTTTTGAAAAAGAAGAAAATATAAAGTAATAATAGTAACATGTATTATTTTCTTTTTATCCATTTTAAATTAATATTTAGTTATATTGAAATGTTTATAACATAATTTCACATTGCGCCACGTTTCGCTTCCTAAAAGAAATGTTTTTAGAATGGACATACGCCAGGCAGGGCAAATGAGCAAATGTCTCATATCTTTGAAGATATGAAGCAAATGTCTCATATCTATGAAGATGATATATAGAAGTACGAGTGTAGGTACGGGGTACAAGCGGAGGTAAAGGACGAGCAATAATATGTAACCTGTAGCAAACCTGTGTAAACATATTTTGTCCGTAGTTTTAATTATCAGTCGGATTGCTTTATTTTGACATTCGTTTGTAGTTCTGTGTTATTAAAAGGTTAAAATTATGCATGTTGGATGTTTTAATAATTACATTATTTAAACAGTGTTATATTAGTGTATTTGCTAATAATTCACTTGCTACATTTTCTTAAGTTTATGTGATTGTGTTTTATGTAAGTGGCGAATTTTTGAAAAAAATAATAGTAAATAAATAAATAAATAAATAAATTTTAAAAATGAATGACAGTGAAAATAGCGTGAATTCAATTTTAGAACTGGTTTTCAAAAATAATTTAACCTATGATATAAAAATTAAACTTAGGACGACCAAGACCGGAATTAATTTTAACGAGTTCCCAAGAAATAAAAAAAAGCAATAAAATTATTTCAAAGAAATTTCATTCAAAAACCTTTTTGATAAGCTTTTGCCCTCAAATAGCTTTTTGCCCCACCAGAAAAGAGTGTCACGAGCCGCCTCTGTTGTTATCATATTGAAATTAAATGGAAACAGTATTGAACAAAAATTAATAACCATTTGTATCGTTTTCAAAGATCAGTGAAATCGCCACAAAAGAAAATGCTATCGTTATTGAGAAAATCTATTAGAGAAAGCAGAAAGAACTATTCCTTTTAACCTGTACTGCAAACTAACACTCACGTTTATGGTTTGTATCTTCATCTGTATTTGAGTGTCTCATTTTGTCAAGGGCACTTGGAATTTCATAACCATCTAAAAAAATAAACTATAGTACAAGATTTTGAAATGTCCATGGTTTGTACCTTCATCTGTATTTGAGGTTTTCATTTTCTCAAGGTTGGTTGGAATTGTATAACTATCTGGAAGAAAAAAAATCAGCTATGGCCACCACAGGACCGACCGCCACCACAAAGTACTTGTATAAATTACATTCTAGTAGCAGAGTAGTTATTATTGTAAAGGACAATAACGTATTATATTACGTAGAAAATTTCATAATGTGTATTTATAATTTACGATAACCAAGAAACGTACCTGCATACATACAAAAAAATTGTCTCAAATAAAAGTTGTTAGTTATTGCTTTTATAGCAACTTTTGTCAAATAAATTTTTTCGAAATATTTCTCTGTTGTGAAATATTCGCAAAAATCTTAAAACCGACACGAGTAAACTCCCATTTCTAGTAACCCGATTTTTACCAAAAGTTGATCAACTCGTGCCATTGATGTCAAAAGCTTAAATATGAAGTTTCATAAAAATCCTTTTAGCCGAATTTGCTCCGCACGTGTACACGGACCGACAGACAGACAGACCGACAGACACCATGCTAAAAATAGTCGAAACGTTATGTATGGACCTTAATTCGTGGAGATCCATCGAAATCTCGAAATGTCAAAATCGGTATGATCACAATACCTCCCTTATATATGTTGGCGGTCGGTAAAAATATACTGCTTTATAAGATTTCGAAATAACCAAGGCTTGTACCTTCATCTGTATCTGATGGTCTGATCGTCACAGAGGCCGTAGGAATTTCATTTGTCTCTGAAATCAAATTATTTATTAAATTATAATCCACGTGTATTTATGAACAAGATTTTATTATGATACGATTTTAGAAATATTTCCAATATAAATACCCCTAACATATTAACCAAAGGGACATGGTCTCGTGATAATGTCGCAGTCAGGATTTTGTTTGGGGGGGTCAAATTTTAGAGGAAAAGGGGCGAGTCAACTCGAGTAGAAATAACAATGGTTATGAGTACCACAGCTAAAATCAATAGTATGTACCATAAATATATTAAGATATATGGGGAAATTAGCAAGCGTTCGTCAATTCAATAAGACCTTAGAAATCATTGTTTGGTGTGAAGACTGGTTCCTACCACTGAACACAAATGCTGCTGTCTTCATATCATCATTATCATCATTTATCAGCCATTGTCACCCACTGCTGGATACAGGGTTCTCCTCTCTGCCATGTGCTACCTGCAGCTAATTACTGAAAGTCTCTTGATATCCTCCGTCCACCAGGTTGGCGGTCTGCTTCAGTTTCTAATACTGTCTCTAGGCCGCCATTCGAGTACTTTCCTGGTCCATCTACCATTATTAGCTCTAGTAACGTGGCCTGCCAACTGTCACTTCAGACATGAAAATCTGTCCACAAATTTACTTTTCGATTCAAAAGTGTAACGCCAATCATTGCTCTCTTCATGGATCTTTGAGCAATACGTAATTTTTCTGCAGAATTTCGCGTGAGGGTGAGAGTTGCAGCACCATAGGTGAAGACTGGTAAGACACATTCATCATATACCTTTCTTTTGAGGCAGATGGAGAAATCACCTTTTAAAATATGCCCAGATTTCCAAAGGCTGTCCATCCTAAACCAATTCTTCTATTTATCTCTATGGTTTGGTTTTCCCGGCCGATAGTGATTTCATGTCCTTGGAATTTGTAGTGTGGAGATTGATCAATGGGTCAACCCGATATTGACAAATTACCACTCAGCACTAATTTTCTTATTACTTTGGTATTTTTTATGTTGATTTGGAGTCCTATCTCCTCGGTTTCATTATTTAATTCTTCCATCGTTTGGTTCATTTCTCCTAAGTCGTCAGTAATTAAAAGTATATCGTCGACGAAACATAAATAGCTTAGACGTTCTCCATTTTTAAAAACGCTCTCCAATACAGCAATATCTTCATATAGGGAAGAACATTAGCAACGCAATGATACAGTAACTCAACGAAGATATTGATCTTGGTGCAGGGCCGGCGGAACGCACTCCGCAGGTAATGCAACCTAATGCGTTGCATTTGATGCCAGGGGGCGCCAAGGTTATAACCGGCAATATTATATGAGGACTTTTTTTAGGTCTTCACTTGAACACTTGAAATTTAGAAGTGAGGACCTTTTTAGGGTTTTGTAGGTATGACCAAAAACCCTTATACCGTCATTTTGTCGTCTGTCTGTCTGTCTGTCTGTTCGGTAAAAATTCTAGCCAAACGGCTAAACCTAGAAAGTTGAAATTTGGCATGCTTATACAACTCTTTGACCCGCACATAGGAAAAATACTAAAACATCTAAAAAACATACCCCCCTAAAAATATAAACAAATATGTGCTCATCGAAAACAAAAATATTTTGTTAAAATTTTGAGTAGGGTATCAAATGAAAGCCCTTAGTAGGTGGATTAACGATCAAATTTTTATTTTTGCAAAATAAATTATTTTGAGTCGATTTTTGCCAAAATTGTGCAAAAAAATTTTTTTGTCCCACACCCTGTAGCCAAGATGATTTAAACTAAAAATCTAAAAAAATTCTAAGTAATGTATATTGGTGTGAACCGAAATAGTACAACAGGAATTTTTGATCAGATTATGTTTTCGGAAAACAATGCATTTTTTGTGGTTTTTGGTTCACAAAGTACAAAAGTTATACCAATGTAAGACAGTCACATGCAAGACGTGCGATAGCGTAATGGGTTAGAGCACTGGTGTCGTAAGCTAAACTGCGTTGCTGCGTTTTACATTTTAATTATGTTGAAATTATTTTGTCAAAATTCTAGTTATATTTTGACAAATATTGTATTTAATTTTTAAGAGCGTAAATTTAATAACCAGTCTTATTATATTATTAACAGACGATAAATTATTTTAAAAATATCGTTCATTTTGCCGTGATTACTACAAAGTAAAATTTGTCCTACACACTCAGCATACCGCCTTCACTTATTATATACCTGCGAAACCCTGAAATGTTTGAATATTCACACTTCACATCAATTTTTTTTTAGGTCTTCACTTGAAATTTAGAAGTTAGGAGGACCTTTGTTTTTTTTTTAGGTCTTCACTTGCAATTTTGCCCTGTCTGGGGCGCTCCATTAAATATTGTCTACGGGCGCCATAGAACCTCGCGCCGGCCCTGTCTGGGTGTTACTATAAACATTAATCTCGAGTAGTCTCCGCACAGTACAAAAACTTTACATAGTGCACAAATCCTTCTCCAAATTTTCTCCTGTTCTTTTCCTTAAAATCTATACCACATATGTATATTCGTTTTCGATTTTATATGCTTTTGTTGTTTGGTCACTGTATTTGCAGCGTAACGTACTTCTTGAAGGAGTTCAACGGCGAGCTACACGTGTGCCTTCTGAACTTCAACATCCGCTATGAAGAACACCTTGAAGTTTTGAACTTGCCGACCCTTACCCAGCGCAGGTCTCGTGGAGAACTTATCCAGATGTATCACATCATCACTGGCAAATTCTCAATAGAAATATGTCCACACTATATTCACTCAGTTTCAACAGCGCAACGCGTGGACTGAAAACTGAAGACTGAAACTAAAACACGAGACTCTCTAGAGCAGTGTGTCTCAATCAAAAACGCACCGCGGACCAGTATAATATATAATTTTCTAACGCGGACCACTAATAATAATTGTTGGTTCATTTTTTGCAAGAAAAGAAATATATTTAATGTGCTACTAAATACATTTATTTTATTTACAGAAAATCACAGAGAGAGTTTACAGAAAACACACAAAATATAAATTATTTACATAAAAAATTTACATAAAAAGTAACAAAAAAAAACGCAAAAAACACATACAAAAAACTTCGCGGACCACTAAAATTTTTCTGCTGACCACTTGTTGAGAAACACTGCTCTAGAGGGTTTGGTGTTTGTGAATATGTATCTCTCACTTCGAATAGCTGCTAACAACGTTATTGTAAGTCTAGTGTAAATAATGTAAATAGTAAACCGTAATCATAATTAAAGTAGGTTAGTTAAAATGTTGAGTTTAATGGCCCGTTTATACAACCTTAACAGTAACTTTTCCTTACCTTATCCCTAACCCGTAAAAGATAAACTATACAAAACGCCTATGTACGTTTATACAACCTTAGCCGTAATTTATCCATAAAAAGACCTTAGCAATAAGAATTCCGTAACCTTGAAAGTTCCCAACATTTCAACTTTCGCGGTTAAATTACGGCTAAATCACTGAACAGCGCATGCGCGAAAATATGACTGTTATGAAATAGGCAACGAACTTTATTTTTGTGAAATAATAAAGATGACACGAACACGGCAGATGCTGCCAAGGCAGTATAAAGGAATATTACAATAATTTGCTCATTATTCATTTTAATAAAATAGCTTCCAAAATTCGTAATTGACGTTTAGAATAAAGGTTAGGTTTACGATGTTTACTCGGAACTGCGCAAACTCTAAACAGCGCATTTCATTGG
Organism: Liopterus haemorrhoidalis; assembly: GCA_963971575.1. Lineage (NCBI taxonomy): Eukaryota > Metazoa > Arthropoda > Insecta > Coleoptera > Dytiscidae > Liopterus > Liopterus haemorrhoidalis. Next base: position 11,122,078 of record OZ020615.1, read on the forward strand.
CTGCGGCTGACGATCGAGATTAAGGAAAAGTTAAGGAAAAGGTTGTATAAACCCAATACTTTCGTTCTGGGGATCGTTAAAAACTTATGGATAAGGTACTTCTCAGTTACGGCTAAGCAAAATTATGGCTAAGTTGTATAAACCAGCCATAACTCAAAAACCCTTAACTTATTCATAAGAATCATTGCACTCATTCAGGCTCAATCCACTCGCGAGTTTAGAAAACTTATTATGTGGGAGACCTTGAGTTTGAGGGATGTACGGAGTAAGTATAAAGTAAGTAATTCTATATTATATTCAAATTAATCAGCCAACCGTGACTTAAATTAATATCATCAGTAGATTCCCCACAAAAGACAGGAAAGACAGATTGACACCGAAAGATATTTCTTTCTCACTGTCCGAACGAATAAAAACGTTAGATTTTGAAAATCGTTTAGATTGAATCACATGTTTGTTTTCAATGTCATTGGCAAACCCTCTTGGAATGTAAATACATTAACCCTTAACGTAAAGATTACAGGTTCTTCTAAAATACTTGCCTTTCACATTAATTTGTATTTTATTATTTTCTTCAAATTGTGTTAGTAAAGGTTCTCCAAGTCCATCTAAATAAATGAATTAGTATAGTAATTATTTTAGTAATAATATATTCATTTTCTAAATACCTTCATCATTTATTTGCATAATATTACACTTATCTTTCTTTTTGACATCTATAACAAGTGTGTAACCACCTAAAAATTTAGTCAATTGAAATTAATTAATTTATTTGAGGGGTCTAAATGCAAAATCTGCCATGTCCACTTTTTAAAAAAATGAGTTATACACGGCATTCTGCTCTCTATGGTGGACAGAATAAGGTAGAAAAAATTAGAGTGTAAAATCCACTTAGTAGAGTATAAAATAGCTATCCAAAATATGGTCGTCAATGCAAAATCCGCTATGTGTACAAAAATTTGTTTTCAAAATCCGCCATGTTCAAATTGACCAATAGCGATCGAGCTCGTCTGTTGTCTGAAGGTTACGCCCATGTTTGAATCAGTTGCTAGAGCATAGTAGTGATGAATATTCATTATTGTTGTATTATTAAGAATAACAATGGATGATATTGGTGCATCAGTTAATAAGACGTCTTCAAAATGCAGCCGTAAAGGAAGAGTGCAACAACAAAAACCTCCTTTTTCTGGATTGAAAGCACCATTTTGTTACAAAACCCGCAAAGTCCAAACTTAAGGAAGCTTTTAAGGTTTTGTATGACCACCAAAAACCCTTATAACGTCACTCATTTGTCTGTCTGTCTGTCTGTCTGTCTTTCTGTCTGTATGATAGAAATTGTAGCCAAACGGCTTAACATAGAATGTTGAAATTTGGCGCGCTTATACAACTCTTTGACCCAAATATAGGATAAAATACTGAGAGTTCAAAAAAACACATCCCGATATAGATACAAGGTGTCTCAAAAGAAATTTTATATTTAGTGGATCGATTAAAAAAAAAGTAAGCCGTATATAGAAAAAATGTTTATTAATTATTAAAATACACTTTTTGGGGATTTATTTCTTAAAAATAATATCGTCTAAATGTAGTGAAGTCGGTTTATTGGCGTAAACTTTAGATTTAAGATAACCCCATAGGAAAAAGTCCATAGGGGTTAAATCTGGACTACGTGGAGGCCAATTTATGTCATCTCTCCTGATTTACGAAATTAAGCCTCTGACTGGCATCTTGGGGCTTTAATTCTTGCACCAATTGAATTTTGTAGGGGTGCAGCTTTAGGTTTTTGTGCATAATGCGATGTAATGATGATCTATGCACATTTAAAGCACTTGCGCGCTTCCGAATTGAAAGGTTCGGGTCGTCACGAACAGACTGATTAACATTCTCCACGTTTTCTACCGTTCTTGATGACCTAGGTCGCCCGGATTTTGATTTATCCAGCGTTGTACCAGTCTCTTCAAACTTTTTAACCCAATGTCGAATGAGAGGAATGCTTGGCGCATCATTTAAGTGGCGAAAACCTCGAATACTGCAGAATTTTCTACGCGCTACAGTCGCCGAATCACCGTTTTTGTAAAACTCTCGCACGCATAACGCGCGGTCTGCTCCCGAGAAACGGTCCATAGCGACTAAATTGCCAAGAGCCAGGCTACCGATTGACATAACCCCCGCGCCCCTCGGATACGTTGCGTTCACGCAGTAAGCTAAATAAATATAAAATTTCTTTTGAGACACTTGTATAAACAATTATGTATTTAATAAAAAATATTTATTTTTTTTTTTAATTTCGTGTGGCATACCAAATGAAACCTCTTAATGCGTGGATCAACAAACAAATTTTTATTTTTGAAAAATCTTTTTTTTAATGGATTTTTGGCAAAAATGTGTCAAAAATTTTTGTCCCCCACCCTATCTCTCAAAAAGGGATTGATCTAAAAACCTGTAAAAAATCTCCGTAATGAACATTGACAGGAACCGGAATAGTTCAACAGTTTTTCAACCAGAAACCACAGAAGTTCTTCACCGATGGCATCATGGCTCTACCCGAAAAATGGCGAAACGTTCTCGATAATAATGGAGCATATTTAGTTTAAATAAATTCATTTTCACAATATAACAAAACCAGTTGCATTTTACTAAAAAAAAAAACGCCACGAACTTTTTCCCAGACCGATATCATATGTGTGCAGCAGTGGCGGTCGGTGAACCATTTTTGGGTGTGCAATTACAAGGAATACACACGCTCGTGCTTTGTCGTTGCTATACTGCTGCTGAGCGATATAGTACGAGCTTGTCCGATCATAGTAATTGCAAACCCAAACATGTTTCAGCGCTCGCCACTGGTGTGCAGTATTCTACAACAGTTTTTCATCTCCTGCAAAGTGACATAGAATGGACATAGGTGGTTTTGCATTTAGACCCGTCATTTATTTTTATTTCCATTAATTTTAAATATTTACCTGCTGCACTGTTCTTTTGTGTTATCTGAAATTTAGAATTTCTATGAATTACTAAACTGTCTAAAATTAAAAAAATATGTTACATTTTTTATTTATTTATTTTAATTTTAACAATATTACCTGCTGGGCTGTTAAATTCTATAACTGTAGAATTTTTTTGTATATCGATATCTTTGCCTAAAATTAAAATATATATTCACATCGTAATCTGAATTCAAAAAAAATTATAAATATATTAAATACTAGCTAACGTGGCCGGTGTCTGTTCCCTTTCACCTCTTCCTCTCCCGCTCTACTTCCCTTGTATAGCAATGGACAAAGACTGAAACTAAAACACGAGACTCTCTAGAGCAGTGTTTCTCAATCAAAAACGCACCGCGGACCAGTATAATATATAATTTTCTAACGCGGACCACTAATAATAATTGTTGGTTCATTTTTTGCAAGAAAAGAAATATATTTAATGTGCTACTAAATACATTTATTTTATTTACAGAAAATCACAGAGAGTTTACAGAAAACAAACAAAATATAAATTATTTACATAAAAAAAAACGCAAAAAACACATACAAAAAACTTCGCGGACCACTAAAATTTTTCTGCTGGCCACTTGTTGAGAAACACTGCTCTAGAGGGTTTGGTGTTTGTGAATATGTGTCTCTCACTTCAAATAGCTGCTAACAACGTTATTGTAAGTCTAGTGTAAATAATGTAAATAGTAAACTTTACATTCGAACCAATCAGAAGAGTCTAAATTCAAATCAGCCAATAGAAACAGATTACCCTAATTTCAAATCAGCCTATAAAAAGCGATTTACATAATAACCAATTAGAATGCTCTAAATTCGAATGAACAAACAGGAATTGATTAACCTGTCAACCAAACAGGTTACTAGTTCAAAAGAACAGATACTTAAAATACGAAATAATTATTTTCACTTACTTAATTCATGAATATTTGGGTAATTTTCATTGGAGTCCTTTTGGTGTATCGGTACCTTGATATTTTCCATTTGAGGTGTGCTAAAGTCTTCCATTATTGGTATTTGGTATTCTGAAAGGGTAAAAGAAATTTAATTAACGTTTTAAAATTATTCGTATCCACTATTTAATTAGCGGTAGATTGTTTGGGCAACAGAAAAGAGTATATTTTACATTTTTAAATATATTTTTCCCCTAAATAAGCTCAAGTGATTTTGATTACCGCTTCATAATTACTGCTATGATAATTAAATACAGAGTTCTTAACATTAATGCTTTAAGGGATTTTTTCCATATAATTTTAACGTTTTCGTTTGGTTGTGATTGTTTAGAAGAATTCAGATACCTTGAAAGTCATAAAAACAGTATTTACCATACACGATGCCATGACCATACTGGTGTTTTTTAAAATCGGTGTAGACGTTCTATAGTTTTGAGGGAACATACATACATTTATTCATACATACACACATACACTTAAAGTAACTAATTTATATATTAGTATATTAGATGTACAAATGAATAAACCATTTTTTTTCAGCTACATTCAAGGTTTATTTTAAAAGAAAGTAAATTAAATTGTTCAATCAAAGTATTTGCCCTTGCTTTCTATAATTTTAAGCCATCTTTCAGGCAGCTGATGAATTCCATCTCGGAAAAATGCTACGTCTTTGGACATGATAAAGTTGTCAAGCCATTTTCGGGTCTCATCCACTGATTGGAAGTGCATTTCGGAAGGCGTGTTACATCGACCGGAACAAGTGGTAATCGGATGGAGCAATGTCTGGTGAATACGCCGGGTGCTGCAGGACTCATTATGGCGTCTTTTGTATTGGAAGCAATGTGCGGCTTGGCATTGTCATGCAACAATTTCACTGGACGTTCTCCTTTACCAGTATATGGGTGTTTTCGTTCCAATTCTTGACTCAAGCAGATTAATTGACGCTGGTAGCAGTCCGCAGTAACAGTTTCACCCGGTTTCAACAACTCATAATACAGCACTCCCTTGATATCCCACCAAATGCAAGGACGAACCTTCCTTCCGAAGCGATTGGGTTTTGCGACCGATGTTGATGATTCGCTGGGATTTACCCATGACTTTCTGCGTTTCGGATTGTCATAAAGTATCTATTTCTCATCGCCCATAACGATTTCCCACAATAAAGACATTCGACACTGCTTATTGAGAAGAGAAAGATAGCGTGTCACTCGTTAATTTTTCATGGTTTCAGTGAGTTCATGTGAAACCCATTTTCCTTCTTTCTGGATCTTTCTCATGTAGGCGTTAGGAAAACGTTTGCTGCGTTACTCCCAACTGTTCTGCAAGCCCTTTTTGCGTTTGTGTCGAATTTTCAGCGAGCAGCTTCTCCAAATCATCGTTGTCGCCCTTCCGAGGGCCTCCAGGGCGTTTTTTGTCGTTCAGACAGAAATCACCGCTTTTAAACCGCTTAAACCTCTTAAAATACACATATATCGTACGATACAACACCTTCGCCGAGAAAGAAACAAAAGTTCTTGCAGCATTTTTTTCTTGTTGGAATTCGTAAAGAATACAGTGTCGGATATGCACTATATCTGTTGCCATTTTCGACTGTACTGAACTGAATACTTTTGAAGGTTATGTCAGGCTTCCATCACTATAAAAACGCAAAAGAGCGGGAAAATCAATTGATTCTGAAATTAATTTCTTAACTGCTTAAAATAATTTGGATTATTCATTTGTACACCTAATAGATAAAAACCGCTTTAAATAATTGAAACAGAGTACGTTCATAACCAATCAGAAGAGTCTAAATTCAAATCTGCCAATAGAAACAGATTACCCTAATTTCAAATCAGCCTATAAAAAGCGATTTACATAATAACCAATTAGAATGCTCTAAATTCGAATGAACAAACAGGAATTGATTAACCTGTCAACCAAACAGGTTACTAGTTCAAAAGAACAGATACTTAAAATACGAAATAATTATTTTCACTTACTTAATTCATGAATATTTGGGTAATTTTCATTGGAGTCCTTTTGGTGTATCGGTACCTTGATATTTTCCATTTGAGGTGTGCTAAAGTCTTCCATTATTGGTATTTGGTATTCTGAAAGGGTAAAAGAAATTTAATTAACGTTTTAAAATTATTCGTATCCACTATTTAATTAGCGGTAGATTGTTTGGGCAACAGAAAAGAGTATATTTTACATTTTTAAATATATTTTTCCCCTAAATAAGCTCAAGTGATTTTGATTACCGCTTCAGGGGCCACAAAAAATAAGGTCGAGGGCCGTATGCGGCCCTCGTGCCCTCGAAATTTGATTCGGCCCTCCCCAAGACAAAATCCTGGCTGCGCTACTGATATCCAATCAGAAGAGTATAAATTCAAATTAGCCAATAAAAACAGAGTAATCATAGCACCAATCAGAGTACTGTAATTTCAAATCAGCCTATAAAAAGCGATTTACATAATAACCAATCAGAATACCCTAAATTCAAATTGACAAATAGAAATTGATTAACCTGTCATCCAATCAGGTTACTAGTTTTAAAGATTAAATACTTAAAATACGAAATAATTATTTTCACTTACTTAATTCATGAATATTTGGGTAATTTTCATTGGAGTCCTTTTGGTGTATCGGTACCTTGATATTTTCCATTTGAGGTGTGCTAAAGTCTTCCATTATTGGTATTTGGTATTCTGAAAGGGTAAAAGAAATTTAATTAACGTTTTAAAATTATTCGTATCCACTATTTAATTAGCGGTAGATTGTTTGGGCAACAGAAAAGAGTATATTTTACATTTTTAAATATATTTTTCCCCTAAATAAGCTCAAGTGATTTTGATTACCGCTTCAGGGGCCACAAAAAATAAGGTCGAGGGCCGTATGCGGCCCTCGTGCCCTCGAAATTTGATTCGGCCCTCCCCAAGACAAAATCCTGGCTGCGCTACTGATATCCAATCAGAAGAGTATAAATTCAAATTAGCCAATAAAAACAGAGTAATCATAGCACCAATCAGAGTACTGTAATTTCAAATCAGCCTATAAAAAGCGATTTACATAATAACCAATCAGAATACCCTAAATTCAAATTGACAAATAGAAATTGATTAACCTGTCATCCAATCAGGTTACTAGTTTTAAAGATTAAATACTTAAAATACGAAATAATTATTTTCACTTACTTAATTCATGAATATTTGTGTAATTTTCTTTGGAGTCCTTTTGGTATATCGGCACAATGATATTTTCCATTTGAGGTGAGCTTAAGTCTTCCATTATTGGTATTTGGTGTTCTGAAAGAGTAAACGAAATTAAATTGATGTTTTAAAATTATACGTGCATTATTAAATTAACGGAAAATTGTTTGGGCGAGTGCAATTAGGTTCTACACACATCGGAAAAGTCTAGGGATATAAAAAAATATATGAAAATAAATAGGGTATGATTTATTTTGTACGTTTATTGTATTCTATCAATTAAAATACTCAATAAAGAATAGTTTTTTAAAATACTCAATAAAGAATTACTCAATACGAGTACGAAATTGATTTGCATGAGATATTCGTAGACTGCAAAACGGCATATGATATTATCAGACACCCCTCGGTGTGGCAAGTGATGATTAACTTTAAGGTCCCAGAAAAACTAAGAATCCTGATCATGGAAACAATAATTGGCACTTCCTTCAAAATTACAATAGGGTCATACAAGACTGATGCCATTTCCAGTAATATTGTACTAAGAAAGAAGACACACTTTCACCCACGCTTTTCAACATGGTGCTAGATACCATCAAGAGGAAACATCCGATCCAACACGACCACTACCTATTCAGAAACCGAAGCAAAGAAATGTTATGAAAGAAATGTTGTCGAATCCTATAACTCATTAAAGGAAACTGCAGAAGCAGAAGGACTTGTGATAAACACAGAAAAGACGAAGTACCTCAGGGCATCGAGAATACCTCAAAACGGATGCCCAGCAGCAATCGCAGAACTGCACAGAATAGAATCCGTAAAACGTTTTAAATACCTCGGAAGCACCGTGAACAGTAACAGCAACATCACTGAAGAAATAACTTTAAGAATCCTGTCTGCGAACAAAGCCTACTATGCCCTTAACAGTCTGCTCAGATCACGCTTGCTATCCCGGCAGACAAAAATAAGATTATACAAGACCCTTCTTCGACCCATACTCCCATATAGAAGTGAATCTTGAATATTTACACATGAACAAGAACGACGGCTGAAAATCTTTGAACGTATAATTTTACGGAAAATTTCTGGTCCTGTCCAAGAGGATGGGATATGGAGAATTCGAAGAAATGAGGAGCTGCGTGATCTTTATAATGAATCGGATGTGGTTGGCTTCATAAAAAGTTCCAGAATACGTTGGATCGGACACGTAATCAGAACGCCCAACAACATGCCAGTGAGAAGAGTGTTCGATAGCGTTCTAGGCACAAACAGACCAAGAGGAATACCTCGAATAAGACGGGTGGACAATGTGCACAAAGACCTGCAAAGAATCGATGCCCATAATTGGAGAAGAGAAGCGCGTGACCGCGAAAAATGGAAGAAGTTTATGGAGGCGGCAAAAATCCTCTAAGGGTTGTAAAAGCCAATTGATTGATTGATTGATTGATTGATTGATTGATTGATTGATTAACCGTAAAGTGTCAGATTTAAAATACAATTTTACGATTATTTACACCATGACAACTTATTAATTCTCACTGACATACTAAATATGCACCTTAGAAACAACATGGGCATAAAAACAACGTAATTAGATGTGCCAAATCTAAATAATGCTAATTTGAATATCTTCCATTACTCTGTGTTGGAAACAGTGGCAAAAAGAGTATGACGAGGAAAGTAAGGCCAAGGGTGCCTTTTACTACTCAATTAATAACACTATTGTCAAGAAACCTTGGTTTCAAAATAGTAAACTGCAAAGAAGAATAATTGTCAAGCTGTGCAGACTAAGATTTAACCATACCAGCTGCCCGGCACATCTTGAGCGCTATAATAATAATAATAATAATAATAATAATAATAAATGTATTTAAATTTAAGGTACAAAAAAATATACATAATTTGCGTCACTATTACATACATGTACTACAAAGAAATGTTTATTTTACATAATAATATTTGAAGTGTCATCCTCTAAATATTCTTCAATGCTGTAGTAAGCTTTCTTTAATAAATGGTTTCTCAAAAAATTTTTGAATTGTTTTGCAGACAATTCTTTTATAGTTATCGGCAATTTATTAAGTAACTTTGCGCCAATATGATATGGTAACTTTTTAGATATATTGTGTTCATAGTGACCAAGGGGAGTTTGAGTTTGTCTCGTCCTCTGGTTTCATATCCATGACTGCTGCCACATTTTGCAAGGACATGTTGATTTTCTTTTACATACAGCAGTAACTCTAATATGTAAATAGACGGTAGAGTTAATATTTTAAAATCAACGAAAAGCTGTTTACATGAAGTTTTAGACCTAACCCTAGCTAATACTCTAATAGCTCATTTCTGCAGTATAAAGATTCTTTTCCACTCTACGGAGGTACCCCATAGTATTATACCATACTTTATACTTGACTGTATATGGGAATTATATACTAGTTTCGCTGTTTTCACAGATACATGGTTCAAGACTTTGCGTAACATGTAAATATAGGAATTTATTTTACCAGCAATGTGAGAAAGATGATCTTTCCACGATAGTCTGACATCTAAAATAAATCCTAGAAATTTAGTCTTGGTACAGGCATAATATTCAGAATTTCTAGAAAAATTTCTGTTAAGACTGAATATTAGGTCATGTGTCTTTTCTTTATTAATACTAAGTTTGTTAGCAGTGAACCATGTAAATGCGTCATTGTGTGTATTTTTTGTCTTTAATATGGCCTCATTTTGTAATTTTTTCTAATAATAAGGTATACCTTATTATCACACATATTATTTAGTTTTTAGATTACATTAAATTATTTATCAGTTAAGAGGAAAATTGTAAAAAATCTGTATTTTTTGAATATAGTAAAGATTTGTTTATATAATATAAACAAGATTTTTAACAGACCTTGATTGTTTCTTTTCTCTTTTATTTCTTCTTTACAGCATCGGCAACAAGAACCCGATAAACATATCGCATCACATAAAATAAATATAATAAATACTAATATTAAAGCAACAACTGAAATTAAAACAATTAGTATTAACTTTATATATGTTTCAGTCATAATTCTACATTTTATTCAATTTATAAATTATAAACAAGTGAAAATTCGTCGGAAAAACTCACTAACTATATATAAAACAAGTGCAAACTATTTATTTTCTATGAATTTTACTGATAACAGATAAGACTAAAAAGAGATAAAAATTGGACTCTCTCTCCTTATAATTTTTACTACTGATATAATAAAATATTTATTTAAACTATTGTAAGTACCACCTTCTAAGTTTTTACAAAAACTAAGAAAGAATTTTTTTTTTTTTTTTGAACAAACTGTTTTATTGCGTTTCAATATATTCGCCTTTAAAATGTATATACTTGCATGCATTTAAACCAATTCTCGAAAAAATTTTTCCTCTCTGAAGTTGGTATCTCAAAAACATGGTCTTCGAAGATTTCGACATCTTCTTGAGGTGAAAATCGCTGTCCACGCATTTTTTGTTTGACATTGGGGAACAAAAAAAAGATGTTAGGGGATAAATCAGGTGAATACGGGCAATGAGACATTAATTTGATGTTATTCTCCTCAGGGCCGGCTCAAGGATACCTGGCGCCCCGGTGCAAAATTAAGTTAGGCGCCCCCCCTCCACAAATATTTTATAAATATATATATTTTTTTTATCTATTATAAAATAAAACAAAATATTATAATCATACTTAATTAATATTTTTAATATAATACTAAATATTTTCTATGAGTCTTGTAAAAAACAGAATTTTCATCTTTGTTATAGAAACAAAAAACATTGTTATAAAAAAATTGATGTGACGTGTAAATTTTAACAGATCTTTTTCACAGCTAAATATTCATGCAAAATCGAATGTATTGCAGTCTGCGATAGGCCAAAGGATGCCTCTATATCACGTTAAGTCACATGCCGATCTTCTTGAATCATTTTCCGCACAGCATCGATGTTTTTTTGAATCACAACTAATTTTGATCGACCTTCACAAGATTCATCACCGACGGACGCACGACCACGACGAAATTCTGCAAACAAATTGTACACAGTCTTTTCTGATGGTGCTTCATTGCCAAAAGTTGAACGAAGTGAATCTGTGCATTGTTGTTGAGCTAGGCCTTTACTAAAATCGTAAAAAATCATCCAACGAAAACCTTCAAGAGTAATATCCATTTTTTCACAAACTTTTTTTTTTAACGCTCACTGTTAATAAACAACTCGGTCAATTTATAAGCTGCCACTGATTTCACAATAACAAATGTCAAATTTTACGAATATAGTAATGACACATTTCAATATTGCCATCTAGTGATCGTTTGTAAAAACATAAAAGATTATCCTCGTATTTTGAATATCCTAAATTATTAGGTGTACCGGAAAGTTTTTTCGTTTTTATTATTAGTGCAGGATGCGAACTAGTCACGACTTATTCGCTGAATTAAACAGACGTCTTTTGCGTTTTGATTAAACTCTGTAATCTTGAGTACCTAATTATTGTTTTCGTTTCATTTTACACCCTTGCATTTTAAAATGGCGGAAGAATTTTCATCAAAACATTTTTTATGCTGTTGAATGTTGTATGATTACCATAAAAAAATCTGCTACAGTTGCTACATAAAACATTTGCACTGTTTATGGTGATAAACTTAAGTGTACGCACATGTCAACAGTGGTTTAAAAAATTTAAATAAGAAAATTTATGCTTGGATGATGAACTTCGATCTGGAAGGCCCTATAAAGGAATAATTTATTATGAGATGTTAAAACCGGGGCAAAGTGTTAATTCTGATCTCTACTGTGAACAATTGGATCGACTGAATCAGAACTTGACCAGTAATCGACCAAAAATTGTGAATAGGAGAGGAGTTAATCTTCAGGGCGACAATCAAAAAAATTCATTCATCAAAAAAAAAAAAAAAAAAAGACACGTGAAAAAATTTCCGAGCTTGATTGGGAGGTTCTAACATACCCACCATACTCACCAAACATTTCACCCTCTGACTGTCACTTATTTCGGTCACTGGAACACTCTTTAAGAAAGAAGACACTTAGAGATATGAACCATGTTAAAATTAACCTTGAACAATATTTTCCTTCAAAAAATCAGGAATATTATAAATCGGGAATATTTTCTCTTCCTGATACATGCCAGAGTGTTATAGATCACAATGGCGGTCCTTAACCTTTTTATACTCGGGACTCCCCAACTAGCCTAAAATATTTTCTGGACCCCCAAGAAAATTTTTGAAATAATATTTTTAATATTCTTAATAAGTTGTTGTTTAATAATAGGTAGAGCCCTGCGCGGATAAGCTTTTCTGTATCCGCATCCGATCCGCATCCGCACATCCATGATCCGCATCCGATCCGCATCCGCAGCTTTTGTAAATAACAAATCCGCATCCGATCCGCATCCGCAAAAATATCCGCACTATCCGCACTACAGGTTTTGCTGTCAGTTTGGAAAGAACTAAGATATTTCGCCTGTTTAGGTAATCTCTGCTCTAAAACGCTACTGAAATTTTTTGGATTTACCAGCTTATTTATTACTAACCTAACCTAAGGGACGCCAAAAGTTTTAAGGCCTAGATGCGCTAATAACTTATTTAAATCTAGAGAGAGATAACAATTTTGGGGGGCCTAAGCGTTCTTTTTCGTAGGGAGTAAGTGGCGTGCTGCTTTTTTTAATATTGAATTTTTTAAAAAAATCAGAAAAGTTACTTGATAGAAGGTGCTTCATATTTTTAGGATCAAGTAATTCTCTTACGCCATTTCGCGCATGAGTTAGGCGTTGCAACTTTTTCAATTAGCAACATGTGTCATTTTTCAAATTTTTGGGATTTGCAAGACTTTTTACTTCGGGTAGTATAAAATATTGGCAGGTTACATAATAAAATTTTCTAGAAAAAATTATGTAGGTAAATTTTGGTATTTAAATAAAACTTACTAATCAATTTTATGTAAAAAAAAACCTTTATCAGATTTAAAAGCCAGAATTAGAGCAGAGGTAGGAAGAATTACGTCGAAAGTGTACCAGGAAACTTTTGTCCAAAATTTTATTTTCTATAATATATTCAATAATAAAAAGAAAGTTAAGTTGATTGTCTCAACTCAGTCTTGATCATGGACAATTATCTTAATAAAAATAACATAAAGTGAGATTGAATGCTATAAAATATCATGTATAAACAGACAACCGAAAATAACCGAGGACTGCGTAGTCAGAACACAATTGCTTGTTTCTCCGAAAGTAACCGAAGATTTAATGTTCACGCGGATATTGCGGATAAGCGGATATGACATTTAATCCGCATCCGATCCGCATCCGCATGGTTTAAATGATAATTTATCCGCATCCGCAGAAAAGTTGCGGATATCCGCGGATAATCCGCGGATACCCGCGGATTTGCAGGGCTCTAATAATAGGGGATACGCCTAAAATTTATATTTCCTTAAAACTACATTTTTTTGATATGTTAATGTTAGTTATGTCACCTAACAAAACAAAAATCACATTTTAATTAATATTATAGCCAAATTTTTTAATTAAAATATTGTAAATTTGAAATAAGCCGACCACGGCGCGAAGGTTGCCGAGTAAAAACGACTGGGGTTTGACGTCACAGATACAGCTACAGCATAATCTTTACGTGTGTATATTGTATTGTTCGAGAGCTTTGTATTTGTTTTTAAAAAAATTTTCACGCATTTATTATTAAAATGGCAGATAAAGATTTTCTTAGGGTTCAGAGTGATAATTTACCCAACATTGATGCATTTATGCACACAACATAAAGTTTACTTTTTTCTGAAATATCGGTTTTATTTCGCCTCATAGCTTTCAGCCACAAATTTCGCCTTTTCTGTTGTTTTTCGCCATCAGGTAATGATACAAATTGTTTTTTTGGATTTCTATTTGAACTATTTGTGCACATCGGTACTAAACAATATTTTCGACTATGTTTCGAAGTACTGGGGCCTGGATCTTCCATATTTTATATACTTTAATATAAAATTTAATTCGGCAAACATGTATAAATTGTTTTTATTTTTTATAGAATTAAACTTTATTTTAATTAAAATCACTCTAACTTTACATAACCTATAAAAGTTATACAAGCAAATAAGTGCACAACAGACTATGTAGGCTGCACGCTGTACACTGGGGTAGGCTGTACGCAGTACACTGGGTAGGCTAGTAGTGTACTGCGTCACTTAGAAGGGGTATGACGTCACACGTCGTTTTCGCGCGCTACATACATTTATGATTTTTTTAAGCCTTCAAATTAAAAAAAAAATGCAAAACTGTTTTTTATGTTTATATGCAACAAGAGGAATATAATAAAAAATTAAAATAAAATCATGCCTATCCCCTATTAAGTTTATTGTAATTTTAAAAGCAAAAACTGGTAAAAATTAAATTTTTTCTTTTAATTTCGGGACTCCCTAAGGTCTTTTCGGGACCCCCTGGTTAAGAACCGCTGGTTATAACTATTTTACTCAATACATTTTTCCAAGCATGTTCAGCTAGTTTGGAACTGTAAATTTCGCCCTGTTGAACTTTCTTCTTATGCTCGTTACCCTAACATGTAGAGGTCTGCAAGTCTCGCCAATCCAATATATTGTTTCCCACACTGGCAGGGAATAAAGTAGATACACGAGCATAAGAAGAAAGTTCAACAGGGCGAAATTTACAGTTCCAAACTAGCTGAACATGCTTGGAAAAATGAACACCATTTCCAATGGAAAGATGCTAAACCCTTAATGTATGAGGAAAACAAGTTCCAGAGAAAATTGAAAGAGTCTGCTTTGATCGAAAACTCTGGAGATGCTGTCAGCCAAGCCAGCATAGAATTTCCTCAACTCTGGCTTTCCATTATTCAAAACAATCCTCTTAATCCTCAAGTCACTAATCCGGTAACAAACAACTCATTACCACACAATAATGTGACAAACAACCTTAATCCGGTCGTTAATCCTCAGCAGGTAGTCGCGTCCCTACCCATACCTGATCCCAACCACCCAACCAATAGCAACGCACCTATAACCTGCTCCCACTCTTACAATACTAGGTATAAAAACTCGAAGAAAACTGAAATGTTTATCACTTCTCGTGATCGCTGAAGACGGAAACAGATTGTTGAGCAGTTTCCGAAACGTCCGAATTTTTTATATTACTCTTGAAGTATTATATCTGTTTGATACTAATACTCATTATATTGTACTATTCTAGCCTAGTACTATCAGCAATGGCAAACGTCTAAAATAAAGGTGTCTGCACCTAATATAATATCCCTTGACTGTAAAGTATCAGATTTAAAATACAATTTACGTTTATTTACACCATGACAACTTATTAATTCTCACTGTCACACTCAATATACATCTAAGAAACAAGGTGGACATAAAAACAACATAATTAGATGTGCCAAATCTAAATAATGCTAATTTGAAAATCGTCTATTTAAGATAATGGAATATGGCTTTAGCAGTTTGTGATACGTCCAAGACGTGAAAAGACGTCTTGTGGACCTTGTAATTGGACTGATCTATACCTTATTATCACACATATTATTTAGTTTTTAGATTACAATAAATTATTTATCAGTTAGGAGGAAAAAACTGCTTTTTGGAGATAGTAAAGTTTTGTATATATAGGTAATATAATATAAACAAATTTTTAACAGACCTTGATTGTTTCTTTTCTCTTTTATTTCTTCTTTGGCGCCTCGGCAACATGAACCCGATAAACATATCGCATCACATAAAATTAATATAATAATTAATAATATTAAAACAACAACTGATATTACAACCAATATTATTATTATACCAGTTGATGCATCAAACATAGTTTGATATTGTATCAAATTTATAAATTATAAATAAATGCAAATTTCTAGGTAAAACTCACTAACTATAAAACAGTTGTAGACTATTTATTTTATATGAATTTAACTGATAGCAGATAATATTGAAAAAAGATAAAAATTGCCCCCTCCTTATAGTTTTTATTACTAATATTTTATTTTTATAGTTACTTTATGTATACAATTAAAGAAAAGTATTGTATTTTTAATTAAAAATTTTTAACACAAAATTAATGTAATTTACTCATTAGTAACATCAACTCGTTTCCCAGCTGTTTCCTACCTCTGCATTATATTTAGTGACTGGGGTGTGCTTGCATTTTTTACACAATTTGTCGAAGAGTAGCTCTATTGATGTTAACTGCAGTCGCATTTCATATTCTGCATTTAATTTGTTTATATTTTGTTTTTGTTGCCACATAAGTTGAGAAATTTTTTTCGCTTAAATTAGTTGTTCCGAATGGCATTAAAATGTTTATAGCTGTTGAGAAGCTTCAGGGTATTCTGCATTAATCTGCAACCAAAAATTTAGGAGCTGCTCTGGCCTAAACTTAGATTTTAACGTCGAATCTGTTGATATGTCGATTAGTTGTTCCCTCTCCTTCATTGGCAAGCCTTCTGATTTATCATAGTACTCGAACGGATATTTTATCCAGTCATACTTAATTTCCTCTTCTGGGAAATATTCTCTTATAGTTTTCTTCAGTTGAAAAAGGTGCTCGATTATATAAATTTTAACATTGTCGTCCAAATTCAATTCATTTTCCATTAGAAATCTGTTTAGTTTTGCAAAGCATTGCACGTCATTGTTTTTGACATATGTTAAGTTTTAAAACTAATGCATTAATTTTTTGTTTCATTTTTATAATATGTATTCACTCCTTGAAGGGATATGTTTAGAATATATGTTCATTTAGAATGGCAAATATGTCTGCTAAATAGGACAAACATTGCAACCATATTTCATCACATAATTTTGGGGCACAGTCATGACTTCGTTCGTTTAAAAAACTTAATCTTTTAACTCAAAAAACCGGTTCAAGATTTTTCCTTTCGATAAACATCTGACTTCTGAATTAGAGATGGGTCGTTCATGAACGAACCGGCTCACTGAGCCGACTCAGTACACTGACCGAAGTGACACGGTTCTCCAAATTGAAATGAGCCGGCTCACGGCTCACTGTATAGTTTCAAGGATACGATTGGTCGGGCGATTGTGAGCAGTGACCGGAGTGATCCGGATCTGGATCGATGTCATGTTGAACTTCGCGAGAACTCGGCGTGTAATGTATTATCATAAAGTGTATTATTTATTGTCATCAATTTGTAGGGCAGTTTATTTGAAACTAATAGGCTTAGTCTGTATTTTTTTACAACCATACTATATAAAAATATTAAAAATATTGCCCAAATCCCAGATGTCCGATTTATAACGGCAATAAACATCGCCATAAACTTAACACATCTGGTTTAAAATACAGTAGCTACATAAAGTGAATTGTTTGTTTCAAAAATGTTAGTTAAGAACCGGGGCTAAGCGACGTTCTACCTACGAGCGAACGACCGACAACTGACCGGGTTAAGCGACGTTCTACCTACGAGCGAACGACCGACAACTGACAGGGTCTAAGAAAGAGCCGGCTCTAAGCGACGTCTACCTACAAGCGAACGACCAACAACTGACCGGGTTAAGCGACGTTCTACCTACGAGCGAACGACCGACAACTGACCGGGTCTAAGAAACAGCCGGTTCTAAGCGACGTCTACCTACAAGCGAACAACCGACAACTGACCGGGTCTAAGCGACGTCTACCTACGAACGAACGACCGACAACTGACCGGGTCTAAGCAAGAGCCGGTTCTAAGCGACGTCTACCTACGAGCGAACGACTGACCGACCTGTGTCTCGGGATCATGTTTACAGTTCATATATTGCAAGAACCGGCTCTAAGCGACGTTCTACCTACGAACTAACGACCGACCTGTGTCTCGAAAACATGTTTACTTAACCGGATCACTGAGCCGGATCAATGAACCGGCTCAACAAACTGAACGACCTCCACTGATCCGGTTCCGCAGACAAAATTATTTAAATTATGAAAATATAAAGTGATGACCTAAAAAAAAGTCCTCCCTTCTAAAATACAAGTGACGACCTAAAAAAAAAAGGCACTCATCTCTATTTTTAAAATTTTCTAGTGTGTTTGTGTGTTTTTATTTTTATTTCTTTCCTTCTTAGGGGGAGCCCGGACCCCCTCCCTGGGTGCATCACTGCATACAGTATTATTTATCAGTACCTTTTAATTTTAGGCAACCTGCAACACATATTTGACGTATTGGTTATCTACAATATGTTGTTTTTTCTGTCGTGAGGGGCGTAAAAACAACCGGTAGTTGCGTGTAATCAAAATGTACATAACCTACAAATACTCGGAGCTTTAAATTCTACTGTTTTCATAGAGATTCTGTTTTACAAAAACTAAATCATTCGCGGTTATCTTTAAATTATTTAAAAATGAATCATTTAACATTATACATATATATTATTTTAGTTAGTAGCGTTTTTGTAAGTTCAAAAAAATTCGATCAAGAAAAAAAACCGGACTGGGCTAAAAAAGATATACGAGATTTTTCAGATGCTGATATGGAAAGACTTCTTGTACAATGGGATGTAAGTTTAAACAGTTTATCTTTTATTATTTTGTGCTATTGTAATTTTTGATTATATAGGAGGACGATGAGCCACTTGAAGAAGACGAATTGCCAGAACACTTAAGACCGCAGCCAGAAATTGATTTTAATAGCATGAAAAATGATCCCGAAGGCCTTTTACAAGCTACGAAGAAAGGACGAACTCTCATGACATTCGTTAGTGTTGATGGAAATCCAACAAGAGATGAAACGGAGACACTTACAAAACTTTGGCAAACTAGTCTTTGGAATAATCATATACAAGCTGAGCGGTAGGATTTTATAATACTTTGTTTTATTACAATAAAAAAATACATTTTTTTTTGTAGGTATTTAGTTGCTGATGATAGAGCAATTTTCCTCTTCAAAGATGGTTCACAAGCGTGGATCGCTAAAGACTATCTCGTTGAACAAGAACGATGCAAAAACGTACAAATTGAAAGTAAAGAATATCCAGGACGTTATTCAAACAAAAAAACTGAATTGTAACTTAAGAGAAATTTTTATTTTTTATAAAATAAATAAATATACAGTAGTTTAATCATGTTCTTCTTTAAATTGATCTATCGAAGAAACTTCTTTACGTAATTCTCTCACTACCGCAGCTAATGCTTGTGGATCAACACCTGCTTCACAAAGCCGCACACAAATTGTTAATGTTTCATTATCAAGTCCTGTGTTTAGTAACTTCGATAGCTCTGCTAATACTCGAAAAGCTTCACGAGCTTCTGATATTTGATTATTAACTACATTTGGCATCTGAAAATAACAAATTAACTATGTTTTTCTAAACAATTTAACAATAAATTACCTTTGATATTTTGTTTATTTCTACTATTGAATTTTAATTTGAATTGACAGTTCTGACAACTAATGCTGCCAACTTAAATTATTTGTGTCAATTTTTCAAAGGTTGGTATGTTCCTCACATGATTTTATGTCAAAAATTGGTTTTGTAGGGGGTGTGTTTGTCAAATAATTTTTAAATAATAATACTAAAATGGCTTTACACTCTGCAGTTAAAGGAAAATTAATAGCAGTTATTGGTGATGAGGTACGTTATTAAACATTAATTTTAAATATTTATTTATTTTATCGTATTTTTTTTTATAGGACACCTGTGTTGGATTTCTTTTGGGGGGTGTTGGTGAAATAAATAAAAACAGGCATCCAAATTTCCTGGTCGTGGATAAAAGTAAGTGCAGTATTTTTATGCTCCTCACACAATATTTAATAAAACATGTTCGAATCACATGACAATAAACCTTATGACCTCACATAATTTATATTTTTGTATTTTATTCTTAAATATTGTATGTTTGTAATACGTAAGTGTAATAATGTTTAAATTCGCGTTGAAATCAAATGACTAAATTTTGTAACGAAAAAGTTTTGAATCGTACTAAGTATTCTAACTATAAAATTACTTATAATAATACAATACTATTTCCTGAATGTATATAGAGAAATAAAAGAAAATTGTTTCTTGATCCCGAGCTCTATAAGAAAGCCACGTTCTTGGCTTAATATTTTGATCTGTTATCCTTGTATACAAAGTTATTTATTTTAAAAATTTTATAGGTATGACCAAAAACCCTTATGCCGTACTCATGTGTCTGTCTATCTATAAGGTAGAAACTGTGGCGAAATGGCTAGACGTGGAAAGTTAAAATTTGGCAATTATATTATTTATACTTATAGAATCGTTACCTTAGCAAAAATTTTATTTCACACAAATACCTTCATATAAATTTGAATCATTTATAAAAACGAAGGATAGTGAGTCAGCAGAAAAATTACCGACCCCCGAATCGGTATTTTTGATAATCGACTCCGACTAACGATACACACCCGTCTCCTGTCACTCGTAAATCGTAAAGTCAATTCCAGATGTTTAAGCGGAACTAAATAGAATTTTTATTTTCTTAGGTTATCACTTAAGCTCACTTTTTAACGATCGAAGTATGCTTTTGTTAAACCAAATGATAAAAAGCCTCAATCGTTAAAAGTTAAAAAAAAAAAAAAAATATACTTACATTAAATACCTTGGGTTGGGGTGAACTGTTTTTATAAATAAGTCATTTTCATTTCATTTTGACTTTATGTGTCATTTTTAGGGTTTTGTAGGTATAACCACCAAAAAACGCTTATAACGTCATTCATGTGTCTGTCTGTCTGTACGGTAGCAATTGTAGCCAAACAACTTAACATAGAATGTTGAAATTTGGCATACTTATACAAGTCTTTAACCCACATATAGGAAAAATACTGAGAGTTAAAACACATCCTGAGATAAAGATAAATAATTATGTATTTAATAAAAAAAAAAAGGTTTTTTTAAAATTTTGAGTGGCATACCAAATGAATCCTCTTAATGCGTAGATCAACAAACAAATTTTTATTTTTGAAAAACAATTTTTTTTATTGGATGGAAAAACTCCCAGAGTGATCAAAATCCGAAAAAAATCTCTGTAATGAACATTGATGTAAATCGAAATAATTCAACAGGAATTTTTGTCAGATAAGTTTTTCGAAAAATTAAATTTTTTTGTTGTTGATAAAAAAAGTTTTCTTAAAATTTATTGTGTGGTATCAAAAGAAAGGTCTTAAGGCGTAGATTAAGGAACGATAAATAGTTTTTTAAAATTCGTTTCTTTCAACACGATTTTATCCGAAATGTGCAAAATCTCTTGTCCCGCGCCCTTTTACCAAAAAGGTAATGTATATTGATCTGAGCTGGAAACGTACGAGACGATTTTTTTATCAGATTGTGTTTCTGAATGGCAATTTTTGTGTTTTTGACAAAATTAATTATTTTTTTAATTTATGGCTAATAATGTTATGGATTATCTGTATTTATAGCTAAGAAGTGCGTGTATTTTTTTGAAATTAAAAATATAAAAAAAAATATATTTTTTTTTACATAGTTGCGATCCGAGTTACACATCACACCACGCTACACTCAACTGTGTGGTATCGAAAAAAGCTCTTAAGACGTAGATTAAGGAACGAAAGATAGTTTTTTAAAAATCGTTTCATTTAACACGATTTTAACCAAAAATGTGCTAAAAAAGTTCTTGTCCGACACCCTTTCACCCAACGGGGTTAAATTAAAAATCTGAAAAAATTATAAGCAATACATGAGAAACGTACGTAGAAACGGAGAAACGTACGAGAGGAATTTTTGATCAGATTACATTTTTGAAACATATAGCAGTTTTTGTGTTTTTGTCAATATTATTATTATTATTATTATTATTTTTCATGGCTAATAATGTTATGATTTTTTTAAATTTATTTTGTGTGTATCTTTTTTTATTAGGGTTTTGTAGGTATGACCAAAAAACCCTTATACCGTCATTTTGTCGTCTGTCTGTCTGTCTGTTCGGTAAAAATTGTAGCCAAACGGCTAAACCTAGAGAGTTGAAATTTGGCATGCTTATACAACTCTTTGACCCGCACATAGGAAAAATACTAAAACATCTAAAAAACATATCACCCTAAAAATATAAGCAAACATGTGCTCATCGAAACAAAAAATATATATATTTAGTTCTGAGTAGGGTATCAAATGAAAGCCATTAGTACGTGGATTAACGATCAAAATTTTAATTTTGCAAAATAAATTATTTTAACGCTATATTTGCCGAAATTGTGCAAAAAAAAACATTGTCCCACACCTGTAGCCCAGATGGTTTGAACTAAAAATATGAAAAAATTCTAAGTTATGTACATTGGTGTGAACCGGAATAGTACAACAGGAATTTTTGACCAGATTATGTTTTCGGAAAATAACGCATTTTTTGTGTTTTTTTGTTGACGATGCACACAGCTTATACTCATATAACACCCTAAGTTGTTAAGCGTATGGTGGTCTAGTGGCTCCGTTGCGCGCCAACTATACAGATTTGTTTTTTTTTTCATTTTTATTTTGTTTAAATTAATTTGTTAAAATTCTAGTTATATTTTAGCAAATTTTGAATTTAATTTTCAAGAGCGTAAATTTAATAACCAATTGGAATTATATTTTCATTCTATGTGTCATTTATACGAAACCAGAGGGGCGGAGCGTATGATTTAAGACAACCAATTAAAGCCACAGGCGCAATTTTCAAAATCTTAATGAACCTTGTTATATAAAAAAAAATACTGCACTTATTTAGAAACCTAAATAATGATATTAGGTATTCGAATTAAAATTAACAAAAAAATATTTTAACATAAAATTTGTTTTTAAAGCTCAGATTAACAGACGATAAATTATTTTAAAAAGATCGTTCATTTTGCGGTGGTTACTACAAAGCAAAATTTGTCCTCCACACTCAGCATGCCGCCTTCACTTATTATATACCTGCGAAACCCTGCAATGTGTGAAAATTCATACTTCACATCAATTTTTTATCTGGATCATCATCTGTTCTGATTACATCACCTAGCCCATTTCAATATTAATAACAATAATTATATAAATTATACGTATGATTTCATTGTTTGCACTCCGGTACTTCTCAGGAACCATAAAAATAGTTATTATGGTTTTATATAATATTTATGAGCTAACAGTAAATGAATAACTTCATTTACTACACCTGGTGACATCTAACAGTTCTTTTTGTACTTAAATATAAAGATCATAAGAATTAAATGTAAAACAATGTTATAAAAATTAATTTAATTCTGCGTATACTTTTGTTATCAGTTTTCTGTAAGACACCGCTTGAAAATTAAATTGTAATTAAAAGACGCGAACTGTATACTATATTTTATGGCTATTAACTGATTTAATTCAGCAGAAAATGAAACTTCAGGGTCTTCACTCTCTGTGGCACTGTTATATCATATTATATTTACTTACCTTGCAAAAAATTTACTTCCTAAAAATAATTTTGTAGTTTACTAGATAAAACTGTTAAAACTTCTAATGCAGTGATGAGCAAACTTTTTTCACTGTACGCTAGATCTGAATACAAAATTATTCTCCCTAGACCGCAAATATTTAAACATATCGTCGGCTTACTGGAAAAACCAGACAACTCCCAAAATATAGTTTCGAGTAATTAGTTTTAAGATTTAAAAATACTTAATAAATCATATTGGAATATAAAAATTGTGTTCATATGCGCATGTTCTTGATCGTTAAAAGCTACGTTCACAATTCTAAAATTAGTCAACTATGCACTATACGTTGGGATAAATTTAGTAGACAATTTTAACGTTTAATGAAAGCGTTCACTCACTGCGTTAATGATAGCCACTCTTCGTTTCAAGGGATTAATTAAAAATCATTTATTGGCTGTACCCCCCCTATACCGTCAATGAGACTATGGGCCGAGAGTTCCAGTTGCTAATAAACTGTCCAATAAGTTTATTAGCAACATAATTTTTTTTCCGAGAGTTCCACCCCTAAATAGTTATTAGGTTGCTAATAAACAGGCTTATTTGTCTAATAACTTATAGGCAACATGAAGTGCTTAATAAAGTGACATTTAACCAAAAACAAGTTCGCAAAATGTGTTAATATTTCAATTTTAATTAAAAACCGTATAATTTTAAAAGAATATGCGAATGTGTAGTTTTTAAACATTTATATAATGGTGATTTTAGTGTTTTATATACATTTAAGTTGTATTTTGGCGAAATCGACGATCTGTTTGGGTGAATTTATAAATTATGGACAACCGTTTTTAGAATATTTTGGGCATTTATTGTAAATGTGATATATAAAGAACAATATATAAATATATATTTTTAAATAAACATTGTATTTTATTTTTATATATGTATTTATTTCAATTACGATTACAACACACTACAAACAATACTTTAAGCATTACTATTTATATAAAAATGATAGAGAATAAGAAGACAGTCGCAATTATTGGCAGAATAATAAAGATGTGTGGCTGAAAATTGCTGATAAGTTTAATTCATATTGTTTAAGGAATGTAAAATAAAGCAAAATATGGCTGTCTTCTTATTTTCAGTCACTTTTGTATTATAAAATGCTATTTTTATTAACTTCTCTTCTATCTATATTGTCCTCTTTTTCTGTGATAAAATTTGTTGAACGCCGTTTAATTGTCATTTTAACAGTAACACAAAAAATATACGTAATGTCATTGAATGTCAAGTCAAACTATTTATTGTCAAAATATTTAATGTCAAAATATTCAGTGTCAAAATTTCATCTCACTTTAGCTCTACAAATTTACGTATAGCTCTATCCCTCTTGCACCGTGTTACTATCTTCATAAGAAATACCAATGCAAAAACAAAAAATTATGTTGCTAATAAACTATTAGAAGGATTTTGTAACTTGGAAATCACCAATAAATTTATTAGCTTCATAAATATATTATGTGTCAAATAACTATTAGGGAGTTTATTAGGAACTGGAACTCTCGGCCCTATGTCAAATTTGTTTAATATAAGAGTTCCTTGAGACAATAAGAGATATATGTATAGACCGGGAACTCATGACAGTTTATGGTCTCCGATTTCATACAGCATGCCTTTTGGAGGAGAGAATATTGTCACAATTATGATATAATTGTATGCTAATGTCCCAATTCCTTGAGCGGCCTTTAGGCGGTGTAGGTCGCGGTTGCTGACTTGCGGTTTTGGGAATTAAAGAATGTACAGAGTGTTGCGTGTTTGTCAACATAAGTTTTGAACTACTTTCTAATGTGTTGATAAACATTATTCAATTGTGCCATACTTGTCACGGGGTGGATTCAAGAACGGACATCTTTTCTACAAAATTTATTATATAATAATAATTTTACATCACAATACAATTAACTGTCAGAATGGCTGCTGGTGTTGTCTGTTAGTAGTTGATGTAAGTCCCGTTCTTGCCCCGGCTTCTCCAGGATCGCTAGAACCACCCAACGTATCCGCACGAGGCGAACACGTGAAGAAGCCCTGTAGACGGCACTCACATCTCGGGTTGGTGACTTGACCAGCTGGGCTAGTCCTTGGGTAGCGTGCTCACAAAAATGATCGAATGCATGACTACTGAATAACTGACTACTTCAATGACTGACTCAATGAATCACTGACTAACGACTCTATTCCCTAAGACTATTTTATAACTGTTAACCAGGACACTATGACGTCAGGTCCTACCTCAATTGTTTTGGAAACAATATTAATTTGTGTAATTGTTGGCAGCAATTAAAGACCATAGTCGGCACAATTGAATAATGTTTATCAACACATTAGAAAGTAGTTCAAAACTTATGTTGACAAACACGCAACACTCTTCACATTCTTTAAGTCCCAAAACCGCAAGTCAGCAACCGCGACCTACACAGCCTAAAGGCCGCTCAATAAATTGGGATATTGGCATACAATTATATCATAATTGTGACAATATTTACCATGTGACAACAAAAAAAAGGAGAATACTAAACTAAACCCCTGCACGCTTTCTGGTTATATGGAAAATTGCGTTTCCACTTGCACAAAATTTTGTGTTTTTGTCTGATTGAATAATGTTTGCCCTTTTAGCAAAAAAAAGTTAAAACAAATTTAAAGTCTTAAAAATTATAGGCATGCGATTCGCAGGATCTCAAAGGGCTCAAACGGTCACGTGATCTTGTAATAAAAAAATATGATTTCCGCCAATTTTTTTATAGGGGTTCTATGACACAAACTTTAATTATTTTCATCGCTGCATGAAAACGCGGAAAATCATATTTTTTATTACAAGATCACGTGACCGTTTGAGCTCTTTATCATGTCAAATAACTATTATATCTATTCACCATTGCATATCTGTTGCCATGGATATGAGCTTGCTTTCATAATTTGCTATGTTGCAAATGAAATAACTCCCTTCATTAACATTATATGTGAAACATGTATGTTGCTCCTTAAATAATTCACCCGGTATGTTAATTTTCCATGGCATGTTGCGAGTTTTTTTTTTACGCACAACCGTTACATGTTATACAATTTTAGAGCGCGCCCCAGTTTGGGAACCTCTGATTTAAACTGTGAGAACAGCAAAAATTTACAGCAACCACTTTCTGAGATTTTATCATAAGAATAATAAATTATAACATGTGACTTTTGACACATTTCAGGGTTTCGCAAGTATCTAGTAATTAATGCCGCCTAACAAGGTCCTACTAAAAGTACTTTTGCGTTAATCACGTCAAATAGTATATTATTTTTTAATTTATTTATCTTCCGTTAATATATTGTTCTAAGAACTTTCATTTTATGCCCTACATGAAATTAAAAAACTGTTCACATCAGTATGCATTACTTCGATTTTTTCAGATTTTTAAACCAATCCTGCTGGGAAATATGATGGGAATTAAAAATTTTGGACACGTTTGTGGCGAAAATCGGGTGAAATATATTGATTTTAATAAATTGTTGTTAATTTCTTCACGCATCAGAGCTTTTATTTAATACGCGCTCCAATGGCGTAGCCAAAGTATCTTCATGGGGGGGGGGGTAAAGAAATTGACATCTAAACTAGCGAATATGACCCAAAAAAATAAAATAAAATGAAATCGTATTTAAGAGTGCGAATTGAAGGATGAAAAAAATTAGGAAGAATTAATCATAAAAAAATCCGGCTTAATGGGGAGTTCTAAAGCCTACTGTATCGCTGAAAAGCTTTAAAAATTGATGTGAAATATGAATTTTCAGACATTTCAGGGTTTTACAGGTATATAATAAGTGAAGGCGGCATGCTGAGTGTGTAGGACAAATTTTGCTTTGTAGTAATCACGGCAAAATGAACGATATTTTAAAAATGATTTATCGTCTGTAAATTTAAGAGCTTTAAAAAAAAAATTTATGTTAAAATATTTTTTTGTGTATTTTAATTCAAATGCCTAATACCATTATTTAGGTTTCTAAATATATGCAGTATTTTTTTTTTTTTAATATATAACAAAGTTCATTAATATTTTGAAAATTGCGCCTATGGCTTCCATTGGTTGTTTTAAATCATATGCTCTGCCCCTCTGGTTTCGTATACATGACACATAGAATGAAAATATAATTCCAACAATTCCAACTGGTTATTAAATTAACGCTCTTAAAAATTAAATGCAACATTTGCCAAAATATAACTAGAATTTTGACAAAATAATTTAAACAAAGTAATAGTTTGCTGCGTAGCAAGTGAGCAAGCTAACCACTAGACCAGGATACGCCTTCTAGTATAGAGTGTTACATAACTATAACTTTTGTACATCGTCAACAAAAAAAAAAACAAAAAATGCGTTATTTTCCTGTTAAAAATTCCTGTTGTACTATTCCAGTTCACACCAATGTACATTATTTTCTTCAGATTTTTAGTTTAAACCATCTGGGCTACAGGGTGTAGGACAAACATATTTTTCACAATTTTGGCAAAAATCGCTTCAAAATAATTTATTTTGCAAAAATAACATTTTGATCGTTAATCCACGTACTAAGGACTTTCATTTGATACCATACTCAGAAGTTTAAAAAAATATATATATATTTTTTTTTTTTTCGATGAGCACATATTTGTTTATATTTTTAGGGGGATATGTTTTAGTATTTTTCCTATGTGCGGGTCAAAGAGTTGTATAAGCATGCCAAATTTCAACTTTCTAGGTTTAGCCGTTTGGCTACAATTTTTACCGAACAGACAGACAGATGACAAAATGACGGTATGAGGGTTTTTTTGTCATACCTACAAAACCCTAAAAATGGGCTGTTAGGCGCAAATAGCCATCGTTGCTGTGTAAATTAGAATTAACTGAACAAATGAAATAGCAATTAAAAATTCTTCCATACACACAGAAATAAAATAAATCTTGCAGGGATAAACACAAATAAATTAGGATAAAAGTCTGTTCGAAAAATTCAGACGCAGGGTGATGGTATCGCGTTACATTTAATAGACCGGGAGCTCATGACAGTTTTTGGTCTCCGGTTTCATACAGCATGCCTTTTGGAGGAGAGAATATTTACCCTGTGACAACAAAAAAGGGATGGTACTAAACCCCTGCACGCTCTCCGGTCATAGGGAAAATTGCATATCCACTTAAACACAAAATTTTTGTGCTTTTCTCTGATTTAATATTGCTTGCCGTTTTGCCAAAAGAAAGTTATAACAAATTTAAAGTCTTTTAAATATATGCATGCGATTCGGAGGGTCCCAAAGGGCTCAAACGGTCATGTGATCTTGTAATAAAAAAATATGATTTTCCGCGTTTTCATACAGCATGCCTATAATTAAAAGACTTTAAATTTGTTATAACTTTCTTTTGACAAAAGGGCAAGCAATATTAAGTCAGAGAAAAACACAAAAATTTTGTGCAAGTGGAAATGCAATTTTCCCTATGACCGGAAAGCGTGCAGGGGTTTAGTACCATCCCTTTTTTGTTGTCACAAGGTAAATATTCTCTCCTCCAAAATGCATGCTGTATGAAATCGGAGACCAAAAATGTCATGAGCTCCCGGTCTATAATTATATCTTGTATATGTACTGTGATTTTATTGGCATTGCAATATTTTTTTTTTCAGCCACTGCAGCCAGTGAAGTTGAAGATTGTTTCAAACGTTTTGTAAAACGTGATGATATCGACATAATCCTAATAAATCAAAACATCGCTGAAACTATTCGACATGTAATAGATGCACATACTCAACCCATTCCAGCTATTTTAGAAATTCCATCGAAGGATCATCCATATGATGCAAGTAAAGATTCAATTCTTCGTCGTGCAAGAGGAATGTTCAATCCTGAAGATTTGCACTAACTCATAAGCATTCAAAATAAATAGTGCAGTATTTTAGAAAACATTGTAAGGTGGATTTTAATGTATATAGTATAAAGAAAACTAAATCAATATGAAATATTTCTGTTATTTAATGTAACAAAAACATTTTTTATAGATCTAGTTGTGTATTGTTGTTATTTTTAAATGTATCAGTATATTAAAAAAATATAAAAGTACTGTATAAAATCTTTATTTAAACATGAAAAAATGGTAACAAATTTAGCTATAAATTATTAAATTTAATAATGTACATGTAATTATGCTTAATAAAAACATACACTATCCTACAAAAAGTAACTGGACACCTCACTAATGTAGACAAGAACCTGAAAACATTGTAGTTGCAAACGTGTGAGGTGATTGTACCAATATACAACTGGATAAAGTGGACGATTTAGTTTAGGAATTCTGGTGTGATAAGCCTCATACAAACCAAGCGCGCCGAACTGCGCCATACAACTTCAAACCGCGCGGCACTGAAAATGTGTGATGCTCTCGAATAAAGCTGGGTCCAGGTTAGCGAGCCGAACCTGTAATGCAATGTTTCCCAAAGAGTGAGCCGCGGCACATTAATGTGCCGCAATAACTTTCAAGTGTGCCGCGAAACCTTAAAAAAAAAAAAAAAAACTAGGGTCGTTTTTATTTTAACATTATTGTCCGAATGTAGACTCGATTCAAATAGAGAAGGATCCACGACCGTTACAAAATTGCGCAAACAAGATAAAGCCAGTGGCGGAGACAAATAAAATATTTTTAAACAAAATGGACAATTAAATAATATTATTTATTGAATTAGTTAAGGAACGATTTAAAAGCTGTATCTTAAAATATAAATAAAATGCTGTTTAATATAAATATGTCAGTCATAAATGACAGAAGGCAAATTAATTATGAATAGAAAAATAAATTTTTATATAAACACGTTGAAAGCTCCTAACTCACACAAGACTTCTACGGCTAGCAGTATCAAACCTAACACCCCTATTATAAGTAAATTAGACCCGTCCAGACGAAAAATCATTTCTGCACAGTTTTATTGATGAACTCAACTCTATTTGAATTCACTCTACGTACAATACCATTAATAAGAATAAAGTACACGAAGGATCATTTTATAACGAATTGAAATTGACATATCCCTTTTTTCCTGAATACAGCGGCGTCTGTATTCACAATTTCGACTATTCTTAGGACAGACCGTTCGGCTAGACTATGATAACCGTTCCTGTCCGTTCCAAACATTTTAATGTGGAAATATATGATTTTTTACAATTGACTATAATATTGGACTGAGGATGATTGGATACCCAATCGAAACGTCTCTATAACTTTTTATAATAAATATATGGCGATTATGAAATAAGAATTTTATTCAATACCTTTCTTTCATATATATATATTCCCACTCGTTTTTCGTAGCTTTTGAACGGCCGTAAAAATAGTAGGTATTTAGGAACCACAATAGTAGATATAACACTTAAGGAAAATGGGTCATTATTAATGAAAACTATTTTGAATAACTATTGTTGCTATTTTGATGAGCAATATACTAAAAACATAGACAAAATTATATCTACACAAGTGGTTTGGGAATGGACGGTGGTTTTGTGAAGCCTTGGGCAAGACAAATTAAGGCCCTTCGAAAGTATCCAATGATCGAAAATACACTTTGATAATTTTTTCACTTGAGCCCTGGCTCTAGTCTCCCTCACCCAAGCCATGCTAGTGTGGATATTAAGTTCATTTCCTAATTGAAATCAGTAAGATAAGTAGGTGTGTTTCCTAAAAGACGTAAAATTGAATAAATTATTAAACGTTCATATAAATTTAATTTGTAAGCGTGAGAATGTTAACTGAAATTTTGTTTATAAATTAAATTTGTATGGAATGAGAAAAAAATAATAATCACATATTTCTTATCAGTAATTTTTTATTAGTGATCAAAAATGATCGTGCACAAATTCCACTTCAATTAGAGCTAAAACTTGATTGAACGGAATCCTCTTAACATAGGGTGACCATTTTCTTAAGAAGGCAATGCGGGACGGAGAGAAAAAAAAAGGTCTTCACCTCCCAAATTCAAATGAAGAGCAAAAAAAAAAGGTCCTCATCTCCCAAAATCCAAGTGAAGAGCAAAAAAAAAAGGTCCTCACCTCCTAAATCCAAAATGTTAAAATGCGGGACAAAATGTTAAAATGCGGGACGAATGGTCACCCTATCTTAACAAGAACATAGTTACGTATCCATAAGACTAACATTAGTCTTATAGATACGCAGCTCATGCGTCAGCAGTAGAGGTGGGTCGTTCATAAACGAACCGGCTCAGTACACTGACCGAAGTGACACGGTTCACCAAATTGAAATGAGCCGGCTCACTGTATAGTTTCAAGAATACGATTGGTCAGGCGATTGTGAGCAGTGACCAGAGTGATCCGGATCTGGATCGATGTCATGTTGAACTTCGCGAGAACTCGGCTTGTAATGTATTATCATAAAGTGTATTTTGTTATCAATTTGTAGGGCAGTTTATTTGAAACTAATAGGCTTACTCTGTATTTTCTTAGAACCATACTATATAAAAATATTGCCCAAATCCCAGATGTCCGATTTATAAGGGCAATAAACATCGCCATAAACTTAACACATTTGGTTTAAAATACAGTAGCTACATAAAGTGAATTGTTTGTTTCAAAAATGTTAGATAAGAGCCGGGGCTAAGCGACGTTCTACCTACGAGCGAACGACCGACAACTGACTGACCTGTGTCCCGGATCATGTTTACAGTTCATATATTGCAAGAACCGGCTCTAAGCGTCGTTCTACCTACGACCGACCGACCTGTGTCTCGGTATCATGTTTACAGTTCATATATTGCATGAACCGGCTCTAAGCGACGTTCTACCTACGACCGACCGACCTGTGTCTCGGGATCATGTTTACAGTTCAGATATTGCAAGAACCGGCTCTAAACGACGTTCTACCTACGACCGACCGACCTGTGTCTCGGGATCATGTTTACAGTTCATATATTGCAAGAACCGGCTCTAAGCGACGTTCTACCTACGAACTAACGACCGTCCTGTGTTTCGGAAACATGTTTACTTAACCGGATCACTGAGCCGGATCAATGAACCGGCTCAACAAACTGAACGACCTCCACTGATCCGGTTCCGCAAAATGAGCCGAAATTCCCATCTCTAGTCAGCACATATGGCTAACATAATACATATGTTATTTAATACAAATTTATTCCGTAGAATAGTGTTTTACCTTGAATTTAGTGGGCTTTTTGTGAAGTCACGGTCATTTTTGAACAACTTGTATAATACTGATTAACATGCACTGTTTGTTTAGTAAAAAATATGGTATTTTCATTTTTCAGTGTTTTTTCCAAAGTATCTAGCTGTATCTGATACAAACATTTTTGGCATGTATGTATATCTAGATATTTTTTACAATTCTGTATCTGCATCTAGATACAATTTTTCTTAGGTATCTGTATCTAGATATATTTTTAAATGTATGTATTACAACACTGCATTTGGGAGTAATTCTGAGTATTTCACACCTACCTGGAAAGCACCTATAATGGAATGAATTGGAACGAGCCAACTTGGTATAAATCAGTAAGTGAACTGGAAGCTGCTCTTCGAAAACAATAAAGTAGAATACTTCATATTCTTTACAATTTAGTGTAAAATATTCCCAAAAGAGTGTTTTCGAAACTAAGGAGACATAAAGATTAATTATTGACATTTTCTTAAAAACATATATAAATGTCCAGATACTTTTTAGAGGATAGTATACATATACCATTCTTATAATGTAGTGCTTTTGCCTAATCCATGATTTAAAAATATACTAAATTCTTCTCTTTCTGTTAAAACATTAAAAATATCATTCTTATCAATTGCTTTATCGGAATTAATTTTATTCTCCACATTATTATTAGCTAAGGCTTTTCTTATAAGTTCCTCAGCTAAACACATCACAGATTTAAGAATTATTTTTTCAGAAGCTCTAATGTGGACACCTTCTATTTCCTCAGATTGTAAATTTATTCCCACTTGTCGAGCTGTTTCTTTTATATAAGTATACGGTAAAGTTGATTCTTCATTTGATAGACTTATGTTTAATGGATTTTTGATTTCTTTTGCTAAAAAAAATAATCAAAGTTAAAAGTAATAATTATGAGAAAGCTTTAAGGCATAATTTGTGTTGATTTGTTTTGTTAGTACTGTTAGCTCTAACAAAATACCGTTGCAAAAAATAAATATATATATTAAATATTTACAATAAAATAAAATATGCAAGGAATGTCAAACAAAAGTATTTTGCAGTTGAACGTTGATCCCTAATTCGCAATTCTTGAGACCGGAAACCAGAATCTTCTTGGAAACTGTCAGTCCCCTCAGTGCGTTTGACCAGGGCCGTATTTACTTACATCGAGGCCTGAGACTTAAACGGTTTCTAGGGCCCTCTTCCCTAATTAATAAAGTAATTTAATAAAATGGATAAAAAAGGCATTTGTTTCTTGCAAACATTTTTTATTTTACTTCAAAAATTTGTTAAAAAAGTATTATTAATAACAACAATTATCGGTAGACTTCACAGAGGATTTATAGAGACAACAATGTACTAAAATTTTTTGTTATCTGAAAGGGGCCTAATAAGTAGAGCTCTGCGCGGATATGTTATTCTGTATCCGCATCCGCAGCCTTTGTAAATATAAATAACCGCATCCGCAAAGGATTTGCTGTCTGTTTGGAAATATCTAACATATTTCGCCTTATTTGGCATATCGCTGCTTTAAAACACTACTGAATTTGTTTAAATATTATCTTAATATTGAGAACTGACACGCTCGGATACGCAGTCTGGTGGTCAAATATTGTACTAGGCGCTCTGGTACTGTTTGAACTTATTACATATGTTCTAGTGTTAAATTTTTGTTAGAATGTTGATAGAAGTTGTGAAAAACTATAAAGTAGAACAAATTGTAGTGTTTTTGGCTGTCATTCAAGACAGGACAAAGACAGGCATCTTAGTTTTTTTCTTTGCTTAAGAAAAATGGAGGGAAAGTTAATATTAAGACCAGCTTGTACAAGATTTGGTTATGGACGGGAGGAAGGCATGGGAATATATTTTGAGTTAAAAAGTAACTGATACTATGCGAGTTTGTTCATTACATTTGTCGCATAAAAACAAAACTGCACTAATATGTTTGCACTTGCAAGTTGCATATTTAACTTTTAGCTGCTTCTGTCCAACTAAAACTAATTTTATTTCATGGCAATGAACATAATGCACTTGTTTACAAACAGAATCCATATATTGTAAATTCAGATGACCGACACTCAGATGTACCTCATAAAATTACTTGCCCGGCATTTAACACCTGCTCAACTACAAATTACACTTCAATAAATCTACTGAAATTAAACTTTAAATACTGTAATTTGATGCCCACTTTCTGTTATACACCTCGATACATGTGTAGCGCTTAAAAATTAAAAATTTCGCAAACACTTACGTGCATTTTCATAAAATAAAAATGTACTGTGCTTAAATTAACCTGTTCGCTATTAGCATATTGAGAGCTGAATACTAGACACGACTGCCATATTGCCTTGGAGCACAGAGCCGTCATTGGTAATGTCACTTCTCAATATTACTGGGTCTAGATATATGTTTTCTATCTAACGTCATGCTGAAATTATACAGATTAAAAAATAACTGTGGAAATTACAATTATTCGACTCTTAAATCAAGTTTATATAAAATGTAAAACTTTAAACAGCAATATCTTAAAAACTTAGTTTCTTGAGATTTCTCACTATTGTTTTAGAGCAGCGATATTTAGAAATAATTAAATAGGTTAATTTATCACATCTATGACCAATAAATAACAAGGAAAGTCCTATAAGATCAGCAAATTTAAAAAATAAGTTCTTAAAAATAAAACTAAAATCTTAAATTCACCCTATTATTAAAAGATGAAAGTTATATGACGATTTCAAGAATTTTAATTTTAATCTTTTATCTTTTTAATTTTAATGTTTGTAATTTTAATACCCTTTGATTATGACGATACATATACCGTATACCTTCTACTGATTTTACGTCTACAGCACTGCTAATAGTATTTGAGAAGTTGTTTTTGTATATCATGGCGGAATACACGATGGCGCCCCTCAAGCCGCGTGCCCCTGGCACTTGCCCCGATGCCAACGCGTTGCTACGGCTCCGTTCGTTATACTGGCGAAAATATTTTAATACATATATTAAATCTATATTTAAAAAAACATTTTGAAGATAGTCCAACACGGGGCCCAATCAGGCTCCCTATTAAAAGGGTCCCCCAGCTATCGCCTCATGCGCCTAATGGAAAATACGGTTCTGCGTATGACGGAGAGGAAAGAATTACATATTTGTGCAGTTGCGCTAAAAAAATCTGACCTGACTCACCTATTCGACAACTTTACCAAAAAAATGTATCTAAATTTTACACAAATACCGTTTTCGATTGATCTCCACACCGTTCCCAGAAAATAGTAGTTTATTTTAACCAAAGACTAAAAAATACCGTTCTTTCCGTTCGGAACTTAAACTAAAAATAGCGTTTCCGTTTTTTACGTTCTGACATTATTAGTATTCCTCTAAAACCGGTTTGCAACAAAATAAAAAATCTGGTGTCGCTACATAAAATTATTAACAATTAGAAAATGAAACTGTGTTTATAATACATATTATTTACAAATATAAAATTGAAATTTCTACTAAAATCAAGATTTTTCAATTGGTAAAAATATAATAATAAAATTTTAACAATACTGTAAAATTATTATGGAAAATTTTCAAAAAATTATATGTCAGATGTCGCATATAAGATGTTAAATAAAATTATATTGTTTCTTAGAATTTAAATCTCTGAATAAATATGACAGTTAATGCTTATTTTAAGTAAAATTAAAATGTAATTTATTACTATAATAAGTAGAATATACTTCTGAAGATATTTTAAGTTTGATAAACTTTAATGTACCAGCTACAAATCTGAGGCAAATAAATACGTTTTACTCTGGAAACTATCATACAAATATTAGACAGAGTTCACCTCTAAATAGAACTATGTGCACATTTAACCATCACTTTAATACGCGCGATATATTTTTCCTGTCATTTTCTACCTTTAAAAAACTAGTGGAATGTAAATTGAGAGCTTAACTCAACGATACGTATGCACTTAGGTCAGTGGCGCAGCCAAGGGGGGGGGCGACGGGCCTTGGCCCCTCCCAGGACCAGCAGATTACACGGCGCTACTCGGGCAGTTGAAGATAAAATTTGTTAACCACAACAGTAGTTAATTTTTAAATTACTTCATTGTAAACAATATTGGATTTTTTTTTCGTATAAATAAACCTTTTTTTAAAATTGCCTACTTTTGATAAAGTGACATGATTATTGTTCAAGTGAAAATACATCACTTTCTAAATATGCTCCAATGAATTATATGAAGGGGAGCGTTGATCCTTGCCCCCCCCCCTCTGAAGGTCAAATGAAAATTTAACAAATTTATCATAATCGTACAGCAAAATAACTTACGTATTTTACAATAATAATAAGCTATATTTTATTATGATTAGTGTTGAAATTAACAGAAAATGCATATTTACATGTTATTTTTAGGTTTTCGTAGGTATAATCAAGAAATCCTTATTCCGTCACATGAGTCTGTTTGTTCGGTACAAATTGTGGCCAAGCGGCTGATTTAGAGAACTGAACATAAGTAATAAAAATATTGAGACTTCAAAAATATATCCCGAGAAAAATATAAATAAATATGTATTTATCGAATTTATGTGATCAAGTGAAAGTTTTTAATACATGGATTAACAATTACATTTTTTTATGAACAAATAATGGAATTATTATTTGATATAAAAATCAATATCCAACAGCAGGGGAGTCGAACTGATTTGGGTCGCAGTCTATTTTACATACAAAATGATAAGTATTGACGGAACTTACCAAAAATAAATATCCCGAAGGGTTTCTTGACATTTTTTTATAAACATAAAAGGGGAAGAGAGTATATTTTACATTTTTAAATATATTTTCCCCCTAAATAAGCTCAAGTGATTTTGATTACCGCTTCAGGGGTCACAAAAAATAAGGTTGAGGGCCGTATACGGCCCGCGTGCCCTCGAAATGTGATTCGGCCCTCCCCAAGACAAAATCCTGGCTGCGCCACTATAAATATTGTAAATATTTTTATGGCCACTGTAAATATTTTTCTTTTTTTTAAATCTTTTTATTTATAATTAGTATCTTATTGTAAATTTTTCGTGGAGGTCTATAGGAACTGTGTTCTGTTTGACCACACAAACAATAAATAAATCAAATAAATAAATAAATACGTAAAACAAAAGAGGATGTAACATTCAAAACGTAATTAATCACAATCAGAGTCTTCCTCTTTGTTAAATTTATAAAATAAAAAAAAACATTAAATTAATATAAAACTTGTTTTTTAGGCGACCATATCAAAAACTGTTCTTTCTTATCATGTAGTACTAGACAAAAAGTAAATATTTTTCGGCCTATGCCGATTCGCTTACTTTTCAGGCCGCTTGATGCCAACGCCATCTACGATAGTGATGTTTGTTTAATAACAAGTGAATGTTTAAAATTATGTAGCTAATTAAAATAAATAAGTTTAATTTTTCTAATTAAAATTACATTTGGTTGCCCAAAAAATATAATGTGCACCTTTGTCTAATAGTTCTCTTCCGTCCTCATCTGTTTGATGGACGAAAAGATCCACTTTTTGCCATGGTACACAAATAACTATTGTACGATTTAAAACACGCAAACAAGAGTAAAAATATATATATATAAAAGTGCGTTTATTTTGATGAACTTATAAAATGGTACAAAGAATTGATCTACGATCTTCTATCTATAGAAATTCCGCAAGAGAAGGTTTTATGTGATTATGTGGAAAATTGAAGTGGTGTTTGCATATTTAAAAAATCAGCTGTGGCCACCACAGGACCGACCGCCATCACAAAGTACTTGTATAAAATACATTCTAGCCACAGAGTAGAAATAACTTGGCCCAATATTTTCTAACAGAGATATTATTTATCATGACCATGGAAACGTTACATACAAGTATGAAAAAATAGATACTTAGAAAAAAATTCGAAAAATTTGTCAAAATATTTTTTTTCATCAAAAACTGTCTTAAATAAAAGGAGTTAGTTATTGCTTTTATAGCAACTTTTGTTAAATAAATTTTTTCGAAATATAATTTCTGTTGTGAAATATTCCCAAAAATCTTAAAATCCACACGAGTAAACTCCTATTTCTAGTCAACCGATTTTTACCAAAAGTTGATCAACTCGTGCCATTGATGTCAAAAGCTTAAATATAAAGTTTCATAAAAATCATTTTAGCCGAATTTGCTCTGCACGTGTATACAGACAGACAGACCGACAGTCATCATGCTAAAAATAGACAAAACGTTATGTACCTCAATACGTGGAGATCCATCGAAATCTCGATGTCAAAATCGGTATGAACACAATACCTCCCTTAAACAGGTGTTAGATAAATGTCCGGCGCAATTTTGGCAAAGACAGCATTATTGGCCCATTTAGAGCTAAAAAGTCCTCAACCATTTTTGGATAAGATGCGTATATCGCTTGATAATCGATGCAGTACCACCGTTTAGGAACCACTAATATTTTGTCTGTTACAAAACTCACATATGTGACTGAGATAAATAGAAACCATGGAAACAATACCGTAATTGTAAACGCATGTCTGCATATTTTTCAATTGTGTAATGTGCCATTTTTTTAACAAAATCGGAACAAAAGTTTAGATTATGACGTACACGTACTTTGATATTCTGTTATTAAACTACAGTTAAAATATTTTTTTTCTCTATGGCAACTACACAACTTCTGGATTAATATGAAAAATTTTAAAAAGTCAGTGGTTTTCAAAATTTGGGGCCCTTTTTGTTTATTTATTTTTGGGCGAAATTCACATTTTAGAGAAAACTGGCAAAGAAAAAATCGATTGCATTCTACGTCACCATGCTGTCTTTTAAATTGTGCCGGACATTTACCTAACACCCTGTATATGTAGGCGGTCGGTAAAACTGATAAATTAAAAAAAATAAAATAAATAAAATAATTTAAATCTACTTTTGTTAATAAATACTTATTCAAATGACGGGATGGGATACACAGTAAGAAAACATGCAGGCTAGTGCAAAGATCTAACAGAATGGATACCACTGGAGAATAAAAGGAAGCGGGGAAGGCAGCGAAGAAGATGGATGGACGAAATAATAAGAGCAGCGGGAGTTTCTTGGACAAAACTGGCGTGAGACAGAATAGAATGGCAACGTTTGGGAGAGGCCTTCGTCTGTAGAGGCATAGATCAGACATAACATTTCATAATTTAATGTAATATAAATAATATATTTTAGTTTAATTTTATGTATATTAAGATTTAAATAAAGGCTAGTAATAATAATAATAATAATAACTCATTCAAATAAGATATTGCCCTTGCTTTGTCCATTTAAATCATCATTGGTCCACTAAGTTCATACAAAACGTGATTTGTCCCAATTTAAATTAACGTTTTTTTCGGATTTTACTTCCCATTACGACATGTTTAAGTTCAATGTTTGGAAACTAAGAAATAAGTAGGTCGAAAAATTAGGTTCCAACTTGTTGCAAAGAGAATTATAATGTTTCTTGTAATTATCTCAAACCTGCATTACTGTGACAAAGCACGTTTTGAATGTTACCTTATCAAATATTTATTTTTAAATTAATATATCAGAGAAAACTGTCTAACGATTATTTTTTAAATCAGGCATGTACAAGCTACGGCCCGCGGGCCGGATTCGGTCTGAGACCAAATTTTATCCGACACACAAGGACATTTCTAAATCTCACTTAATCCGGCCCTACAGCAATATAAGGAATGTTTTTCGGTTGTCAGAGAACCATCAACATTATTTTGTTATTATTATGTATTTTTTTAAATTTATTATGTTATTTTTAAAAAAATTTATGAAATGAAATTATATTTTAGTTGTTAAATGTTTTATAGTATTGACAATTTCAATGATGTAAAGAAAAAAAACTAATAAAAATGTATTATACATCAGCGTTTCCCAACCGGGGGGCCGCGACTGTAAATAAAAATACTTGCAAGCCATTATAGGTAATCGTAACAGATATTAAAAACATGTTTACGTAAAAGTTGTTTCTTTTCAAAAGTTTTATCCAATTATACCCAACACGGTATACGTTCCTATATAAAAAATCGAAGTTGTCCTTGATATCTTGTACTTCCGGTTTATTCCGAAAATTTAAATACTACCATCCAATTATTTGGGCAAACTCTGGTCACCAAATATTTTTCCCAACTTGCTTACACATCGTCTTTTCGAGAAAAAT
Source organism: Liopterus haemorrhoidalis (assembly GCA_963971575.1). Lineage (NCBI taxonomy): Eukaryota > Metazoa > Arthropoda > Insecta > Coleoptera > Dytiscidae > Liopterus > Liopterus haemorrhoidalis. Next base: position 11,163,058 of record OZ020615.1, read on the forward strand.
CGTGTTTCCTCTATCTTGATACACAACTAAATACATGTAAATCCAGTATAAGTTACTCTCAAAGAGAGTTAAATTTGATTTTCCGCTACGTGCAGAAAACGCATTAACTGAAATTTGCATAAAATGTGTTAACATTCTTGACTTACCTTTTGGAAGATCTGATTTGGTGTTAATAATATCCACATCATTTTCATCAACCTGGTTAACTGTATGCTTGAGATCAAGCAACTCTTTCAAAGGAATTGCTTCTGTATACGTATCTAGCTCAAGCTGCATACTACAATGATTTGGCACAGACTTTCCTGCTTCCCCTGTTTTCTTATGAAACAATTCACACCTATTAAAACAAGAAAATCCATGCGCTTGCCCAAATATTAGTATAATCTTTGTCGTCCATTCTTGATGTCCATCTAAATTATTATCTGTTAGGAATTTTTTTATATGCTTTGCTCTGTACCACTAAAAATAGAAATTATAAATAATAAATGTATGAGAAATGTATGATCTAATTAAAATTAAATCATGAGAAAAAAAAAAACTGCAACATAATAAAGTGTTCCCATAATTCTAAGTTTATTACCATACAATATAAGCATTTTAATTTTTTAATTTTTATTCAGTTTACGACCGAAATAACACTAAATTTTATAATTTTATTTTAGGATAACAGTTACAATTCCTTACTATTATTTAAAAAAATATAATTTGTTCATTTCAGTATGGTTTAATTGTTTACTTTTAAAAAAATGTATAAATATTCACATATTTCAGGATTTCGTAGGTATTTAATAAGTTAAAGAGGTCAACAGAGTGCTGGAAATCTGGAACAATATTTTTTATAATAATCAAAATCAACAATTTTTTAAAAAATTGTTTTCGTCATTTTTATTATAGTCCGTTTATAAATGACCCGAAGTTGTAAAATCTTTTTTAGGGTTTTGTAGGTATGACCACCAAAAAAACCTTGTAATGTTACTAATGTGTCTGTCTGTCTATCTGTCGGTACGTTACAAATTATAGATATGACTAGGGTGACCATTTTCTTAAGAAGGGAATGCGGGACGGAGCAAAAAAAAAGGTCCTCATCTCCCAAATCCAAGTGAAGAGCAAAAAAAAGGTGCTCACCTCCCAAATCCAAGTGAAGAGCAAAAAAAAGGTCCTCACCTCCCAAATCCAAAATGCGGGACAAAATGTTAAAATGCGGAACTTTTGCGGGACGCATCTTAATGCGGGACAAAATGTTAAAATGCGGGACGAATGGTCACCCTAGATATGACCCGAAGTTGTAAAACCTTGTTTAGGGTTTTGTAGGTATGACCACCAAAAAACCCCTATAACGTCACTCATGTGTCTGTCTATCTGTATAGTAGAAATTGTAGCCAAACGGTTGAACATAGAAAGTTGAAATTTAGCTTACTTGTACAACTTTTTTAGAAAACTATAGAGAGTTCAAAAAAATACAGCGCGGGATAAATATAAACAAATATGTATTTAATGGAAAAATATATTTTTTTAAATTTTGAGTGGCACACCAAATGATTTTTTTTAATGCATGGATCAACAAATTTTTATTTTTGAAAAATCAGTTTCTTTTATTGGAAAGTTGCCAAAAATTTGTCAAAAAATGTTGTCCCCCACCCTATCTCCGAAATAGCTTGATCTAAAAATCTGAACCGGAACCGGAATAATTCAATAGGAATTATTGATAAAATTGAATAAGTTTTTCGAAAAATGTCAATTTTTTTGTCGTTGATAAAAAAAATATTTTTTTAAAATTTATTGTGTGGTATCAAAAGAAAGCTCTTAATACGTAGCTTAAGGAATGATATATAGTTTTTTGAAATTCGTTTCTTTTAACATGAATTTAGCCAAATATGTGCAAAAGTTCTTGTCCCGCACCCATTTACCCAAAGGGGTTAAATTAAAAATCTGAAAAAATTATAGGTAATGTATATTGATCTGAGCCGGAAACGTACGAGAGGAATTTTTGATCAGATTGTGTTTTTGAAAAAGATGGCAGTTTTTGTGTTCTTGACAAAATTAATTATTTTTTTAATTCATGGCTAAATTGTGGCTAATAATGTTATGGATTTTTTATATTTATAGCTAAGATAGTGCGTGTATTTTTTTAAAAAAATATTTAAAACATAATTTATTTTTTTAATAGTTGCGAACTGAGTTACTCACACCACGCCACACTACACTCTACACTGTAAAATATTTGTTATTAATCTAATGAAGACTTGAATACGAAGCAATTGCAGAAAAAACGCTGGGATATTTGGCAAATTATATAATTTTGTTTAAAAAATTAAATGGAAGCTCTTAGTTCTCAAATAGCGAATAAAAGTGATTATCAAAAAAATTGTTGATTTTGATGTGATAAATATACCTATACATCCAGTACTATATTGGCTTCTTACACTTACTAAATACCTACAAAACCCTGAAATGCGCGAAAATTCACACTTCACTTAATGTTTTTAAAGTAATGTATACCATATTATCGGACGGAGGGATACTATTTTTAAAAAAAATTAAATAACAATGAAATGGTGAAGTTAAAAATGGCTCTCAACTTGCGAAAGATGGTATAAAGGTCTCAAGTAAATGTTAAACCTACAAAAAACTAAAAACAAAAATAATGCTTACCTCTGCACAAAATTGTTTTGTAGGATTCCAGGACTGAAACTGTTCCATAGAAGAAGCAGCATATGGATAAGAACAAATATAACTTGTCTCCTTTGCAAGTTCCGTAACAAGTGGTAGATTTTTAAAAAAATAATAAACAATTTGTGAAATAGTTTTAAAATTTTCCAGCGGAACCTCTATTTTATATTTATCTTTTTCTAACAAATAATTAGCATCTAAGCTGGTCCAGTTATTTTTTCCCACGACATATTTCGGAGGTTTGACTATCTGATTTATTTTTGTGGGTTCTTTAAGTTTTGTATAACAATGATCTTCCAAATATATTAATTCAAAGTCTCGAGATGTTGCGTCTTCACATATTTCTTGAGAATATTTATTACTTAATTCTATTTCCGTTACTCCAATACTGCTTAAAACTGTTTCTTGATTATCGAATATATTATTTTTTAAAAAACCATTCAACACTTGTTCATTTTTTTCAATATAATCATCAACTTGCGTTATAGAGTCCATTATTAATAGTTGTGGTTTCTGTGTTTCCTCATAGATGGCCTTTTTGTCACCCTCTACATCTCCTAATACTTTTAAACTTTCCTCACAGCAGTTTATAAAATCTGCTAATTTATCACAATTCGCTACAGAACATTTTTCAGGAGGTATTTCTACAGGAGTATCAACGTTTCTAAAATCCTTTGCATACTTTTTCTCCTCAAATATTTCATCAGGATATTCTTGTTTTATAAATATATCAGAATCGAAATTAATCTTTTTGCTTTCATCCGATTCATCACCAAATTCTTTATCATATATCCATACGTTAACTATCGTTTCTCCCCCTAAGAAAATGGATAGAAAAAATATTAAATTATAACATTTATACGGCAAAATTGAAGAAAATAATTGTGGGGAGTATTGTAAAATGGGTCGCCACCTCTTCAAGTTTGACCCGGACACTACGGATTTTGAAAGCTTGTGCCCGAGTTTTGGGTCTGATCATTATTTTTATGGATCGCTCGATTAAATGTGAGACATTTGTTTATTTTATTTTTTTTTATATATATATATATATAACCCAATCGGGTCTATTCTGTATCTTTTGTGGTTAAAAAGTAACATTTTAACTAGGCGTTAAAATTTTAACCTTGTTTCTTATTCTGTATCTCAGGTTATAACCCAAGCGTTAAGTTCTAATTTTTACCGACCGCCAACATATATAAGGGAGGTATTGTGATCATACCGATTTTGACATTTCGAGATTTCGATGGATCTCCGCGAATTGAGGTCCCTACATAACGTTTTGACTATTTTTAGCATGATGTCTGTCGGTCTGTCTGTCCGTCCGTCCGTTTGTCTGTCTGTCCGTCTGTCTGTGTACACATGCAGAGCAAATTCGGCTGAAAGGATTTTTATTAAATTTCATATTTAAGCTTCTGTCATCAATTGTACGCGTTGATGAACGTTTGGTAAAAATCGGTGACTAAAAATGGGAGTTGACTCGTTTCGATTTTAAGATTTTTGTGAATATTTCACAAGAGAAAAATATTTCGAAAAAATTTATTGAACAAAAGTTGCTATAAAAGCAATAACTAATAACTTTTATTTGAGACGTTTTTTGATAAAACGAAATATTTCGTTGCAAATGCAAACGAAGTTTGATTTTTTGCTACAGATATAAAAATATCCTTCAATTTTTTGATTTTCTACTTGTTTTAATTTCTTTTTTCCTCGTTCTAAATAAATTTTCTTAAATTCATTTTTGATGTGAATTATTCTCTATAATAAGTGAAATAGTTCAATATTTTAGTTTTAGGTTGTCGCCGTAACTACCCTAATATTTATCAAATTGAAAAAATGCGTAGAACAAATAATATTTGTTTTCTTATAAACAATTTTTATTGTATGTTTTTTCTGTTAAGATAGTTCTGTTTATAAATGAAATATTCTAGGATTTTTAGTACCAGTTTTAACCCAAAAACACCCCTTAAGAAAGAAAATTTTGAGATAACATGCCTATATTTGCTCCTGGTTCTACTCTATTGTACCAAATTTCGTTAAAATACGTCCAACCGTTTTTAAAAAGAGATATGACCTCCAATTTTATTAATTACTATATTATTATAGCAATTTGTTTATCTATTTTTATTTAAATATACCTAAAATTATATTTGTATTCGATTTTATTGTTATTTATTAACTATAATACAAATACCCATCACCTTAAATTTTATTTAAATCAGTATAAAATTTCCTTCGGTTTTTATTTATAATTTATTCAGTAGAACTGTCTTGAAATAAATATCTATTATGAAAATAGTCAATAAAAATATTTAAATACGTGCAACATCTATATTAATTTTGTATGCTAGTTTGAACTACGCATACGTGTGACGTATTCCCCCTCACGCTCTGATTAGACAGAAGTTACGAGCAGTGCCGCAACAAGGGTGGTGCGACAGGTGCCGGATTCATAGGGGCGCCGAATGGTCAAATTTAAATTTTTTTATTATTATCTTTTATATTAATAAACTATAATCAACACAAATTTGATTTCATAATCGAAAGTTTCAAATGGCAGGCATGATCATTAATTGATGACTGTACAACTGCCACTGCAATGCAATTATTAGAAGTGATCCACACTTACGATTTAAAAGGTGTGTACCCTAATATTGGCATTGCACTGCGCATATTTTTAACGCTACAGGGAGCGTATGTTTAACGCTAACTGTTGCTTCGAATTAACGCAGTTTTAGTAAATTAAAGTTAATAAAAAATTATTTGCGTTCTACAATGGTCCAAGAGCTTGTAAAATTTAGCTTTAATATCAATAGAAAATACTACAGCGCAGTCATTAAATTATGAAGACTTAATTAACGAATTTTCACAGTTAAAAGCCAGAAAAGTTCAATATATTTAATTTTCCATTCCGTTAAAGTGATTATATAATATATTATTAAAATACCTAAATATTTATTATTTTTTGTTCAAATATCCCTTTTTTTGTCATTAAATATATATTTTTTTATATATTTTGTTATTCAATTATGTAATATAATATTTCTTTAGCCCTTTTGTGTTTCATTTTAGGTGTTTTTCATTTTGTGTTTTATTGACCTAGAGTTTATATTTTGTCCCTCTTTATATTAGTTGATTATCATGATTTTTGAGTTTATTAAAAGATTTGCAACATAATTTGTTAATATAATCGTTAATATTGCAATTTAAACCAAACCAAAGAAAAAGGTTAAAACTAAACTAAAAAGTAATACCAACGAATGTTTTTTTAATTTTTTTTTATACATTTATTGTTAAAAAAATGACTTTATAATATATATTTTTGTATGTTCCTTATTTTATTTTCACTTGCATCAAAATAAAACAATAAGATTTTAAGGATTATCTATAAAATATGGTAGTAAATATCTTAAATAACATTTTGGTGAAGAAAACAACGTAAGTAAATGTTTTAAACGTTCCCTTACTGATGCAATCACCCTACCATAAAATTTAAAAAATTGCGTATGTAATTAGTGAGGGTGGGGGGCGCCAAATAATTTTACGCACCAGGCGCCAATTTATGTTGTTGCGGCGCTGGTTACGAGACAACCTTTACTTTAATAATATTGCCCCGAGTATACCTTTATAAACTACGACGTTATAAAATTTTTAATACGAGCCACCGATTGAGAATCGCTACAATACTGTAATAACAACAAAAATTCTTCAAATATACACCGCTTTTGCACTCAACTACATTCTTATCAGTAATCTCCATATTAAAATGATTGCTTATTGTTATTTACGATAGTAAGTTAATCTCTGGTTATATTAACTGGCCCTTGATTTAAATGTTTAAATAGAAATTAGTGGAGTTAGGACGTACACATACTTTGAACTAGATTTAGTATGTCTCCATAGGTTTAGTTTTTAAATGCCTAATTTGGCATCTGGTAAATTAATTTCAACCATTGATTCCATGAAAAAATAATTTAAATTTAAATCCCCAACAATAATGGATATAATAATGACAAGAAATTAAATAATCAATCTCATTACAATTTTACCTCTGCATAGGTCCACCCAATAAGTGAAGCATTAAGCTCAAGACAATTATGAATGATTGAACCACAATTTTAAAAAAGTGATATTCACATAATATTTAATTAAACACATTAGAATATATCGTGTGATTCAAAAAGGAAAATTATATTATATTATATTAAATATACTAGCATCGGCGAATCAACACAGTTACGTCACAATACGTAACAAATGACTGTATTGTTTGGAACAATGCAATTGTTTGTTAGGTCGTGTGAAATAACTGCGTTGATTCGCCGACGCTAGTATATTACTGTAATTTTTGACAATTCGACATGTTTTAAGAATTTGTGTTTATCTATCAATTAATAGAAAAATCAGAATCTGTATTGATGAGGCGGTGGTCACATATTCCATCTTATTTAGTTTATAAGTTTATTATTTTATTTATTTGAGGTTGTTTGTTTAAGTGATTGGGTTCATCTTTACTTGCCATTTTATAAAAAAATAAATAAATACACCAGATTTATTTTTAAGAAAATATAACTGTTTAAAGCAAAATTTAAATTTGTATAAAATAGCTCTGTAATGTCAAAGGTTATGTGAGTATAATCGGTTACATTGGTTTAAATCAGTAGCGTACGCAGAAAAATATTTCGCGGGGGGGATATTTCACAACAGCGGAATTTACACGTATTGAAAAGAAGGCAGTTTTAAAATACGGTAATTATTTCGAATTTTCGGAGATTTAGCCCCCAATCCCCCCCCTGCGTACGCCACTGGTTTAAACGGAACTAGATTTTCTATAAGCAGTTCACATTTATAAGAACAAACTAGATCTGATTATTTTGGTTACTTTTATAGTGTGTTACTGACTTTAAATGTCAATTAAAAATATTCCTTACGCTGTAAAACCGACTTTAGGTTGATAAGGTTATGATCATTATAATTAAGATATTATCTGTCTCATTTTGTAATTCGTAACTAACAGGGAAAGTTCATTTTTAATGTTGTATATTGACAATACATTTATAATATTATCATAGTATAAGCTGGTCACTTTTGGAAGAACAAACTAAGAGGGAATTTTGTTTTCAATAGTTTGCACCTTTGAAGCTGTATGTCATGTTAGTATTAAAAAATGTCACTTTTTTAAAATGTCGATCCATTTGACATATGTCATAATGAAAAATGATATCTTAATTATAATGATCATAACCTTATCAACCTCAAGTTGGTTTTACAGCGTAAGGAATATTTTTAATTGACATTTAAAGTCAGTAACACACCATAAAAGTAACCAAAATAACCAGATCTAGTTTGTTCTTACAAAAGTGAACAGCTTATATTGGTTCACATGGATACGCCAAAGTCTGTTTACACCACAACAGTCACCAAAGTAACCAGATCTAGTTTCGTATTACAAAATGAGACGGATTATATAATTTTTCATTATGACATATGTCAAATGGATCGACATTTTAAATAAGTGACATTTTTTAATACCAACATGACATACAGCTTCAAAAGTGCAAACTATTGAAAACAAAATTCCCTCTTAATTTGTTCTTACAAAACTCAACTGCTTATAGTAACTTCTAAAGATTGAATGAAGCTATTGATCATCTTTTTTAGCAAAAGCACACTTCAATCGTTAAAAAATGAGCTAGTGACAACTAAAAAAATTAAAATTCCATTTAGTTCCGGTTAAACATATGAATAGCCCTGTGATGGCTAACCTATGACCCACGGGTCAGTTGTGACCCGTATGACGATTTCAAATGACCTGTACAAAAAAGATGTAATTCTGGAGATTCTAAAGAGAGATTAGATCTAAGTGAACGATTTCACGAAACTAGGTAGGAAAATTGACAATAATTATAATAATAGCAAGATGAAATTCAACTATTACTTGTTATATACCTGTATTACGCAAGTCAAATAGAAGGCCGCTAGCTCATATAGAGTTAACGAGATTAGCAGGGGATTCCACACAAATAATTACACCCTCAAGCTGCAGATTTTTATTTACGCATTATATATTTGACCCGCTATTTGAATCTACAAAATTTCAAATTCAATTGTGACCCGTCTGGAAAAAAGGTTCGCCATCGCTGGAATAGCCTATAATCTAGCCAATAATATAATCTACAAAAGCGTACAAATTAAGGCCTACGCTGACTTTTTTTCTCACGTTTTTACCTCTTGATATGAATGTTTTTTAACATATTTCTATTGCTAAGGAATTGGCGCCAGCCACTCAGTTGGGGTTACATGTAACTCATTGAATAAAAAGACTAAAGGAAGGAGTCTTACATGCTAATTGGACAGCTCAGGATAGTATTTCAAAATGGCGGACAATAGTTTCCGTCTGTACAGTGGCGCAGGGCAATTTATTAACATAATTGTTATCGGTACAAAAAGAGAAAATACCAATTTTGATATTTTCAATAGAAGCTAAAGATAGGAGATAAAAACAATCAATATAACACTATTATACATCTGTAATTTATTATTATAAAATTAATAATACACACAAGTAAATATATAAACAGAACTTAGAAATTCAATTACATAATATGAATAAAATAAACTTACGAATGAAAAGTTATTCCTTTAGTCTTGGCATTTTGTGTTCTTGATCGTCCAAATGCAGTATAGCTAACCATTTTGACAAGATACCAAATTTCAGGTTAAATGCGTCATTTTATATTAAATTATAAATTAACTAAAAACTATTTTAGCCCTGCCTTTTATTTATGATTTATAAATTATTTATTAATTTAAATTCTCAAAATAAATGTCAAAAATCACTTTTTAATAAGGGAAACTTTTTAAGAACGCAGCGCCATATGCGGCAAAGCTGGAACTCTCGAAAGTGACATTAAACTGTTACTCGTGTATTTGTTTACATGGTGAAAATGAACATGAGTTGTATTTTTCCTGTTTTCCGAGCTTTTTTTAATTTAAAGGTAATCTACTATTTACAAGATATGTAATAATATACTATTCTAAAGAAATTTCAAGGAAATTTTTAGTTTTTCATTGTACTTTTAATTCTTTTTGGCAGTCTGTCAATATAATAACAACAACAATATGGTAAATATATTAGTAAAAAGTAATATCCCTGCCTGAAAAAGTAGAAGGGCCTTTTAATATATCAACTGATGATTTAGGCAAATTTTGGGTGGGATGAATGCTTTTTTTCTGTCTTTTCTTGGACGTAAAAAATCATTTTCCATAAAATGCAACGAGCAAACATGCGCTTGGATTTTTGCCCATTTTTAGTTTTCGGGTCCATAAAAACCTACGATCCACTTTCTCTCTGCCTCCAAACGTCGTTTCAATTGATATTTTTTTCGATTTAGGTAAATTAGGGAATGTTTAAGAAGGATTCTTCCTTATTCACGACTTACATTGCGGCACACAACAAAATTGATTTATTTTTTCCCATGATTTCGCAAAAATAAAACACAAACAATAAAAAAAACAGGTATTTCTCCATTAAACAAATCAAAACAATGTCACTTTCGTATCTTCCGCAAATTGCCACCAGATGTCAGGGCACTTAGGAAGTTTCCCCTATACATAACAACAAAATTGGACAGCAATTGTGGTATTTGGAATGATGTATTTCCGTGAAAAAAAATTGTATGTAAAAATCCATATAGCCTCCTTAATCTTTTTATTCAATGCATGTAACTGAATAACTGTTTGTGCTGTAACCAAAACAAACCAGCGTCTAGTTTTACACTTCTAGTAGCATCTCTCCATTAGAAGTTGTGACGACCCACTGTTACCTTATATTATAATATAAAATTTAATACTCACCCATCGTTTGACGACCACTGTACGTCCGATCTAATTTAATGTTATGTATTATATCAACAGTTTTATTTTCTGTAACTTTAAAATGTATTTGTACTCTAAGTGGAAATTCGCCCCATCCTCTTCTCGATAAATGAAAAGGAGCTTCTCTAAAAAAATGTGTATGCATACATTGTTTCTATTTTTCGAGTATAACCATTAAGATCTCAAACTATAAGGGATATTAGGTTGGTTAAATTAGATAAAAGTAGCAAAAGGGGACAATCAAATGGTGCAATTATATCTTTTAAATATTCAATTATTATAGTCCGTTCAAACGTTAGAATGCAGTACGGGGCAATGGGAGTAGTTCTTTTTATCATACTCTCTAATACCCTTTACACACTAGATTTTTAAGATCGGATGTTAAAGTGAATGTATCTTTAAACGCTAATGTGAAACCGTACGGCCTCGTCTAAACACGACCGATGTTTAAGACAGAGATCTGCGTCTTAAACTTCGTACGCATTGCCAACTTAATTTCTATTATAAAAAAATACTCCTTGAATTTGTGCTGTCAACATTTTATATTATCATAAACAAGAATACTGTATTATATCGACGTTATAAGAAGTTTATACTTATTGTTATAATAAAATTATTTATTTTAATAATGTGTTTAATAAAATACAGAGCTACAATAATTCAGATAAAATGTATCGACTTACATGTTAATACAGGTGCAATATATTCTTTATTGTAGTGCCTTTATTGTAGAATGAAATGAAATATCCTTAATTGTTTATAATAATTCAAAATGTGCGTCTGCGCAGACAGTTCAAAACTGGTAAGTTCATGACGGTAACTTAAGGACAAAATTACTGTAGTTGATGACAGCACCAGAGATTTAAACATCAAGTGTGAAAGCATACCGATGTTAAACATCGGTGAACTTTAAGTTCACTCGTCTTAAAGATCTAGTGTGAAAAGGGTATAATGGATTCTGCTAATGACTATTTCCTTTTCTTTCTTGGCAACGTTGCCGGCTGTAAAACGCGCTGTTCTGTGAAGACACGGTATTGTACAAATGGTTATTCATTTTTGTATCACGTTACCTGACTTTTGTAACTTATACGAGTATATGATACATTTTCCATTTAGTTTCAGTCAATTAAAAACAAAAAAAAACATAAAATTGAACACTTTTGCAACATTTGGCAACACCGCTTCCGTTTGCCGTTAGTATAAGAGCAATGTTCCAACGGGCTATAGATATTAATAAAAATTGATGTGATGTGTGAATTTTCGCACATTTCAGGATTTTGTAAGTATTTAGTGATAACAAATTGTGGATATCTACATATTAAAAATCATAAATTTCGATAACTTTTGAAAGGATAATCCACGTGCTTCCATTTCTAGAATTACAACCGTACTAGAGATACGCTCGCATCTATAGGGAACACCTTTTAAGATTGCAGCGCCAATGTGGCAAAATCAGAACTAACTAAATAGACAATAACAACTTTTTGACATATTGATAATACGTTGTAATCTGACATTTAGAAAGAATTCATTAATATTTTTGTATTGATTTATGTTTTCTTAATAAATATGACATATATGCCAAACAAATATAAAATCCAAAATCCAGACAAATGTAACACATGTGTCAGAGCAATAACAAACTTGCTTATTTGGTTAGTTAAACATAATTCCGCCAGATAGAGTCTCGCTTAGGAACATTTCCCTATTGGATACAACAATGCCCGATGGCGGCGCTACGAGCGCTGTGAACAGCTGATTGAAACGAGTAATGTGAAAGTTGTCCATATTTGTTTACATGTTAAATCATCGATTTGCAATGGATAATAAACAGCTATCCTTATTAAATTATTTAATTTTTTTAAGTGCAACACCTTCTTCTAGGTGTGTAGTTGAAGGAGAAGAGTTGTTAAACGCCGGAAATCTTATGTTGTGCGGAATTTTGGACAAAAATGATGAGCATGTCGACATATGTGGGTTATGTTTACAAACAAGCAGTTTGAGAACACCACCTCACGAAGTCACTGGGAAATTAAAATTTAGTAATGATGTTGAAGTTTTAAATATGTCCTGCACATGTAAAGCAGGAACTACATGCAAACACATTTCAGCTATCCTATTATTCTGTGCCAGGTGGTTAACAAACCAAAATGAAAGAAGCCAAGATCAGGGCATTGATTGATTATAATATTTGATTTTTCTTTTTTTTTTGTGTGGTTTCTGTTGGTTTTTCTTTTTGTTCCAGAAACAATATATTTAATATGGAAATATTAACCAGCACATATTTAAAATGCCTGTGGTCTACTTTTAAGAAACCTGTCTTACAACAGTATGAACCGAAACCTCTGTTAGAAACTCCTTGCCTAAATAAATTGATTAAAAACAAAAGCAGGCACTGAAAGTTCAGTGAAAATGTATTAGAAAAGCTGCGTACAGAATTTGAGACCGCTTGCCCTAATTCTGCATTAAAATTACCCGGGTAGATATTTAATTATGTTCGAGAAGGATTTTTATAATTTAGTGTTTGTTTTTTATTTAATTTGTTGGTTATGGTTGAATGTTACTCTACGGTCCGCTCGAACTTCATTCAGTTCTATCCCCTCTCCTACTACTATCGTAAGTTTCATGCATGCTCAAGACACTAAATAATTCAAGGATTATCAGTGGTTCTAAAACAATGGTTTCTGGTTTATAAATTCATACATAATGATACACAATTTTAATTGCGCTAATATGGGGGAAAATAAAGTACTATGCACCTAAAAACAAGATAATTAGGTTAGTTTTAGTTGGTAAACGTCTAAAACCGAGCGGAGCGAGTTACCCATCTTCTAGTTTAATGACAAAACACTATCTTAGGTTAGGTTATGTTAGTAAGGATTTGGTTAGAAGAAGCCGAGCGAAGCGAGCTACCCATCTTCTAGTTTAATGACAAAACGCTATCTTAGGTTAGGTTATGTTAGTAAGGGTTTGGTTAGAAGAAGCCGAGCGAAGCGAGCTACCCATCTTCTAGTTTAATGACAAAACAAACTCACACTAAAATAACAATGCCACAGTAGCGTAGGTACTATTCCCTAGTTAAACCAAGACCGGCGAGTACGTTTTAGGACCACTGGTAAAACACGTGAGCTGTCGTTTACAGCAAGTAGGTGGAGTGGATAGAGGTATATGAAGTTAGAGCGGACCGTACAGTAACATTTTACCAATTTGTTTAATAAATACTAGTTTGTTATTATCACTTCCACAGCACCAAATTTATTAACAGTTCACAAATTGTTTCTCATTTGGAAAATAGTGGAAGTAAATATTTTTGTTACTTCCTTTTCTAGAGTGACAGCCAAACACACACCAATTTGTGTTATAATAACTCATTATAACATAAAGTAATATAAAAAAGAATAATAATTGCTATCAAAAGTTAATATAACAAACAAACTGCAACACTAACTTTTAAAAGCAATACAAACTACACGAGAAAACACATGTAAACCAGATGTAAACAATAAACTATTACTCGTTTCGCTAAGTTCAGTTATAGTCCGCTTGGCGTCACTTCATAGCGCTGTTGAGCCCAATAGTACGGTTAAACTATAGCTAACCAGTTATAGTCGGTCAGATAAATATTATAAACACGCTGTTGCAAAAAAATCGATAATCGAAATAATAATCAGATCAAAAATTCATTTGGTACTATTGCGGTTCACATTAACGTGCATTACTCAGAATTTTTTCAGATTTTTAGATTAACTCCCCTGGGATTGGTTGATTTTGCGCGCACCCGTCACGTTCCATGTAAGTATTACGGGTACTCGCAGAATCAACCAATTGCCTATAGCAGGGGTTCTTAAACTTATCTAGTCCGAGGACCGCCTCTTGAACAACATTTTTTTTACGGACCCCATCCCAACCCTAGGAATTTTGCGTCGTTCTTGAGACTTAATTTCTTGCTCAATAATCTCAAAGGTACTACGTTATAATTAATATTGGTAAAAATTTATCGCTGGTTATTTTAATAAATGGTCTTGCGCATTTATAGAGATAACATTTTTATTAGCATATAGAATAAAAAACATAAAATGAATAAAAATAGTATTAAAAAGAATTAAAAAAGTTACAAATTATCATAAGTTAAACTCATACAAACATTTCTTGGTCAAATATTGGTCAAAATAAATATTATTATATATGTTTTCTGTAAATAATTTGCAGCTGAATAAAAATAATTAAATTTTTGCTAATTATTGTTTAGATATGTAAATAACTAGTTAGATAACAACAAATACAAAAAGTCTTGACCATGTAGAATTTTTTATTATAGTGCGTTCAAAGGTGAGTTTGCAGTATAGCTCTTATGGCAAATGGGAGCGGTGTTGCCAAATGTTATAAAAGTGTCAAATGTGTCAATTATAATAATATGAAAAACTCGTATGATTTACAAAACTCAACTCTTATAAAACTCAAAATAACACTCAACAAAAACAAATGGCCATTTGTAGAATACTGCGTCTTCACAGATCAGCGCGTTTTAGAGCTGACAACATCGACAAGCAAGAAAAGGATAGCGTCATTGTGTAAACCCATTAGAGAGTATGAAAAAGAACTACTCCATATGCCCTGTACTGCAAACTCACCTTTGAACGCACTATAGATGAGTTATTTGAATAAAAGCGAAAAATTGAAGGATTTAAAGTTAATGTCAAAATTGTTTCGCGGACCCCATTTTGAAAACCGCTGGCCTATAGGTACCGGTTACGCCTATTGATTATTTACGGAACGCGTTACGTGTTGCACAGAATTAACCCATTAGCTTCGTATGTAAATATCTAAATTTGCTCAACTTTTGGTACACATCAGTCCACCGGAATCAGGGCCGAATTTATGATGAATGAGGCCCTAAGCTGAAAAATTTTTGGAGGCTCTTTTTGTATTAGTTTTATTTAAGATCGTACGTTTATGCAATTTATATGCCCATCCAAAAGTGAGGCCCTAAGTTCGAGCTTGTTTAGTTTAATGGTAAATCCGGCCCTGACCAGAATGGATAAATTACTGATGTTACTTTTATGTGTTTCTTGAATATTTCGCAACAGAGAAATATTTCGAAAAAATGTATCTAACAAAAGCTTCATACAAGTGATAAATAACTAACATCTTTTATCTGAGACATTTTTTGATACATGACTTAATCAATTTTTGTTATCTATTCTATATAGTAATAGTATATAGTAAGCTATGATATATGTAAAAAATATGAATACTATTAAATTATGCTCTTACAAAGGCAACTTTAGTCTAATTTAACCGACCTTTTATCTCTTATAGTTTATGAAATCTCAAATATGGAACTCAGAAAACAGACACTCTGTATTTACTTATATTTTATAACAATTAACAAAACAAAAACTTACTGCACATCTACAATATCATTAGGTTGATATGACGGATGTAAGAAAAATCTAACTTTTTTAACAATATGGGATATATCAGGATTTTCTTTTGGTCCTCGAACATACACCATCCATTTATGCGTTGAGTTATCTTGAGCGCTAGTTG
Organism: Liopterus haemorrhoidalis; assembly: GCA_963971575.1. Lineage (NCBI taxonomy): Eukaryota > Metazoa > Arthropoda > Insecta > Coleoptera > Dytiscidae > Liopterus > Liopterus haemorrhoidalis. The sequence continues at coordinate 11,179,153 of OZ020615.1, forward strand.
ACGGCATCCATTTAGATATATTACCGACCACAATACAATATTTATTTTTATCCCTATTTCTAATCGGAAAAACTTCTTCCTCTTTTCTTTCAATTTTAATTCTCGATGTATCAATTAATGGTTTTTCTTCCTCCATAGGTTCAGTTTTAATGTTATCAACCCCATCATCTTCTTTAATTGTAATATTCTCACCTCTACGTATTACATTTTTGTGAGCGTAAGGGTTTAAATTTTTTTTCCTCGTCCGATAAGGCTCATAGTTTATTGGTTTTTTACCGATTAATTTCTTAACAGCAGGATGTATACGATTTTGTAAATTTATAAAAGATTCCACTGAATTATTACTAGCATTTGAAGTTGATGGTAACACCGGTACTTCATTCGCATTTGTTAGTTTTAATTCTTTGCTTTCGTAAAATGATTTTACAACAACATATTTAAGTAAATGTAATGTTTTTTGTGCTTTTAATAACTGTTGTTGTATTTTATGAACTTCTTCACGTTTAGCAAATATTTCTTTTTGAAATTCTCTTTGAAATACTTGAACAATACGTTCATAATTTATAAATGAATCTAAAATAATATTTATTGTTTTCACATAACCTTAAAATATTCTACTTTACATACCTTCGTCAGTTTCTATTTTAATTCGTTTCACAGATCTGTCAGGTATTTCATTGTAGTCAGGATCTAATTCTGCTTTTCTTTTAATTTCTTCCATTTTTGCACTTATTTATGTCATCTAACATATAACTCCATAATTTTAAACTGTCACAAAACTGTCAAATATATTTTCACACGATGAAAATGGCGTGATTTTAAAAACACGCGCTATTTTTTTTAATAAAATAAACTAGAAAATTCCATTTTTACATTAAAAAACACCGGTTTAGAATAAATATTGTTAAGGGGGCGTGGGGGCACTGATCACATGGCATAAAAATGACAAATAAAAGATAGGTTAGAATATTTTTACAAAAACAAAAATGAAAATTATTTTTTCAAGAACAATAAAACAATTCGTAAAAATTGGTAAGGTGTTTTTTCTTAACAACAGGTCTCTCTGTGTTTCTTCATGTTATTTTAACAATAATATTAATGAAAATATTTCAAACAAGTAAGATATTTGTAAGTAAATTGTAATTATTTTATTAATTCTTTAACAATTAATAGCAAAGAAACTGATATAAGGTATTATGAAGACTTGGCTACGAAATGTTTAAATTACAACGATCATACTTGTTTAATTATCCATCCGTACATAAAATGGGGCCCGAGAAAAGAATCGGAGACAACACCACAGAGACAGTTAACAGAAGCAGTTGCTCTTGTTGGGTCACTTCCAAATTGGAGAATTCGAGACCAATTATTAGTGCCTTTAATGTCGTTAGACAAGAAAGTTTTGTTTGGTACCGGTACACTTGAATCTCTTAGGAAGCGAATAAGATCTGATCGGGAAGTGTCTGCTGTGTTTATTAATGTTGGAACATTGAAACCAGTTCAACAACTAGAATTACAGGTAAAATTAACTTTTCAAAAATTCAGTAACATGTATGTTAACAATAAAAGGTAGAATTTTTATTAAAATAAAAAATACTTAGTTATTCCTTGTTTGCATAGTTAAAAAATATTAAATGACATTTAATTTATTATAATTTACTAGCCCGTTGTCTCACTCGAGCTTCATCTCTCCTTTTCCAAATACACAATCTGATCAAAAATTCCTCTCGTACGTTTCCGGCAAATTCGTGTTAAAAGAAACGAATTTCACAAGACTATCTACCGTTCCGTAATCTACGTCTTAAGAGCTTTTTTTTTGATACCACACAATTTTTTTATTTTCAATATATATATTTTTTTATCAACTACACAAAAAAATCAACATTTTTCGAAAAATTTATCCAACCAAAAATTCCTGTTGAACTATTTCGGTTCTCATCAATGTTCATTACGGACATTTTTTTTAGATTTGTAGATCAATCCCTTTAGGAAATAGGGTGGGGGACAAAAGTTTTTTGAAATATTTTTTGCAAAAATCCAATAAAAGAAAATTGATTTTATCAAAAACAAAAATGTGTTTGTTGATCCATGCATTAAGAGGTTTCATTTGGTATGCCACTCTAAATTTTAAAATAATATTTATTTTTTATTAAATACATATTTGTTTATATTTATCCCGCGCTGTATTTTTTTGAACTCTCTATAGTTTTCCTATATGTGGGTCAAAAAGTTGTATGCCAAATTTCAACTTTCTATGTTCAGCCGTTTGGCTACAATTTTTACCGTACAGACAGACACATGACTGACGTTATAAGGATTTTTTGGTGATCATAGCTACAAAACCCTAAAAAAGGCTCTTCGGTACAAAATTAGACTACGCTAATTATTTTTACATTAATTTGGCGCCCGTTTGAGACTAACAGTGTTACCCGCATGCTCTGAATGCCCGCTTCCGCCGGCACTGGTTATAACATAATTTATAACTAGTATTAGAATGTACTTAGGCTTTGAACTAAATTTAATATGTCTGCATAAGCGTAATTTTTAATATAAAATTTGGCGTGTTGTTATTTAATTTCTATCATTGATTTTGTAAAAGAAAAATACATTCACTGTTGATTAAAATAATGATACAAAATTAATTAATCAATCACATTAAAAATATATTTCTGCATAGATCCATCTACTTAGTAATGTTTTTTACTTTGATTTGTAGACACGTTTCAACATACTTACTTGTTTAGACAGTTGTACCACAATCATATTCACAATTTTAAAGAAGTGATATGCACACAGGAGATGTCGGCAACCTTTTTGTCAATATGGGCGCAATATAAATTCAAATGTTATTGAGGGCGCATAAAAACGTAAAATAAGTAAACACTCGTGGTTCGCAAGGTTGTCTAATCTAGCGCTGATCACTCAAGTCGAATCACCAATAGATGCGATGTGTATATTGGGCTCAGTATGTGTGTGTCTCGATAGCGAGGGCGCATAAAAATCTCACCGAGGTCGCCGTGTTGCCGACCCCTGACACTCAGTATTTAATTAAACATATTAGAATACATTTACCGCTTGATATAATGATTTTTTTTTAAATATTTCCTAAAAACTAATTTTCTCCGCTCTACTCACAACTAGGGAACGGACGTACTTATGCCCGAACTTGAGTTAAAACCTTTTCATAAGCGTAGTTTTAAAAATCTTAATTTTGATATTTTTTATACTCTTAAATTTTTTAAATAAACCTTAAGTAATGTATAATAATGAATACAATTAATGGCATAAATTAAAATGGTCTATCTCAGAGGTTAAACTTATGTAGTCCAAGGAACCCCGATTGAACAACATTTTTTTTTTTGCGGACCCCAACCCTACCCTAGGTATTTTATGTCGTTCTTGAGACTTAATATCTGGCTCAGTAATCTCATAGGCACTACGTTTTAATAAATATTGGTAAAAATATATCGCTAGTTGTTTTAATAAATGGTCTTGCGCATTTATAGAGATGGACATTTTTATTATCATTACGAATAAAAATCATAAAATGAATAAAAATAGTAGTAAAATGAATTAGAAAAGTTAAAAATTATAATACGTTAAGCTCATACAAATATTTCTTGGTCAAATATTGGTCAAAATAGATCTTATTATAATATGTTTTCTGTAAATAATTTGCAGTTGAATAAAAATAATTAATTTTTTCCTAATTATTGTTTAGTTATGTCAATAACTAGTTAGGTAACAACAAATACAAAAAGTCCTGACCATGTAAGATTTTTATTAAATGAGTTATTTGAATAAAAACGAAAAGTTGGGGATGTAAAGTTAATGTTAAAATTGTTTCACGGACCCCCGGTAATGGCTACGCGGACCACAGTTTAAGAACCGCTGATCTATCTCATTAAAATTTTATCTTTGCATAGGTCTACCCAATTAGTAAAACTATCGACTTTGATATGTAAACATAGTTTTTCTTTGGACTATTGCACGACAATATGAATCACAGTTTTAAGGAAGCGAATCACACATAATATTTAATCAAATTCATTAGAATATATTTGCGACTTGATGTGATTTTTTTAAACATATTTCTTAAAAAGACTAAGTGTGTCCGTTCACTACTTATAACACAACGTTACGAAAACATCGCGCTCGGCGTTATAATGTTAATAGAGTAGAAAAATTAATAAAATATGATAAATCTAATCCTATGCACCGTGAAAGAGAAACCGGAATTTGTTATTTCTTCTTAAATAAATGTTTTTATTGCCTTGTTAATATAAATAATTAAAAACTCACTTTTATTTTTTAATAATAGCTTTATTATAAATTAAAATTCTAAGTAATTAATTAAGAATATTTATGATAGATACAGTTTGGCGTTCCAGTACTTGATCGTTATTCAATAGTCATGCAAATTCTCCGAGAGCACGCAACTAGTAAAGCCGCTCGGTTGCAAGTAGCTCTCGCCGAGATACCCTACGTTCGAGCGCGATTAGGACACGCAGATATAGCCGCTGTCGAAGCGCTAGAGCGCCAAGAACAACGTCTTAACACACAACTGCAAGAAGTACGAAAGCATAGAGTATTACTTCGGAACAAAAGACGTCGATTAGGACAAGCAGTAGTTGCAATTGTTGGATATACTAATGCAGGAAAAACTTCTCTTATCAAAGCCCTTAGTGGAGAAGAAAAATTACAACCCGTAGATCGTTTATTTGCAACTTTAGATGTGACAGTCCACGCAGGCGCACTACCTTGTGGACTTCAAGTACTTTATGTGGACACTGTAGGCTTCATGGCTAACATACCAACTAATTTAATTGATTGCTTTATGGCTACTCTTGAAGATGTGTTCTTAGCAGATGTGGTAGTACATGTCCAAGACATATCTAGTGAAGATGCCGCGTATCAAACAAACCATGTTGTTAAAACGTTACAAAGACTTGCACAAAAAGAGGACGAAACTATATTACCACCCATAATTTCAGTTGGAAATAAAAAAGATAAACTTTTAGGTAGCCAGCCTTGTGTTGACTGTGACATACTAATCTCAGCAACTAATAGAGTTGGTCTTAATGAACTTAGGCAAAAAATTCAGGAAGCGGTAATCATTGCCACAGGAAGAAGAATTCTAACAATTCGACTAAATACAGGTTCTGAAGAAACAAGATGGTTGTATAAGAATTCACAGGTTCTGAGTACTTCCGCAGATCCGGAAAATTCGCAGCTCCAATTGGTGCGAGTGCTCATTAGCGAACAAGCACTAGGTCATTTCTATAGACACTTTATAAGGCACGATCCCACGTGAACAATGCTTCTCATGAGCTGCATTATATATACAACATACATATCTAGGTATCTACATCTTATGAAGATAATTTGCGCTTTATATATCACGAATTTGATCTAATGTTTGCAGTATTTCCTGCGAGATGACCATGCCCTGAAGCGGACCGGCTGACGGCATCGCAGTACGCTCATTTAACATCTGTCGTGGGCGCGGTGACGTCATACAGGAGTGAAGGCCCGCAGGAGTGCCCACTGCCAGCAAGATTCGCCGCATTAGTTGATATGTTTTGTTGATTCACCAAAATATGCAAATGTAGTCCTCCTTTGATTTATTTGATTAATAAAGGTCATTTGAATAATCTGCCGTTTCTTATGTGTGCCGTTATTATTATGCGAACTACTAAGTAAACATGAACCGCTAGAGAGACACGTAATTCATTATCGAAATGTCAAGCCGGCCCGCTGGACCATACGCAATTTTAAAGAATTGGAACGCAACGTAAACAATTCTGACGAAACTGTATCTTCGCTACGCTTCTGTAAACAGGTCATTAATATGTAACAACAAATACTAACTGTTCCATTATTAGAATTTGTTGTTATAATGCTAGCGTTGCTTTCCTTCTTCGTATACAATCAAATATTCCGAGCAGGGCGTTCGCGCGGTACGTCTGAAATCGTTGCAATTCATCTACAGCAATGATGACGGGGGTTGTGTTCATGAAGCGTATGCTTTTCCACGGCCGATATGTCCGAACTAATGACTAAATGATAGGGCGTGTGTGCGTGCGTTGATGAGCCAGTGCATGGATGCGTTACGGCGACGGCGGCACTGTCCAGCCAAACGACCTCGGGCGTCCAGCTCTATGAATAGAATTATAAGAGAGAACGGGGTACGGGCGGGTCAGTACCCTGCAAAGGAGACAGGGCGACATGTGTGTATAACGGCGGCGACGGCCGTGTCGCGAGTCGTGTCCGTCACGCACGTTCGCCGCTTGATGCACACGAAGATGACGGCGTCGCTCAAGATGATGAGCGCCGCGACGACCGAGACCACCGTTACACACGGGTTCAGCGGACCCACGGATGTGTCACTTCCCATTTTTACGGAAATACATCGAGGCGGCAACCGTTACGTAAATACAATGTCATAGAGAAAGAATCCGAAAAACGGCAATTCGCGCACTGTTCGCACGGCCGGCTAAGGTGCATGGCTGCGGAGCGGTTAGGGGAAGCGGGGGGCAATCTTAGAGCGCGGTGTTCCGTGGAGAGACTAACGCCGAGGGACGCGGTGTGCAGGCCGCAGCAGATCCTCTGGCTCGCTGGCTGCCCTAACTGTACGCGTGTAAAAACCTCTTCGCCAATAGGATGGCTCGGCGAACGAGCTAGGAATATAAGAAGAGATGTCGATGGTGACTGCACTCATTTCCAACACGGCCACCACCGTGCTGGTACCACGATAACAATAACAAAGTCGCAGGAGGAATACGAAACGTGCAGTGTCTTGCAATTATCAAACACTTGTTCGGTGCTCAGGTCTATCAGTAGCGGTAGTGCATAACTTAGCGAGTACAGTGCACCCGGCAGCAGTGATTGTGTACAGTGTGTGTTGCTGTGGTGGTACAGTGAACAACAACATCGCGAGTGTAGGTACCTGGTCCGAGACCATCAGCGGGACCAGAACCAACCCCCGAGGGAGGACAGCGCACCACGGCAGGACAAAGGATGTGGGGTTGCGGCGGCACGAGGACCGTAGCAGGTGAGAGCTGGTTGAACGCGGGGCTTGAGGCGGAGGTCAAAGGCCCCTGCGCGCTGCAACTCGGAGGGCCGTGAACCGGAGCATTGTGTAGTGGTGGCGCGGCGGGTAGGTGACCTTGGCGCGGTATTGGTGCCAACGCTCCCGCGAACGGGGACGTGAGAACGGCCGCTGCACACACGCTATTTGCGGAGGCGCTGCTCTTGCTCTTGTAGAACGAGCGAACGGAAGCAATCACGGCAATAAAGGTTTCCTGATATCTAGCGAAGCGCGCAGCCTAATGTCATTATGGTAATATCGGGACACGGGCGGTCGTAATTATTATATGAGGTGCCGCTGTTGCGAGCAGTGTCAAGGTACCGGGGCCGTGCACGGGTACTACATGGGCTCGGTGCACGATCAAGGTGCATGAACCTGCAAACGGGCCAGAGGCGGCGACGTGTGGGACGGTCGGAACATGTGTCGGACATAGCCAGATGACGCTGTGCACCGCTACCGGAACCGTTAGCCCGCTGGCTGCTGAGCGGGCCGACCTCGATCGCGGCTCTTGCCTCTTGGGCCGAGCCTATCCGGGCCGAACAGCGGCAGGACGGATTGAACGGCCGGTGACGAGCTGGCACTGGCGCACCCGAACGCTAACATTGTCCAAGGTCAGCGCTGCTAACGCGGTCACGTTACTGTTAGCGGGGGGGAGGAGGGCGAACTGCGGGAACGGGGTCGTAGGTCTAATGCACTGATCTCAAATGTTATGTGTATTTTGTTCTGCTCCACAGGTGACGGTGGCCCAACAAGAAGGATGTACATCCTGACGACGATCGCCTTACTCGCTTTGTTCACGGGGGAGAGCACCGCGGCGGTCGGTCGGGTAGCGTTTGAAAAACTTACCGACTATGATTACCGCGGAACAACATACTACAGTGTCCGCAACCTTAGTCTATACGAATGTCAAGGCTGGTGTCGAGAGGAAAACGAATGTCAAGCTGCCTCTTTCAGTTTTGTATTGAATCCTCTGACGCCAGTGCAAGAAACACTTTGCCAGCTGCAGAACGAAACATCCGCCGGCAATCCTACAGCAACCTCACAACGCTCAGTTAATACTTATTATATGAATAAGGTGCAAGTGCGCTCGGAGCACGTTTGTCTGCGGCCATGGGCTTTTGAACGAGTACCCAATAAAATGATCCGAGGGTTGGACAATGCACTTATTTACACTAGCACCAAGGAGGCATGTTTGGCCGCCTGCCTCAACGAACATAGGTTCACATGCCGTAGTGTTGAATACAACTACGCTACCCTGCAATGTCAACTTAGTGACTCAGACAGACGTACAGTGGGACAATATGTCCAATTTGTAGACGCACAAGGGGTAGACTACTTTGAAAACTTATGTCTTCGTCCAGCACAAGCATGTAAGGGGGGTGCTAGAATATTTGGAATGCCACGTATCGGAGTAGCAGATGACAAAGTTGCGCAATACGCCGGCTTGCATTACTACACAGACAAAGAACTGCAAGTAACAAGTGAAGCAGCTTGTAGATTAGCTTGTGAAATTGAAAATGAATTCTTGTGCCGATCTTTCCTGTACCGCGGTCCTCCAATTGGTAGTCAATACAATTGTCAACTATTCCATCTGGATCATAAAACACTTCCGGATGGACCAAGCACATATCTGAACGCCGAGAGACCCTTAATTGATAATGGAGAACGCGTGGGAATGTATCAAGAAAATATTTGTGAGAAAGCAGTCGGTGGACCAGCTGGAGGTGAAAATACTTTACCTGTGGTATTTGAGACTGCAACCGGTGCTGATTTACCAACACTTCCTGGTGCCAACGGTACTAGTTCAACTCGTACGGATGTTAATTGTGACAAGACCGGCACTTGTTATGACGTAAGCGTGCATTGCAAAGATACACGCATAGCTGTACAAGTACGCACTAACAAACCTTTTAACGGACGTATTTACGCTCTGGGTCGTTCGGAGACGTGTAATATCGATGTAACAAACAGCGATCTCTTCAGATTAGACCTGACGATGAGCGGACAGGATTGCAACACGCAGAGCGTGACTGGCGTGTATAGTAACACGGTAGTTTTGCAGCACCATAGCGTGGTCATGACCAAGGCAGATAAGATATACAAGGTAAAGTGCACATATGACATGTCTTCTAAGAATATTACCTTTGGTATGATGCCTATAAGAGACCCGGAAATGATTAGCATAACGAGTGCACCTGAAGCTCCCCCGCCACGTATCCGCATTCTGGATAGCAGAGGACGTGAAGTTGAAACTGTACGGATTGGAGATAAACTAACTTTCAGAATAGAAATTCCAGAAGATAGTAAGTATTATTTTTTTTGTATTAAAACACAGATGTTATATCGTATTGTTTTGTTTTAGCTCCATACGGTATCTTCGCTCGTAGTTGTGTTGCAATGGCGAAAGACAGCAAGAGTACATTCCAGATTATTGATGACGAAGGCTGCCCAGTTGATGCCGGAATTTTCCCAGCTTTCCAACCTGATGGCAATGCACTACAGTCAGTGTACGAGGCGTTCCGGTTTACTGAATCATACGGTGTTATATTCCAGTGCAACGTGAAATACTGCCTCGGGCCATGTGAACCAGCTGTCTGTGAGTGGGGACGCGACTCTGTAGAATCCTGGGGCCGCAGAAGAAGGCGTTCATTAAACGACACTGCTTCAGCCGAATCTACAGGCTCTACTGATAAAGATGAAGAAGACATGACGTTAAGTCAAGAAATACTTGTACTGGACTTTGGGGATGAAAAACAAAGCGAATTTTTGAGAAGCGCAGGTACGCAACAAACTGGTAATCAATTTGGATCTTCGGACTTTGATAGGACTGTCACGATAGTGGAACCATGCCCAAGCAAAACTTCAGTGCTAGCATTAGGAGTGACTTGCGCGTTGTTGGTTTTGCTTTACATCAGCACGTTCTTTTGCTTCTCGATGAAGAGGTGGCTGGCTCCACCGCCCAAACACCTAGCACACTGACCTACAGATGCCTCCACTGACCATATCCGACCATGTACACGTCTCTTAGTAATGCCTCAACCGTCCTAATATTATTTATTTATAATAAACTCACTATACATACATACAACATTATAACATTATATATACTTACGTTTTATTTATGTAATATTCGGCATCGACACGTTGCACGTAGATGAAGTAGGTGCATAGCGCGCGCCCTACAAACACAAAACACTCACCCACATACACCCACACACACACACGCTCGCACGTGTTTATATATGTAGTGATATAAAGTGTGCGGCCGAGGAGAGGTTTTCCTCGATGGCCGCACCGGGTTAGGTGGCGGGTCTCCTTGGTGGTGGTGCTCTTGCTTACATTCACGCGCGCACACATACTCACAAACAGACACACACAACTGCGCCTTGCGCCTGTCCTACCGTAACCCACCTACACTAATCCCGCAGCAATCGCCTTCCTAATCATCTCATCTAACATTCTTCATCATTATTTAATCATTAAGTTATTTATTTTTTTCATGTAAATACCAAAATAGGAAAATGTAGCATGTAGTGTTTTATACAACGAGCAATGATAATAATAAATAATGAACAATATAAATTAAAAAAACTCGATTCTTTTACAACCGAGTCCCATAGTCTATAAGTACACTTAATTAGGAACAGACACTGTCAGGCATCATGAACATCACCCTGTCTTCCCCTATGATGCGTAGGATTGTTGCCCAAACGGTGAGCTAGCTCATGCATCACATCTCTGAAAATGGTCGAATCCACGTTTTCCCCAAGCATATAGAACAGGAACCAATCACCCATTTTACTGCGGCGCACGATCAGGTCCACCGCATCCTTTCTTATCAAACGGTATCGCATTCTCAGCAAATAAACACGCATCCGCGGTGAGAATATGATAACAAGTCTATATACCACCGTCATGAGGGTTAGGTAGGCGAGTATAATGAACCAAAACCACAAAAACACATATATTTTCTCGTTCACTACGTTCAAAGGTAAAATGCATATCGCGTCCAGTCGTTCTATTTCTCCAGAATGACCGTACTTATAGAATGTACATTTAGTCATTCGCGGAAAAACGAGTATCATCGGATCGATTCGTTCCTCGTCATCCGCGTCCATAAACGTCAAAACATCAAAGCCAAAAGTTAGGAATGCACCGTCGAAGAATCTATTCATCAGGAACATCTGACCAATAACATTTATCAGGGACAGCACCTCGCAAAGATAGTACTTATATGCCCACCAGTTGTGAAAACGCAAGTTCTCCCATAGGTAATCGATCATAAGTTTCTTTTTCTGCTTCTTCTCGATATCACTGCAGATGCCGATATCCAAGTCCATCATGAGAGCGTGTATCTTCCCGCCCTCCCATGACTTCCATAGCCACCGCGGTGTGTAGAACAGTATCGCCTAAAACAGAAACGGTAAGGTGCAATTATTTATCGACATCATCTACTACATATAGTACAGAGTCGCAGCTACACCTTTGGTGCAGCGTTCACTCATCAGCTATAAATAAACGGGCGTGCGACCGTGAGTCAGTGGGTCCGCTGCAGGCGATGCACCGCGTACCCCGCGCACGAGATACGCACGTGCACACACGTGAGACGCAGCTGCGTAAACATTGCTATCAACGGAGGGGAGGAAACATTTCTCAACACGCGATTTACCTGGAAGAATAGGCAGAAGCACACCCACTGATAATAGCGGTGTTCCTTTTTGTCCGCCTTGTCATCCGTGGTCGTTATGACTCCTGGATACGGCACCTCGACGCCTGTCTTCTTGTGAAAGGCGCTCTTTATCGAGTAAGTAGAATGGATCCAGCAGAATGTGTTGAGGACGTCCTCGGGAAGATCTTTGGTGTGCACACAATCGATGGGGTTGCCCACATATTGACGCGTCGTCACGATAAGACTAAACGCGATCAGCATCATCACTGTGATAGAGTAATGCAGGCGAAACACGGGAGAATCGATATGAACATGAGAGATCTTAACGAGGTTCTTCAGACCGCGGAAGATGTCCAACATCGTGTCTAGTGGCAGTGTCAGTCGGCGGCGGCGGTTACTTTAACCGTCTCCGTCTGTCATTCCCGTCAGCTCGCGCCGTGTTTCCGGCGGCGGCCGACGCTGACCGTCATCTCGTCGACCGCCACACGCGGAACCACGAACTACCTATGCACGCACGCACAAACACGGACGTACTGTCCGACTGGCTACGCGATCTGACGGGAGCGATGATCTTACTAACTATCAGCACGCACGCACACAAACGTCCGTCGGCCCGCTCAGCACACTCGGCTATAAATAAGAGCGGAGTGGCCCGCTGTTAGCGGAGCTTCTTTGTTTATGGCAGAGAGCGGCGGCCGGCGTCTTTCCTCTATATTTAGTGTGAGGGCGGGGCGACGCTCGTTTGCCTCGTTAGCCGGCCAGCGGCGTCGGTACTAGCTGGACCTACCTGCAGTAGTAGCATAAACGGCACCCACTGGTAGTAGCTATGGCGGCGGCCGGTCCCACCGTACGACGGAGCTACCCCGGGATAAGCAGCCGGAGTGATGTATGCCGGTACAGTATACGTGCCTCTGATCCAGCAGTAAGTGTTGAGAGCCTCGTCGGAGACGCCGCTAGATGACAGGCGATGAGCACAATCGATAGGGTCGCCGATGTGCTGGCGCGCTGCCGAAACCGCTGAAAAGGTTAGCAGCAGCACTACAGTCGCCTTTGTGTGCACATTTAGAAGCAATCCGCTGTTCGTCACACGGCTGGCCTGTAAAAAATCACATACTATTCATTAATCGCGGTACCGAAGACCCATCGAGGAACGCTCACCTGAGCGAAGTCGTACACGCTCCGTAAGATATCCATGTTTCAGCGCCCGGTCGGCAGGCAGCACGCTTGACACGCGTGCACTGCGGTTGTACAGCACCACTGGCTTTGTTAGCGACTGCAGCATTGTCGAGCCCGAGGCCCGGTACAGATGAACCTTTGGTGATGTTATTTTAGTGGCTCACCACTCAACATTTGGTGGCTCACCGAGCCGTGTCACACGGTACGTCACGCACGTCAACGCGTCACACACATTTATTTTAAAAATAACAACAAATGGAAAAAGGTTTGAGTAATGCAGTATTGGTGCACAGCAGTCTATCATTTCGGGGCAGCGGCGCTACAATCAGAAACACGGGAGAGGGTCAAGGTAGAGAAATAAATAGACCAGTTAATATTAATTAAAATATAACTTATTTTTAAACGCTACAAACTAGAGGAGCCCCCGTTGGAGCGAGAGCGGCACGATATACAAAGCCCCAGGTAGTAGGGCTCTGCACCACCTACAGCTAGGTATACATTGTACAAATATATAATTGTATATTCATATGTATAACATTATATAGTATATAGTTAATATCCATAGTCATTAGATATGAATGTATAATATCACGTAGCTACCAGCGGAGTCAGGTAGAAGAGAGAATGTTTATTTGTTTGAAGATGGCAGTCTTGGAGAAGGAATGTCGCAACAACAGTTACTACTGCTGGTTGCTCGCATTTGTTTCAATTTTCTTAGCAAGCTCGGCAAGTACTTCTCGGAAAATCAACGGATCCATGTTGTTGCCGAGTTGATAGAGGATCCACCAGTCCCCAATGTCGACCTTCCTGCTTACAGCCTCGCACACTTCGCGCGGGACTGTCTTGTTTCTAGCGTGTAGCAACCTCGGCCTAATCCGAGGCCACGTCAAAATAACAGCTCTGTAACAATAAAATACAGTTATCATCCAATTAAGTTAGTTTTATTGTCAGATCTCACCTAAAGATGATCAGGAGACCCAATAAATTGGCTAGTATAACAAACCAGAACCAGATAAAGATGTAGGTCTTCTCGTTGACGATATTGAGAGGCAGAATACAAAGCGAATCGTGTGTCTGGATCGTGCCGGACGCACCATATTTATGGAATGTGCATTTAGTGACGCGCGGGAACACGTAGATCATGGGATCGACGCGGTCATCCTGGTTCTCCTCGCTGAAACTCATGACTCGGAGACCATACGTCAGGAACTCACCATGGAAGAACACATTCATCATGTACAATTGAATTAAAATGTTGAAAAGGCACAGACATTCGCACGCCCAATACCTGAGTGCATACATGTTGTGACGTTTGATGTGTTTCATGAGGTAATCTATTAGCACCCCCTTTTTCTTATTTTTCTCATCCTCTGAGCATATACCAATGTTCAAGCCCATGACAAGGGTTCTCATGAGGCCTCCTTCAAAGGCATCCCATAGAAATTTAGGTGTATAACAAAGTAAAGCTTGTCCAAAGAGCACGAAGCACACCCACTGATAGTAAGTGTGATAACGATGTGCCTCTACGTTGCCGTAGTCGTTGTCAACACCAGGATGTGCAACCTCCATGCCAACTTGTCTCCTGAAGGCATCAGGCATGGTGAAGGTACTTGTGATCCAGCAGTAAGTGTTGATGACGTGCGTCGGCAATCCACTAACGATACACTGGATGGGATTCCCGACGAATTGTGTGGCGGTGATCACCAAACTGCAAGCCATCAGCAGGGCTGTTGTGAACAGGTTGTGCATGCGGAAGAGCACACTGTCGGTCTGTATATCCTGCCATTTGAGGTAATTCCTCAATCCTCCTAATAACTTATACATCTTATGAGCCTCTTTATAGGACTAGGTTTAATACTGGATATGTGTCTAGCTGCGATGACCTCCGACCTGCCGGTGTACAGGCTGAAAACATGCGATAACATGACAGTACATGCACGTGCAGTAGTTGACAGTATTTACTTACCCTCCTCAAAGTTGACTCTGAAGGTACTTTCGTTGGAATTTATGTGACGCTATTGGGGACGACCGCTGCGTGTCGGCGGCGGCGTAAGCGCATGGCACGAGGCCGCTTCTCCTGGTGCTCAACTTGTTCTTCCTACGGAGCGGATGTCTCCGTTCACAACAATCACAAGCACTGGCTACACTCGCGGTTAGAGAGAGAGCAGGCGCTGGATGATGAGAGAGACGATTGAAAAGAGAGCGTGGTTACCAGCGCAACAGAGTGGCGAAGCGTACACAACACAGTTTGCTTGGCTACTGAGCTTCGTCCCGTCGCCCGCTGCAACGCGTTCCCCCCACCATGGCCCCTATTACAAGAGCAAGCACTAGGCAGGGTGCGAGGGGACTCCCCTCATACCAACCAAGCACAATGCTACTATTGTCCACACGCACACGCATCCAGACACCTAGAGGACCGTTCCGATTACCTTGCGGACAAAACATCCACCTATCACTATCGCCGACAAAAGATACCGCATGTAAAGATTGCTAATCACCATCTAGAGTGGGTTCTTTGAAAAATTAGATAATTCTAGTGAATGTCCTGTTGCATCATCCGCTTCCGTGTCTCCATATGTTTATATTGATAAACAGGCCATTGGGGAACATGCAATATAGTAAAATATACTACATATGTTTCATTCAATTCTACAAAACATTTAAATCACGCGATTTATCTCGAAAGTTCTTAACCGCTGCGTTGGTATCTCCGGTGAAATCGATTGTTACTTTTCTAATACGTGCTTAGAGGCTCGAATACAGCTGGTTGTGGGATACAGAGGGGTGGGAGCGGGAAGGACAAATGCAAGGGTGGTTAACGACCCTCGGTTGTCGGGCAGGAACCCTCCGTTAGCCTCTACGCAGGGTATCTGTCTGAAACGAACACAAACCTGTGGATTACATCACGGCATGCGTGGAGCCAAGGACGCTGCAACAGCGAGATGCAGTACCTCCCGCACTCTTACCCCCGCATATCACCTACATATTTCACACTGCAAACATCATGTAAATGGATTTTGAGATCAAGTTAAATCTCTGTCGTCACATTACTTGAGAATTGACGTGCTGATACCTACATTTTTAACATAAACAAACGACTAGGGTAATTACTGTTCAACATTAAACTATAAAATGTTTCGTAAGAACCTTCTGAAAACTGTTTTTTTGATTTGTTATTTTAGCCAACTCAAAGTTTGTTATTCAAATTACATACATACGCATGTACATAAAATTACTGAATTATATTCATGCGATAATAAGAGTTAGACACTTTTATAGTTCAATAACAAATAAACATTTAAATAAATTTAATAATACTGCGCTACTACGCAAAGTTATTTGACATTTTAAATCAAGATTTGCGCAAATAAATTTCTCTTTTGTCAAACGTTTTGCCTACATTAAAAATTTCATGTCGTGAAAGTCCAGACATTTTGGGTATGTCTACCCAGCTCTGGTAGGCATTTAATTTGTTCATAACGGGTTTCTGAGAAAAGTACAGCCTCAGGATCAGCCTGGCCTTGAACGTAATGTTGAAAACGAGAGAGCGTACAATTTAGACGGCGACTTCGACGCCCGCAGCGTCACGGTGCCGCATTCCGACGCCGGACTAGTATGCATTAGGTCACGTATACTAAAAGAAAACATTTATTATAAATGTCCAATGGACCAAATACACTTAAACTCGGATAAATTACTGTGAAATTATCTTTTGTTTTATTAATTTTGTTTTGATAACATTGTGCAATAACGTATTGGTATTAAATAATACTAAAAATATTTGTTTTATTATTTATTAGTTTAAGAAAATGTATTGTTGGTAATTTTAATATTTGTGCCCATAATTAAACTAAAAATTTTCTTGGCTTTAACTTGTTTTATTGTATTTTGGAGCATTCTTAACCAGGATTTCACGGAATCCTGGTGGTCATGGCGGCGCTAGCTCTCAAAATTGGGGGGGGGGGGGCAAAAAAAATTGGAGTAAAACTTGGGGGGGCAGGAATTATTTTTTTATCGTTTACATATGAAAATACAAGTGATGACCTAAACAAAAAAGATCCTCACTTCTAAAATATATTTTTTTCCAAGCAATTCTAGGGGGTCGTCTGGGGGCCAGAGCAACTTTTTCTGGGGGTCCGTAAAAAAATTATAAAATGTCTTTTTGTCTTTTAAAATCATCCTACACTGTACAAACAAGGACAACACTGTGTATGTAAATAATTTATTAAGGGCTAGAAATTTAGAAAATCTTTACATACAGTTTTATTAGATTTTGATCGACTGAATAACATGAGTAAAATGTATTGGGAAGTTAAATTACCGTTGCCGGCGCTGTGTTCCAAGGCAATATGGCTGTCGTCTCTAGTACACAACTGTCAATATGCTAATAGCGAACAGATTAATTTAAGTACAGTACATTTTTATTTTATGAAAATGCGAGTAAATATTTGCGAATTTTTTTAATTTTTAAGCGCTACGACAAATGTAATGAACAAACTCGCATAGTATCAGTTACTTTTAAACTCAAAATATATTTCCGTGCCTTCCTCCTGTCCGTAACCAAATCCTTTCCCAATCTGGACTTAATATTAACTTTCCCTCCATTTTTCTTAAGAAAAGAAAAGCACTAACATGCCTATCTTTGTCCTGTTTTGAATTACAGCCAAAAACACTACAATTTGTTTTACTTTTATAGTTTTTCACAAATTCTATCGACATTCTAACAAAAATTCAACACTAGAACATATGTAATAAGTTCAAACAGTACTAGAGCGTCTAGTACAATATTTGACCACCAGACTGCGTATTCGAGCGTGTCAATTCTCAATAATTATTAAGTATGTTATAAAATCTCGCTTTTGCAGTTTTTGAAAACACCTAGCGATTTACTGCATTTGCTTCGTATCTAAATCTTTATTAAATTAATAAGAAATATATTTATAAATGGCTTAATTTTTTTCAATTTCAAAAACGTAGATCTCACTATTACAATGTGTTATTTGAAGTATTTCACTACTATAAATGATTTATTCCTCCTTGATACCGTAGATAAAAAATATATATTAGTAGGCGGAGCTTACAGACATGAACGTTACGCATTATACCATGAGTTCAAAAAGTAATTACATAAGGGTTGGCTATGAAAAAATGAAATAATGTCTACTGCACGCTTTAGAATTAATTAACTGCCAACGGAGTGGCCGAGCGCATTAAGTCGTGCTGTTTGTACTGGTGGAATATATAGTCTGACTGTCCGGTCGGTGGTTCGACCCTCCTTCGTTGGTGATATTATTCGGGCGAGAATAATATGTTTACATTATTCCCATTTTCACAATCATTCACCCCTCATCCAGGTGTAGGACCTCGCCCCCTGGCATCGTCGATTAGCCTCGTTGCAGAAATAGGCCGATGTAAAATAAATAAATTTAAAAAAAAAAATTAACTGTCATCACTGTTGTTTTATGTCATAAATTTATATTGTTATATAAAGCTTGCTGTAGACATTATTTTATTTTTCCATAGCCAACCCTTATGTAATTACTTTTTGAACTCATGATATAACTTGCAATATATAACGTGATGAAATAAATAAAAATGATATATAAAAATGAAATGTGAGATCAAATGTCGTGTGTTCAATTGACTTATGTTGCACAGAACACAATATATTAAGAACGGACACTGGCAGCAAAAGATATTAGTACGTTCCCTCTAAGAATGTACCAATGAACTAAACAACAACAACCGCCAAATTTAAATTTTACTATCTGATTTACGTTCATAATTACCATTATTATTGTATTAAATGTATTTTATTATTTATATTATCAAAAGTTTTACAATTAACAAAGAAATACATATATATTTAATAATCCATATACATTAATATAACATATAAATAAGGAATTTAAATAAATAAATCTAAATAAAAGGTGTAAGCTATTTATTTTTGAAACACAAAATTATACACAACATTGTAATTAGTAATTACAAAAATTGTATTAATAAAATTGGAGGCTATACCTGTTTTTTTTATTTTTTCGGCCTCATATTTGGTTTCTACACATTTCAGATCATTATAAGACAATATCCGCAAAAAATCAATTTTTGTCCGTCTTCCCGAGATGTACAATGTATGTATCAAATACAGTATAAGATGACCAAAATTTGGAAATAAAACTCTATTATTTGAACCACGTTTTGAAAATTAACAAGCTTAAATGCGTATTACTTCAACACCAACTGTCATGTGTTTGACAGCTAATGGCGGCTGATCTACATCTAGAACACGAAGTTTCTGATCGTTTGAAGTCGGGTGTATTCGTAATTTATTTTGCAATCTTCTGCCATCTACCAATGTACCAGAAAACTAAAACTCGAGCCAAGGTCATTACATGCCAGTGTCACCCGGGTGCTTATGTTGGTCTGTCGCTATGATAATATGTCAGTGTTCATTTGTCGTGTGTTAAAAGGTGTCTATGTTCATCTGTCGCATGTTAATCTGTCCATGTTAAAGTATCGCATGTTAATCTGTCGTATGTTCATATGTCGTGGTACCACTACAAACTAAGGGGCCGGGAAAATATTTAGTGTGATTAGGTGGTCCGCGGTTATTAAAATGTTAAGAACCACTGTACTACTGTTTTAGAGTACCAATAAAGTAAAAAAACAAGTCCCTAAGTACAGAGTTCTTTAACCGCTGTATCTATTTTTATAATACAGCTTTTTTAGTCACTCTCTAGTTTTTCTTATCATTCATATTGCTGAGTAGTCATCCATGAAGTTTTAGAAACAAGCTCTTTGAAAAATTGTTCCCCCGCGGCGAAATTAAGAACACTTGAAACGTTACCACCCAGCTATGGTAGTTTTTTACTATTTTAAATGCCTGCATAACTTAATTAACTTCACTGATTTAAATTAGTTATGATATTAAAAAATAGCATATCTCAAGGACAATCTTTATCATAAATTAATTACTTCTGCTAAAGATGGCATCTCTGTAAAAAAATAAACAAAAAGAGATCTGCGGAATTAATTTTTTAAGAGGGGCAAATGCCCACGCATGTCCTCTTTTACAGACACCAATGATTAAAATAAAATATCTAAGCATAAAATTTGACACTGATGTCAAATTTAAGTTATCTATTCAATTAATAAAACATATATCTTCATATGTACTATCAATTAACATAAATTATATGCATATTGCTAATAGAATTTGAATGAGAGTCCAATTTGATTGGAAATATTTTGGTCTCTATATCAGCCAGCAGTGGTAAAAGGCAGAGGCAAGAGGGGCACAGGCCCAGGGCGCCCGCTCTTAGGGGCGCTAAAACTAGCACTCAAGTATACACATTCTCAGTAGTACACTCAGAAAAATATGGAGGCTATACCAAAACATTTTCTGCAAAATATAATTTTCATCTACATGCATATTTTTGTATATCAATAACAAAGGAATTTCATTTAAACGATCTTCTAATAGGGTTTCGAAGATAGTTTTTAAATAATAATTTAACGTAGAAAGTGATCGTTCAACAGTACACAGGCGCGAACCCACATATTTTTCTTAGGGGCAGCCGGAAGCCAGAATATATTTCTTAGGTTGGGGATTCACGTATAAAATCGTTCAATTACATGAAAAATTACCCTTAAAAACGTGTTTTTTAATCTTGGGGGGAGTCAAACCTGTAAGCCCCTCCGTAATATTTTAATAGATTTTATAGGAATATATTTGGATAAACTGGGCATATTTATACGAGGATTACCTTTTATATTGTTACAAATGACCACTAGATGGCAATATTGAAATGTGTCATTTCTATATTCGTAAAATTTGACATTTGTTATTGTGAAATCAGAGGCAGCTTATAAATTGACCGAGTAGTTTTCTGACAGTCAGCGTTAAAAGAAAAAACAAGTTTGTGAAAAAATGGATATTACTCGTGAAGGTTTTCGTTGGATGATTTTTTACGATTTTAGTAAAGGCCTAACTCAATTCAATTCAATTCAATTCAATTTATTTTAATTAATAATTATTACATTTTATTCTTATTCATTTTATTCCTTACATTATAATTTTTAACTAAAATATAAATTTAATTTCTACCTATTGGTTTGAAATCTATTTTGCTTTATTCCTATTATTTTCTTTTTCTTTGATTTCTTTTCTCCTCTGGATTACCTCTTTCATCCATGTGTAACCGCAGCCATTTCCGTTTAAAATATCTTCTCTTGTTCCTCCTTTGCTTCTCATTTCTTCACATCCTTCCAGCATATGTTCAACCGCCTCCCTTTCTTCTCTGCACATTCTACATAGTTTATCATCCTCTATTAACCAAAATTCGTTCGCCTTTTCTTCATTCCCACATCTAAACCTTGCAATTATTCTTTTTTTTTCCCCATTTCCCTTTTCTTTTATAGTAAAGGCCTAACTCAACAACAATGCATAGAATCGCTTCGTTCAACTTTTGGTAATGAAGCACCATCAGAAAAGACCAGCAGAATTTCGTCGTGGTCGTGCGTCCGTCAGTGATGAATTTCGTGAAGGTCGACCAAAATCGGTTGTGATTCAAAAAAACATCGCTGTTGTGCGCAAAATGATTGAAGAAGATCGGCATGTGACTTACCGTGAGAAAGAGGCTTCCTTTGGCATATCGCATACTGCAATACATTCGATTTTGCATGAACATTTAGCTGTGAAAAAGATCGGTTTCCGATGGATTCTGCATAATTTGACCAAAGCTCAAAAAAGGGCTCGTGTTGATTGGTGTAAGGGAATGCTAAAAAATTCAACCTAGGCACTGTAAAATCCGTATACAACATCGTTACAGGTGACGAAACTTAGACTTATTCATATGAACTGAAACCCGCAAAAGTTGTTGGTTCAGAAAGCACTTCCAAGAAAATTATCGCTTGTTTCTTCGGTTGTACTGGACATATCGCAACCATTCCTTTAGAGTATCGGAGAACAGTTAATCATGAATGGTATACAACAATATGTTTGCCAGAAGTCATCGACAAAATCAGAAAAAAAACCAAAAACTTCGCATCATTACAATGCAAGCTCCCACACAACACGTCAAACAATTGATTATTTGAAGGAGAAAAACATCGAATTAATGTCTCATTGCCCGTAATCACCTGATTTATCCCCTAACGACTTTTTTTGTTCCCTAATGTCAAACAAAAAAGTGTGGACAGCGATTTTCATAACCTCAAAAAGCTGTTGAAGCCTTCGAAAACCATGTTTTTGAGATACCAACTTCAGAGTGGAAAAAATGTTTCGAGAATTGGTTTAAACACAAGCAAAAGTTCATAAATCTTGAAGGCGTATATTTTGAGAAGCATTAAAACAGTTTCTTCAAAAAAAAATTTCTTTCTTATTTTTTGTAAAAACTTAAAAGGTCGCATCCTATATGTTTATTGACGGTATCATGGACAAAACTACGTATCTGTGCATAGTGGTGCACCCAGGAATTTTTGTTGGAGGGGGTCCCGAAGACAAAATTATTTAAATTATAAATAAGGTTCACACTTCTAAATTTCAAATGATGATCTAAAAATAAAAAGGTCCTCTCACACTAAAATACAAGTGATGACCTAAAAAAAAGGTCCTCACTCTAAAATACAAGTGTCAACCTAAAAAAAAGGTTCTCATCTCTATTTTTAAAATTTTCTAGTGTGTTTGTGTGTTTTTATTGTTATTTCCTTCCTTCTCAGGGGAGCCCGGGGGCCCGGGCCCCTCCCTTGGGTGCGCCACTGTCTGTGCAAAAAGTGCAATACATATGGATATTGAAAGTTTTATTCATTTTTAGGGTTTTGTAGGTATGACCAAAAAACCCTTATACCGTCATTTTGTCGTCTGTCTGTCTGTCTGTCTGTCTGTCTGTCTGTCTGTCTGTCTGTTCGGTAAAAATTGTAGCCAAACGGCTAAACCTAGAGAGTTGAAATTTGGCATGCTTATACAACTCTTTGACCCGCACATAGGAAAAATACTAAAACATCTAAGAAACATACCCCCCTAAAAATATAAACAAATATGTGCTCATCGAAAACAAAAATATTTTTTTTTAAATTCTGAGTAGGGTATCAAATGAAAGCCCTTAGTACGTGGATTAACGATCAAATTTTTATTTTTGCAAAATAAATTATTTTGAAGCGATTTTTGCCAAAAATGTGCAAAAAAAATTTTGTCCCACACCCTGTAGCCCAGATGGTTTAAACTAAAAATCTAAAAAAATTCTAAGTTTTGTATATTGGTGTGAACCGAAATAGTACAACAGGAATTTTTGATCAGATTATATTTTTGGAAAATAACGTATTTTTTGTGGTTTTTGGTTCACAAAGTACAAAAGTTATACCAATGTAAGACACTCACATGCATGGCGTGCGATGGCGACATGCGTTAAGGCACTCTTAAACTGGCTGGAAAACGAAGGGTTTCGGGTTCGAGTACGGAGTGAATTTTATTTTTTCTGTTTTTTTTTTTGCATTTTTATTATGTTGAAATTATTTTGTCAAAATTCTAGTTATATTTTGACAAATGTTGTATTTAATTTTTAAGAGCGTAAATTTAATAACCAGTCTTATTATATGATTAACAGACGATAAATTATTTTAAAAATATAGTTCATTTTGCCGTGATTACTACAAAGTAATTTGTCCTACACACTCAGCATACCGCCTTCACTTATTATATACCTGCGAAACCCTGAAATGTGTGAATATTCACACTTCACATCAATTATTTTCAGTATAATGATTAAAATAATAGTACATTCCTTGTACGCGAATGCCTTGTACCAAAAATCCAATCGAAAATGTTTGGCTAAATTATTTAGAAAAAAAAAAAGTTAGAAAACACACCATTACAAATAAACAAAAACTGAAGAATGTTTTACGGTAAGAGTAGAAAAAAATTGATATTAATTATTTAAAAACCACCATTTCATCAATGCCGAATAAACTTAATGCTGTATTAAACCAAAAAGGTTATACCACCAAATATTGAATAGAATTTTTACCTCTGTCCGAATATTTTTGGTCTCTTGTTTTGTTAAGGTCCTGAAATTTTATTTTATTTTTGAAATGTAATAATCATGTAATAAGTGGTGTCATCCAGTCGGTTTCAACGGTTTATTATATATAAACCGTAGGTATTTTATATTTATTTATTTATTTAACTCTTCCACCAATGCGTAAATTAAACTATTTTTTGACGGGGGATTAAATAGATTGAACAGAAAAATTAAAATTTTATAAGCTCTTCTTCTTTCAAATTTTCCATGGGGATCGACCCTTCCCTAGATCCGTCCATGTCCTTCCTTCTCACTATGGAAACCGGTTGTTCATAAATTAGGGTGACACCACTGCATGCAATGTATTATGTTTTGTATCTCAATATTTGTCAACAATCAAAGATTCTATTAAAAATAAAATTTAGAATAGAAAGTGCAATTAACAAGTTATAAAAATTGATGTGAAGTGTGAATTTTCACACATTGCAGGGTTTTGCCGGTATTTAATAACTGAATGATGATTATTTGGGATGCCAAAACAAATTTTATGTCAAAATATTTTTTTATGAATTTTAATTCGAATGCCTAATACCATTATTTAAGTTTCTAAATATGTGCAGTATTTTTTTTACATAGCAAGGTTCATTAAGATTTTGAAAATTGCGCCTATGGCTTCTATTGGTTGCTTAAATCATTAGCCCCGCCCTCTGATTTCGTATACATCAAACAGAATTAAATTATAATTTCAACACTTCCCACTGGTTATTAAATTTACGCTTTAAAAAATTAAATGCAAAATTTACCAAAATATAACTAGAATTTTGACAAAATAATTTAAACAAAAGAAAACTGCAAAAAAAAAACAAAAAAATTAAAATTGACAGGATTCGAACTCTAGTTTGCAAGTTACCTGTTTGAGAAATTAGAAAACCAATAACTAAACACACATCGCTATCAGCGCTGACGTCTGAACTTGGTTACATAGCGAATGCATTATTTTCCGAAAACATAATCTGATCAAAAATTCCTGTTGTACTATTCCGGTTCACACCAATATACATTACTTAGAATTTTTTCACATTTTTAGTTTAAACCATCTAGGCTACAGGGTGTGGGACAAAAATTTTTTTGCACAATTTTGACAAAAATCGCGTCAAAATAATTTTTTTGCAAAAATAAAATTTTGATCGTTAATCCACGTACTAAGGGCTTTCATTTGATACCCTACTCAGAATTTTAAAAAAATATTTTTTTTTTCGATGAGCACATATTTGTTTATATTTTTAGGGGGATATGTTTTTTAGATGTTTTAGTATTTTTCCTATGTGCGGGTCAAAAAGTTGTACAAGCATGCCAAATTTCAAATCTCTAGGTTTAGCCGTTTGGCTACAATTTTTACCGAACAGACAGACAGACAGACAGACAGACAGACAGACAGACAGACAGACAGACAGACAGACAGACAGACAGACAGACAGACAGACAGACAGACAGACAGACAGACGACAAAATGACGGTATAAGGGTTTTTTGGTCATACCTACAAAACCCTAAAAATGAAAATTGTTTATTTATATACCTATCCGAAAAAAAAATTAATTCACTGTATAACATAATATACAACTGTAATTAGTTATTTATCCTATCCTTTATGTAGGGTGACCATTCGTCCCGGTTTTCCGGGATTGTCCCGATTTTATGTAACCTATCTCGGTGTCGATTGAAATGTTTTCGGGTCGGTCGATTGTCCCGGTTTTTACATAATTCTGCATTCGTAACAATTTTATGAACACATTTTAACAAAAAAAAATTATGTGAAGTGTGAATTTTCACACATTTCAGGGTTTCGCAAGTGAATAATGATTATTTGGAATGCCAAAACAAATTTTATGTTAAAATATATTTTTTTTTTTTTGTTAATTTTAATTCGAATGCCTAATACCATTATGTAAGTTTCTAAATATGTGCAGTATTTTTTTTATATAGCAAGGTTCAATAAAATTTTGAAAAAATTCCTCTTAGATAGATATATAATCTAAAAATATTAAGTGAAAGCGGAATGCTGAGTGTGTAGGACATATTTTGCTTTGTAGTATTCACTGTAAAATGAACAATATTTTAAAAATAATTTATCATCTCTTAATCTAAGAGCTTTAACAACAAATTTTATGTTAATTTTAATTCAAGTGTCTAATACCATTATTTAGGTTTCTTAATATGTGCAGTATTTTTTTTTATATAGCAAGGTTCATTAAGATTTTGAAAATTGCACCTATGGCTTCATTGGTGGTTTCTAGTCATAGCTCCTCCCTTTGATTTCGTGTACATTCAAACAGAATTAAATTACAATTTCAAGAATTTCCACTGGTTATTCAATTTACGCTTTTAAAAATTAAATGCAACATTTGCCAAAACATAACTAGAATTTTGAAAAAATAATTTAAACAAAATAAAAATGAAAAACAAAAATAAAAAATAATATTGTCTCTTCTCGTGGGATTCGAACTCATTTTCTTGGGCAGAACGCTAGTACCGTAACCATTGCACCAAGAAACACGTTACAGTTTAGTGTGTTATATAACTATAAGTTTTCAACATTATTAGCAAAAAAAACACAAAAAATGCTTTTTTTTCCAAAAACATAATCTGATCAAAAAATCCTGTTGTACTATTCCGGTTCACACCAATGTACATTACTTAGAATTTTTTCAGATTTTTAATTTAAACCATCTGGGCTACAGGGTGTGGGACAAAATTTTTTTTGCACAATTTTGGCTAAAATCGCTTCAAAATAATTTATTTTGCAAAAATAAAAATTTGATCGTTAATCCACGTACCAAGGGCTTTCATATGATACCCTACTCAGAATTTAAAAAAAATATTTTTTTTTTTCGATGAGCACATATTTGTTTATATTTTTAGGGGAATATGTTTTTTAGATGTTTTAGTATTTTTGCTATGTGCGGGTCAAAGAGTTGTATAAGCATGCCAAATTTCAACTCTCTAGCTTTAGCCGTTTGGCTACAATTTGTACCGAACAGACAGACAAACAGACAGACAGACGACAAAATGACGGTATAGGAGTTTTTTGGTCATACCAACAAAACCCTAAAAAGATCAGTGAAATCGCCACGAAAAAAAATGCTACCATTATTGAGAAAATCCATTAGAGAGTATGAAAGCAGAAAGAACTATTCCATTTAACCTGTACTGCAAACTAACACTCACGTCTATGGTTTGTATCTTCATCCGTATTTGAGATTATTTTCCGAAGGCTATTTGGAATTTCATAACCATCTAAAAAATAAACTATAGTACAAGATTTTTAAATGTCAGACAGACAGACAGACAGACAGACAGACGACAAAATTACGGTATAAGGGTTTTTTGGTCATACCTACAAAACCCTAAAAAGAAATATTACAAGTCAGCTCAACCAAAAAATATCAATAATAAGTGAGATTTAAATTAATGTACCTCTGATGATAATTCTATTCATTTACATTGATTATATTTATATTTAAGATTATTTAAGATATTAATATCGAATTATATTCACAAGGAAAAGACTTTTTTTTATATTCTTGTTTTGTAAGTGATCATGATGTGATTAACATTTCATTTAATAAATGACTGAATTTATAATAGGATGGAGCAAAATTGTTATCGTTTTTTTGAATAGTAACCTTGGAAACCAGACCAAAAATCAACCCTATTATTTTTATTTTATATTCATTCCGTTTTTTTACTCTGTCCCGGTTTCCCTTCACTGAAATCTTTTCACCCTACCTATATGGGAGTACGAGTATTTCTGTATTTCTGTATTTTCCCAAAATTTAGTATTAACGGAATAGTGGGGAGGCGAAAAATAGGTTTGCAGAAGGGCATCAAGTACCCAGAACCGGCATTGAAGGTACACACAGACAGTCAGACAAAGATATAAACAGACGTTCCCTTTTATATATTTAAAGATAATGATACGTTATATTTATACAAATATTATGTCCAAGTTTCTTGCGATTAAGGTCGCAATGATATCATACGGAAAACACTGCAGCGTTAGTAATATGCCCTTATTTAACTTTCTTTGTTTATTTTAGTGTGTAATACATTGCGGTGAACTTTAGTCCTGATATAAAAACATAATCAAACATAATCCGACCGCAGGTAGTCATTATCTAATGTTTTATGTTAATTATGCATCATATTTCATCGGTGATGTCAGTATTATGACTATTTTCTGCAATTACAGTTAAGTGGTTAAATTTAGCACTAAATCTTTTAGTAAAATGTATTTAAATATAGCAATTTTGTTATCTTTGTGATATAAAAAACTGAATGACAGATTTTATCTAAATTACAATGAGTTATTGATTATAAAAGAAAAAAAAACAGATGTTCATGAAATACCGAATTCAACTTGAAATTATGATAGGCATCTCTAAGATTATTAAAGTAAAGGTTGTCTCGTAACTTCTGACCAATCAGAGCGTGAGAGGGAATACGTCACATATATGCGTAGTTTAAACTAGTATACAGAATTAATATAGATGTTGCATGTTTTTAAATATTTTTATTGACTCTATTCATAATAGATATTTATTTCAAAACAGTTCTACTGAATAAATTCACGTTCACGTTCACACGGATACGCCAAAGTCTGTTTACACCACAACAGTCACTAAAGTAACCAGATCTAGTTTCGTATTACAAATTGAGACAGATTATAATATATAACAATAAAATCGAATACAAATATAATTTTAGGAATATTTAAATACAAATAGAAAAACAAATTACTATAATAATATAGTAATTAATAAAATTGGAGGTTATATCAGTTTTTAAAAACGGCTGGACGTATTTTAACGAAATTTGGTACAATAGAGTACAATAGAGTACAAGTAGAACCAGGATCAAATATAGGCATGATATCTCAAAATTTTCTTTCTTAGGGGGTATTTCTGGGTTAAGACTGGTACTGAAAAACTTAAAATATTTCATTTATAAACAGAACTATCTAACAGAAAAAACTATAAAATAAAAATTGATGTGAAGTGTGAATTTTCACACATTGCAGGGTTTCGCAGGTATATAATAAGTGAAGGCGGCATGCTGAGTGTGTAGGACAAATTTTGCTTTGTAGTAACCACGGCAAAATGAACGATCTTTTTAAAATAATTTATCGTCTGTTAAACTCAGAGCTTTAAAAACAAATTTTATGTTAAAATATTTTTTTGTTAATTTTAATTCGAATACCTAATATCATTATTTAGGTTTCTAAATAAGTGCAGTATTTTTTTTATATAACAAGGTTCATTATGATTTTGAAAATTGGGCCTATGGCTTTCATTGGTTGTCTTAAATCATACGCTCCGCCCCTTTGGCTTCGTATAAATGACACAGAATGAAAATATAATTCCAATTGGTTATTAAATTTACGCTCTTGATAATTAAATTCAAAATGTGCTAAAATATAACTAGAATTTTAACAAATTAATTTAAACATAATAAATATGAAAAAAAAAACAAAAAATAAAATTGACTCTACAAGCCAGGAACGAACCTGTGTAGTGAATAACGATCCTGTGTAGTTGTCGAGCAACTGAGCCACTAGACCACCAAACGCTTATCAACTTAGTGTGTTATAAGAGTATAACATGTGTGAATCGTCAACCAAAAAATACAAAAAATGCGTTATTTTCCGAAAACATAATCTGATCAAAAATTCCTGTTGTACTATTCCGGTTCACACCAATATACATTACTTAGAATTTTTTCACATTTTTAGTTTAAACCATCTGGGCTACAGGGTGTGGGACAAAAATTTTTTTGCACAATTTTGGCAAAAATTGCCTCAAAATAATTTATTTTGCAAAAATTAAATTTTGATCGTTAATCCACGTACTAAGGGCTTTCATTTGATACCCTACTCAGAATTTTAAAAAAATATTTTTTTTTTTCGATGAGCACATATTTGTTTATATTTTTAGGGGGATATGT
The DNA here is from genome assembly GCA_963971575.1 of Liopterus haemorrhoidalis. NCBI lineage: Eukaryota > Metazoa > Arthropoda > Insecta > Coleoptera > Dytiscidae > Liopterus > Liopterus haemorrhoidalis. Next base: position 11,209,111 of record OZ020615.1, read on the forward strand.
TTTTTAGATGTTTTAGTATTTTTCCTATGTGCGGGTCAAAAAGTTGTACAAGCATGCCAATTTTCAACTCTCCAGGTTTAGCCGTTTGGCTACAATTTTTACCGAACAGACAGACAGACAGACAGACAGACAGACAGACAGACAGACAGACAGACAGACAGACAGACAGACAGACAGACGACAAAATGACGGTATAAGGGTTTTTTGGTCATACCTACAAAACCCTAAAAATTGTTTATAAGAAAACAAATCTTATTTGTTCTATGCATTTTTTCAATTTGATGAATATCAGGGTAGTTACGGGGGAACACCCTAAAACTAAAATATTGAAATCACTTCACATCAAAAATGAATGTAAGAAAATTTATTTAGAACAAAGAAACATTCCTTTCAAAGAAAAAGACATTAAAACAAGTAGAAAATCAAAAAATTAAACTATATTTTGATAGTTATAGACAAAAATCAAACTTCACGTGTATATAACATATACGATAAACAAAGACTGAGGTCCCGTTAGCATACAGATGACGCGTAGCTTCGCTATTTACCCCCATTATACCAACTGTACTATTTTGGGGATTTTGTAGGCATGGCTCTAAATATACCTATTGGAGAAACCCGGAACAGCGTTCCGGTTCGTGAAATTATGGAAAACTTCGTTCCGTTTCGTGAAATTATTGTTCCAGAAAACGTTAAAGTCAGAGCCGCAGTAAGGAAAACTTGCGCTAGGGGCAAAACTGTGTTTTGGCGCCCTTGGCAAATAAATGTAAGTGGTAAGCAAAAACAAGATTCTCACCGCCCAAAATGTAGATGATGAGCAAAAAAAAGGTCCTCACCTTCCAAAATCCAAGTGAAGAGCAAAAAAAAAGGTCCTCGCTTTCGCAATGTGGCGCCCCTTAGTCAAGCTCATCGGCGCCCTTTTCCTTAGTGCGCTAGGGGCCGTCGCCCCTCCGCCCCCTCTGCCCCCTTACTGCGGCTCTGGTTAAGGTTTATGTTACGGTTCATCAGAAAAACAATATTTAAAAAGTGTGAATTTTCACACATTTTGTAGGTGTTTAATAAATGTAACAACAGTTTTTTGATAATTATTTTTATTCGTTGTTTGAGTACTAAGAGCTTTTATTTATTTATGTTTTTTTTAATTAAATTTAAATAATTTTTAAATAAAATTTAAAATATATCTTTAAAAACAAAAAATTGATGTGAAGTGTGAATTTTCACACATTTCTGGGTTTTGCAGGTATTTAGTAACTGAACGATGATTATTTGGGATGCCAAAACAAATTTTATGTCAAAATATTTTTTTATGAATTTTAATTCGAAGCCTAATACCATTATTTAAGTTTCTAACTATATGCAGTATTTTTTTTTATACAGCAAAGTTCATTAAGATTTTGAAAATTGCACCTGTGGCTTCCATTGGTTGCTTACATCATAAGTCCCGCCCTTTGATTTCGTCAAACATAGAATTAAATTATAATTTCAACACTTTCCACTGGTTATTAAATTTACGCTTTTAAAAATTAAATGCAACATTTACCAAATATAACTAGAACTTTAACAAAATAATTTAAACAAAATAAAAATGCAACAAAAAAAAAAACAAAAAATCAACAGGATTCGAACCCTAGTTTGCAAGTTAACTTATATTATTAAGCGTACGACAAATACAACCACGCCACGAGAGCTACTGATCTGGTATGTTACACAATGTATTAAATAGTTAACATATTTTAGTTAAAAACACAAAAAATGCAAAAAATATTTTCCGAAAACATAATCTGATCAAAAATTCCTGTTGTACTATTCCGGTTCACACCAATGTACATTAATTAGAATTTTTTCAGATTTTTAATTTAAACCATCTGGGCTACAGGTGTGGGAGAAAATTTTTTTTGCATAATTTTGGCAAAAATCGCATCAAAATAATTTATTTTGCAAAAATAAAATTTTGATCGTTAATCCACGTACTAAGGGCTTTCATTTGATACCCTACTCAGAATTATAAAAAAATATATTTTTTTTCGATGAGCACATATTTGTTTATATTTTTAGAGGGATATGTTTTTTAGATGTTTTAGTATTTTTCCTATGTGCGGGTCGAAGAGTTGTATAAGCATGCCAAATTTCAACTCTCTAGGTTTAGCCGTTTGGTTACAATTTTTACCGAACAGACAGACAGACGACAAAATGACGGTATAAGGGTTTTTTGGTCATACCTACAAAACCCTAAAAACTATAATAATTCTAACTATATAGCCTGTATCTTTAGTTTAAGCAGAACTAGTTCTTGAAAACTAGTACTTTTTATCGGTTAAATGAGGTTTTCAATCATTATGTTTAGCAAAAGCCATCTGCAATCATTAAAAAGTGACCTCGTGACAACTTACAAAAATTAAAATTCCATTTAGTCCCACTTAAACGTTTGGAATAGCCTATATATAGGCAAAAGTGTCAGTTAAACGTTAAAAAGTACTAGTTTTCAAAATCTAGTTTCGCTTAAATCAAAGAAACAGACTATATATTTTATTATTATTTTTTCTAAATTTTTTGTTCTTATATTGCCTAACACAATTTGATCCACCATTTTGTTTAAAACGGTAGATAAATATTAATCATCTTTCAGTTCAATTTCCAAGAGTCACAGTTCCAAGATTATTTCCGATGATATCATAAAATATCCGATTCCGTTAAAAATAAATCACTTAATTAAAAGATTTCTTCTATCTCCATCAGATATTGCAAAACATGCTTTTGAAATAATATCTATTGAGCGGAAAAATGTTGCTGGTCATGCAAGTTATAATTATTATAAATAATCAGAAAAGAAACCGTAAAAAAATACGATTAACAATTACTTGTTTGTCATTGATATAAAATCTGATTGCTAAATAAAATATCATTGTAAAAATATGTTTTGTGCTATTGAAATAAAATGACATATTTAAATATTTCAAATATTGATAGTAAAAAATTGCAACAGTTTTTCTATTTTTTGAAATGTGAATCAACACGCGTATACTCAGGGGCACCATGAGCTGTCCCCGGAAACCGATAATTACGGGCCCGATAACAAATATACTGTGTTTAGATAGAAATTGTTCTTGATTTTTTCTGTAATATAAAATATAAGATATGAATATGTGACTGGTCCATTGTCTACTCAGAAGATATCAACAGAAGTAGCACAAAGGGACCTAAATTACTGATAACTGATGACAATTAAATGCATAAACAAAGTGTGCACTCACAACGCAAGAGTTCATATTCACTTATATTGCGTAATACCCTTTTCACACTAGATCTTTAAGACGAGTGAACTTAAAATTCACCGATGTTTAAGATCGGTATGCTTTCACACTTGACGTTTAAATCTCTGGTGCTGTCATCAGCTACAGTAATTTTGTCCTAAAGTTACCGTCATGAAATTACCAGTTTTGAACTGTCTTCGCAGACGCACATTTTGAATTATTATAAACAATTAAGGATATTTCATTTCATTCTACAATAAAGGCACTACAATAAAGAATATATTACACCTGTATTAACATGTAAGTCGATACATTTTATCTCAATTATTGTAGCTCTGTATTTTATTAAACACATTATTAAAATAAATAATTTTATTATAACAATAAGTATAAACTTCTTATAACGTCGATATAATACAGTATTATTGTTTATGATAATATAAAATGTTGACAGCACAAATTCAAGGAGTATTTTTTTATAATAGAAATTAAGTTGGCAATGCGTACGAAGTTTAAGACGCAGATCTCTGTCTTAAACATCGGTCGTGTTTAGACGAGGCCGTACGGTTTCACATTAGCGTTTAAAGATACATTCACTTAAACATCCGATCTTAAAGATCTAGTGTGAAAAGGGTATATAGGGCTGACCGTAAGAGGAGGAGGGGAGACGGGAGATTTTATTTTGAAAAGAACCGTAATATCATAAGAGTAAGTAATATATATATGTATTATTTACTCTATGGTAATATATAAAATTATGGTGACCATTTTCTTGGAGACGGCAATGCGAGACGGAGCAAAAAAAGGTCGTCATTTCCGAAATATAAGTGAAGAGCAAACAAAAAAAAAGGTCCTCACCTCCCAAATATAAGTAAAGAGCAAAAAAAAAGTCTTCACCTCCCAAATATAAGTACAGAGCAAAATTCGGCCCTGGGGACACCAAATCAAATTGCGGGACGTCCCGCGAAATGCGGGACGAATGGTCACCCTATATAAAATGTATATAGGTATGTAAAAATTTAGTTTAGAAAATATATATTTTATTTTTAAATAAATTACTATATTTATAAAATCAATTCTCAGCTGTTAATTTATTTTATTATATTTTTAATTTAAAAAAAAAGACACTAACTTAGTCATAAATACAAAAAAATCCATAACATTATTAGCCATTTAGCAATTAAAGATAAAATAATAATAAATTTTGTCAAAAACACAAATACTGCAATATTTTTCGAAAACGAAATCTGATCATAAATTCCACTCGTATGTTTCCAATTTATTTCAATGTACATTACTTAGATTTTTAGTGTAACCCTTTTGCGTTAAATGGTGCGGGACAGTTTTTTTTTTTTTTATTTTAGAATATTTTTGATTTTCCGTTCCATAATCTATGTCTTAAGAGCTTTCTTTTGATACCACACAATAAATTTAAATTTAAAAACTAATCTGATCAAAAATTCCTGTTGAACTATTCCGGTTCCCATAAATGTAGATTATGGAGATTTTTTAGTTTTAGTATTTATTATTATTATTACGACATAGATAAGAGCAAAAGCTAGCGGCTTTTGCAGCTTCATCAACCGCTTCGTTACCTTTAATACCAACATGTCCAGGTATCCAAAACAGCTCAACTCTCACATTCTGAGCATTTAGCTTGTGGAGTAGCAACCGGATCTTTAGTACAAGATGATCTGGATCTGGATCTTGGATACTGTTCAGGACGCTCAGCGAGTCCGTCAAGATAACACTTGACCGACTTTGCTCTGACGAAACAAAATACAGGGCCTTGAAAATAGCGTACAGCTCAGCAGTGTACACACTCGTTATGGAGTGTAGACGGTACTGAAACTATTGACGTGGATTCAAAACAACGAACGCGCACCCAACCCTGGTTCCGGATTCTGATCCGTCAGTAAAAAGGGCAGTATCCTGGAACCAAGAGACCAGTGTTCTTTGTAACACATGTTGGTATTCGATTGGCAACGTAGTATCTTTATCAAACCTTCAGCGATTCACAAGCGGACGCGGTTGCGTCCATGGTGGAACAGCACAAAAAACGAAACTTGCCATTTCGGGCATATTAAAATCAATATCACCCAAAATGTCGAAAGTCCTCAGACCAAAAGGCCTATTGGCTCTTGATTTCCTGTCATAGGTCTCTGTATGCCTATTTTGTAGAATATGGTCATATGCGGGATGATTTGACACTAATTGCAGCCATATAACGCAGGGATAGAATTTTACGACGATTGTACAATGACGGTTCGCCTGCTTCACACAGCAGGCTTGGTATTGGCCTGGTGCGAAATGCACCTGTGGTCAATCTAGCCTCAGTGTGATGTACATGAAATAGATATATAATTTGTTATACACACACATAATAATAATAGAATTCCAACACCTAGATAGGCGTATAAGAGGCAGAGAAGATAAGTTCTTCGTTTCTAGACCGCCAGCCATAGGTATGAAAGCCACGTGGTCAGTGTGACGTTTCGACCTGTCGTATTATCTTTGTATAAACAGGTATTCATTTTAAGTATTAAATACTTGAGGTTGAATTGACCCCAGAGCTGACTGCACAATTTCGGAAGATAAAAATCTGAAGAAGGGGGATCCGAACCTTCGTCCCTGTGCTCTGTAGACAACCACGTATATACACACCTATACACAATATTCAAACAATCATAACGCAAAATGTTATACTAAATCATAATATCTTAAAACAAAGATATTATATTTTTAAAGAAACATGCAATCTATTTTATAGAACATATCATATTATTTTTGAAAATCGGCATAAAACAATTATCCCGTATAACAATAATCACATTGTTAAACTACAAAAGAACTAGAGATCATGATTACAACTACGTTGTAAACAGTCAACGGTTAGTGGTGCATACATACGTTTCAGTACTAACTATAAATAAGTAGGTATACTTGTTTTTGTTAATCCTTTAAGTAAGATGCGTAATGTGAAAAACTAATCCCTATGGCTATGGGTTGACACGCCTAGTTATATCATTTGTAATTTTATGAGTTCCCTAACTTTTATTATTTTATTGCGATCTTGAAAACTAATTTGGTACGAACTATACTTTTTGAAGCTATTGATGGCAGGGCCGTCCTAAAATATTCGGCGCCCGTGGGCTACTAAAAATAATGCGCCCCTCTTCATAAGAAAATACCTAACCAGAACCGTAGCAATGTTTTTGGCGCCCTTGACAAATAAAGTAAATTGATTAAACAAAAAACAAAGGTCTTGAGACTTCCCCGAATACAAGTGGAGAGCAAAAAAAAGATTCTCACTTCCCCAAATCCAAGTGAAGAGCAAAAAAAAGGTCTTCACTTCCCCAAATCCAAGTAACCAGGAAACAACCTCTCTAAATTCAAGTAATGAGCAAAAAAAGAGGTCCTCATTTCTGCAATGGCGCGCCCCTGCCAAATGCTCCGATGCCAACCCGTTCTATACATAACACCAATAAAAATGCCGCCTCCAAAAGGCTTATACCCTTTTCACACTAGAACTTTAAGATGAGTGAACTTAAAGTTCCCCGATGTTTAACATCGGTATGCTTTCACACTTGATGTTTAAATCTCTGGTGCTGTCATCAGCTACAGTAATTTTGTCCTTAACTTACCGTCATGAAATTACCAGTTTTGAACTGTCTGCGCAGACGCACATTTTGAATTATTATAAACAAATATGGATATTTCATTTCATTCTACAATAAAGACACTATAATAAAGAATATATTACACCTGTATTAACACATTATTAAAATAAATAATTTAAGTATAACAATAATAATAATAATAATAATAAGTTCTTTATTGATATTTACATTTTTTTTTGTTACATTTCAAAATATTATTACAAAACAGTATAAACTTCTTATAACGTCGATAAAATACAGTATTCTTGTTTATGATAATATAAAATGTCGACAGCACAAATTCAAAGAGTATTTTTTTATAATAGAAATTATGTTGGCAATGCGGACGATGTTTAAGACGCAGATCTTTGTCTTAAACATCGCTTGTATTTAGACGAGGCCATACGGTTTCACATTAGTGTTTAAAGACACATTCACTTAAACATCCGATCTTAAAGTTCTAGTGTGAAAAGGGTATTATGCCCCGGGGCTGTAGCCCATTTAGCCCTGTGGTTAGGGCTGCCCTGATTGATGGAAATGCCTGAAACTACTTTATTCGGGTGGGAATTCCAGATGTCGAATATTTGGTTAGACAGGAAATTTTTTCTTTGCTACGTGGAATATTTTTTGTCTCAACTTTAGGTGGTGGCCACGAAGACGTGTTGAGGTGGAATTTTGGAGACATGTTTGTGGAAAATTTCCCTGTGTTTATTCGGAACATCTGGATCAGATCACCAATCTGCCAATAGGGGGAGATCAAGTTTCTTTACACATTAATTATACGACAAGTGCATTATGCTTCTTGGAAGTCTAGTTAACTTCTAACAACTGGATGTCATGTTCTCAGTAAAGCGATCTTACAACCAGGGCCGGCCCGACGAATTCTAGCGCCCCGGGCAAATATTTGAATTGCACCTCTTAATGAATGATAGGTATATTTTTTAAAATATATATTATTTATATTGGTTTTAAGCCCATTTTTGAAAATATACTATTTTAAAAAAATGTTATAAAGGGAGAATTATCTACTAAAAAAAAAAGACAACTGAATGTGCATTAATAATTTATTTATTAAATTGAAAAAACAACTACGTTAAATAATAATTTATACAGAATACATATTACCTACAAGCTATAAGTTAATTTTTCGAGCTTTTAAATCAGCGAAATTTTTGACTATTTCGGTGATATCAAATTTCGATGCGATATCATTTTCGATAGATAATATCGCCAGATTATTTAATCTCTCATTGCTCATTGTAGAGCGTAAATAGTTTTTTATCAATTTTAACTTACTAAAACTTCTCTCACCACTAGCAACAGTAATTGGTATCGGTAACATTATTCTTAATGAAATCCAAATATTACGAAGCACATTTTGTAATTTATTGGATTTTATAAAATTTAGAACATTTAAAGGTTCATAAATATCATTAGGCAAAAGAGCTGATGCAGAATTCAACTCATCAAATAATTCTGCTCGATTCACGTCACAATCGCTGTCTATTTATAATTTTAGATGCAGATCTTTGCATAAATTAATCAAATCATCATCGACTGGTAATTTATTGAAATTATACAAAAAAAACCCCATGTGTGCGCTCCAAGTTTCGCGGCGCCCGATTCGCCCTTGCCTCGAGCCGGCCTTGCTTACAACAAATACAAATTCAAGGAGTGGGCCGATATAAGAAAGGCACATTATGCGAAACAATGAAGTAATAAGATGTGGAAATAACTGATGTGTAAATGCAAGTGGGGCACAGGCCCAGGGCGCTATCTCAGAAAATAATCGTTTCTTTATTCTAAAACACAATTTTGTATGAATTTCAATGTTAAGATACTTCGTTTATAGGTAGCTCTCCTCATAGCCTCCCAAATATATCTCGTATTAAAAACTGCAATGAAGAGAAAACAAAAAGTTTCCTCATATACATTTTTGATGTAAATAATAGTGAGATATTTCAAGATTTTAATTATGGGGTGTCTCCCCGTAACTCCCCAAATATTCATCCAACCGAAAAAGTATATACAACAAAAAAGATTTATTTTCATATTGTTAACAATTTTTATCATATACATTTTTGTTGTTACGTCAATAACCAGGAAGATATTTCAAAAGATATTTTAATCATAGGACACCCTATGTAACTCCCCAAATATTCACCAAAATGAAAAAATTCATAAAAATAAAAAAAAACGTTTTCTTATTATAAAATATTTTTGTCATATATAATTTTACTATTTAATAATAAGGGAGATATATGAAGATTTCAGTTTTAGTGTGCCCCCACATAACTCCTTAAATATTCACCTAATTGATACAATAATAAAAAATGCATGAACCAAAAAAGATCTGTTTTATTACTGTATACAATTTTTGTTCTATATATTTTTCTGTCAAGTCAATTGTAAGAGAGATATTTCAAGTTTTTTAATAAATATAAGCCCGAAACTCCCCCTAGAATAAAATTTTTTAAATGCCTTATAGCAGCGTTTCTTAAAATGCTATGGCTACGCGGACCCATTACCGAGGGCCCGCGAAACAATTTGGACATTAACTTTACATACCCCAACTTTTCACTATTATTCAAAACTCATTTAATAAAAATCCTACATGGTCAAGACTTTTTGTATTTGTTGTTATCTACTAGTTATTGACATAACTAAACAATAATTAGTAAAAATTTAATTATTTTTATTCAACTGCAAATTATTTACAGAAAACACATTATAATATGAACATTTTGACCAATATTTGATCAAGAAATGTTTGTATGAGTTTAACGTATTATAATTTGTAACTTTTTTTATTCTTTTTACTACTATTTCTATTAATTTTATGTTTTTTATTCTATATGCTAATAAAAATGTTCCTCTATAAATGTACAAGAACATTTATTAAAATAACCAGCGATACATTTTTACCAATATTTATTACAACGTAGTGCCTATGAGATTATTGAGCCAGAAATTAAGTCTTAAGAACAACGTAAAATGCCTAGGGTTGGGATGGGGTCCGCAAAAAAAAATGTTGTTAAAGTGGGGGTCCGCGGACTACATAAGTTTAAGAACCACTGCCTTATAGCCTATGTTCGAATCCTTACCAAATTACATAAAAATATGTCCAGCCGTTTTTGCATGAATCTAGGACAGACAGACAAAAATTGATCTGAAACGTGTAGAAACCAAATTTGCGGCCGAAAATTCTTTTGGCGGGTATAGATAGTAATATTCAGTCTTCTTTTGGACTTCCGCAAAATATTCAAAGTATCAACAATTTTTTTATACAAACAGTGGTAGCGCCAACGGGGGTCCGGGGGGCTTTTTTGTCCCCCCCCCCCACAAAATTGCTCTGGCCCCAGCAAAAAAAATTTTGTCCCACACCCTGTAGCCCAGATAGTTTAAATTAAAAATCTGAAAAAATTCTAAGTAATGTACATTGGTGTGAACCGGAATAGTACAACAGGAATTTTTGATCAGATTATGTTTTCGGAAAATAACGCATTTTTTGTGTTTTTAACTAAAATATGTTAACTATTTAATACGTTGTGTAACGTACCAGATGAGTAGCTCTCGTGGCGTGGTTGGATTTGTCGCACGCTTAACAATATAACTAAACTTGCAAACTAGGGTTCGAATCCTGTTGATTTTATTTTTTGTTTTTTTTTTGCATTTTTATTTTGTTTAAATTATTTTGTTAAAATTCTAGTTATATTTGGTAAATGTTGCATTTCATTTTTAAAAGCGTAAATTTTATAACCAGTGGAAAGTGTTGAAATTATAATTTAATTCTATGTGTGACGAAATCAAAGGGCGGGACTTATGATGTAAGCAACCAATGGAAGCCATAGGTGCAATTTTCAAAATCTTAATGAACTTTGCTATATAAAAAAAATACTGCGAATATTTAGAAACTTAAATAATGGTATTAGGCATTCGAATTAAAAAAAATAAAAAAATATTTTGACATAAAATTTGTTTTGGCATCCCAAATAATCATCGTTCAGTAACTAAATACCTGCAAAACCCAGAAATGTGTGAAAATTCACACTTCACATCAATTTTTTTATAGATCGTCACTTGTATTTCCAGGTGTAAACGATAAAAAAATGATTTTAAATATTTCCTGACCCCCCAAATTTTACTCAAAAATTTATTGGCCTCCCATATTTTACTCAAAAATGTCCTGGCCATCCCAAATTTTAAGAGCTAGAGCCGCCACTGTTTAAAAATAACAAAGAAAGTCCATTTATTTCTCTGTTTATCGGTTTCTGTATTTATGCGCATTTCTTTCGTCTTGGTGTTATTAATTCGGATAAATTACCCAATCAATATAAAATGACACCCAGGGAATTATTTCCGGCCGCAGCAAAGGACAAACTGCCATGATGATAACTTTCGGAATGGATAATATAAATGAAGTCTGTTTTTTGTTATTCAGAGTTAATTCGAACGCAATTACATTATCAACAATTTTCCCAAAGATAATTTTTTAGATTAATTTAAGAAAATTTTAAGTTTGTGAAATTTTTTTAAGTTTATCTTAACATAAGATAAACTTAAATATCCCCTTTGTTATAGAAGCTAATTTTTTTAAATATAATTATTTTTAAATAACTAAGCACTTATCTTTTTTAATTAATAAAAATTATTTAATCATTGACAGAAATAAAAATTGAATGTCAAGGCTTCACTAAATACCTACCCACGTTGAATAGAATTCTTATTTTGTATGACTAAGTAAACGATTACAAAAATTAAACAATTTAAAATAATAACTTCAATTATTAGAATAAATTATAGATAAAAATTTAATAGTTCATGATAATATAATAATATATAAAGTGAAAATGATGGGCAACATGTAGCTTCAACAAGTTTAGTAACAAAGAAAATCTACCTTTGAAAATGGTGTCCAAGACTGTGATGTTTTTTGCCGTTCTTCTGGCAGCAGTATATGTTGCTCAGGTAAATTCAGGTCAATTTATCTCTTAATAAATTTCTCTTCCAAATAAAAAAATGCTGTCAAAAATGTTCGTAGCTTTATACAAATTATTCATCAAATGAAAATTAATATACAAATTAAATTAATAGATATAGCCGGTTCACCTTTGTAAGAACAAACTAAGAGGGAATTTTGTTTTCAATAGTTTGTACCTTTGAAGCTGTATGTCATGTTGGTATTAAAAAATGTCACTTTTTTAAAATGTCGATCCATTTGACATATGTCATAATGAAAAATGATATCTTAATTATAATGATCATAACCTTATCAATCTAAAGTCGGTTTTACAGTGTAAGGAATATTTTTAATTGACATTTAAAGTCAGTAACACACCATAAAAGTAACCAAAAATAACAAATCTAGTGTGTTCTTACAAAAGTGAACAGCTTATAGTGGACTAATAGGTACAGAAATAAGTTATTTGCTTAACAGTTATTAGCAAGCCCTTAGAAACCTATTTATTTTTAACCCTTTGAGGACAGAGTTAAGAATCAATTTCTAAATATATTTTTATAGATAAAAATTATTTACTATTGGTGACTCAACTTAACGCGTATCCCTCTAGCGGCAAAAAAGCGAACACTTCGAAAAAGGTTACTGTCATTGTTTACGTATAATTCACCATGTGTTTTATTGTTTCTGTCCATTCTCACTCCATTTTTACAACGAAAAAAGTGATAAATTTAAGAAAAAAAGATTAAATACTTCTTGTTGTCTGTATGGTAGTCAATGACAGGAAGAACATCTTCGAATATTAGATTGAAAGATTATCAGTGATTCTAAAATTTTGTTTCTATTGAAGGGAATTTATACTGTTCAGATGATTTTAAACAAGTTTTTAACGTTGAATTTTTCATTTTCCCTGTCTCACATGTGCAAGAAAATCGTTTAATGTTGTGTAAATTATTGTTAATATAATTAAAACCCCTTGTTATTTCATGGGAGTGTTCCATAACTGTGTTAGTTTGCAAATATTTGACAGTTTTCTTGTGTAGAATAAATTACAAGTTCTCTTTCTATAAAATTTCTTGAGATATGTGTAGATATTAAGTATTCAAATAAATGTTTAAAGTTCAAAGTATAACATTTTATTTTCTCTGTGAGTATAAGCCGGCAGCAACATACAATATATAACCTCTGAAAATATTCATTTACAAGCAGCAAATTTTATCATAAAATGGATTCACATATATTTATACACTTTTTTAATACTCGGTTATAATTTAAATATACTGTATACAGCAAGAAAACGTAAATTAGACCAAAAATTGATTATAAACCAATACTGTTTACATACGTTGACAGATGACTATCCTTTTTCGAGTCAAAAGTTCACAAGGCGATAGTGGCGCCGTTTCGGTAATTATAGTCGCGAATTATTAGCTACGCAAAATGGTCTATTCGCGACTGGAAATAACAGTGAGACATCTGGTAGTGACTGACTAAATTAAACAGAAGCGTATATTTGGATAATATTTGTAGCGTGTTGTGCTGCAGTTTATGTGAATTAAGAAGTATTTTAAAATATAGTGACTTAAATACAGTGCATTTTTGCCGAAATATTGTTTGAACAGATAAATATTAAGAAAAAACTTCTGACATATACGCTTCTTGTCCGCCATTAGCTGTTGTACGCAGCGCCGCCAACGTTAGTTTCAGTCGCGAATAGCAGCGGTTCTCAAAGTTTTTTGACCGCGACCCGGTACGAGGTTTTAAAATTTTTCGCGACCCACCTTATGAAAAAAAAAACATTTATTTACAAAACAAATTTTATTTTAAAGCAGAAGCTTTATAGTAATAAAGAGTAATAAATAGTAATAAAGAGTATAGTGTAGTAATAAAGTATATATAGTGCGTTCGAAGGTGAGTATGCAGTACAGGGCATATGGAGTAGTTCTTTTTCATACTCTCTAATGGGTTTACAGAATGACGCTATCCTTTTCTTGCTAGTCGACGTTGCCAGCTCTAAAACACGCTGATCTGTGAAGACGCAGTATTCTACAAATGACCATTTGTTTTTGTTGAGTGTTATTTTGAGTTTTATAAGAGTTGATTTTTGTAAATAATACGAGTTTTTCATATTATTATAATTGACACATTTGACACTTTTACAACATTTGGCAACACCGCTCCCATTTGCCATAAGAGCTATACTGCAAACTCACCTTCGAACGCACTATAGTATAGTAATAAAGAGCACAAATACACACTATTCTAGTGATTAATTAACGTAAAAAAAAATAATATGTACAAAAAAAATCTTTGTATTTTTATAATTTTTTTCGCGACCCGGCATAATTTTTCTGCGACCCGGTGCCTAGTCGCGACCCACACTTTGGGAAACGCTGGTCTACAGGAAAATGCAAACTACTTAGAAACTATACAAACACTATTTTCCGTATTAAGTATTAAGGCAACACTTCTTGCACTATTGTTATTACCAAAAATCAGTAAGAACTTCAGAAATAATTTTTAAATAACATATATAGGGATTTGCAGCTAAGCGCCCAACCATCTGGTGAGCGTTTCATGAACTTGTGTACATCAGATAACATTTCGTTTTGTGTATTGGTTTTGTATGAAGTTTGTTTTTAAAGTTTTATTATAATCATTGAAAAATGTATAATACATATTGTTGTGTGCCTATGTGCAATTCATTGAAAAGAAGAAACCCGGAAATATCGTTTCATTTGTTTCCACTAATATCAGACACCGTACGGTTCGAAACAAAATTGGGAAAGCAAGAAAGTTAGGAATCGACGCGATGTTTAGATAAACAATTTAAAAATTGGAAAAAAAGTGAGCCCTTATATCAAAGTTTGCTCATTACATTTTAATGATAGTGACTACAAAAAATATTTTCAATTTTGTATTTATTATCGCATATCTTGAAAATTCCTGTTATTGTGTGTGGGTTTGTAATGCACAAGTTTGTAGGCATAATGCATAAATCTTTATGAAATCTCTGTTTTTTTCAGTGACTCCACACAATATTATATGCCCAGCATTGTAGATTTCTACCCCTTGGTAAACAACACGGGAATTATTATTTCCCCCAATATAGTTAAAATAATCGACAATGGAAAACCGCCATAACTTAAAACCAGATCACAAAATGTAGTATTTTAGATGTTTACAAGTAATGTCACTTCACAAAATCAGAAAATCCCAAACAATTATTTATTTTATGTCTTTTTTTGATACACTTTTCGCTATCATTTACTAGTAAATGTCAAGTGGTATATGATTTAGAATGATTTCAAAAAAATCCGCGTGGCGCTACGATCTTAAAATTTTTCCCCTATAGTTAGCAGCAGGGCCGGCTCAAGGGTACCTGGCGCCCTGATACAAAATTAGGTTAGGCGCCCCCCCACCCCACATATAATTTTTTTAAATAATTTATTTGATAACTAATGAAGTGCCTAAAGTTCTACCCAGTAAAAAATGTAGTTTTTTCTAAATTTCCTTGCATGGCTCCCGCTTTTAATAGAAGCATGAAGTGCCACCCAGTAAATAAAGGTAGTTTTTGCTAGATTTAATTAAAGGTCACAATTCTTATTATAAAAATGAATATTATTTTAATTAAAGCTATTTTGATATTGTAATAGGCTATACATTTTTTTTTCAACTCGGCGTCCCTTGATCTCGGCGCATCGCGATCATGGTAACCAGTTGCCCTGTAAAGTGGGAAACAGAATGCAACGAGTTTGACGGCGCGTTGACGCCGTTCGTACGGCGCTATCTGTCAGGAGAAAGTTAAACCCAAGCTGTCGTACGCAAGTGCACAGAATGGACAACGTCCTACGCCGTTCGACGGCCGTTGATACTGAATGTTCGTCAACTTCCAACTTTTGACGCCGTTGAACGTTGACGCAGAACACCTAACCTCAGTTTTTAATGAATAATAAAGTGTTTGTATGTATAAATAACTTGCATACAACATAAATAACATCACTCACAAGTCTTCATCATCCATTATACTTTTAATAAAAGAAAGCGCACGTATAAACACAGATATAGGTTGTCAAGTGACACTTGACGGCGTTAAAAATTATTGCATTGTGTGCAGGCGAAAATTCTCAACGGCGCTAACGCAACGCTGTCGCAAATGACGGCGCGCTGACGCCGTAGCGCGCTGTGCATTCTGTTCCAGGCTTAAGGGTTAAACCTTTTACAACTGAGATCACTTAAAATATATAAAACTGAAAAGAATACATTTTCGCATTATATAATATATTTCGTCTGAAAATATTTGGAATAAATTATTTCAACTCTTCCTCAGAGAATCGAACTTATTGTTTTATGTGTGAAGTCTTGCACCTTATTTTAACGTGTTTCTAGTTATTGACTTTGATATTCAATGGTAATTGGCTCCTTTACAGCCTCTTACCATCACCTTGAGTCTGTACAAATTTTCGAACAGACCTTTTATATTATTTATTTGTGTTTGTCAGTGCAAGATTTCTTTTATTGAGTATGCGTATTTTTAATGATTTTATTTATTTATTTATTGTTTTTAATATATAGTCTAGTCATTTAGATGGGCTGCGTTAGGCGCAAATAGCCTTTGTTGCTGTGCGCCAAAAATAACTAACTAACTAACTAAATTATTTCAAAAAGTATTTTAATTACTTTCTGGTATTTGAAATATTTCAAATACTTCAAAAAAATTTCTTTGGGTTTTAAATCTCTTTGGGTTTGCAAATACTTTATTATTATTATTTTTTTTATTATTTGTGGTATTTGTATTTGATATTTGTAGTCTGAATATGTCAGTATTTAAGTATTTTTTTGTAAGTATTTCAAATATTTCCCAGTATTTCAAATATTTCCCGAGTATTTCAAATATTTCCTAGTATTTCAGTAATTTCCTTAGTAAATAATTCAAATATTTCTGTAGTATTTCAAATATTTCCCTAGTATATATTTTAAATATTTTTTAGTATTTCAAATAATTCTAATATTTCAAATACATTTAAATTATTTGAGATACATGATTTTAAATATTTTTTAGTATTTCAAATAATTCTAATATTTCAAATACATTTAAATTATTTGAGATACATGATTTTAAATATTGTCTAGTATTTCAAATACATTTAAATTATATGAAATACATTATTTCAAATATTTCCCTATTATTTCAAATATTCCCTAATATTTCAAATAATTCCCTACTATTTCAAATATTTCCCTAGTACATATTTCAAATATTTCCATATTATTTCAAATATTTCGTAGTATATCAAGTAATTCTAATATTTCAAATACATTTTAATTATTTGAGATACATGATTTTAAATATTTTCTAGTATTTAAAATAATTCTAATATTTCATATACATTTAAATTAATTGAAATGCATTATTACAAATATTTCCCTATTATATCAAATATTGCCCAGTTTTTCAAATATTTCCCAATATTTCAAATAATTCTCTATTATTTCAAATAAAACTAATATGTCAAATATTTTCTAGCATTTAAAATAATTTTAATATTTCAAATACATTTAAATTATTTGAAATACATTATTTCAAATATTTACCTATTATTTCAAATATTTCCTAATATTTCAAATAATTCTCTATTATTTCAAATATTTCCCTAGTACATATTTCAAATATTTCCATATTATTTCAAATATTTCGTAGTATATCAAGTAATTCTAATATTTCAAATACATTTTAATTATTTGAGATACATGATTTTAAATATTTTCTAGTATTTAAAATAATTCTAATATTTCATATACATTTAAATTAATTGAAATGCATTATTACAAATATTTCCCTATTATTTCAAATATTTCCCAGTTTTTCAAATATTTCCCAATATTTCAAATAATTCTCTATTATTTCAAATAAAACTAATATGTCAAATATTTTCTAGCATTTAAAATAATTTTAATATTTCAAATACATTTAAATTATTTGAAATACATTATTTCAAATATTTACCTATTATTTCAAATATTTCCTAATATTTCAAATAATTCTCTATTATTTCAAATATTTCCCTAGTACATATTTCAAATATTTCCATATTATTTCAAATATTTCGTAGTATATCAAGTAATTCTAATATTTCAAATACATTTTAATTATTTGAGATACAT
This sequence comes from Liopterus haemorrhoidalis, assembly GCA_963971575.1. NCBI lineage: Eukaryota > Metazoa > Arthropoda > Insecta > Coleoptera > Dytiscidae > Liopterus > Liopterus haemorrhoidalis. The sequence goes on from OZ020615.1 coordinate 11,227,143, forward strand.
GATTTTAAATATTTTCTAGTATTTAAAATAATTCTAATATTTCATATACATTTAAATTAATTGAAATGCATTATTATAAATATTTCCCTATTATTTCAAATATTTCCCAGTTTTTCAAATATTTCCCAATATTTCAAATATTTCTCTAATATTTCAAATAAAACTAATATGTCAAATATTTTCTAGCATTTAAAATAATTTTAATATTTCAAATACATTTAAATTATTTGAAATACATTATTTCAAATATTTACCTATTATTTCAAATATTTCCTAATATTTCAAATAATTCTCTATTATTTCAAATATTTCCCTAGTACATATTTCAAATAATTCCTTATTAGTTCAAATATTTCGCAGTATTTCAAATATTTCCTAGTATTTCAAATTTATTTAAATTATTAGAAATACATTATACCAAATTCTTTGATCGGAATTTGGTATTTGAAATACTTTTACTGAGTATTTGGCACAGCTTTGGTTACTACACCTTTTCTAATTGTAATTCAGATTAGTAAATTGTAATTCAGAAAGAAAAACAGAAGTTTATGAACTGATACAATTGCATGTCAACTTATTATTTCCTGAATTACAACTGACGTTTTTTGCCGACCGGCGTAGCGTAGTGGTAACACATGTGCTTTGCGTTGCTAAGGTCTCGGGATCGAATCCCGTTCAGGCATGGAATTATCAAAAAATAAGTATTGCTCTGGCTAATTGTCGAAGCAGCAAAGGCTATTACAATTGAAAAAAAAAAAACTTGATGCATTTAGAATTACTATTTACATGGGGTCCCTGGCTGAAAATATTGAGCAAAAAATAAGTCTTCAATCAAAATTTTCAGCATTCCTTGCATCTGGCGCCCCAGGCAACTGACTGTCTTGACACCCGCCTTAATCTGGCCCTTTGTCTTATTAATTATTTTTGTAATTTCCTCCTAATTTGTCAGAATTTTATTTTATTTATGTGCAACATGTTTTTGTCTTTTCATTTTAATGATCCTAAATTGTATTTTATTTTCTTTTTTGAAAATAAAATTTTTAATTAACCCAAGCTTGACCAAATGGGGTGTATCACACCCCAGTATATTAATAGTGGAAATGATGTATCTGTTGACAATATTTATGAATTAGTTAATATTTAACAATAATTTAATTTTTAATCGACAAAAAAATCAAAAACATCATTTACAAAAAAATATGTCTAAATTATATTTGGCAACAGCGCATTTCGAACGAATTATGCTTGAGAAATGAAAAAGAAATTGTCCCCCCCACCAAAATACATAGACCAATCAGAGAGCTAGCTAAATTAGTATGTGTGAGAGTTGGTGTGAACGAGAGATGCAATGTTGTCAGTCAACACGAGACTCAACTTGAAGTATGATGCAATTTAGGAAAGAAATTGGCGTGATTTTGACTTTTATTGAAAAAATTATTAAAAAAGCATTAAATAATTACGTTGAAATTTTTTTTTTTGTAATATTGTTCTATAGGATTGACATCATCTAACTGTATAAATTTTACCTTATTTTAATTGATATTAAATGAGAAAAGCCTGGGGTATACTACACCCCACTTGGTTGGATGTGTATATTTTGGTCAACTACGGGTTAAGTTAATTTTATTATTGAAAAAACAATAATAAGAAGGGAATTTGGTAAATAAAATTAAACCAAAATTTATACCGGTAGATATTTGATGCTGACTTTAATGCGATTTTAACTTGTTATTCGACTTGGAACCGGAAGTGAACCGGAATTTTTAGACGAACCGAAACCGAAACTGGAACGTAAAACGTTTACTCGGAATGTAACCGTAAACCGGAACGAAATATATTTGGGTTCGACTTTCTGGTTGTAAATAGTCTTGCTTTTAAATTTTTGGTTCGATTTAATTGTATTAAGGTTAAATTCATTCAGAAATTATAAATGTCAGATTGTCATTAAAATCAATTATTTTGAAAGTAACCAGTTGCCTATTTTACGAAACTAAATAAGATAAAGGGCTGCGGTTGGAATTTTGATTATAGTCTATCTCAGAAAGAGCGATAGTAATAAATCTTTTTGTCAGGCAGTTACCAATGGCGTGCACATTTTAAACACGTTTAAATTGGTTTTGTGTATTTCTATTTTACTATTTATCATTTTATTAAACGCACGCCTGTGACCATATTTATTATATCATTAAACGCACCCCTGTGACCATATTTTTCTTCAAAATTTTAGGGTAAAATTTTTATAGTATTCCCATATAATATGTGCGGCACACTCGGTTGTTTTTAACAATATTTCGTTTCGAACTATTCATATTTTGTGGGCCGCTTCTGTGTGAAAAAACAATAACTTTTAACAAATAATAAATTTTATTGCTATCAGTCTTTCTGAGATAGAGTATAGGTACTTTAATTAGTCCTTTTTGAAAAGGGAGAAGTTAAATTATAAACCAATTTCATCATTGTCTTCAAGTGAAACTTGATTTTTAATCTGAAGTTTTTATCTATTTGCATTTTGATTTCCTCATTTAATTAAATACTTATTAGATTAAATCGATTATTAAACTATAATTTTTCCACTGATAATATCTTGAAATTTGAAGTAAGTGATAAAAATATATATATTTTTTTAATCAATATTACTAACAAGCGGTTTTTATTTATTATTATTTTTTTTAAGTGGTTTCTGTTTTCTTACGTAAATTTAAATTGGTACTTCAAAGTTTAAAATACTTTATCAGAAAGTAAAAAGAAAATTTGTAGCGAAATTATCTTAAAATGGCGTAACGAACTACTGTAGTTAAAATTGGTAGCAATAATTGCTGTAACAACTCATGAAATGGCGACGTAAAAAATAATTTACGTATGAAATTTTGTTAAAGGCTCGTTTACATTGAAAGAATTTACTAGCTACTCGATTCAACACTTTCTGTTTTTTGTTAAGCTACATTCACAGCTCTAAAATTAATAAACTATACGCTATGAGTTGCTCTATCTCAGAAAGACTGATAGTAATAAAATTTATTATTTGTAAAAAGTTATTGTTTTTTCACACAGAAGCGGCAAAACAAAAGCGACAAAATATGACTAGTTCGAAACGAAATACGGTTAAAAACAACCGAGTGTGTCGCACATATTATATGGGAATACGAACTAGGGTTAAACACAATAGATCATAAAAATTTTACCCTAAAATTTTGAGGAAAAATATTGTCACAGGGGTGTGTTTAATGATATGATAAATATGGTCACAGGCGTGCGTTTAATAAAATGATAAATAGTAATATAGAAATACACAAAACCAATTTAAACGTGTTTAAAATGTGCACGCCACTGGTAACTGCCAGTCTTTCTGAAATAGAGTATAAGTTGTTCACTGTTGATTGTCACTAAAAGTTTGTCATATGCAGTGGCGCAGAGTTTCCCATACTTTTGAGCCGCGGAGCACTTTTCACGAGAAGAATTCGTCGCGGAGCACTATCGTTGCCATATATTTATATATATGCAGAGCCGCAGTAAGGAAAACTTGCACTAGGGGCAGAGCCGTGTTTAGGCGCCCTTGGCAAATAAAAAAAAGGTCTTTACCTCTCAAAATTCAGGTGATGAGAAAAAAAAGGTCCTCACCTCTCAAAATCTAAATGATGAGCAAAAAAAAAAAGGTCCTCGCCTTTGCAATGGCGCCCCTTTCCTAAGTGCGCCCAGACCGTCGCCCCCCTTACTACGGCTCTGTATATATATATTTTTTAGTTGGATCTTAACGTGTGATATGTTGTAGAAATAAATTTCTCACTTGATCGATGCAGGATAATTGTTTTATGCCGATCTTGAAAAGTTATCTGGTACGGATTATAAACTGATCAAAATGTAAAAATGCTTCGTTAGTTAAAAGCAAAAATATTAATAAAAATATCAGCTGTGGCCACTACAAGACCGCCCGCCATCACAAAGTACTTAAACAAAATCATTTCTAACAAAGAAATTATTTACAATAATCATGGCAACATTACATATACAATAAAATAAATACTTTAAAAAAATAACGAAAAAATATGACAAAAGAAAAAAATAAATTAAGTTTATGAGAAAATTCGTTGCTCGTGCTTCCACTCGCATCAAATTTTCCTCATTCCAACCTTGTTACAGAATATACTATTATAGTCCTTCAGTGGGCCCTTTTGTCTAGTTATAACTTTTTTTCTGAAGAATTTTTTCCATCTCTTAAAATAAAGGAGTTATTCAAGGTGCGGCGTTTCAAACACCCTGTATATGGTTCTAAATTCATTAGGTCGTTGGTAAAAATTGATTCTGAAAAATTGTTTCTTGTTTAAAATATGAAAAATAAAACTTGTGCAATAATTTAAGTGTATATTAATTTTTAATTGAGATTTATTTAAATCATATTAAATTGTTTAAATTTCTAAATTAGTCAAAGATTCCTCATACACTGTAAAAGTGGTGAATTTTTCTTCGTTTTCGGCTTTCTTTACTAAACTACTCGTTAGTAGTCTCTAAGTGATTGAATATAACCTAACTTTTTTGACATTTGTAAACAATTAACAAGCAAGTTTATCAACTACATCATTTCATAGTTATCATCTACTATATATATTTGTAATTTAATATAAAAATTTCAGTGTGCTCCTCCAGTAGCTGAGAAAAAAGTAGAAGCCCCAAAAGAAGTTCCAAAAGCTGCCGTAAAAGCTGCCGAACCATCAAAGGAAAGATCACAGCCCTTAATGGAAAAAACTGTTCAACAATCTGTTACAGGAACTTTCCAACAAATCCAAAAAGGTGTCAGTTCATTAATAGCTAACTTACAAGCACTTGCCAAGGGTTTCTTGAGCAAATAAATAATGCACAATATGTACACAATAATTCTTGCATACGCATTCTTGGTTTCTAGCATTTATTAACAGTAATTGCAATAAATTAACTAATGTTTTATTTTATTCATTTTGCACGTTGATGTACACTTGACAAAATAAATTGTTATTATTAATAAATATTTATTTAATCCTTCATAAACGATCTTTTTTTATTCCTCTCTCTCACTTTTTCTCCTTACAGTGATAAATTTCAAAATAGACGAATATATTATACAGGAAATTCTAAAAAGACTTGTGGCTGCAGTTTATGATAAACTAATTAGTAAATGTGTGGAAACTAATAAAAAATTGATGTGAAGTGTGAATATTCACACATTTCAGGGTTTCGCAGGTATATAATAAGTGAAAGCGGTATGCTGAGTGTGTAGGACAAATTTTACTTTGTAGTAATCACGGCAAAATGAACGATATTTGTAAAATAATTTATCGTCTGTTAATCATATAATAAGACTGGTTATTAAATTTACGCTCATAAAAAAATACAACATTTGTCAAATATAACTAGAATTTTGACAAAATAATTTCAACATAATAAAAATGCAAAAAAAAACAGAAAAAATAAAATTCACTCCGTACTCGAACTCGAAAACCCTTCCGTTTTCCAGCCAGTTTAAGAGTGCTCTAACGCATGTAGCCATCGCACGCCATGCATGTGAGTGTCTTACATTGGTATAACTTTTGTACTTTGTGAACCAAAAACCACAAAAAATGCGTTATTTTCCAAAAACTTAATCTGATCAAAAATTCCTGTTGTACTATTTCGGTTCACACCAATATACATTACTTAGAATTTTTTTTAGATTTTTAGTTTAAACCATCTGGGCTACAGGGTGTGGGACAAAATTTTTTTTTGCACATTTTTGGCAAAAATCGCATCAAAATAATTTATTTTGCAAAAATAAAAATTTGATCGTTAATCCACGTACTAAGGGCTTTCATTTGATACCCTACTCAGAATTTAAAAAAAATATTTTTGTTTTCGATGAGCACATATTTATTTATATTTTTAGGGGGGTATGTTTTTTAGATGTTTTAGTATTTTTCCTATGTGCGGGTCAAAGAGTTGTATAAGCATGCCAAATTTCAACTCTCTAGGTTTAGCAGTTTGGCTACAATTTTTACCGAACAGACAGACAGACAGACAGACAGACAGACAGACGACAAAATGACGGTATAAGGGTTTTTTGGTCATACTTACAAAACCCTAAAAATGTATGTGAATTGTGAATTTTCACAAATTATATTTCAGTGTTTCTCAAGTATCTAGTACCCAAGTTAAAGCAGGTTGCTATATGTGTGGAAAAATATTATTTTTTTTGCGGTAATCAAGTCAAAATGAACAATATTATGAAAATGATTTATCGTTTGTTATTCTATGTAAATATATGGTCGCCATTTTGAAATTTTTAACATAAAAATATGATTTTTTGGTGTCATTGTAAAGCTAATTTAATGTGCTTTTAGAAAAAAAATATAAAATTATCGATTCCCTATGCTAGATCAAAAGTTGACATCATTTCCGGTGAAACCGTAAGTGCCTCAGAATTCTTATAGTAACCTTTAGATGGGCCTTTTTGTCTAGTTTAACTTTTGTTCTGAAGATTTTTTTATCTTTACAAATAAAGTAGATATTCGGGGTGCCCCGTTTCAAACAAACACCTGTATATATATTATTTCCTTTTATTTGTTGGCTTTAGCAGCTTTGGCTATTAGCAAGATATAAATAGATACATTACAGGATTTTAAAAATACATTTATAATTTGATATTTTCTGCTTTAATATAGTCATAAATAATTATTTAAATATCTAGAGAGTTAGTAGCAAGAAGTGTCTGAATATTGGTAGGTAAGGATATTTTTTGGAAAACTAAATTTTGTATGAATAAGTTACGATTGCGAAAGTTAATTGGGTATTCGAACAATAAATGGTTCGAATCGCTGACAGACAAATTATCACACGGACAGAAAGGAGACGAAACCACATAATTAATGGATATAAAAGATCTGCTTTATTGAGGAGAAACCCAACGCTTTCTAGGAAGAAGAGGTTGAATTTGACCATTGTATGATCCCTTGAACTGTAGAGAATATATGTATTCATGTTACCATTGGTTGTATATGGAAGAATTAAAGATTGACATAATCTCATTACTGTTTAGAGGAATATTTAAGACTGAGCCATTTACAGCTGCTTCTTTGGCTAGAAGATCGATTACGATGTTGAACTGAAAATCTGAGTGGCCTTTAATCCAGCATATTTTAATAATTTTACCGCTGATTGTGTGATTGTTTAGACCTTTAATAATATCATAAATTAGTGAATAATTCTTTTACTCAAATCCAGGGCAACTCAATTTTTGGACAGCGCTTTTACAATCAGAAAAACTTACAAATTCATTCTGAAAGTGATTCTTTAAGTATTCTAAACTCAACTTTAAGGCCACCATTTCCGCATTGTAGATATTATCTGGGAGTTTAAATTTTAGACTAAAATTGCGCTGGGATCTAAACCGACACAACCTACGCCATTGGTTGATTTTGATCCGTCAGTATATATATGATGTGCATTTGGCCATTTTAATTTTACCTTATCCAAAACTGATAGGTTGTTTTCCCGATAATTTGAGAAAGATATCTGTATCATGTTATGATCAGCTATGAAATAATTATTTTGTAGTGAAAACCGAAATGGGTAAGAAAAGCATGGAATATTATGGCTAACAGCACGGAGCAGAGCCGCAGTAAGGAAAACTTGCGCTATTGGCAAAACTACGTTTTGGCGCCCTTGGCAAATTCCCAGTAAAGAGCAAAAAAAAAGGTCCTAACCTCCCAAAATCCAAGTGGAGAGCAAAAAAAAGGTCCTCAGCTCCCAAAATCCAAGTGAAGAGCAAAAAAAAAGTCAAGCTCATCGGCGCCCTTTTCCGTAGTGCGCTAGGGGCCGTCACCCTTACTGCGGCTCTGGCACGGAGTAGAAAGATGTTCGATGGACTTAAAGAGCTTTCTATTATTAAGGGCATATTTCTATTTCGCCAATAATTCGACGTTAGAACCTCTGTACAATACTGACCTATAGGTATAGGACTTTTGATCTGCATACGATGAAGTATAAATCTTGCTGATAGAATTTTTCTGCGCAGTTCAAGTGGCATTACATTTGATTCAGCTAATAATGCATTTGTAGGAGATGAATGTAATGCTCCGATACAGACATTTTTACTATAAATTGTTCAGTATAATAATTTCTATTGCGTATAGATGGCAGCTAGATCAATTTATCTATTAAATATACAGCAGAAAATGGTACGTTTGTGTTGTGCTTATCCACCAACATTATGCATTAACATTATGCACTATGAATTAAGCGTTATCTATTAAAACATGAGCTATGAATGAGGCTTTACAGTTACTAAAGAATACTGTTTGAGCTTGTTGCGTCAGCTGCAAGTTAAATTCTGCAGCTAAATTCGTAGAAAACAATAAAATATATGAAACGACAATTCTTGGAAATTGCACCATGATAACGCACCAGCTCATACTTCATTGCTTGTTGGGGATTTTCTGTCCAAATATATCACCGCAATCACCCTATTCACCAGATTTGGCCCTATGTAACTTTTTTCTCTTCCCAAAGATGAAAAAAACAATGAAAGGACAACGTTGTACGACCATTGAAGAAATAAAAGCAATATCGCTGGAGGAGCTGAACCCTATACCAAAATCTGCGTTTCAGAAGTGTTTTGAAGACTGGAAAAAACGATGGCATGAGTAGTGCTTCTCATTTCTTGACATTTTTCATTTCTCGAGAAATGAAAAATTAGACTTATTTTCTCGAGAAATCTCGAGAAAAATAATTATTAGAATATATATTTTCTTTAATGCTGAAAATATTGTAGAGGATAAAAACATGTTAAAATTATAGTCAACTTAGTACTAAAGTATTCATTTAAATAACATTAGAACAAACGGATAACGGGGCTTTAAAAATGATTATGAAAACGGCACGTAATTGCATATTAATTGAAAATACATATGTATAGAGAAATTTTCAAAAAATTAAGAATTTAATAATAATAGTAATAATTATTTTATTTAACTAGTAGGTAATCTTCTACATAACAGTTTTAAACTGAACAAAAAATGAAATGTAATTGATTATAATAAATAATAAACTAAATTAAAATAAAATATTGTAACAATAAATGCTAATTAGCTAAATATTATAAATCGCTTCTTATCTCTTGCCACAGTTGCGTTGCGGGAAACAGAAGACAAATTTTATCAAAATTAAATTATAATCAGTGACTCGCTAAACATTATATTTTTTTACAATAGTTTTTTAAAAGCACAATGCTTTCAACATGGCGTCGAAAAAATTTACATTTCTCGAGAAAAAAAATTACTTGTCTCGAGAAATGAAAATGAGAATTATAACTTTTTCTCGAGAAATTCTCGAGAAGAAACACTAGGTATGATTGGATTATATCCAATGAGGACTATTTTGAAGGGGACAATACAAAAATTGAGAAATAAATAAATATTGTTTTGTAAATTAAAAAATTGTACGACCTTTTTGATCACATCTCTTATATAAATAGCTACAGTTCCTAGATTATCAATTGTTGCAAGCGTGAACTGTTGTCAGTTGTTAGATGAAACTTAAGAACATGGAAATTTACTGATATGAACAAGGTATAAGATTACATGGAAGTTTATTAAAGTTTATTAATAAACATTTGTCGTTAGTATTGTATTACTGGAATTTGCAATAAAACTTATTTAAAGAAATTAAAATATTTATAACATTGTAATAATTACAGATAATGTAAAACTTGTTTAACTTAATACTATGGGAACAGAAATATGTTTTCGTGATAGTGTTTCGTGTTAAAGGTAAAGCAAAAAAAAAACTCGCCAATGATTTTGCTGATATCATAATTAGTGCTGGGTACTGAGACCGGGTTTTCAGGTACCCAGTTCCAGATTTCGGGTAAAATCGGATAAGTAATTTTCAAGTTTTATCCGAAATGGAGTACCTATCCGAAATTGGGTACTTGAAATCAATTATCCGGAACCGGGTATAATCAATTTCAGATACCCAATTTCGGATACTCCAGTTTCGGATAAAACTTTTTTGCCACAGTTTTGATTAAAATCTCTTCAAATTATGTTTTTTAATATTTTCTAATTAAACAATTTTTATTTATATCAACTTTCATATTTGGTTTCTACATGTTTTAGATGATTATAAGACAGTACCGCAAAAAAAAAAAACAATTTTCATCTATCTTTCTGTCCGAGATTGACTCAAAAACAGCTGGACATATTTTTACGAAATGTTGTATGATGATAGAGTAAAACCAGGATTCGAACATGGGTTATAAGTAGAGCCCTGCGCGAATAAGCTTTTCTGTATCCGTATCCGATCCGCATCTGCATATCCATGATCCGCATCCGCATCCTTTGTAAATAATAAATCCGAATCCGATCCGCATCCGCAAAAATATCCACACAATCCGCATAACAGACTTTGCTGTCAGTTTGGAAAGAACTAACATGTTTCGCCTTATTTGGTAATCGCTGCTCTAAAACACTACTAAAAATTTTTAGATTTAAACTAAAACTAACCTAAGGGACGCCAAAAGTTTTGGGGCCTATATGCGCTAATAATTTTGGGGGGCCTAAGCGTCCTTTATCGTAGGCAGCAGGTGGCGTGCTGCTCATGAAATACGTGTTGATAGTACTGTCAAGTATCATATTAATGTCAACTAACATCTCACATCAGTTTTACCTTTTACAAGGTGAGGAAAAAAAAATGCAACGTGGCTATATGTTTTTTATTACTGAATTAAAAAACAAAATGGAGAAAAGTTAGTTGATAGAAGGTGCTTCATATTTTTTCAAATAGCAACATGTGTCATTTTTCAATTTTTGTCATTTTTCAAGACTTTTTACTTCGGCTAGTATAAACCAATTGGCATGTTAAAAATGTATATAGGTAAATTTTGGTATTTAAATAAAACTTACTAATCAGTTTTATTTAAAAAAAAGCGTTTATTAGATTTAAAAGCCAGAATTAGAGCAGAAGTAGGAAGAATTACATCGAAAGTGTACCAAGCAACTTTTGCCCAAAATATTATTTTCTATATACAATAATAAAAAAAAAAGTTATGTTGCAAAAAACTCGCGGATATACGCGGATTTGCAGGGTTCTAGCTATAAGGCATTAGAACATTTTGATTCTAGAGGGTATTTCGAAGTTAAAACTGTATATAGAACAAAAATTGCTTATAGTAAGAAAACAAATCTAAAACTAAAATCTACATCGATAACTTATTTCTAACAGGACATAATCCACAAATTTTTTAAAATCGCGTTTTTTATGTTACAGTGTTTGATTTATCATTTTCTAGCTAATTCTAATATAGGGGAAGTATTTTAAGATCGCAGCGCTATTGCGGCATACTTGGAACCTTCAAAATAGACATTCGTTACATATAAACAACGTGAATTTTAATGTTTACTGGTGGTTTTTGTAATTTTGCTACAATATTAATACTTGTTTTTATGCAATTATATTTTTATCCAAACATTTTTTATAAAAAAAGCGCGATAGAATGTCTATTTCTGTAGTTGCTAAAATCCCACCAGATGTCATATCGCTTAGCAATTTTTCCCTATATCGTATTTTAAAACAAGTTCCAAACAGATTATTTTATAATAAATTTAATTTAAAAAAATAGTAAAAACGATAACAATACATTAAACAACAAGTTTTTATGCTCTCCTGCAAAATGTATCAATTGTGGGTTACGCCTTGTTCGAAATAAGGTATCGATATATCTTCCTTATTATTGAACAATGGCGGCACTAGCTTTTCAAATCTGGAGAGGCCAGGAAATATTTGAGTAAAATCTGGGGGGGGGGCAGGAAATATTTGAGGAGGGCAACATTTTTATCGTTATTAATGGACAGGTGAAAATATAAGTGATGACCTAAAACAAAAAATAGTTTATAATAAGAAAATAAATATTTTATTTCTCTGTATTTTTTAATTAGAAAAATATTTGGTGACCACCCCAAAGCTTATATATATATATATCTCCCTTATTATTGACTTAAAATAAATCTTTCTTGTTGCTTGTACTTTTTCGATTGGATGAATATTTGGGGACATACAGACACCCTAAAACTAAAATCTTTAAATATCTCACTATTATTTACTTCAAAAATGTGTGTTAAGAAATTGATTAGATATAGTCCATTTACCATAGTGTAAATAGAACATATTTTATTAATATAATATAATATTCATTTATCGACCAAGATACAAAATTAAATATTATTTTTGGTCAGTCATATTACAAATTACAATACCTTTTAAAATATACAAACACAATGTACAGAATAAGATAAAAGTACGTTATAGAAATATCGCCCAACATGAAAAATACTTAAATATACAATATACAAAAATAATATATACATATTAAAAATAATTGTTTTATTTACATAACCTAACTTTATTGTGTATGTCCTTTAGGATATGATATTTATTGGTGCAAACCTATATTATATTTTATAATTAAAAAAATATACTCTAATTAATTATTAGTAATAATTTAATAAATTCAATCCTATTAAATTAAGTGTTGAACAGTCAGAAACATCACTGTCAAAACTCGAGTAAAAAACGAAGGTTAAATACTAAACCGCCCATAGTGGAGAAATATTTTGTTTACTTTAATCCTAGTTAGAACTAACTTGTACATTAGCAACGCAGTTTTTGTCATTTTTACTCGGGTTATAGATAAAGTTTAACCTCACTTAAATGTCAAACCAAACGACTGAACAGTAGGGATGGGAATTTATTTTTGAATATCGATATATGCGCGATTCGATATATCGTAAGTGTAATATCGATATTCGATATATATCGAAGTAAAAATATCGATATTTTCGATATATCGAAATAATTAACACGTAACATGTAAGATATATAAATTGCAGTTTTTTTTGTTGGCTTGGCGAGAAAAGAAGTCCCCACTTGACAGACAATCACTTTACAGTTGGTACTCACACATCTATCAACCAACTTTCTAATATTTTCCCAGTTAACTGCTCTTAATCCTAATTAATTAAATATATATTATCTGTCTCATTTTGTAATACGTAACTAACAGGTAAAGTTCATTTTTTATGTTGTATATTGACAATACATTTATAATATTATCATAGTATTGGTTCACATGGATACGCCAAAGTCTGTTTACACCACAACAGTCACCAAAGTAACCAGATCTAGTGTCGCATTACAAATTGAGACGGATTATATGTGCTGTCCACTTTTGTAAGGACTAACCAGATCTTTTTGGTTACTTTTATAGTGTATAATGGACTTTAAATGTCAATCAAAAATATTCCTTACGCAGTAATACTGACTTTAGATTTATTGGTTATGATTATTATTAAGAAAGTGACATTTTTTATAATTTTTTAATACCAACACGACATATAATTTTAAAGGTGCAAATTATAAAATCAAAATTTCGTCTTACAGGCTATTCCAAGCGATTAGGCGGAACTAAATGGAAATTTCGTTATTTTAGGTTGCTACTAAAACGGACCTTGCTTGGGTTATTTCATGTTTCAGTTTTGGTATGTGAAAATTTAAAATTTCAACAGTGAAACCACGGAAACGAATGACATATGTCAAATATTTTAATACGTTTTTCCATATTTTGACAAAAACATAAATAAATGGGAAATTGTTATTAAGAATGTCAAAAAATTAAAATGCAATGAAAATGACATTTTATAATGACAATCAACTTAATCTAGAATTTAAATGTGAGTATGATTTACAAAGCTTAAACAAAATGACCAAAAGTCCGAATTAATAGATAAAAATTACTAGATTTCAAAATCTAGTGCCGCCTAAACGTTTGGAATAGCATACATTTGTTTTTACAAAAGTGAACAGCATATATTTAAATGTAAAAAATATACAAGAATACCGATATTTTGTGCGAATATCGATATTTTGCGCGATATATCGCATTTCAAATATCGATATAAAAATATCGATATATTTTTCTAAAGTATCGATATTTCGAAAATATCGATACTTTATATCGTTCCATCCCTACTGAACAGTATAATCTAAACCTGGCAACGTCTAAAGACGTTACCAACATTTAGTAAAAAAATTTACCAACTGTGTTGATGTAGGTTAAATCACATCATGACATTGGTACATAATTTAACCAAGTGTTACGTCATTTCATTGTTATGGTCAATGGACTTTATCTCACTTATCATTTATGTTACAGCAAAAACGTACATTACAAAAACAGTACGAAGTGCAGGTATTCCAGCTAGTTGCTTTAATATCTCTTATTAAAAATACTCGAACTTTATCCATTAAACCAATCTCTATAATAATAAACGAGATAGCAATGATGAGCCACTTGATACGAGATCCTGTATACATGAGCTCCTCTCCACAGAAAAAGTTCTTAATAGGGGATACGCATACAATTTATATTTTCTTAAAACTACTTTTCTTTGATATGTTAATGTTAGTTATGTCACCTAACAAAACAAAAATCACATTTTAATTAATATAACAGCCAAATTTTTTAATTAAAATATTGTAAATTTGAAATAAGCCGACCATAGCGCGACGGTTGCCGAGTAAATACGACTGAGCATGACGTCAAACCCCAACAGACAGCACAGACTACAACATAATCTTTACGTGTGTATATTGTATTATTCGAGAGTTTTGTATTTGTTTTTAAACAATTTTTCACTCATTTATTATTAAAATGGCAGATAAAGGTTTTGTTACGGCTCAGAGTGACAATTTACCCAACATTGATGCTTTTATGCTCATGAAATATATGAAAAATAATGAATGCTACAGTGCTGAAGAAATACGTGGTGTCAAAACAGACTTGTAAGTAAATCATTTATGTATTCTATAACTTTATGAAAACAATATAAACGCTGGAACTCTGTAAAATGTAAATATTTATGTAATTTAGATGTCAGAATTTTACTTCATTGTTTACATGAAGTTACAAAACCTTAGAGACATAATTGAAATACTGCAATATAGGTTATATATTTTATAAATTACATATATCTATTTTTAATAAAATATATGTACTCACATTAAAATGATCTTCACAAACATAAACTTTACTTTTTTCTGAAATATCGGTTTTATTTCGCCTCATAGCTTTCAGCCACAAATTTCGCCTTTTCTGTTGTTTTTCGCCATCAGGTAATGATATAATTTTTATTTTGAATTTCTAATTGAAGTATTTGTGCACATCGGTACTAAACAATATTTTCAACTATGTTTCGAAGTACTGGGGCCTGGATCTTCCATATTTTATATATTTTAGTATAAAATTTAATTAGGTAAACATGTATAAATTGTTTTTATAGAATTAAACTTTATTTTAATTAAAAACACTCTAACTTTACACAATCTATAAAAGTTATAGAAGCAAATAAGTTCACGACAGACTGTGTAGGCTGTACGCTTTAGACTGGGTAGGCTGTACGCAGTACACTTATGTAGGGTATGACGTCACACGTGGTTTTCGCGCGCTACATACATTTATGATTTTTTTAGGCCTTTAAATTAAAAAAAAAAATGCAAAACTGTTTTTATGTTTATATGTAACAAGAGGAATATAACAAAAAAAAATTAAAAAATCATGCCTATCCCCTATTATGACGTCCCCTAAGAAAAAGTTCTGGGTGCACCGCTGCTCTGTAGATATTTCTTGCGACTTTAATTTTCTACATCTGGCAATTTTAATAATTTTAATCTCTCAATATAAACAAACAAAATAAACAAATTAATATCGTAAGTTCTTACGTGACAAAACCATAATACGTTATCATCCAGAATAGGCGTCAAATATAATAAATATTTACTATAGATTTAGGTCATCAATTGAAGATCTTGGGGTCCATGGTCCAGATCGGATCGGGTCAGCGGACGCATTGCTGCGTGCGCGTAGCTCTCAACATCGCAGGCTGCCCACAGAATCATGTTAATTGTTCTTGATTGTACTAATTGTCGACCACTTACGTTGAATTGGCTATTAACTGTATTTTTAGATGTAAATAAATGCTACCCAACTAGCTTGATAACACTAAACACAGGTGACAATTATTGCTATTTATAAAAAAATAATGACATTTTAAGTAGGTACTATTTAGATACAATAATGTGTTAATTTAACATTACAGTTAAGTAAAGGAAATTAAATAAAACAATTTTAGAGGGGTGATAATTCAATATATTAAGGATACCACGTTGTTGAAAAAAAAAAAAAAATCAGCTGTGGCCACCACAGGACCGACCGCCATCATAAAGTACTTTTATAAAATACATTCTAGCAACTTGGCCTAAACAGATAATCAGACCAATTCTGTAACTTAGTTACTATGATCATAGGAACTAAATATGTCCCTATGAGCAAGGTCTGTTACTATCATGAATGAAAGTCATTGTACTTTTTATAAAATTTTATCTTGTAGTAACGTTACTACACAGTAAATTTTTACAGAATTGATCTGATTATTTACCATGACCATGGAAACGTTACATATAAGTATGAAAAAAAATTTCGAAATTTTTCGTTTTATCAAAAACCTCTCAAATAAAAGTTATTAGTTATTGCATTTATAGCAACTTCTGTTAAATAAATTTATTCGAAATATTTTTCTGTTCTAAATATTCGCAAAAATCTTAAAATCGACACGAGTAAACTCCCATTTCTAGTCAACCGATTTTTACCAAAAGTAGATCAACTTGTGCCATTGATGGCAGAAGATTAAATATGAAGTATCATAAAAATCTTTTTAGCCGAATTTGCTTTGCACGTATACACAGACAGACAGACGGACGGACAGACGGACGGATGGACAGACGGACGGACGGACAGACGGACGGACAAACAGACGGACGGACAGACAGACCTACAAACATCATGCTAAAAATAGTCAAAACGTTATGTAGGGACCTCAATTCGTGGAGATCCATCGAAATCTCGAAATGTCAAAATCGGTATGATCACAATACCTCCCTTATATATGTTGGCGATCGGTAAAAATTACAGACAGAGCCGCAGTAAGGAAAAATTGCGCTAAGGGCAAAGCCGTGTTTTGGCGCCCTTGGCAAATAAAAACAAGCCTCCCAAATTCCAAGTAACGAGCAAAAAAAAAAGGTCCTTGCCTTCCCAATGGCGCCCCTTAGTCAAGCTCGTCAGCGCCCTTTTCCTTAGTGCGCCCAGGGCCGTCGCCCCCTCCGCCCCCCTTACTGCGGCTGTGATTACAGAATATGATGAATCTGATACCTATTATTAAGAGCAAGTCTGTAGTTGCAAACGTTAAATCGTCTGTACCTGCTATTTGTTCGCTAAGCAAGGGCACGGACGTGAGTTCAATTCCTGCTTAAGTAAAATAATTTGTGTAAAAATATTTATACAAATTACAGGTTCTGCTTAGCCGTTCGCAACCGGCTATAAACTGTAGGTGCCTTTCTGTGTACGCTAAAAAATGGACGTAATACTGACCATATTACTCCTGAATGTACACATATTGAAAACATGATCATGAAACCTGGAAACAAGAGGCCTTGGCCCACTTCGGACTGTCGCGCCAATGATGAAGATGATGATGATACCTATTATTAAGTTCTTGATCGATGAAATTTTTACAACAATTTTTCTAAAAATAAAAATATCCTGTTAAATATATAAAAATTCGATGCGAATGTGTATGTATAGATTTTTACTCATTTTATTTCAGTTTGCTAGTTTTGTTTAAAAAACTTATAATCTATGGGGGTTATACGCACCGTTAAGGCAACATATGCGAAACATATGTTTCAAGGACATAAAACATCAGCTGAAAAATGTTTTTCGTTTTTCCTAAAATTATCGAAAAAGATCTTTTGGTGTTGTTCTTTTGGAGTTAGGAGAAGGGGCGCACAAAAGGGGGGGTCCAAGGGGTCTGGACCCCCCCCCCGTACTGTGAGAAGTGAGGACTTTTTTGTTGTGCTCCTCACTTAAAACTTAAAAGTGAGGACCTTGTTTTTTGCTCTTTACTTAAAATTTAGAAGGAAGGACCTTTTTTTTTGCTCTTCACTTGAAATTGATATTTTGCCCTGTGTTTATAAAAATTATGTATAATTGGACCCCCCCAAGCCAAAAATCTGTGTGAGCCCCTGGTTAGGAGGCCTTTTTATAATTTTGCCTTCGGATCCAACTTTTGTAGTTACGCTACTGATTGAGACGTAGAAAACTTAGCATAAATAAATAATCAGTTTATTGTAAAAACAAATATGTGTGATTAAATCATTTTAATAAAAATCAAACTTAGTCACTTAACATACAAAAGACATTTGCTTAGTGTAAATGTTAATGTTCTACGCAAAGCCGGATTTAGCCTGTTGGAGGCCCCTGGCGGGAAATGTTTGTTAGGCCTCACTAGAAAGTCAAGTGAGTACAGGATGGTAAAATTCTAAAATGTCAAGTAAGGAAGACGGGCTCTTTTGATCTCGAGACACTTTTGAATTCGAGGCCCCCTTTGAATTCGAAATTCCTTTGAACTCGAGGCCCCTTTGAACACGAGGCTCCTATGAACACGAGGCCCCTTTAAACTCGAAGCTCCTATTAACACGAGGCCCCTTTAAACTCGAGGCCTCTTTGAACTCGAGGCCCTTTGAACTCGAGGCTTCTTTGAACTCGAGGCACCTTTAAACTCGAGGCCCCTTTGAACTCGAGACCCCTTCGAACTCGAGGCCTCTTTGAACTGGAGGCTCCTTTGAACTCGAGGACCCTGGCAGGTGCCAGGTCAATTGATAAGGGCTTAAGTCTTAAGGTCATAAAAATATTTTCGCTTTTTTAAAACTTTTCCGGCGAGAACCTACGAGTTAATAACTCTTATTATTTTTGTCACTATATACCTACGAAAGTCTGAAATGTGTGAAAATTCACAGTTTTTGATTGATTGTTTTTACAATAAAAATAGTTCGGGAAGCACATGTGGTTATTTTCCAGATATTGTTATTTAAACTACAAATTAGTTTAATGAAATATTAAACTGGGTGCAAATTAACGAACCAATCATGTAATATATCGCGTAAGGTAGCACGCTGTGTAAAACTTTTTTCTAGTTTGGACAGGATCATGCGCATTAGCCAAGCGAACGCAAAGCGCTCAACGTGAATGCTCTATGTCGGTTTTTGTTGCGAACACAAAGGGATTCGCCGAATTTGTCTGGAGGCGTTCGAGGTAGTTTTGACGCTCGCAAGCATAGACGTTTGACACAAGTTTACATAATCTACAGCAGTGTTTCTCAACAGGTGGTCCGCAGAAAAATTTTAGTGGTCCGCGAAAGTTTTTGTATGTGCTTTTTTGCAGTTATTTTGTTATTTTTTACGCACATTTTTTATGTAAATAATTTATAAATTGTATATTTTCTTTAACCTTTCTGTG
Organism: Liopterus haemorrhoidalis; assembly: GCA_963971575.1. NCBI lineage: Eukaryota > Metazoa > Arthropoda > Insecta > Coleoptera > Dytiscidae > Liopterus > Liopterus haemorrhoidalis. The sequence continues at coordinate 11,246,548 of OZ020615.1, forward strand.
ATTTTCTAAAAATAAAATAAACGTATTTAGTAGCACATTAAATATATTTGTTTTCTTGCAAAAAATGAACCAATAATTATTATTAGTGGTCTGCGTTAGAAAATTATGTAGTTTACTGGTCCGCGGTGAGTTTTTGGTTGAGAAACACTGATCTAGAGTAGATAGTATAGTATTTCCAAAATGAAATGGCCACTCTTGTTAAGATGCTTAACAATGCGGTAATGGATTTATGGCAGTAATTCTAAAACTCGTTGCTGTAAACAGAATATAAGAGGTATTAAGGGAATTTTTAATTTAAATTGAATAGATGACACAAACTATGATAGTGACATAAATAATGATAATAGTGATAAAGATTAATATTTTAATCATTTTAAATTACCATAAATCGACAGGTCCAAAAAAAGAATGATTTTTGTTTGTGCAAATTTTAAGTATTATATTTAATATAGACCAGGGATGGCCAAGGCGTCGACCGCAAGGCCTCTGGAAGTCGCCCGCGAAGCTGACTTGAACATTGACAAATCATAGTGATAAATTCAGAACGTACTTAGATAAAAAAATAATAATAAAAAAGTAAAAATTCTAAATTATTCCCTGCAATTAGTAGATTTTTTTAAATATATTTTGAATAGCAACTTATTTCTGCAGAAAACACAGCTAAAAAGAATTATTTCAGTTAATATTAAATGCGATGTACATTTCAAATCAATGGCTTTAAATGTGATCTTCTGGAAATTAATAAGCAGGGATAAATATCCAAATATTTGGAAAGTTGTTGTTTATTTCAATGCCTTTTTTGATTCAACATATTTGTGCGAATCAACATTTTCCTGTATGAATGCGGGAAAAAAAAACAGATTATCAGATCTACACTTATAACAGATCGACACAATTATCAGATCTACATTTGTAATCCTGTTTAAGAATTAGTTTAAATTCAAATTTTGACAAACTTGTCGAAAGTATGCAATATTAAGTGTCATCAAATTACAAAAATTCCATTGTTTTTGTTTTTTTTTACTGTATTTTTTTTTTATTAGCTCCTAATTTATTTTAATAAAATTGTAAAACAATAATTTTCTTTTTTCCCTACATTTTCTTAATTTTTTTAAATTCGGGGCCAGTTCTAGAAAATAGTTATTATATGTAATTTAATAGCAGTTATAGTGAAATGTCTTCGTCATCAGTTCGTAAGTACCTTCTAAAAACGTCACTAATTCGACTTCAAAAAAAAAAAAAAAACGTTGATTTATGAGTACCTAAAAATTCCTCAAAAATAACACCAATTCGTAAGTACCTTCTAAAAAAACGTAGTCGACCACGGGAACACCTTAACCAAAAAAGTCGCCCCCAACGTCTAAAAGTTTAGCCACTGATATAGACTATAAAGACTTTAAAACAAAACGATTTTTAAAGATGCCTATATTTATAATTCAAATATAGTCAGTCCTAAGCCTGATAAAAATGTGAAGGAATGTCATGTGAGTGTATATAAGCAGTTCACTTTTGTAAGAACAAACTGAAAGGAAATTTTGTTTTCAATAGTTTGCACCTTTGAAGCAGTATGTCATGTTGGTATTAAAAAATTTCACTTTTTTAAAATGTCGATCCATTTGACATGTCATAATGAAAAATGATATCTTAATTATAATGATCATAATCTTATCAACCTAAAGTCGGTTTACAGCGTAAGGAATATTTTTAATTGACATTTAAAGTCAGTAACACACCATAAAAGTAACTAAAATAACCAAATCTAGTGTGTTCTTACAAAAGTGAACAGCTTATACAGTTCATTCTAAATAGCATATAAGAAAACACGTTTATTTTAAATAATTATTACGGTCCTGGCAACTTTTTTTAACAGAACCATAAACTCAGCAGGTATAATGGTTATACTATCAGTCATTATAAAATCCAAGAGACCAATAAGGCATTACCAAACATTATATTTGACTGCTCGTTAAGAAGAATTTTGATTAATATATCCAATTTTTCTGGACATGACTCCAGTTATACCTCCCCCTAAATTATGCCGCCCGGGATTCATTGCACACTTTGCACCCCAATACGGAACGGACCTGTTAACGACGTTTACAATTATTTATCGGCAGGATAAATTTGATTATTTTGTTATGAATTTGTTTTCCAACATCTAGTCTGCAGAAGTAGTAAGGTTTAGTGATATTTGGTTTAATAATCAAACAATAACCACCCCTAATCAGGTATAGGGACATTAATTCTAAACCAGGTCATTTTTAATGACATTTCAATACACCGGCGCCTTTAACAATATTTCTACGCGTGCATTAACCCGCATGAAGTGCCGACAGCATAAACTTACAGGTGTCGGTAAACCAGCACCGAAAACAATCTTTCAACATAGTAGTAATTCGCAGAAGTGGACCAGTCCTAGACACTACATTAAAATGAGTCGCGACATGATCAAGGAACTTAACAAAGGACGTATTGTAAATGAAGACAAATAAAATAATATAAATATATTTCGTTTCTAAATATACAATTGTCAGACAGTATAAAAATATATCACAAAATAGCTGTAAATGCAAAAAAAAAAAACATGCAACTGGGTCTTGCTTACTATTGCGAAATAGAGAATGTCAGTTCTTGAACTGATTTAAAACTTCTTACTCAGCATTACTTTTCTAAGAACCAACAATTATTACTCCAAATAATTAAAGTTATATTTATACTTCTTTTCTTTTGATATCTGAATAAACATCTTCATCCTTTTTCAATAAAGGCTCTGTCATGGCAAACGTACGTGGGCTAACATCATTAGCTAATGTTTTAAATAGTTGTTGGAATACAGCTCCATCCAAATTTTTAGAGAGATATCTCAAAAACAGCCAGTCAGAAAAATGGGAACTATGCGAAGCTGCAAGACCTGCACTCCATGGGTTATGTCCTCCAAGTCTCGCTGTTGCAAAAACCCATCTGTTAAAACGTGTACTACTTGCATGGAGACAAACTGTTAATCCTCTCCAAACAATTCCAAACATAGTCACAATAAAAACAATGAGGTACCAAAACCACAAAAACAAAAATATTTTTTCGTTTATTATATTTAGCGCTAATACACACATAGCATCATGTGCTTGTAGAGTACCAGAAGGACCATATTTATGGAAAGTACATTTGGTAATTTTCGGGAAAACAATATCCATAACACTATAGTTTGTGCCTGAGGTACGGATTGCTTCAGGACCCAGATTGTAAAAATCACCGTGAAGAAATAAATCTGTTAGATATATTTGTAGAACAATATTTATTGCGTTGAGTATTTCACAAATTACAAACCAAGCTGACCATAATCGATGGACATGAAGACGATCTAGGAAAGCATGGCGTAGCTCAGCAATTTTAATATCTCTAACAGCTGCTGGTGGAATTTCTTCACCATTTGGTGTTTTTAATGCAAGACTATCTGTGATAGAATACGCCATGTTTTTAAATCCTTGCGTATATCTTTTAAGCCTTCCATCCTCTTTTCTTTTCCAAATATAATGAGGCAAATAGAAGGCTATAGCTTGTCCAAATAGTACAAAAGGTACCCATTGATAATAATTATGTCTTAATACATACGAATCATCTCGGAGATTGTTGGTGTTTATGGCACTAATTCCTATGTGTGGCATTCCATGTTTTTCGTGTAGACTTACATTCGTTCTTACTGAGAATGTTGTCATGAAGAAGCAGAATGTATTCATTACATTTTGAGGTACTGCTTTTGTTTCTGTTATGCAAGCTATATGCTCTCCGACGTATTGGCGTGAAGTGACTAGAATTGTTCCAACGAAAAGGATGAGGGTTGTAGCCCGATAGTGTAGACGTGCGACGATGTTATCAATTGATATTTCTTGCGGCCGAAGCTTTAAGTTTTTACCGATAGTTTCGAACGCACCAAGCATCGTTGAAACAATACACTACACTCGCCAATAACAATAATTGAACTAATTTAAAACTAACTCGACACGAAGCAGGTTGGTTGAATCTTATCTAGGCTGTCAAGATACAGTCGTGATAACGGCGTTTTTTAAGATGAATGCAATAAAATAGATTTTTGATGTGTTGGTAGGTGACTTATTGCTACCGTGTGACGTTAGTTATCAGGAAGGATAGACAGTGGCGGACTGGGCCAGCGGGACATCGGGAGAGTTCCCGGTAAGCCGAGCACAATTGAGGCCGCGAGGCTGGCGTAAAAATCATATAAAAATAAATATATAGGATAGTTAAATACACACATCGGAAAAGTCTAGGGATATAAAAAAATATAAGAAAATAAATAGCGTATGGTTTCTTTTGTACGTTTATTGTATTCTATCAATTAAAATACTCATTAAAGAATAGTTTACAACAAAATAAGTTAAATTAATGTTATTTATAAAAATAATCAATATTTGAAAAATAAAGTAATGTACAGATTTAAGTACAGAATTGTAAAAAATTGATGTGAAGTGTGAATTTTCACACATTTCAGGGTTTTGCGGGTATTTAATAACTGAATGATGATTATTAGGGATGCCAAAACAAATTTTATGTCAAAATATTTTTTTATGAATTTTAATTCGAATGCCTAATACCATTATTTAAGTTTCTAAATATGTGCAGTATTTTTTTTACATAGCAAGGTTCATTAAGATTTTGAAAATTGCGCCTATAGCTTCTATTGGTTGCTTAAATCATTAGCCCCGCCCTCTGATTTCGTATACATCAAACAGAATTAAATTATAATTTTAACACTTCCCACTGGTTATTAAATTTACGCTTTTAAAAATTAAATGCAACATTTACCAAAATATAACTAGAATTTTGACAAAATAATTTAAACAAAAGAAAACTGCAAAAAAAACAAAAAAATTTAAATTGACAGGATTCGAACTCCAGTTTGCAAGTTACCTGTTTGACAAATTAGAAAACCAATGACTAAACGCACATCGCTATGAGCGCTGACGTATCATCTTGGTTACATAGCGAATTAAATATTTAACATATTTTGGTTAAAAACACAAAAAATGCATTATTTTCCGAAAACATAATCTGATCAAAAATTCCTGTTGTACTATTCCGGTTCACACCAATATACATTACTTAGAATTTTTTCAGATTTTTATTTTAAACCATCTGGGCTACAGGGTGTGGGACAAAAAATTTTTTGCACAATTTTGACAAAAATCGCGTCAAAATAATTTATTTTGCAAAAATAAAATTTTGATCGTTAATCCACGTACTAAGGGCTTTCATTTGATACCCTACCCAGAATTTTAAAAAAATATTTATTTTCTGATGAGCACATATTTGTTTCAATTTTTAGGGGGATATGTTTTTTAGATGTTTTAGTATTTTTCCTATGTGCGGGTCAAAAAGTTGTACAGGCATGCCAAATTTCAACTCTCTAGGTTTAGCCGTTTGGCTACAATTTTTACCGAATAGACAGACAGACAGGCAGACAGACAGACAGACAGACAGACAGACAGACAGACAGACAGACAGACGACAAAATGACGGTATAAGGGTTTTTTGGTCAAACCTACAAAACCCTAAAAAAAATTTAAAAAAAAACAAATGCTAATGTCTGACCTCCACGTTGGTTGATTCCAGCCCTACATCTGCGATTCATGAACAAAATATCGATGTCTTCTTGAGTTAACTGTGCCCATTCTGCCCTTAGAAGCTCTCAGAATCTAAAATTATCGTGAATGTTATCCATATGTGGTGATCTTATAACTACCTACCGTGTACTCCATCGGAATTTTGATGCTGATCTTACTGGTTTGTTTGTACTTAATGTAGACTCTCGTTTACGTGGACATTCGTTTAAGTTATGTCACGAAAAGTTCCGTAAGAACGTTCGGGCCAAGTTTCTTTCAAACCGAGTGTTTAATGACTGGAACAATCTACCTGGAAGTGTAGTGTCTGCCCCAACTGTGAACAATTTTAAAAATAGACTGGACCTTTACAATCAGTTGCTACTATCCCCATAAACTGAAATTTTCTGTTTTTGTACACTTTTTATATTTGTTATTGTTTGATTTTAGTTGTTTATCAAATTGTTTTGTTTCTTTCAACTTTCCTGTATCACAACAATGTGAAATATTGTAATTTTTCTATAAGAACTTTACAAGCCATTGGCTTCAGTTCTTTTAAATAACAAATAATAATAATAATATGTGGAGTAATTCTTCTCTTAAGCATGTCTTACACATGTTCAATCGGATTTAGATCCGGTGACTGTGCTGGCCGTGGTATCGCATCGCTACCTGGGATATCCAGCCAGTTCGTTATAATTCGCGCACATGTGGCCGAGCATTACCCTGGGCAAAATGAAACTGATCACCAACAGCACCACGAAATGGACGAAATATTGTTGTGCTGTTAAAAACCCATTGGAAAAAACGAGATCAGTTCTATCGCCAATGATTATCCCACCCCATGCCATAACAGTACCACCAATGTAACTATGAACATCTTCTACATACCCTTGTTCGACGAGAATCTGGATGAATTCCAAATCTGGACTCATCAGTAAACAAAACTGTAGCCCAATAATTATCACACCGATATTGAAAATTGTGACACCAGTTTAATCTTGCACTGCGATTGCCTCTAGAGAGGGGTTGACATCTGATTGGTCGTCGAGACAGGATATTAGCTTCGTTTCCCTGTAACGCCTGCATAACCGACTGATGTCACTTTGAGAGTTTCCTATCCGCTTGGCAACATCAGCTTGCCTAAAGCAAGCTTGGAGAAGTCCCACCGCACGATTTATCTCGTGGATAGTTAAATGCTGTCGCTCCCTTATTAAAAAAGAATGCTACTACTTAAAAACACTGCAATTATTAATATAAACGTTTTAAATCGAATTGAAATGAAACATGTGATCAGCCTACGGATCACGTACTGAATAAAATTTGTCAAATTTGTATTTGTTTTGTCTTATTGGTTATTGTTTTTACTTGCTTTACATATCCAGCTACTCATAATTAAATGTACAATAAGCAATATATTTTCATATTTTTTCAATATACCTAGGCAGAAGCGGATTTAACGGCGGGCGCGCGCTTTGGGCCCGAACTCTAAAGGGCCCCGCAAAAACCTAATTTTACACTTTTTACTAATTGAGGGGCCCAATATTCTGATTGTGCCCGGGGCCTTAACTGACCTAAATCCGCCACTGTACCTAGACTTTTCCGATGTGTGTAGTATAATGCTTTTTAGTAGTACTAGAACAGTGTCCTTTTGAATTGAAATTTATGGTTTTATGTTCTGTTAGTCGAGCAAGTTGATCAATTGTACATTGTGTACGCTGTACTTCTTGCACTTGCGTTTTCGGTTGGAAAACAATATACTCAGTCTTTTTGACATTATATATCAGTCCGTGCTCTGTGGTGAAGCACTCACAAATCTTCACTAGTTCCCTCAAGCCGCCCAAAGAGGGTGAGAGTAGTACCATATCATCAGCATAGCATATGTGGTTGATAACACAGGAACCCATCACACATCCCGTTTTCAGCTTATTCAACTGCAAACTTAAGTCGTCCATATACAGGTTGAATAGATAAGGTGATAAGAGGCTACCTTGTCTCACTCCCAGATTATGTTTAAAAGGAGCAGATCTTTCTGCACCCCAACGTACACGTTTGACCTCTTCGTCGAACCATTCTCTTAGTATATCTACCAAGCGTTCCGGAACATTTTTCTTTCTTAAAATTTCAAGAAGTTTCCTTCTATTCACTCGATCAAAAGCCTTGCTAAGATCTAGGAAGCAAGCATATACCGGCGTTTGACGTGCTACATATCTGGCAATGGTTGATTTTAAGGTATAGATTGCAATTTCCGTACCGTGATTTTTCTTGAATCCGAACTGATTATCGGCGCATTGAAATTTTTCTTCAGCTTTCGCTAACAGTATCCTTTCCAAAAGTTTTGAAATCACGGTAGAAATAGCAATTGGACGGTAGTTTTCGCTACTTATTACTGAGCCCTTCCCCTTTGGAACTGGAACAACGTCTGTAGTCAGGAGATCTTTCGGCAGATGACAATGCACCAGCATAAATGAAAAACAATCTGCTAGGATGTTCTGCAGACTTTGTGGTGCATAGAGTAAATGCTCTCCACATATGTCGTCTGATCCAGATGTCTTCCCACTCCTCAGATGCAAGATAGCTCCACGAACTTCCTCCGCAGAGACGAGGCATTCCTCAAGCGGAACACCATTTGGTTTACAGCAATGTTGTGTACTTTTACCATCAATGGCGCTCCTCATGAAGATATTTCTCCAATGCTCCGACACTCCATCTATTTGTTCAGGTCTATTGCTATTGTTTTTAATTGCAGCGCTTCTACAGAACGTAGCAAAATCTCTGGACTGATACATTGCAGTCAGGTTATCGGCTTTTTGTGTTTCAAGGTTTTGTCTGTGCTTTCTCAAGCGCCATCGGAAACGTGCTCTAGTTATCATTCGCTGACGATTGATCTCCCCTGAACGTGGTCTTCCACTATCAATCCACATATGCAATGCATCTCTTGCCTCTTTATTTGCAGACATTATGTCCTCGTTGCCCGTCCAACCACGTACACCATGTCTCTTGCGCGCTCTCTTTCTGGCATACTTATTCGTATTACGGATGGGAAAAAAACATCGATGTATCGAAAACATCGATGTTTTTACCATCGATGGTCAGCTGGCGATAGTATCGATAAAACATCGATGTCTACTACCGATGTCGATGTTTAAACTTTGAAATTCAGAAACTACTGCAAGAGGCGCTGGAAACTTAAAAATTTAATTTTTATTAAAATTAGTACACAAAATATAAGCGCCATCTATTGTGATCTAACAATACTAATAATCTAAGTTCTTATTCTTTCTTATTCTTCTTAGCAGTTAGCAGAATACGAAAAAATAAGAAGAAACCTCTAATTTTTGCAAACAATGCGAACGGCCATTGTTGACCCAAGTTGGCTTTTCCTGAACAAAATGATCAAAAGCTTCAATTAATCGGTAAAAGTAACTAGAATTGAAAATCTAGTTCCGCCTAAACCAAAGGAACAGACTTTGTTTCAACTTAAAAAAGTATAAAAATAATTGTGTATGACAGTGTTATTTTTTATGTTAAATAATTAAATAAAATTAACATTAAGATTACTATATTAGTATTGTAATAAAATCCAATATTTCATTTTAGAAATGTAAAAATAGTAAGGTCTGTTCCTTTGGTTTAGGCGGAACTAGATTTTCAATTCTAGTTACTTTTACCGATTGACTGAAGCTTTTGATCATTTTGTTCAGGAAAAGTCAACTTCAATATATTAAAAAATATCTAATGACAAATTACAAAAATGAAAATTGCGGTTAGTTCCGCCTAATCGTTTGGAACAGACTGTAGGTACAAATTAGGATTATTATATTGGGTATAATAATATTAATGTGAAATTAATTACTATTAAAAAGGAATATTTCTATTTCAAAATCTAATAAATGCTTTTAGTGTATTATGTGTTACTTTTTTCGTATTTTATCTTTACATTCTTAAATAAAACCTATATAATATATATAAATAAATAGCTTTTTTTAATATTAATAAAACATCGATATTTCCGATACATCGATGTTTTTCCTTCGATGTTTTTTCAACATCGATAGTAAGGCGTCGATGTTAACACCGATGTTAAACATCGATGTTTTGCCTTCGATGTACAACCCTAGTTTACGTTTAGTCAGTCAGATTAATCCAAGCGATCCGAGTGCTCTCGATCCGTTCGCATTCGAACAAACTTGTTTTTTTGTCCCATTAAGATGACATGGGAACTTTTTTGGGGCGCAGGCTCGCCCCATTTTCAATTTTCTAGGTTTAGGATTTTTCTCATCTTAAGGATGTTCCCAGGAAACAGCATGCCAAATTTCAACTTTCTCTTCACCGGGAAGTACGCAAAAAACCTCTGGAAGGACATCTGACATACACCTCAGGGATTTTATATATATAGATTGTTTGCCTCAGGGCGCGATCTAGTCTTCGTATGATTGTAGACACGTAATAACGTATTAACAATTGTTTCGATATTAATATTTTAGCATTTGGCGCGTCTATTTTGACAGTAGCTCTTTCAACTACTTTGCTAAACTATTTTTTTTTTTTTTTCAAAATGGGGCCGGTCTATAAAAGTGTCCCGGGTCGGTTTAAATTTATCAGTCCGCTACTGATGATAGACAATTCATGTAATGCATGTTAGAGTATTTTATTACCTAAATTGAGTCCTATATCTGGGGTCACAGCAAGGACATAAAGCCAATTGTCTCATTGTGCATGATGGATAATATTCATTCAACTATTTGCTATATGCAAATGACGCTTGTAGTACGTTGGTTGCGTACACGATAATTTGCCGAACATAGCGTGGATTTCGCTTTTTGATCTTGCCGACGGGTTTTTTAGTATAAACGATTTAAGATAATAATATGCTTTAAAATTTTTTCTGATATTCCGTTCCACTTAGAGGTTATAAAGTTTAACAAGTTTTGAATTAATAAGGGCTAGTTCAGAGATCGGTAATATCTATTTTTTTAATTTTGTTTATATTTTTCTTTTCTTTTTTTTGCCTACTGCCTATCCGATCAGTCAGCTTCATGTTAGTTTATTCTACAAAAAAAAAAAAAAAAAAATGGATCTTAAACTAGATGAAAATTAAATAGAATTTAATCACTATAAGCTGTTCACTTTTGTAAGAACACACTAGATCTGGTTATTTTGGTTACATTTATGGTGTGTTACTGACTTTAAATGTCAATTAAAAATATTCATTACGCTGTAAAACCGACTTTAGGTTGTTAAGGTTATGATCACTATAATTAAGATATCATTTTTCATTATGACATTTGTCAAATGGATCGACATTTTAAAACGGTGACATTTTTTAATACCAACATGACATACAGGTTCAAAGGTGCAAACTATTGAAAACAAAATTCCCTCTTAGTTTGTTCTTACAAAAATGAACAGTATATATATGGCTATTTTTTAAGATTTTGTAAGAATCCTCAAGAACACTTACAGTCATTTAGTATTAAAAGAAGGATAATGTAGCTAGGTTTCGCGCAACATAAACATTGTGTAAACATTTATTTATTTATTTTACATCGGCCTATTTCTGCAACGAGGTTAATCGCCGATGCCAGGGGCGAGCTCCTATACCTGGATGAAGGGTGAATGATTGTGAAATGAAAGTAATGTAAACATATTTTTCTCGCCCGAATAATATCACCAACGGAGAATCGAACTACCAACCTGACAATACAGACTGTTTTCACAAGTTCAAACTGCACGATTTAATGCGCTCGGCCACTCCGTTGGCTGCAACATAAACATGAATTTATTTCGGTCATAGAATTTAGATCAAATATAGTCGGGTCAATTTGATTTTTTTTAATTTGAGGATAAAGATTGACCCCGTGTGTCGGTAGGATCGGTAACTGTCGTTGTATCTTTGTGGATTCTTCCATATAAATTGTGTCGGTTGTGGGGGTATAATTGTACTAAATTTTAATTCATTTTTACTAGCAATGGTTTATTTTAAAGATAAAAGTACAATCTAATGTGTCCTTGAGTTGAAATTTGCAATTTTTATTTATTTACCGATTGACTTGCATCACAGTGGCATCTCTCTTTGCCTTCCCTCGCCTCTCGCCTATCAACGCACTGCTATAGCACAGAAGGTAACCAAACAACTGGGACCGTAAGACAATTCGGGCCGTTCACAATTAGGGCTTTTGACAACTGGTGCCATAACTATAAGAGCTAGTTTCTTCTTTTGTTTAAAATAAAAAATAATTATTTTACATTTGTAATAAATATAAATTGCGTGTTCTTTTGAAAAAAAATATTTTAATGGTTTGATTAAGTACATTTTGGTGGGAATTAGAATAAATAAAAAAATTGTATTTTAAGGGTTGGCTTAAGTAAATTTTCGTGTTCATTTGATTAAAAAGAAAATGTATTTTGAAAGTTAGATTAAGTAAAATTTAGTGCTCTTTGACTATGTAAATAAAAAATGTATTTTAAGGGTTGGCTTAAGTAAATATAAGTGTTCTTTTGAATAAATAAATAAAAACTTTTGAGTAACTACATTTAATTAATATGAGTCAACTACGAGAAAATCAGTTATTTTTTGTTTGACTATTTGATTTTCCTAGTTTTTTTTATGTATGATAGTATTTTTTAAACATTAAAATACATTTTTTATATATTTATTCAAAAGAACACTTAAATTTACTTAAGCCAACCCTTAAAAAACATTTTTTATTTATATAATCAAAGAGCACCAAATTTTACTTAATATAACTCTAAAATACAATTTCTTTTTAATCAAATGATCACAAAAATTTTCTTAAGCCAACCCTTAAAATACAGTTTTTTATTTATTCTAATTCCCACCAAAATATACTTAATCAAACCATTAAAATATTTTTTTCAAAAGAACACACAATTTAATTTATGCCAACTTGTAAAATAATTATTTTTTATTTTAAACAAAAGAAGACTCTATCTCTTATAGTTATGGCCCCAGTTGTCAAAAGCCCCAATTGTGTACGGCCCGAATTGTCCATCGCCCAAATTGTTAATGGCCCCAGTTGTAAAAAGCCCCAATTGTGTACGGCTCGAATTGTCCATCGCCCCAATTGTTAATGGCCCCACTTGTGAAAAGCCCCAAGTGTGAACGGCCCGAATTGTCTTACGGACCCAGTTGTCATGGAACCAGCACAGAACCATAGACAACCAAACGTTCATGCACTGTCAACGAAGCGCTTGAGTGTTTTTAATTTATTTATAAAAATTATGAAGTTTTAAGTTATAAAAAGAGGGTTTGCCTACGGAAAGATTTTCTGAACATGTTGGTGCAAACCAGACTGTCGTACGATAACTGAAAACAAAAATTAAGAGTTTTAGGGGATTTTTTCATATATATTTCAAATTATTCGCTTGATTTGAAGGGAGCGTGACAAGTAAATTTAGAGAGAGAGAGAGAGAGAGAGAGAGAGAGAGAGAGAGAGAGAGAGAGAGAGAGAGAGAGAGAGAGAGAAGAAATTAATCTTAAACGTCTGTAATGTTTAATTTCATTTCATTTTAGGGGTGCTGCAGCAGTATGCACCAGCAGCCACCAGGGCCGTCCAGAAGACTGGGCCCCCGGGGCGAAACTTTCGTTGCGGGCCCCGGGCCCCGTCCCCGGATAATGATCAATTGTATAATTCTATACCCGGGGCCGTCAAGAGGGTGAAAACTAATTCTTTTAGCTCGGACTCTGGACCATATGCAAATTAAGCAGGAATTTTTATTATAATGCAGGTGAAAATACAACTGATGACCTAAAAAAAACCTCACTTATAAAATACAAGTGATGAGCAAAAAAAAGGTCCTCACCTTCTAAATACAAGTGAGTGACGGCCTACGGCTCTGCCCAGGCCCTGGGGCCCCAAGAATCCCGGGGCCCCGGGAATTTTCCCTGGATACCTCCCCTCTTGTCGGGCCTGGCCGCCACTGCTATGTTACTATAAAAGAACGCGCTGGTGTATTTTTGGTTTAAATCGATAACATAGATATATATGTGGTTGTTACATAAGTCCGTTCGTTTTTTTTTTTCACCTTTTATTCAATAAAATATACATTCTAAAAAAAAAACTGTTACTATCAAATGTACTGTCCATTATTTTGTAGCACTTTGGACAAACGCTCAGGCAATTTCATAATCCATCTCTCCAGAAGGTTCCGTCTTTGCTCTCGAAAAATCTGTAGAGGTGAATTTTGATATCGTCCAAAGTTACGACATTTTTTCCATTAAAGGAATTTTGTAGAGAGCGAAACAAATGATAGTCGGAGCATATGGTCCAGACATTGCACCATCCAACTACCATTTGTTCTGCTTTCTACCCTTAACGGAAAAAATTTCGCATCTGTAGACGATATCAAAATTCACCTGGACAGATTTTTCGAGAGCAAAGACAGAACCTTCTGGAGAGATGGAGTTAGAAATTGCCTGAGCGTTTGTCCAAAGTGATAGAAAATAATGGAGAGTACATTTGATAATAAAGCTTTTTTTTAGAATGTATATTTTTATTTATTTATTTACTTACAACAGGCACAAGCCCAATAAAAGTGAGGCACTAAAGTAATTTACGTACTAAGTTATTTACACAGTATCAAAAGAAACAAAAAACAAAATTAAATTATCAGTAGAATACTTAGAACATAGATAATACAGAATATTATTTAAGTTTTAGTTAAAATTTTGTAGTATACTAATGATATTTTTCTTAAAGGTAAGAAAACTGGTGGAAAAAATATCAGGAAAGTTGTCATATTCAGTTAAACTATTTACATGTAAAGAAATGCGATTAATTGGTGAATTATAGGCAGAATTAGTTTTACTAAAAGGCAAAGATAAATATTCACTAAATCTAGTATTGTAAATTGGGATTTTGAAGTTAAATTTAGTTAGAAGATCAATTTTAAAACAAAAACTTAAATCAAACTTAAAAAAAAGTTTTTTAAAGATAACAGATTGAGTTTCACATTTTAAAATCTAAAATTTAATATTTAAAATTTTTTTTTGAATATTCTCAATTCGTTTAATATACGAGGTCTGTTCAAAAAGTATCGCGAATTTAGAATTTCCGCGGGTTACGTATATTCGATTTTCGATTTTTTTGTGGCGTTATGTTGGTACTCATGTCTCTCACTTATGCCGACAAGTTCGGCCCTTTTGAATGTTCAGTTAATTTTTGACAGTTGCTTTGCTTGCATGTGTTTTGGCTCGTCTTTGATTTTTGCCTATACCAAAAAATGGATCAAAGAATCTGTATCAAATTTTGTATGAAAAACAAAATTAAGTGCGCAGACGCATTCCGAATGTTGATTGTGGCATATGGTGAAGCTACCTTGGACCGAAGCAACGTTTATCGGTGATACAAAATGTTCTCAGAGGGCCGAGAAGATGTGAACGACGAAGAGCGTGCCGGACACCCGAGCATGTCAACAACAGACGAAAACATTGATGAAGTGAAGAAAATAGTATTGGCCAATCGTTGAATCACCGTTAGAGAAGTTGCTGAGGACCTAAACATATCGATAGGCTCGTGCCATTCGATTTTTACCAATGATGTGTGGGCCCCTGCCCACACATCGTTGCTTGTGCGCGAATTTTTGGGCAAAAACAACACACTAATACTTACTGCCGCAGCCACCGTATTCCCCAGATCTGGCCCCCTGCGACTTTTTCTTGTTCCTGAAACTGAAGAGGCCCATGAAAGGACAACGCTACGCTACGAGTGAGGAGATAAAGACGGCAACGAAGGAGGAGCTAAACAAGATCACAAAAAATGATTTTTTCAAGTGCTTCGAGGATTGGAAAAAACGTTGGCACAAGTGTATAATATCTGGTGGGGATTACTTTGAAGGGGACAAAATAGATATTCATGAATAAATAAATAATTTTTGATAAAACACAAAATTCGCGATACTTTTTGAACAGACCTCGTATACAAGATATTGAGGAGATCAACATACGGTACAAAATTCCAACTGACTTCTTACTAGAGAAAAATAAAGAGATAGGAGTGTTTTATAGGATTTAAATTTACTTATTAGATTATTAGAAAATTTAAATTTATTAGATTATTTTATTGAATTAAAGGTGAAAAAAAAAACCCGAACGGACTTATGTAACAACCTAATACATACACATAAACGAACTAATTTATATATTAGTATAGATTTTAGATGCCTCTTTTAAAAAATCCTTTGTTACCCTGGACGCCACTGTATGTCCGTCATTGCGGAATGCGGTCCATGGAGGGCCTCTTCAGTGCCTCTGACCTCAGCGTGCAACAGCGAGCTTAGCTTCTTAGCCAGACGACATTCCATCCACTGCTGTGTACAATGTACACAGGCCTGTGTACTAAGGTTACGTGCTCTTCGTCAGACAACGCTTTTTAGGACACGAATATAAGAAAATTATGTGGGTAGCACGTAACCTCATATTTAAAAATTCTATCATAACTGGACTGTGTACTCAAATTCTCATTTAAATAAAGATTGATCACGGAATCTGTGATTTATCCAATTTAGCACACTTGTTTTTACTAAGAAACAATTTTATAAATAAGCATGGAATATAATTTGATATTCAAATATACAGGATAACCAAAATTTAACTTTACAATACAATATACAGTAAGTGCTTTCCTTTTACAAGTAAAAATACTTAGCTTACCTTACAAGTTAGTCAAAAATGTCTTAGTAAGGGTAAGGGGGAGGAATAATCTTTTGTAATTTTATAAATGGGACGCCCTTACAACTTAGATTAACTTAAGTAACGTAAGAATACTTAAGTATTGTGGTAAAAAGAAAGCGCATAATCAGACCAATTCTGTAACTCAGTTACTATGAAAATAGTAACTAAATCTGTCGCTATGAGCAAGGTCAGTTACTATCATGAATGAAACTCATTATACTTTTTATAATATTTTATCGTGTAGAAACGTTACTACAGTGTAACTTTTTACAGAATTGATCTGAATGTCTTTCAAGTTTTTCAACTGCCGATATGCGGAAACGCGCCCCCCGAAAACTTCAAGAATTAGTAGCTTATATTATTTTTTTTATCTACTACCAACAAATGTGTCCAAATGTAAATACATAAAGCTGCTCATATTGTACGCTGCGAATAAAGTGACGCGCATGCGTGATCCCCCGTGAATAATGACTGTTTTATACACTACAAGTTTTTAGGGTTTCGTAGGTATGACCAAAAAGTCCTTATACCGTCATTTTGTCGTCTGTCTGTCTGTGTCTGTCTGTCTGTCTGTCTGTTTGTCTGTTCGGTAAAAATTGTAGCCAAACGGCTAAACCTAGAGAGTTGAAATTTGGCATGCTTGTACAACTTTTTGACCCGCACATAGGAAAAATACTAAAACATCTAAAAAACATATCCCCCTAAAAATATAAACAAATATGTGTTCATCGAAAAAAAAAATATTTTTTTAAAATTCTGAGTAGGGTATCAAATGAAAGCCCTTAGTACGTGGATTAACGATCAAAATTTTATTTTTGCAAAATAAATTATTTTGACGCGATTTTTGCCAAAATTGTGCAAAAAAATTTTTGTCCCACACCCTGTAGCCCAGATGGTTTAAACTAAAAATGTGAAAAAATTCTAAGTAATGTATATTGGTGTGAATCGGAATAGTACAACAGGAATTTTGGATCAGATTATGTTTTCAGAAAATAATGCATTTTTTGTGTTTTTAACCAAAATATGTTAAATATTTAATTCGCTATGTAACCAAGTTGATACTTCAGCGCTCATATCGATGTGCGTTTAGTCATTGGTTTTCTAATTTGCTAAACAGTTAACTTGCAAACTAGAGTTCGAATCCTGTCAATTTTATTTGTTTTTGTTTTTTTTTTGCAGTTTTCTTGTGTTTAAATTATTTTGTAAAAATTCTAGTTATATTTTGGTAAATGTTGCATTTAATTTTTAAAAGCGTAAATTTAGTAACCAGTAGGAAGTGTTGAAATTATAATTTAATTCTGTTTGATGTATACGAAATCAGAGGGCGGAGCTAATGATTTAAGCAACCAATAGAAGCCATAGGCGCAATTTTCAAAATCTTAATGAACCTTGCTATGTAAAAAAAATTCTGCACATATTTGGAAACTTAAATAATGGTATTAGGCATTCGAATTAAAATTCATAAAAAAATATTTTGACATAAAATTTGTTTTGGCATCCCAAATAATCATCATTCAGTTATTAAATACCTGCAAAACCCTGAAATGTGTGAAAATTCACACTTCACATCAATTTTTTTTAATAAGTTAGTTAAAATGTTTGGCGCTCAACAACAATAGCTATTTGCACCTCACACAGTCCATCTTTAAAATTAGTTTTGAAGATCGCAATAAAATAATAAAAGTTAGGGAACTCATAAAATTACAATAGAAGTGATATAACTAGGCGTGTGAACCCATAGCCGTAGGGATTAGTTTTTCACATTACGCATCTTACTTATAGGATTAACAAAAACAAGTATACTTATTTATAGTTAGTACTTAAACGTAAGTATGCGCCACTGACCGTTGACTGTTTACAACGGGGTTGTAAACATGAACCCTAGTTCTTTTGTAGTTTAACAATGTGATTATAGTTATACGGGATAATTATTTTATGCCGATATTCAAAACTAATATGGTATGTTCTATACAAGTAAAGCTGTGTTCAGAGCTCTTAAATTAGTCAACTGTAGACTTTGACTTATGCACTGTTGATTGTCACTTACATGTTTGTCATATGGTAACGCGAGCAACCGTTCAGAACTCTGAATTTAATGCGTTATACGTTGCCGATTGTTGACAGTTTTCCAAACTTTGTATTTAGTGAGTTGTTTTAATGAGACAGACATATCAACACATTGGCTATCTCAGTCTACATCGTACAGAACGTTTACATTGTATGCCTTTACATAACCTAACAAAATGTCATCGCTCGATTACAACAAATCACGCCCAAAATTACAAAAACGAACAGTAAATATGATCAATTTAGGTAATTAGGTTAGGGTGACCATTTTCTTAAGAAGGCAATGCGGGACGGAGCAAAAAAAAGGTCCTCACCTCCCAAATCCAAGTGAAGAGCAAAGAAAAAAAAGGTCCTCACCTCCCAAATCCAAGTGAAGAGCAAAAAAAAGTTCCTCAAATACAAGTTACAATGCGGGACAAAATGTTAGAATGCGGGCCTTTTGCGGGACGCATCTTAATACGGGACACCCAATCAAAATGCGGGACAGTCCCGCAAAAAGCGGGACGAATGGTCACCCTAAATTAGGTTAGGTTTAGTTAGTAAAAATCTAGGTCAACAGAACAAAGAAAACGATAATAGATAATAAACATTTTACGAAGCCACCGTAGGTGGTTTAAAGACATATAGATGTTGCACTATTCGTAACGCACTAATTTCCTTAGCTGTAAACGCTGCCTTGAACGTAAAACTATTTACTAAACTTATCCACAACGCACAGTGAACAATCAACTAATTTAAAGAGCTCTGAACAATAAACAATAGTACTTTAGTAAACATTGTTGGATATTACAATCAACTGATGGTTCGGTAGCCATCTTGTGACGTGAGTTCTGAAGTTTAACAATATCACTCAGAATTTTTGTGTTTTTAAATTAAATTTACTAATTTTTTAATGATAAAATTATATAGTTGTAGATAAAATATTGTATTTGACACGAATATAATGGCTATATTTCACTCGGATGATTATAACCCTCGCCTACGGCTTGGTTGGTAAAAGTCATCCTCGTGAAATATAGCTCCCATTTAATGCTTGATAAATAAAATACTACTTTCTTACACCTACTACTAAAAGCAAAATTAACAATATCATTAATAACTTAACAAATAAAAAATGTGCTGGTGCCGACAAAATAACGCTAAATATTATCAAGAAATTAATATTATTTATTATATACTACTCCTACATTATGTGATATTTTAAATCAGGGGGCGGCAACCTTTTTCACGTAGCGGGCCGCATTCATTATCAAAATTTTACCTTTTCTACATCGCGGGCTGTATTCAACAAATTTTTGTCAGCTTATCTAATTTGTAAGACGCTTAAAGTAGCGCGGCAGTAATGTGTTGACTACGCTGTATACGAAAAGTAATTATTATGTGTTGACTACGCTGTATACGAAAAGTAATTATTATATTTTATTACGGGCGGGCCGCATAAAACCGTTCAGTGGGCCACATTCATTCCGCGGGCCGCTGGTTGCCGACCCCTGTTTTAAATCTAATAATGGTTATTTTTCCAAAATCTTTCAAATCATCGATTATTACGCCTCTTTCTAAAGATAGAAGTCATGATAGTATTGTTAATTTTAGACCTATATCTATTATCAGCACTTGATTTTTTTATTTGACAGTAATAATATATTATCACCGAATCAATATGGCTTTAGACATAGCAAATCAACAAATGATGCTATTGTAAATTTAATTAACTATGTACGTAATTCTTTAGATAACTCACATCTTTGGTAATTTTTCTTGATCTGGCTAAAACCTTTGATACGGTGAATCATGAATGCGGAAACTGGAAATATATGGGATTAGAGGTATTACTCTAAATTTTATTAAATGTTATTTATCTGACAGAACTCAGCAAACATCTGTTTGTAGAATTTTGAGCGAAAAAAAGACAGTCAACTGTAGTATACCGCTAGGGTGACAAGACGTCCTGTTTTCCCAGGACATATCCTGTTTTTTCATTTAGCCGGGGATATCCTGGCTAGTTTTTAAAAATTGTCCTGGTTTGTCCTGTTTTTTTTTTTTTTTTTTGAAATTTCCATATTACCGTTTTAAAATAATTAGATCCAAAAATGGACAAATTCGCCAGAATGCTGTTCAGGATTATTAATAATGGTTCAATTTGTTTTCTGCATTTTTGGACAGATGTATAACGAGTTTTTTCCCCCTAATAACTAGTCAGTGGACAAAAGAAAGGAACAGATTTGAGATTAAATCCATTAAAAGAATTTTATTAATGACATATAATTTAAAAATAGACTGTAAACAATTCTATAATTACTTATTAAGTGAACCCAATTTGTTGGAACAAATTCATTTACTCGAGCCTCCTTCGTTGGTGAAATTATTCGGGCGAGAATAATATGTTTACATTACTCCCATTTTCACAATCATTCACCCCTCATCCAGGTGTAGGAGCTCGCCCCCTGGTACCGGCGATTAGCCCCGTTCCAGAAATATTCCGATGTAAAAAAAAAAATCAGTTACCGTCCAAATATTAGAATATGTTATTTTACCCAAATATTTACCAAAGAATGTTTGTTGTGAATACATTTAAATGCTTGCCGAAGAAAATTGTTACTTAGGCCCGGACTTACAGCGTTTTTGATTTGTAAATAGAGATTTGGTCTGAGCTGCCCTGAAATCGCTCTGAAATCAGTCTTTGACGTCACGCTCGTCACGCGATCTGGTAGAGGGTATACTGTACTCCAGTGGCGCAGCCAGGTTTTTGTCTTGGGGAGGGCCGAATCAAATATCGAGGGCACGTGAGCCGTATACGGCCCTCAGCCTAATTTTTTTGTGGCCCCTTAAGAGGTAATCAAAATCACTTGAGCTTATTTAGGGGAAAAATATATTTAAAAATGTAAAATATACCCTCTTCCCCTTTTCTGTTTATAAAAAAATGTCAAGAAACCCTTCGGGATATTTAAATTTTCATCACTGTTTATCATTTTGTATATTGATGTTTATATCAAATAATAATTCCATTATTTGTTAATAAAAAAATGTAATTGTTAATCCATGTATCAAAAACTTTCACTTGATTTTTTCTTCGATAAATACATATTTATTTATATTTTTCGCGGGATATATTTTTGAAGATTCAATATTTCTCTACTTACGTTCAGTTCTCTAAATCAGTCGCTTGGCCACAATTTGTACCGAACGAACAGACTCATGTGAAGGAATAAGGATTTCTTGATTATATCTACGAAAACCTAAAAATAACATGTAAATATGCATTTTCTGTTAATTTCAACACTAATCATAATAAAATATAGCTTATTATTATTGTAAAATACATAAGTTATTTTGCTGTACGATTATGATAAATTTGTTAAATTTTCATTTCATTGGACCTTCAGAGGGGGCTTGTGCCACCCCCGCCTGAATACTCCACTGTTGTTCAGTACAACTTATATCAGTCCTTTTTGTGTGTAAAACATCATAATTTCAAAAATACCTAAGAAGATATTGATATTCACAATTATCTACAAAATAAAACCAAATACCGATTTTAAGAACGCGATTGTCTCCAAAACTACTCTCTTTATTATATTTCTACTATTTCTACTCTATTTCACGTTTGAGGTGTCATTTTAAAATTACATTATGAAGGTTATACCGAAGCCAGATTTCCACTTTATCTTATCTGAATCGAGTAATTAGTTGTTTAAAACAGTTTTATCATTTGACTGGGCGAATGTTTTAGTCGATGTCTCAGGGGGAAAAAGATCAACGCTCCCCTTCATATAATTCGTTGGAGCATATTTGGAAAGTGATGTATTTTCACTTGAACAATAATTATGTCACTTTATCAAGAGTAGGCAATCTTAAAAAAATGTTTATTTAAACGAAAAAAAAAAATGCCAATATTGTTAACAATGAAGTAATTTAAAAATTAACTACTGTTGTGGTTAACAAATTTTATCTTCAACTCTCCGAGCAACACCGTGTAATCTGCTGGTCTTGGGAGGGGCCCAGGTCCGTCGGCCCCCCTTGGCTGTGCCACTGTTGTACTCTGTAGGTATACTTATATGTTTGTTTACCTGATTGTCGGTGTAATTATGTACATTTTCCACATAATTTTTTACTTCTCTTGTCGTCTTTTGCGGATATATGTCTCACGTAATTAATAATTTCATCATCCTCCGATTCCCTAAAATATAATAATTCCTCCAATGCAATTATTTTTTTAGTAGCCATAACCTACAACGCGACGAAATCATGTAGGAAGGAGTATTAAAATAAATACGGCACTTGGAATTTTCCACCACCGATTGTATGTCAGAAGGGACATACGGTATACCCGGCATTGGGTCAATACCATAGGTACGTCTAAGATGGTTGTAGAGAACGGGAAGGGCAGCACGGATAAAAATAGTATTTGAAATTTTGTAGATTCAATTCGCGTGTCAAATACATAATGCTTTTAAAAAAAGCTGCCGCTTTAGGGTATAAGTATATGTATGGAACCTCCTGAAACGTTAACTCTACATGAGCTAGCGGCCTTGTGTTTGAATGTATAGTACAGGTATATAAACAGGTAATAGCTAAATACCATTTCGCACGTATTATCCATTGATGTCATATAAATAGACACAGCACGTTCTATGCCTTAGCATTGTTTATGTTTATGTTATGAAGACAAGACCCTGTGTAGACGAAAGGGGGATTTGCCCCGAAGAGTATAACAAGTTGCCTAATTTACATTTATTTTATTCAGCTATTGCTAAGAAAAACGCCGCCGCCGTATTGTGTTTATGATTGTTTTGTTGTGATATTTTTTCTATTTTATTATTTTACCTTTTCATCATCTTTCAACTTTTAATAATATTGCCGTAAATTGCATTTTAAGAGTTGCGAACAGCATTTCAACTACGTAGTATTTTAAATACTAAAAAGTAATGTTTAATTAAAATGTTACATACGAGGTCTGTTCAAAAAGTATCGCGAATTTTGTGTTTTTTCAAAAATTATTTATTTATTCATGAATATCTATTTTGTCCCCTTCAAAGTAATCGCCACCAGATATTATACACTTGTGCCAACGTTTTTTTCCAATCCTCGAAGCACTTGAAAAAATCATTTTTGGTGATCTTGTTCAGTTCCTCCTTCGATGCCGTCTTTATCTCCTCACTCGTAGCGTAGCGTCGTCCTTTCATGGGCCTCTTCAGTTTCGGGAACAAGAAAAAGTCACAGGGGGCCAGATCTGGGGAATACGGTGGCTGCGGCAATATTAGTGTGTTGTTTTTGGCAAAAAATTCGCGCACAAGCAACGATACGAATTTCGCGGCGACCCCTCTCATGCCCAAATCATTGGTAAAAATCGAATGGCATGAGCCAATCGATATGTTTAGGTCCTCAGCAACTTCTCTAACGGTGATTCGACGATTGGTCAATACTATTTTCTTCACTTCATCAATGTTTTCGTCTGTTGTTGACGTGTTCTGGCGTGCGGCACGCTCTTCGTCGTTCACATCTTCTCAGCCCTCTGAGAACATTTTGTACCACCGATAAACGTTGCTTCGGTCCAAGGTAGCTTCACCATATACCACAGTCAACATTCGGAATGCGTCCGCGCACTTAATATTGTTTTTCACACAAAATTTGATACAGATTCTTTGATCCATTTTTTGGTATAGGCAAAAATCGAAGACGAACCAAAACACGTGCAAGCAAAGCAACTGTCAAAAATTAACTGAACATTCAAAACCTACTAATTATCTTAAATATATACTAATAAACTCAAGTTAATTTAATATTATTTATGAAATTTATTTTATTAAAATTTGCAGTTTACAGTATTAATAATATATTTTTACTTTCAATTCTTATCGCCAAAACATTGATGTATGCAAACTGTAAAACTCATCGGGGCAACCCTCGTATCCCCGCCTAAAGAGGTGTTGGCTTCATAACAACTCGTCCTCGTTCTCTATGTTATACTACCTCATTGTCATTATCATATTTGTGGATTTTCGTACCCTGTTTCCCTGTTTACCCTGTTAGACCCAACTTTAGTTATATTATAATCTCTTTTTAGAATCTTCAAAGATATTCTTGTGTACGGTCATTTGAAATCGTCATAGGGGTCACTGTATGACCCGAAGGTCATACCTTCGCCATCACTGCTCTAGATATAAGTTGGAACTGGAACGTTATTCTTTAATCACCTATTACTGCGACATATTTAAAAAAATTGATGTGAAGTGTGAATTTTCACACATTTCTGGGTTTTGCAGGTATTTAGTAACTGAACGATGATTATTTGGGATGCCAAAACAAATTTTATGTCAAAATATTTTTTTATGAATTTTAATTCGAATGCCTAATACCATTATTTGAGTTTCTAAATATATGCAGTATTTTTTTTATATAGCAAAGTTCATTAAGATTTTGAAAATTGCACCTATGGCTTCCATTGGTTGCTTACATCATAAGTCCCGCCCTTTGATTTCGTCAAACATACAATTAAATTATAATTTCAACACTTTCCACTGGTTATTAAATTTACGCTTTTAAAAATTAAATGCACTATTTACCAAATATAACTAGAATTTTAACAAAATAATTTAAACAAAATAAAAATGCAAAAAAAAAAAATAAA
Source organism: Liopterus haemorrhoidalis (assembly GCA_963971575.1). NCBI lineage: Eukaryota > Metazoa > Arthropoda > Insecta > Coleoptera > Dytiscidae > Liopterus > Liopterus haemorrhoidalis. The sequence continues at coordinate 11,271,551 of OZ020615.1, forward strand.
AAATAAAATCAACAGGATTCGAACCCTAGTTTGCAAGTTAACTTATATTATTAAGCGCATGACGAATCCAACCACGCCACGAGAGTTATTGTTGTGATATGTTACACAACGTATTAAATAGTTAACATATTTTAGTTAAAAACACAAAAAATGCGTTATTTTCCGAAAACATAATCTGATCAAAAATTCCTGTTGTACTATTCCGGTTCACACCAATGTACATTACTTAGAATTTTTTCAGATTTTTAGTTTAAACCATTTGGGCTACAGGGTGTGGGACAAAATTTTTTTTGCACAATTTTGGCAAAAATCGCATCAAAATAATTTATTTTGCAAAAATAAAATTTTGATCGTTAATCCACGTACTAAGGGCTTTCATTTGATACCCTACTCAGAATTTAAAAAAAATATATTTTTTTTCGATGAGCACATATTTGTTTATATTTTTAGAGGGATATGTTTTTTAGATGTTTTAGTATTTTTCCTATGTGCGGGTCAACGAGTTGTATAAGCATGCCAAATTTCAACTCTCTAGGTTTAGACGTTTGGCTACAATTTTGACCGAACAGACAGACAGACAGACAGACAGACAGACAGACGACAAAATGACGGTATAAGGGTTTTTTGGTCATACCTACAAAACCCTAAAAAAGATCATAATAATAATAAAATTAGTCTAGCATTTTAATATGTATGAAGACCGTTTAATTCGTGAATTCCGTGTCCTTTACGCGAATGTCATATTATTGTATTAATACAGTGTTAACATGAATCATAAAATTCGTCATTCATGAAATATTTTACGCTCATAACGGGAAGTGAAACATTTTAACAAGATAATAGACATTGTTCATTCTGTCCTATTCAAAATATATATTTTTTACCAAAAAAAAAGTGAATAATAAAATAGAACACATTTTTAATATTTAAACAACAATTTAAAATATTAAAAAAAGTAAAAATTTTAATAGAATTTTATAAAAAAATACATGTTGTTGACCTTTGCATATCTTTCTAACAATGTTCACATTTTTCAAGAACATTTTTTAGATTTCAGTTTTGATACAGCGTCAATTAAGATATTTAGATTTAGAAACGGAAAAGAAAACGAACACAGAAGCTAGACACAAGTGTGTTTATTTTTCGGCCTCGTAATTGGTTTCTACAAGTCTAATTTTTTTTGTCTGTCTGTCTGTCCGAGATTCACGCCAAAACGGCTGGGCATGTTTTTACAAACTTTAGTATGCTAATATAGTAAAACCAGGATGCGAACATAGGCTATAAAGTATTTCAAAATTTTTATTCTAGGGGGGTGTTTTGGAGGTAAAACTGTTTATTAAAAAACTTAAAATATCTCCCTTATTATTTGGGAACAAGGGAAGTGTTACTTAATGAATATAAGAAAATAAACTATTCCTCTCTGTTTATTGCAGTTTTTAATAAAATATATATTTTGGGAGCTATGGGGAGAACTACCTATAAACGAAGTATTTCACTTATTATTTACTTAACATCAAAAATATATACAAAAGAGTGGTTTAAAATAAAGAAACGATTATTGTGTTTTACTTGAAACTAAAATATCTCACTTATCATTTACGGGGGACCGCCCCCCCCCCAAGAAGGAGGGAAACACAGTGTAAAAAAAAATTTATCACTATTTCTTAGGTAAATATATGGATTTAAAAAGAGATGAGGACTTTTTCCTTTGGTCACCACTTGTATTTGACAAGTGAGGACCTTTTTTTTGTCTTCTGCCCCCCCCCCCCATAAAAATACCTAGGTGCGCCACTGCCAGTTAGTATAGATATAAATTTCAATATACTTTAAAAATAGTACTTTATTTAACAAGCATATAAAGGGACTAAAGATGGGCTGTGTGAAGCGCAAGTCAGCAGTCATCGGTGCTGAGCGCCAACATTTTAACTAACTTACTAAATAAAAACTTACAGTCTAAAAAAATGTTTATTATCCACGGATGAGCACGCACGCACGTCATTTTTTATACTACGTGCAATATAAGCAGCTTTGTGTTGGACACATGGTCGTAGATAAATTAATTTTTGTTCATTAATATACAGATCAATTCTGTAAAAAGTTACTATAATAGTTACCGAGTAGTAACGTTACTATAAGATAACTTTTATAGTGACTTTAATAGTAACTTTAACATTTTTCGTATTCTGTAATATCCAACTGTAGTAACGTCGCTATGAAAGTTATATCTTAGTGACAGTTACTGAGAAAAAAATGAAGTTTGTTACAGAAGCGCAACACGCATGCGCATTGGTGGTATACAGATGACAGTTGAGGTTAAAAATGTCAAAATATTGTATTGCTTACAATATTTTGTTGTTATATAATATATATTATGGTATATACATTTATAAAATATAAAAAAAAAAACAAAATGAGTGAAGAAATTAAAAAAAAAAAAATTGTCGACAATAGAACCAGTGGCGCAGGCGGGTGGGATTTGGGGGTTAGAACCTCCCATGAAGCTGGATTTTTTATTACTTCGATGCATTTTCCTTGTTTTGTCATTACTTCCATACGTCTCATTTTATAACCCTCCCCCCTCATGAAACTATTTTTGCGTCACTGAATAGAACTTTTGTTAATTTTTTTTAAAACAAAAAAACTATTTCTTGAAAAAAAGACTCATATTAAAAATGAGGAATTGGAAAAGATTTTTTGATCTTTAATATATTTCATCTCCTGCAATATAAACATTTACCTCCACTCATACATACATATTTTATATATATTTAATTTATATAATATTCTTAATAATCTTCTTCATTTTCTATTATATCTAAAAATTACACTTAAAATCAAATGTCCGTCATTTTTATCTTCATAAGAACTTATTACTTATAAACACCAGCATTTGGTAGTTACTATGATAGGAACTTTTATAGTAACATGTTACTAAATATTGTAGTAACTTTTGTCTTAGGAATGCGAAATACCCCAAAGTTACTATGATAGTAACTGACCTTGCTCATATTGACAAATTTAGTTACTATGATCATAGTAACGGAGTTACAGAATTGGTCTGATTGTCTTCAAGACAGGGTCAATGGCAGACTAGATTGCGCCCTGAGGCAAACAATCTATAGTGCGTTCGAAGGTGAGTTTGCAGTACAGGGCATATGGAGTAGTTCTTTTTCATACTCTCTAATGGGTTTACACAATGACACTATCCTTTTCTTGCTTGTCGACGTTGCCAGCTCTAAAACGCGCTGATATGTGAAGACGCAGTATTCTACAAATGGCCATTTGTTTTTGTTGACTGTTATTTTGAGTTTTATAAGAGTTGATTTTTGTAAATCATACGAGTTTTTCATATTATTATAATTGACACATTTGACACTTTTACAACATTTGGCAACACCGCTCCCATTTTCCATAAGAGCTATACTGCAAACTCACCTTCGAACGCACTATATATATATATATATATATATATATATATATATATATATATATATATATATATATATATATATATAAAATCCCTGAGGTGTATGTGAAATGTCCTTCCAGAGGTTTTTTGCGTACTTCCCGGTGAAGAGAAAGTTGAAATTTGGCATGCGGTTTCCTGGGAACATCCTTAAGATGCGAAAAATCCTAAACCTAGAAAATTGAAAATGAGGTGAGCCTGCGACCCAAAAAAGTTCCCATGTCATCTTAATGGGACAAAAAATGAAGTTTGTTCGATTGCGTTGAAATGCGAACGAATCGGGAGCACTCGGATCGCTTGGATTAATCTGACTGACTAAACGTAAAAGGCTATTATTTACTTCACTAACAAATTATTGTAATAAACTCCATATTTCTGTCATGCCCGAAGAAGTCAGAATCAACGTTGTCATTATATCTCGTTTCTTTGTATGGAAAATCTTTTTTTCATTTCCGGAACACAGACTGTTGCAAAAAATTAAATATTATAACGCAATGTATAGAATTTTTAATACTTTTAATTTATGTGTATATATGTGAATGTACTGTAATATTTTTTCTTTTGGTGTGCCGCCAAATTTTGGGAAGAGTACTGATGTACCGCGGAATTCTGAGAAGAACTTTGTTATGCCAGGGGTGAGAAAAGGATGCAGAGCACTAATATATCACAGGGGTTCTCAACCTATGAGCCGCAACCCAAAATTGGGTCGCGAAGCATATTCTGTGGGTCGCGGAAACCAAAATTATAATTCTGTAATATCTTTAATCAGGGGTCGTCAACCTTTTTGTCAATAAGGGCGCAATATAAATTAAAATGTTATTAAGGGCGCATAAAAACGTAAAATATGTAAACACTCGTGGTTGGCAAGGTCGTATAATCTAAAAAAGGTCCCAAAATCCAAGTGATGAGCAAAAAAAAGGTCCTCACCTCCCAAAATCCAAGTGATGAGCAAAAAAAAGGTCCTCAGCTCTCAAAATCCAAGAGTGGCGAGCAAAAAAAAAGGTCCTCCCTTCTCAAAATCCAAGTGATGAGCAAAAAAAAAGGTACTCGGTCCTCGTGTGGATATTGGGCTCAGTATATGTGTATCTCGATAGCGAGGGCGCCTAAAAATCCCACAGAGGGCGCCGTGTTGCCGACCCCTGTCTTAAATAGATCTTTTCATCTATAAAATTTAATGAACTTTCAAAACTTTCGCAAAACAATGGATCACATTAACAATATTAACTAATTTTTCTTTAGTAAAATCTATTATACAATTGAATTTATATTATTCAACTTTATTTGAATATTATTCATTATCCTGGATAGTAAGTGGTAAAATCCATATCATCCAATAATTGTTTTTAGGGTTTTGTAGGTATGACCAAAAAACCCTTTTACCGTCATTTTGGCGTCTGTGTGCCTGTCTGTCTGTCTGTCTGTCTGTCAAACGGCTAGACCTAGAGAGTTGAAATTTGGTATGCTTATACAACTCTTTGACCCGCACAGAGGAAAAACACTAAAACATCTAAAAAACATATCCCCCTAGAAATATAAACAAACATGTGCTCATCGAAAAAAAAATATATATATTTTTATAATTTTGGGTAGGGCATCAAATGAAAGCCCTTAGTACGTGTTGAATTTTACATAAAACTGTGTGAAATAGATATATATATTTGTTTATCGCCCGGCTGTAGAGCATTGGATGATGAAATATGGCAAATGAATGACAACAAAAAACTGATATCCGGTAAAATAGATTTATTGGACGATTAGCCAAAGTGCCGAAACAAGACAGAGGAAATGATAGGATCCGGGAAATGATAACAAATTATATCATACAACAACTCTCGAAAAACCCACTCTCATTTTTCAAGCGAAAAATTATCATTTGCGAGTAAGATATCAGAAGGCGATTTTATATTTATTTTTTAATTCGTGATTCCTTTTCTATCTACTTCTAACCGACCAAATTAGAGCGACTAGCTAATCTCCCCCTGTACCCTAATCGACTTATAATTAGGACTATCAACTGATTTTTACCAAAAGTTGATCAACTCGTGCCATTGATGTCAAAAGCTTAAATATGAAGTTTCATAAAAATCCTTTAAGCCGAATTTGCTCTGCACGTGTACACATACAGACGGCGGGCAGGCAGACAGACAGACAGACAGACAGACGGACAGACAGACTGACAGACATCATGCTAAAAATAGTCAAAACGTTATGTATGGACCTCAATTCGTGGAGATCCATCGAAATCTCGAAATGTCAAAATCAGTATAATCACAATACCTCCCTTATATATGTTGGCGGTCGGTAAAAATACTACACATATTTAGAAACCTAAATAATGGTATAGGTAATAGGTATTCGAATTAAAATTAACAAAAAAATATTTTAACATAAAATTTGTTTTTAAAGCTCTTAAATTATACTCTATCTCAGAAAGACTGTTAGTAATAAATCATTTTGTCAGGCAGTTACCAGTGGCGTGCACACTTTAAACACGTTTAAATTGGTTTTGTGTATTTCTATATTAGTATTTTATTAAACGCACCCCTGTGACCATATTTTTCTTCAAAATTTGAGTCAAATTTTTATGATCTATTGTGTTTAACCCTAGTTCATATTCCCATATAATATGTGCGGCACACTCGGTTGTTTTTAACAATATTTCGTCGCTATTCATATTTTTTCGTTTTTGTTTTGCCGCTTCTGTGTAAAAAAACAATAACTTTTTACAAATAATAAATTTAATTACTATCAGTCTTTCTGAGATAGAGTTTTTTTATAACAGACGATAAATTATTTTAAAAATATCGTTTATTTTGCCGTCATTACTACAAAGCAAAATTTGTCCTACACACTCAGCATGCCGCCTTCACTTATTATATACCTGCGAATCCTGCAATGTGTGAAAATTCACATCAACTTTTTATATTTGTTCTTTATTTTTTCCAAAAATAAATGCAGCTATGCCTATAATCAATTGATGCAAAGTAATACTACAAATAGTAACAGAAATTTTTGATGCTAATCATTTCATGGCCATGTAACCTTTAGTATTATATTTGTCAGAGTAAATAAGATACATATGTAATAAATATGAATTGTTCAACAAACAATTAAACTTTTACTTGATAAGACTAAAATGCAGTAAGTCAATATATTTTTAGGTCAAACAATTGCGTCAGCTCTGAAGTACCATTTTTGGAATAGACCATATAAAGTTTACTAGCAAATAAGGAGAAAACCCAACAGATGGCTAACAGATTGTGTCCTATCCGGGAACATATGCAGTTCTCAGGGTTGGTAATACGTAAATAAGGTTTTGCTGGTAAATCCCATTGCTGTAGCATAAGTTTTAAGAATATTATGTTTCGGGAAATGTTTTCTAACCAGAAACAGAGCTGGCCGCAAACGCTACGGGCAGTACCGTAGCTAAGGCACCGCAGCCCCGAGGCCCGAGAATTATTGGGGCCCAAAAACGTATTGATAAAAAGAAAACAATGACACAGTATCGTTATTTTAAGAACTTAAAAAACTAAATTTTCTTGTAATAATAATGTAGATAATTTAAGCTGAGCTCAGAGCTCTTAAATTAGTAAACTGTAGACTATAGCTTGTGCACTGTTCAGGGCCGTCTTAGTTATTTAGATTTTACAGTTATTTATTAACTATAACACAAATACCCATCACCTTAAATTTTATATAAATCAGTATAAAATTTACTTAGGTTTTTATTTATAATTTATTCAATAGAACTGTCTTGAAATAAATATCTATCTTGAAAATAGTTAATAAAAATATTTAAAAACGTGCAACATCTATATTAATTCTGTAAGCTAGTTTGAACTACGCATACGTGTGACGTATTCCCTCTCACGGTCTGATTGGTCAGAAGTTACGAGACAACCTTTACTTTAATAATCTTGGGTAGGTATGGCAAGATTTTTAGGGTTTTATAAGTATATCTTATAACGTTACTCATGTGTTTGTTTGTACGATAGAAATTGTGGCTAAACGGCTGGGTCTAGAAAGTTGAAATGTGGCATGCATGTACAACTCTTTGACCCACATGTAGAAAAATTATCGAGAGTTCAAAAAACACGTCGGGGGAAAATAAAAACATATATGTATTCAAGGAAAAAAATAAATATTTTGTAAAATTGATGGAAAAAAAATTGTCCCACACCCTGTAGCGCCGATGGTTTAAACTAAAAATCTGAAAAAATTCTACATTACTGAAAGTAATGTATATTGGTGTGAATCCGAATAGTACAACAGGAATTTTTGATCAGATTATGTTTTCGGAAAATAACACATTTTTTGTGTTTTTAACTAAAATATGTAAAATATTTAATTCGCTATGTAACACAGTAAATGAGTAAACCTCCTTAATCTAATGGTTAGCATTCTTGCTTCCTAAGTTGCAAACTACGGTTCGCTTCTTGTCTGGAGACAATTTTATTTTTTCTGTTTTTTTGGTCAAAATTCTAGTTATATTTTGGCAAATGTTGCATTTAATTTTTAGAAGCGTAAATTTAATAACCAGTGGGAAGTGTTGAAATTATAATTTAATTCTATGTTTCAATGTATACGAAATCAGAGGGGCGGAGCTTATGACTTAAAACAACCAATGGAAGCCATAGGCGCAATTTTCAAAATCTTAATGAACCTTGCTATATAAAAAAAAAATACTGCACATATTTAGAAACCTAAATAATGGTATTAGGCATTCGAATTAAAGTTAACAAAAACATATTTTAACATAAAATTTGTTATGGCATCCTAAATAATCATCATTCACTTACTAAATACCTGCGAAATCCTGAAATATGTGAAAATTCACACTTCATATCCTTTTTTTTAATAATTCGAGTATTATTCGATGAAAATTATTTTTGAACTGCTATATACCTGGTTAACTAATCTGATAAACCGTTTACTAATATTATTGGCTTTTTCAAAACTGCCATGACTTCCAAAGGCTCCTAAAGAGAACTGTGCAAGAGAAGTGTTTAGCGAACAGACATTCGTTTTTATGTATAATGGTGAGTTTAGTCAACACTTAGCGATAGCTGCTGCGTTAATTTGAATCTTACTCTTAGTTTTAGTCTTGGCTTTCATCGTCTTGAATGAGTACGGGTTTATACAATGTTTTAACGAGTTTTAACTTTTAACAAGTAACCAATGAGACGTCGAGTTTAACGCACGCGCATAGTATCATTTTTCTAAATGTCAAAAAATTAAAATTTTTGGTTATTGACAAATATGTAGATCTGTGTACTGCATTCGACAATTAAAAAACAGTGTATCCCAACCTATTTTGAAAATAGCATATTTCGCGTTTTTTCAGTCACAAATTTCTTATGCACTATTAATTTGGGGCAGTTCTTCACATGCATCAAGAATTTTCGGATTACAGCGCCGAGTTGTACGGATAATTGGAGGAATTGGTTTCCGTGAAGATTGCAGAAAAGCGTTTGTGGAACTCAAAATTCTCACATTCCCTTGTCTGTATATTCTACAGTGTCTACTTCACATACACAGCAATAGGGAAAATCATTCACTTCAGAAGCAAATTCATTCGCATAACACTCGAAATAGAGAGGCTATTCGTCCAAATTTCTTAAGACTGTCCAAATCTAGAAATAGTATAAACCACTACTCAGTAAAGTTTTACAATGTTTTACCAAGAGATATTCATGAACTTCCGCTGAAAACATTTAAAAATATAGTTAAAAACTTTCTCCTTGGTCAGGCATTCTACAACTTTGATGAATATCTGGGGTGTAATTTAAGTGACCTGTTGTTACTGTAACTTTAAGTATTTTATTTTGTATTCATCTTTTTATTATTCTTTTTAATGTATTTATATATGTAAATTTACTATGCCATATATTTTGACATGTGTAAAAATGTAAAACATTTAATTAACATGAATAAATATTATTATTATTATTATTATTATTATAACATTGTGTGTAAACATGTACCGAAATAAGTCTAGAAGTGTTGCTGCTATTTATGGCCTTATGTTGGCCACGATGGGTGCTTTTAGAATTTAAATCGGGGTGCGCGCACGCGCATGGTGCGTTTTAACGTGATTTACTCCCAGCCGTAGGAAAGTTAGAATTTAGTTATCTTTCAAGGCCAGAACCATAGGACTAAAATTAAAGAAATGTGTTGTATGAACTTGCTCGTAGCGATACGATAGTTTATCTTTTAAGGATAAAATTAAAATATAGGAGTAAGACTAAAGCTATCGCTAAGTGTTGACTAAACTCACCATAATGGTGAGTTTAGTTAACATAAGTCCATTTTCGATACTTTACTGTACTAGTCCAATAAAATGCCGTTTATGGACGCCAGACAGTTTTATAAATCAAGTAGGTATAATTCAGTCCAAGATAAAGATTCTTATCAATTTCCAGCACTCTGATTTGAAGTCGATTTTTTAAAAGATAACAATCTATTGATAAGCTAAGAAAAAACTGGTTGTATTACATTGCAGCATTAGTTTATCAACAAGTAGCAATTTATAAAAAGAGACAATATTTATTAGATAGTTTTAGATTAAAGTTAGAACAACATTTTGCGCAGAATTTATTAGTTTCATAATTATTTGTATTTTCCGGGAAAAAAATATGTTTTTAAATATTTGGCTTGGCATATTAAATGAAAGTCTAGATGCGTATCAATAAAAACGCACAAAATTAATTTTTTGAAATTATTTGAACAATTTTTCCTAAAAATGTGCCAAATATTGCCGAGAACGCGAGGGTCTTCATTTAGACGATATTATTTTTAAGAAATAAATCCCCAAAAAGTGTATTTTAATAATTAATAAACATTTTTTCTATATACGGCTTACTTTTTTTTTAATCGATCCACTAAATATAAAATTTCTTTTGAGACACCTTGTACAATCCAAACTTTGTTCGGATATTTCTTTCGAAAATTTTCCTGTTTTTGGACTAGAATATATATTTTTTTCTTGAAATTATTCTTTTATAGTAAACTCTTGACGCATCCATTCATGGGACGAAATTATTTTAAAGGATAGGAATTTGGAAATTTTTGGGAAATAAGTTCTGGTTAAATACATTTTATTTTTCAAAATGCAAGTGTTGATCTAAAACAAAAGGTCTTCTCAAGGCGCTGTCAAGGAGGAGAAAAAGAGATCCAAGTGTATGGATCTCTTGTCCGAACTTAGAAAGCTGTATCCGAGGTACAAAGTTAAGCTTGTAGTCCTGATAGTTGGTGTTTTGGGTGGTATGAGAGCTTCCTATCGAAGGGACATCGAGTCCATTCTCTGCTGCAGATCTTCTGCCCCCTTTTTGATCTGCAGTATGCAGAAAGCAGTGCTGCTCGGGTCACTCCGCATTGTGCGGGCGCTGGATTTGGCGTAATTTCCGAGATTGCATATCGCCAGGATTTGGGATGCAGCCGTGGGCATTTAGCTCCACTAATCTCTAGTATGACGTGGCTCAAAAGGTTGCTGAAGTTTACGATTAGTGGACACTTATCAAGACCTGACAAACCCCAATTAATTATTATTGATCCAGTAGATTACATACAAGTAATATTGGATAAGTCATTTTATAAATTGTCAATAATTCATATCATTTTTACAGTCAAAATTCAAAAAATTAAAAATAATAAATATAAAATTATAAATATACAGGTAACAAATTACAATATTTATGGTCGTCAATATACAAATTAAGTAAATAAATAATTAATTAATTAAATAAGTCAGCATAAATATTAAATCTGTTTGTTTATTTATTGTTGCTGCATAAGATACTCATTTAGATTATAAAAACACTCACTAATTAAAAATTTAACTATCCTTTTCTTTAAGATCGGCAAGCTCGTACTATCTTTTATGTGAGCAGGTAGTTTATTAGGAGTATATATTTTTTTTATAAGTATGTTTGAATTTGGTGCAGTTTTTGCAAATTTTACTGTTTGTATTTCTATGTTGCCGTTGTATCTAGCATTATATGTATGGATGGTGACCAGATTTCAGTTGAAGTAAACCCTAAGATTGAAAAAAAAAATGATGTGAAGTGTGAATATTCACACATTTCAGGGTTCGCAGGTATATAATAAGTGAAGGCGGCATGCTGAGTGTGTAGGACAAATTTTACTTTGTAGTAATCACGGCAAAATGAACGATATTTTTAAAATAATTTATCGTCTGTTAATGATATAATAAGACTGGTTATTAAATTTACGCTCTTAAAAATTAATGATATAATAAGATTTGTCAAAATATAACGAGAATTTTGACAAAATAATTTCAACATAATAAAAATGCAAAAAAAAAAAAACAGAAAAAATAAAATTCACTCCGTACTCGAAACCCTTCGTTTCCAACAAATTTTAGCTTACGACACCAGTGCTCTAACCACTACGCTATCGTACGCCTTGCATATGGGTGTCTTACATTGGTATAACTTTTGTACTTTGTGAACCAAAAACCACAAAAAATGCGTTATTTTCCGAAAACATAATCTGATCAAAAATTCCTGTTGTACTATTTCGGTTCACACCAATATACATTACTTAGAATTTTTTTAGATTTTTAGTTTAAACCGTTAAAACTACAGGGTGTGGGACAACATTTTTTTTGCACAATTTTGGCAAAAATCGCATCAAAATAATTTATTTTGCAAAAATAAAAATTTGATCGTTAATCCACGTACTAAGGGCTTTCATTTGATACCCTACTCAGAATTTAAAAATAATATTTTTGTTTTCGATGAGCACATTTTTGTTTATATTTTTAGGGGGATATGTTTTTTAGATGTTTTAGTATTTTTCCTATGTGCGGGTCAAAGAGTTGTATAAGCATGCCAAATTTCAACTCTCTAGGTTTAGCCGTTTGACTACAATTTTTACCGAACAGACAGACAGACAGACAGACAGACAGACAGACAGACAGACAGACAGACGACAAAATGACGGTATAAGCGTTTTTTGGTCATACCTACAAAACCCTAAAAATGGAAATTCAGTATATTTTATTCAATTTTGCTCACCTCCAAAAAGTGAAGAGTAAAAAAAAAGGTCCTCACCTCCAAAATCCAAGTGATGAGCAAAACAAAAAAAGATTCACCTCCAAAATGTAAGTGACGAGCAAAAAAAGGTCCTCACCTCTAAAATACAAATGATGAGCAAAAAAAGGTCCTCACCTCCAAACTACAAACCCGGAGATTTTATAACAAAACCCGGAGCCCTGAGACTCTGGCCCGAAACCCTGAGACCTGGTCACCCTATTTCTATGTATATCTGACCGCTTTTCCAAAAGTTTTGTTGTACATGAAGGCTGGCCTGATAGATATACATACATGGTAAAGGTAAGATATTCAGTTTTTTTAAACTAGGAACACAAGTGGTTCTACGGCAGCACCCAACCATATTTCTGATGATTCTTTTCTGCATTTTAAATAATCTGTTGAACTCTGAACCTGTGCCCCAGCATAATAAACCATACGACAAAATGGAATAAATGTGACCAAAGAAATACGCTCTGACTACATCTTTACTACAACATTTTGCAAAGTTTTTACTTTCCAGCATTCCTGGGATATTCTCTTGCAAAGATTATTTATATGCACATCCCAAGCATTCGTCTATATAAATTGCAAGTATTTTGGTAGACTGGACTGGTTCAATCGATTTATTTATCTTAATTAATTGACTTGTGTCGCGTTCTTTTTTACGTTTAGTAAATGTAATACAGTTACATTTACTTTCATTAATAATTAGAACATTTGACACAAGCCAATTGTACAGAATTTTAAGATCATTGTTAATCTTTTAAACAAGATTTTGACTATCAGAATCAGAGCCCATTATCGCGGAGTCGTTAGCGAAGACTACAAATTCTGAGCCCACACACTCAATGTCATTTACATATAAAATATATAGAAGTGGCCCAAGTACACTTCCTTGCGGTACACCCTGATCTACTCTTAAATAACTTGATTTTGTATTGCCTATCTGAACATATTGTATCTTATTATCTAAATATGACGAGAGCCAATCATAAGCCTTTATTCGTTACCGATTGGGACGGCCTTTCTCTTGCATTTTCTTCAATGCGTATTCTAAATATATTTTGAAAAGCGTGATAGATGTAGAGCAGCCTTGTAGCAAATCTTTTGATGTTCGGATATGGCTATACACGTCATTTTATACATTAACAAACAATAAATTATTTTCAAATAGTGTTTATTTCGATAAGATTACACCAAAAAAATGTATCTCAGACATCCAGCATTCATTGTTTGCCTTCACTAAGTAGATACCTACGAAATCCTGAAGTGTGTGAAAATTTACACATCATTTTTTTGTTAAGGTGATGCTTAAGACGTCATCACACTTCTTATAAAGTCGGTTCTCATGAGTCACAAATCTGGTTACCCTCGGGAGCGGTGACCCCTTCAAGAGGGGAAAAGGGAGACCTCACAAGAACTTGTTTAAGCAATACGCGCTTACCTGTCGATTTAAAGACCAATCTTAGCCACTGGTCAAACTACGAGTCTATGAAATCTTTAATTTTATAATCTATTGTTTCGCGAACCAGTTTTGGATAGATTTTATCTCAAGCGTAGTTGTTATTGCAATATGCAACGATTAAACGTGCTGAAAAATAGGATTTTTGTACAGTTTAAATAATGAAATTGGCACACCTGGAGTTTTTGTACCATATGTATGATTACCGGTGACGATTTGTCACGATTTTCTTAGAACTATGATACGTATTTTAGATTTGTAGCACGCATATTGAATAAAAAATAGTTAATTTATTTCATCAGATTCTAGGGAAATGGTTAGGTTCAAATTACTTTTATCGTTTCGCGGTAAGTGAATATTTAAAATTAATTTAAATATGTTTCAAGAAATTTTGTGGTTCGTTTTTTCCACAATCTGTCTTAAAATTGCATCATACGGTACTACACGGGGTAAGCTGACCAGAAGTACTTTTTTTTAGAGTATTATACTCTTTTTTAAGTAATATCCTCTATACTCTTACTTTTTATAAAAAAAAAAAAAAAACTGAGATTACTCTTTTTTGCTCATCACTATCATTTGTATTTCTACAGTGATGAACTTTTTTTTTTAGCATACTCTATTTCTATAAAAAAAAATCTGGTCAGCCTAACATGGGGTCTGTGAATTTTACATATGGACGTATTAATTAAAATGGCACTTTAAAAGGGAAAAAGTGTACAGGCCATTATAGGTAGTGAAATGTAATTTATCTTTTAGTTAAAATATTGGTTTGTAGTCGTGTCGTGGGTCTGTATACCTGAAGAAAGGTGCAGGAATGACACGGATAAATGTTAGTCACATCTTGATGTCTTTCGTTCTTACCGCTGTGACTGTGACAGTCAATGCAAGAATTGACTGTAGTGTTGCACATTCTTATGTATGTCGGGGCATAGTCGAACCGGTCTGTCTGCACCCGTGCACGAGGCTAGGCACTGGAGCTGGAAGTTTACGGGTTGAAGGGCGCTCTCTTCACCTCTACCAACCCCGAAGCAGTCCAGCGCGCAGCGATACCGCGCCACGCACCTCTCGCTCAGCAGTCAGTCGCTCGAACGAAGTGAATGTATGCGTGTCGGTAAGAGCCGCACGTGCACACGACACAAGCACACAGCTGTGTGAGAAACAACGAACGAATAAACGACGGTCTACGTACCGTATAGTGTGTGGAAAGTGAAGAGAAGTGAGTGGAAATTTGTGTATTGTGTTAGTGCCCCTCGAGAACCGCCGCCATGTTTGATGTGTTCGGCTCCGTCAAGGGGCTACTGAAGCTCGATCAAGTGTGCATCGATAATAACATCTTTAGGCTGCATTATAAAGCCACCGTTATCATCTTGATTGCCTTTTCATTACTGGTCACCAGCCGTCAATACATCGGTGATCCCATTGATTGTATTGTGGACGAGATTCCCCTTAATGTTATGGACACCTATTGCTGGATTTACTCCACGTTCACGATTCCTAACAGGTTGGTGGGTAAAATAGGCAAAGACATTGTGCAGCCTGGTGTAGCGTCGCACGTGGACGGTCAGGATGAAGTGAAACATCACAAATACTACCAGTGGGTGTGCTTCGCGCTCTTCTTCCAGGCGATGTTGTTCTACATACCGCGCTACCTGTGGAAGACGTGGGAGGGCGGTCGCATCAAGATGCTGGTATTAGATCTCAACTGTCCAGTTGTCAATGAGGACTGCAAACAAGATCGCAAACGCCTACTCGTCGAATACTTCGCTACAAACCTACACCTGCAAAACTTTTATGCATTCCGCTTCTTTATTTGTGAAGCGCTCAACTTTGTGAATGTAGTAGGCCAGATCTTCTTCATGGATGCTTTCCTGGGTGGAGAGTTTAGCACATATGGTTCTGATGTACTCAAGTTCACCGAGATGGAACCTGAAGACCGTGAAGATCCTATGTCACGTGTGTTCCCTAAAGTTACTAAATGCACCTTCCACAAATACGGTCCTTCAGGTACAGTGCAGAAGTTCGATGGACTCTGCGTCTTGCCGCTTAACATTGTCAATGAAAAAATCTATGTGTTCCTGTGGTTTTGGTTTGTTATACTCAGCGTCCTCACCGGAATTTCCCTGCTTTATCGTGCTGCCGTTGTCATGGGACCCAAGCTACGTCTGTACCTGCTGCGTGCCCGTTCTCGTCTTGCACCTCAGGATCAGATCGAAACGATAGCCCGCAAATGTCAGATCGGTGACTGGTTCATCCTGTACCAACTCGGAAAGAACATCGACCCGCTCATATACAAAGAGGTGGTGGCGGACCTGGCCAAGAAGCTCGAGGGAAAAGAGACGGTCTAGTCTCACTTGGAGGGGCTTCATCATGCCATTTAATGCCCCACTAACCCTAGGGACCAACAACGTTTATAATTTTATAAATCCATTGTTTCTGTGATCTGCGGACAAAAGACTGTGCGATCAATCGCGGGGCGGGTAGCGGAGCGAGAGGTGTCTATGCGCAAATGCTATAGCGCACTCCCAACATGCTCAACCGCTGCCCGCCATCTTCAAATTTCATTCCACATTTTTGATACTGTTTTACAATTTACAATACATTACTTGTAACTATTGTTCTCAGACATGCCTGCGCGCCGTGCCGATATCAGCTTGCAGGCGCAGAAATTATACATACATATTTATATATATATATATATATGGATTTTTATATATTATTATACAAAATGTAGCAAAGCAATGAGTGTGTGTGAGGGAGAGAAAATAATTGAGCTACAATACGGAGAACAAAATGAATTTTTAGAATTGTTAAATTTAGGACGATAGAAGTTAGAAGATGGATTAACTATGTGATCAATTACTTTTAGGTACCTACTCATTAATGAACTTGTGTAATTTAGTATTATACAGTTATAGATATTATGTATTTGTAAGTCTGATCGACACGATGTACTCTTTGTTGAGATTGATTGAAATAGCCGCTCCGCTGACAATGTCACATTTTGGTGCAAGAGCATCTGCTGCCGCCGCTAAGTGCCTTTTATTTGTATTTGTAAGAATTTAATTAAAGAGATGATAATAAATTATGATTATATTGATATATTTTACACATTGGTATTTTTATTTGAACGTAGAGATAATATTACAGGTTGAATGTTGACAGAAAGGTGAACGACATGTAGGAAGTGACCTCGCGATACACGCGACAGCTGACAACATGCTTTTCACGGGCGTGCTTTCAAGGGGCGAAACAACAAGACGCGCTGTCATACCCCGTCCGAAGATTACACATACGCGACTCTGATTAGAACCGCGTACCTTGATAACCAGTTACGCTCGGCTTCTCCGCGATGCGGTCCGCTTGCACAATACCGCATAACAACTTAAACTAAGAGTACTAACCTTCCACCTCTCACCTCCCTCGTCATCGACTACCTTATCTCGTGAGATTATTTTTAAAAACCACTAATTTTGGTACTATATTAAATAACCTTTTTAACTTCCTGTTAAAAAACCTCGATTGTCATCCATTGTTTGGAATTACTTAAAATGGACACAGGTAGGACAAAACAATTTTTGCTTTGTATTTAATAATATTAATTTATGAAAGAATACACGCATAGCCAAGGTAATATGTACATTGGCTGTAGGCGTGGAAATTTAATAATCGGTGTGGAATTTCAGCATTTCCGTGTATTTCTATTAATTCATAATAAACAAACATGCAGCTATTAGTAGAATATATTTATTTAATTTATCGCGGTTAACAATTAGCCAAACAAAACTAATTAATTTTTAGTTTTGTAGGTATGACCAAAAAAACTCTTAGTTTTTTTGGTTTTGTAGGTATGACCATAAAAAAACCCTTATAACGTCACTCATGTGTCTGTCTGTCTGTACGATAGAAATTGTAGCCTAACGGCTTAACACAGAAAGTTGAAATTTGGTATGCTTATACAACTCTTTGACCCACATATAGGAAAAATACTGGGAGTTCAAAAAAACACATCCCCAGGTAAATATAAACAAATATTTAATAAATGAAAAAATAAATATTTTTTTTAAATTCAGAGTAGGGTATCAAATAAAACCTCTTAATGCGTGGATAGACAAGCAAATTTTTATTTTTGAAAAATCAATTTTTTTCATTTTCGACAAAAATTTGTAAAAAACTTTTGTCCCCCAACCTTATCTTTCAGAGAGGTTGATCTAAAAATCTGAAAAAAATCTCCATAATGTATATTGATGGGAACCGGAATAGTTCAACAGGAATTTTTGATCAGATTAGTTTTTCGAAAAATATCGATTTTTTGTGTCGTTGAAAAAAATTAGTAGTATTAATTTTTTAAAATGACAAAATTTTGACAAAAATTTTCGGAAATTTCAGGATTTCGAAGGTAGGTATTTAGTAAATAACATTTTTAGGGTTTCATAGGCATAATCAACAAACCCTTATAACGTCACTCATGTGTGTCACGGTAGAAATTGTCAAACGGCTGTACCTAGAAAGTTGAAATTTGGCATGCTTGTACAACTTTTTGACACGTCGGGGGAAAAATATAAATAAATATATATTCAAGGAAAAAAAATAAATTGTTTTTTAAAATGTTGAGTCGGCTATCAAAGGTAATGTATTCATGCCCGGGTAACCAACAAATTTTTATTTTTGAAACATCGAGTTTAGAAAGTTATTTTTGCCAAAATGTGTCAAAAAACTTGAAAGGTATCAAATGAAACCTTGTGATGCGTGGATAAACTAACAAATTTTAATTTATTTATGGGATTTTCGTTAAAAAGTCAAAAATTCTTTTGTCCCCCACCCTATTTCACAGAGAAGTTAATATAAAAATCTGAAAAAATCTCAATAATGGGGGAGGGGAACCGGAATTTTGGATCAAATTATATTTTAGAAAAATATTATTTTTTTAAATTTACTGTCTGGTATCAAAAGATATCTTCTAAGACGTAGATTAAAGGATGAAAGTAGTTTTTTAAAATTCCTTACTTTTAACACTATTTTAACCAAAGATGTGCTGAAAAATTCATGTCCCACAACCAGAGCCGCAGTAAGGAAAACTTGCGCTAGGGGCAGAGCCGTGTTTTGGCGCCCTTGGTAAATAAATATAAGGTTAATTTAAGTGATGAGCAAAAAAAGGTCCTCACCTCCCAAAATTCAAGTGATGAGCAAAAAAAAGGTCCTCATCTTCAAAATGGCGCCCCTTAGCAAGCCCGTCGGCGCCCTTTTCCTTAGTGCGCTAGGGGCCGTTGCCCCCTCCGCCCCCTTCCCCTTACTGCGGCTATGCCCACAACCTATAACCCAGGGGGTTTAACCTGATAAAATTCTAAGTAATGTAAAATAATGTGAACCGGAATGGTAACCCAGGAATTTTTGATCTGATAATTATTTCAAAAGTTATCAATTTTTTTACAACCCCATACTTACAGTATTTATCTGACTAACTCGAGCACTGGATAGCTATAGCTGGGATCTATAACAAATATCAAGCGCGCTTATAAGTGCCTAGATGGAAACACGTATTATTTTTTCAAAACTTATCGAAATTTATAATTTTTAATATGTATCCACAATTTGTTATCACTTACTATATATCTACAAAACCCTGAAATCAGCGCTGTAGCTAAGGCATCGCATGTCCTGAGGTGAGAAGTTAGTGGGGGGGGGGGCATCGAATATATTTCTGCGACATTGCTTCCTTGAACTCCATATGAATTTTGAAAAATGGAATCGGGCCAAAGCACCACTTGCGGCCTGCTTCCATCTCAACGAAGCGGCTGATGTTCTGACGGCTGATTAATATTAAGATTTCTAGACTGTGATATTCGATGGTAATTGGCCCCTTTACAGCCTCTCATCATCACCTCGCGTCTGTTAAATATTTCGAACAGACTTTTATTTTATTTATTTGTATTTATCCGTGCAAGATTTCTTTTACTGGGTATGCGTATAAGATTTTATTTATTTGTTTATTGTTTAATTTATTGTTTTTAATATGTAGTGTCGTCATTTAGATTGGCTGCGTTAGGTGCAAACAGTGGCGCACCCAGGATTTTTTATGGGGGGGGCTGAGAGACAAAAAAAATTCCTCGCTTTTGAAATACAAGTGATGACCTAAAAATAAAAATCTCCTCATCTCTTTTTAAATCCATATATTTATCTAAGAAATAGTGATAAAAAATTTAAAAATTTGGTATTTCCCTCCTTCTTAGAGGGGGCCCGGGCCCTCGGGCCATTCCCCTGGGTGCGTCACTGGGCGCAAATAACCATCGTTGCTGTGCGCCAAAAATTATAACTAACTAACCCCATCTTTTAAGTATTAACTGAGCTTGTTTGGTCAACAATTATAATTTTCCAACAAAAATTTAGGACGTATGCTCTGTTCAAAATCAAGAAGTAGGAATTATGCAATATTCACGTGATAAGTTTGTCGAATTCTCGTCGTTGGTTGGCTGTTGAGCCATTAATTCTAAGCGAGAGCCAATAGGGTAGCGACTTCAATCTTTCACGTGATTTTGTTACTATTTCTGCATTTCGAACAGGGTATAGAGGCGAAATTTGAAGCTACGCCACTGCCTGAATTGTGTGAAAATACACACTTCACATCAGTTTTTTATTAATAAATTAACTCATTACTTTTTTCACCTTTTTCTTGGAATAAACACAAAAAGTTATTGTGTAAACAGTGTTTTTAAAAGTAAAATAATGGTTTTGTAATAAATAGAGAAAGTGAACGGTACGTATCTAATGAGCTAAATAGTTTATTAACGATATCCGTGATAAAAATCATTTGAAATTCCAGTAGGAAAGACAAAACATTGTTTTTAACACTCTCTACAAGTAGTGACCATGAAAATACATCAACGAGGATCAGATTGCATATGATTACCGAGTAATTAACATATTGACGTAAACTAGGAACAATTGTTCGAACATTTGCTAAAATTACTGTTTCAATTGAAAAAAACTACAATAAAAATCAAAAGTTTAACTTTTTCTGCAATACAGTTAACTATTGTTATCACTTTCTATCCTTTTTTAAACAATCCTAGTTCGGTTTGATTTTAAAACGTCATCAACAAACTACAGTTTTCGATATTAACAAAATAGCATATAATATTACATTCTTAAACTATACGACCTTTTCATTAAACAGTTATATAATTATTTAACTCGTTAAATTATTTATTATTAATACATATTAAATAAAATAAAAACCTTGATTTAAAAAATCGCCTCTGGTGTGCCATCTGTTGAGATTTTATGCAACCCGCATCACACATGTGCAATACAGCGTTGCCTATCGCATTGTCATGTCAAACACCTGTTATCACTGTAAAAAATGAAAAGGTTCAGTGTCCATAGAGGCTGAAAAAGAGCTGTCAGCTACAAAGAAAAGATAAGAAACCTTGGACGGAACTTGCACTCGATAGCTGGCAAAAAATACAAAGAAAAGAAGAATTAAGACAGGAAAAAAACAAATGGGAACAAAAACGCAGTCGACGAAACGAAGGGCTACTCGCTGATGGGAGTGGAAAATAGACGAAGACAAGGAACATGCTAGAGGAAATAACTTCAAGGGAAAAAGATATCCAAATACAGACTAGAAGGGAACCAATCCACAACTCCAACTACAATAAAAAATACATAGATGATAGTTAGGTATAGAGTAGGAAATGAAGAAAATGGAAATATGTACTGGAAACAAGACCAAGAGAACTAGTTCAGAATATGTGAATGAGGAGAAGAAACGTTAGAACATTTTTTTTTATTGGATTTTTGCAAAAATTATGTCAAAAAACTTTTGTCCTCCACCCTATCTCCCAAAGGGATTGATCTAAAAATCTAAAAAAAATCTACGTAATGAACATTGATGGGAACCGAAATAGTTCAACAGGAAAAATGTCGACTTTCTTGTGTCGTCGATAAAAAAAAATATATTGTGTGGTATCAAAAGAAAGCTATTAAGGCGTAGATTACGGAACGATAGATAGATTTTTAAAATTCGTTTCTTTTAACATGAATTTAAGCAAAAGTGTGCAAAAGTTCTTGTCCCGCACCCTTTTACCAAAAAGAGTTAAACCAAAAATCTGAAAAAATTATAGGTAACGTATATTAATCTGAGTCGGAAATGTACGAGAGGAATTTATGATCAGATTGTGTTTTTGAAAAATATGGCAGTTTTTGGTTTTTTGACAAAATTAATTATTTTTTTCATTGATAGTTAAATTATGGCTAATAATGTTATGGATTTTTTGTATTTATAGCTAAGATAGTGCGTGTATTTTTTTTTTTTTTTTTCATTAAAAATATTATAAAAATAATTTTTTTAATAGTTGCGAACTGAATTACTCACACCACACCACACTACACTCTACACTGTAAAATATTTCTTATTTATCTAATGAAGACTTGAATACGAAGCAAATGCAGAAAAAAACTGGGATATTTCGCAAATTATTTAAATTTTGTTTAAAAAAATTAAATGGAAGCTCTAAGTTGTCAAATAACGAATAAAAGTGATTATCAAAAAACATTTTGATTTTGATGTGATAAATATACCTAGACATCCAGTATTATGTTGGCTTCTTACACTTATTAAATACCTACAAAATCCTGAAATGTGTGAAAATTCAAACTTCACATCAATTTTTTACTAATTAACACGTTTGCGGACAGTTTTGTACAATGAGATGTACCCAAAATGTCACTTTTTTAGATTTTTGTTTATAATAGGACATTTACTGTATTTGGTATGTTCCTGAAAGGACAGTTTATACTAGTTTTCATATACTTAAATGGAATTAAAACCTGCCCCAGCCGTCATTTGTATATTTGAATAAAAAAGTAGGACGGTTTAGACCGTCATGACCTGCGCTAGGAAAAATATTCGGCGGCTATAGCCGTACTGTCCGCGAACGTGTTAACAAAAATCAGCTTGACACAAGGGCTACGACAACATTTTTAGCTAAGGACCCCATGTAAGCTTGATTTGGCCTTGCTTGACGAATCACATAAATTATGTTGCGGCCCGCGAGCCAAAACTACACACCCCAGTTCTTATAAATAAGCATCGTAAGTGCCCCCCTAACCATGAGTCCTGGACACGCTACTGCCTGTAATTACTCTTAATTGTCATCTCAAACAGGAAGAAGTACTATTTTTTTAAAATTACATTTTTTGCTCATCTTTATTATGTAATTTTAGTAGTGATATGTTTGCGCTAGATAATTGAAGTTATACAGTTATAACCGAAACGGTTTTGATATGTGCTTTGCGTTCAAAAACAGATTGTTAAGATAACTTTTTGTTGAAATTTTATAAAATACGACTATAACAATGTGTTGGTATTGTTATTTACTCTAATAAGACATCTGTAGTACAGTCAGGGTCATGTTTTATCTATCTCATATGACGTTGAATTGGGTTAAATAAGCGTCGAGGACAGGTCAATAGACCATATTAGTAACTACGTCACAAATTGGAATTCAGTGCTGCCGTCTCGCGGTTGGATTCCTTTTATTTGAATTTTCTATAATATAAAGTATCTGGATTGTATATATTAGTATATATTTATCAAAAATACATATTTTATGCTCCAAAATTGAAAATATTTATAAAATTAAGGTAACAAAAGTAATGTCCCATGTATTTTAAACTTGAAAAGGACTCAGCTCTCAGATGGCAGCACATGTATGTGACGACACACTAATATGGTCTATTACAAACTATGTTGTTTCCAGATGATTTGTTAAAGTGTCCCGCTAGATTTGAAGTTGACCAGTTAAATACTGATCTGTATTATAAACAACACGTAAAACTGAACATCTGTAGTTGTTTTTGAAGCAGTTAAACTCATTGGCACGTTGTGTTTACCGAAATTATATAATGCGACCTGTTAGCTTAGCTTCCGTATGCAACAGGCATACTTTAATGTTACGACATATTTGAGAATCTTTCCAGGTTGAAAAGCAAACCTGCTTAGCTTTTTATTACCTTTTTTCATTGGTTGAAGCATATATTCAGCACCGGAGCTGCTAATGCCCTCAAACACTAAAAAATTTATGTGAAGTGTGAATTTTCACACATTTCAGAGTTTCGCAGGTATTTAGTAAGTGAATGATGATTATTTGTGATGCCATAACAAATTTTATGTTAAAATATTTTTTTATTAATTTTAATTCGAATGCCTAATACCATTATTTAGGTTTCCAAACATTTTCAGTATTTTTTTTTTATAGCAAGGTTCATTAATATTTTGAAAATTGCGCCTACTGCTTCCATTGGTTGTTTAAGTCATAAACTCCACCCATCTGATTTCGTATACATTCAAACATAGAATTAAATTATAATTTCAACACTTCCTAATGGTTATTAAATTTACGCTTTTAAAAATTAAATGCAACATTAACCGAAATATAACTAGAATTTTGACAAAATAATTTAAACAAAATAAAAATGCAAAAATAAACAGAAAAAATAAAAATTGATGGGAATCGAACAGTAGTTTTCAACTTACGAAGCGAAAACGTTACCACTGGACTACGGACGTTCATTCGTTTCCTGTGTTAAATAGCGGATTAAATATTTTACATATTTTAGTTAAAAACACAAAAAATGCGTTAATTTCCGAAAACATAATCTGATCAAAAATTCCTGTTGTACTATTCCGGTTCCCACCAATGTACATTACTTAGAATTTTTTCAGAATTTTAGTTTAAACCATCTGGGCTGCAGGGTGTGGGACAATTTTTTTTTTTGCACAATTTTGACAAAAATCGCTTCAAAATAATTTATTTTGCAAAAATAAAATTTTGATCGTTAATCCACATACCACCGTTGATCGTTAGTCTACGTACTAAGGGCTTTCATTTGATACCCTACTCAGAATTTTAAACAAATATTTTTTTTTTCGGTGAGCACATATTTGTTTATATTTTTAGAGGGATATGTTTTTTAGATGTTTTGGTATTTTTCCTATGTGCGGGTCAACGAGTTGTATAAGCATGCCAAATTTCAACTCTCTAGGTTTAGTTGTTTGGCTACAATTTTTACCAAACAGACAGACAGACGACAAAATGACGGTATAAGGGTTTTTTGGTTATACCTACAAAACCCTAAAAACACGCTTTGAAGGGACACATTTTATCTGATGTTGAACTTGAATCCCGCCAAGAAAAACAACCTTGCTTCTGACCCCCCAAGAAAAAATTTAGCTATTGAGCCTCCCCAAGAAAAAAATATGGAGAGGGGGCGAGAAGTTTTGAGGCCAAAGATATAAAGTTATATCTCTTTGATACTTTGCAGTTATCTATAAGAATAACTATCAATGGGATACTATTATCCTCTTGATATTCATTAGGATAAATTGCTTTCTGTATTTCCAACTCTAGTTACCACGAAGATAAGTATTATGGTTGATAATAATATTTTATGATGTTTTTTTATGTTGGTATAGCGTTATGTTAAACAAAGAGAGACATATACGCGACTCGCACGAATAAATTTCAATATTTCCGAAACAAGATAACTTGTAAATCTTGAGTTAAAATGTAAAAGTGTAATAGACAATAAAGCTACTGACGCTGTAAATCTAAAAGATAAACAAGGGGCCTGGGAAAAATTGTATTATGTTCAATGCATCCTGCAAACAGATAATAAATGCAAAAACAAAGAAATGGAATACGACGGTAAAAAAAATAATAATAATAAATAAAAAATTGGTGTAGTATTTGGTGGAGCAGGATATTAAATGCACTTTTCGCTAAGCGAAATCGATTAATAAATTCTTGCTCATTCCACTGGTCCATATAATTTGGTCTTACACGAACTATGTTTGGACGTTCAAAATACTCTACAATTTCTTCATCATCGTCTGCTAGCAAATCTTCTTAAACAGAATCCATGATGATCCATTAAAACTGTTTATTATGAAATTTAAAATAACTCCCTTATTATTGACTTAACAGAAAAATATATACAACAAAAATTATTTATAGTAATAAAACATTTTTTTTTGTTCATTGCATGTTTTGAATTAGATGAATATTTGCCGGGAGCTCATGACATTTTTGGTCTCCGATTTCATACAGCATGCCTTTTGGAGGAGAGAATATTTACCCTGTGACAACAAAAAAGGGATGGTACTAAACCCCTGCACGCTTTCCGGTCATAGGGAAAATTGCATTTTCACTTACTTAATATTGCTTGCCCTTTTGTCAAAAGAAAGTTATAACAAATTTAAAGTCTTTTAATTATAGGCATGCTGTATGAAAACGTGGAAAATCATATTTTTTATTACAAGATCACATGACCGTTTGAGCCCTTTGGGACCCTCCGAATCGCATGCATATATTTAAAAGACTTTAAATTTGTTATAACTTTCTTTTGACAAAAGGGCAAGCAATATTAAATCAGAGAAAAGCACAAAAATTTTGTGTTTAAGTGGAAATGCAATTTTCCCTATGACCGGAAAGCGTGCAGGGGTTTAGTACCATCCATTTTTTGTTGTCACAGGGTAAATATTCTCTCCTCCAAAAGGCATGCTGTATGAAATCGGAGACCAAAAACTGTCATGAGCTCTCGGTCTATTAGAATAACAAAATTATAATATCCCTTAACCGTAAGGTTAGGGTGACCATTCGTCCCGATTTTTTCGGGACTGTCCCGCATTTTGATTGGGTGTCCCGCATTAAGATGCGTCCCGCAAAAGTCCCGCACTCTAACATTTTGTCCCGCATTTTAACATTTTGTCCCGCATTTTAACTTATATTTGAGGAAATGAGGACCTTTTGTTTTGCTCTTCACTTGGATTTGGGAGGTGAGGACCTTTTTTGTTTGCTCTTCACTTGGATTAGGGAGGTGAGGATGTTTTTTTTTTGCTCTTCACTTATATTTGGGAAGTGACAACCTTTTTTTGCTCCGTCCAGCATTGCCTTCTTAAGAAAATGGTCACCCTACGTAAGGTGTCAGATTTAAAATACAATTTTACGTTTAATTACGTCATGACAATTTATTAATTCTCACTGATATACTTAATATACATCTTAGAAATATCTTGGACATAAAAACAACATAATTAAAAGTATCAAATTTAAATATTGCTAATTTGAAAGTCGCCTATTTAACATATTATATGGCTCTAGCATTTGTAATACCTCCAACACATGAGATGACGTCATGTGGACCACGTAATTAGACTGGTCTATTTCTGACAGGCACCGGATTAGGCATGCGCGTTAAAACAGTCCATGAAATTGTCCCGGATCTAGGGAAACCTTGTCAGAAATTTATTTGCAAACAAAACTATTATCTTTTTTGAAATTTTTAATAACACTATAAATAAATTTTAGGTTTTCTTGCGACTTGAATAATATTTACTTATAACAAATATAGTTACTACACTACTACAAATTTTTTATCAATTTTTATCATGCTATGTTTACTAACATAATAATTTAAAAATATATCTACGTTTTGCTTTCGGAAATTTGACTTCCTGTTGACATAACAATGATTCTCAATGTAAACGGAAACCACAAAATTCAAGAAAGGGAGTGTAATATTTGCGTAACTTTTCTCGAACAAGTGGGATTCCCTTTTTTATTTCTGCAAATTTATCAATGCTTTTCTAGATATCAAATGTTTATTATCAAAACGAACTGATTCACATTGCGGTCGGTTCAGGTTATACTATATAGGGAAGTATTTTAAGATCGCAGCGCTATTTCGGCATACTTGGAACCTTCAAAATAGACATTCGTTACATATAAACAACGTGAATTTTAATGTTTACTGGTGGTTTTTGTAATTTTGCTACAATATTAATACTTGTTTTTATGCAATTATATTTTTATGCAAACATTTTTTATAAAAAAAAGCGCGATAGAATGTCTATTTCTGTAGTTGATAAAATCCCACCAGATGTCATATCGCTTAGCAAGTTTTCCCTATACTACCAGGGTAGGGTGATCATTCGTCCCGATTTTTGCGGGACTGTCCCGCATTCTAACATTTTGTCCCGCATTAAGATGCGTCCCGCAAAAGTCCCGCATTTTAACATTTTGTCCCGCATTTTGTAACTTGTATTTGAGGAAATGAGGACCTTTTTTTTTGCTCTTCACTTGGATTTGGGAGATGAGGACCTTTTTTTTGCTCTTCACTTGGATTTGGGAGGAGAGGACCTTTTTTTTGTTCTTCACTTGGATTTGGGAGGTGAGGACCTTTTTTTTGCTCCGTCCCGCATTGCCTTCTTAAGAAAATGGTCACCCTATACCAGGGTGACCAGGTCTCAGGGTTTCACCCGAAGTTTCAGGGTTTCAACTTCGTCACTTCGGGCTCCGGGTTTTGTTATAAAATCTCCGGGTTACGCTAATTCTAACTAAAATTAATGTAAATGTTTTATAGCAATGAAAATAACATAGTTACGTTTCACATAATCATCGCAAAATTCGCGCGAAATGGCTGAGTATATCTAACTCTTTCTATTTCCGATCACGCCAACGGTTTAAACCGATTATTCGGATATATAGACCTGCAGCAGTCGCCAACTGTTTGACTGTTCTGTATCACCAGCCGCTGTACTCGCACTATCAACTGTCAGCCGGTAGTGCGAGTCAGACAGTAGCGGGTAACGGTTGACGTTCGATGGACGTTGTTAATGTTTTAGGAAATAAAAGCAAAATTGAATAAAATATATGACATGCCAGGAATTTGATGATTACCTATCAAAAGATGAGCAGAAAGACTTAATAAAATGTTGTCAGACCAATGAGAAATATAATTTATAATTTAGTTCCCCTGTTTTATTTTATTTATATTTTATTATTATAAGTCTCCGTTGGTGATATTATTCGGGCGAGAATAATATGTTACCATTACTCCCATGTTCACAATCATTCACCCCTCATCCAGGTGTAGGAGCTCGCCACCTGGCATCGGCGATTAGTCTCGCTGAAGAAATAGGCCGAGATAAAAAAAGATCAATTAATTTAATTTATATTATATTTTTCCCGACCGCCAACATATATAAGGGTGGCATTGTGATCATACCGATTTTGACATTTCGAGATTTCGATGGATCTCCATGAATTGAGGTCCCTACATATCGTTTTCACTATTTTTAGCATGATGTCTGTCTGTCCGTCTGTCCGTCTATCCGTCTGTCCATCTGTTCGTCTGTCCGTCTGTCTGTCTGTTTGTCTGTCCGTCCGTCTGTTTGTGTACACGTGCAGAGCAAATTCGGCTAAAAGGATTCTTATGAAACTTAATATTTAAGCTTTTGACATCAATAGCATGAGTTGATCAACTTTTGGTAAAAATCGGTTGATTAGAAATGGAAGTTTACTCTTGTCTATTTTAAGATTTTTGCGAATATTTAACAACAGAAAAATATTTCGAAAAAATGTATTTAACAAAAGTTGCTATAAAAGCAATAACTAACAACTTTTATTTGAAACATTTTTTGATAAAACGAAAAATTTTTGAAAAATTTTTCGATTTTTTTTTAAGTATTTATTTTTTCATACTTATATGTAACGTTTCCATGGTTATGATAAATAATAGCACTGTTAGAAAATATTAGGCCAAGTTATTTCTACTCTGCTGCTAGAATTTATTTTATACAAGTACTTTGTGATGGCGGTCAGTCCTGTGGTGGCCACAGATGATTTTTTTATTACTTAATAAGTGTAAAAGCCTGTTAGCTTCTTAAGTTGCGTTCAGAGCTCTTTACATTAGTTGACTGTTTATTGTGCATTTTGGATAAGTTTAGACATCTGTGTCTTTAAACTAACTACGGTGGTTTCTTGAAAGGTTTATTATCTATTACCGTTTTTCTAATTCTACTGTACTAGATTTTTACATTAGTTGACTGTTTATTGTGCATTTTGGATAAGTTTAGACATCTGTGTCTTTAAACTAACTACGGTGGTTTCTTGAAAGGTTTATTATCTATTACCGTTTTTCTAATTCTACTGTACTAGATTTTTACTAACTAAACTTAACCTAATTACCTAAATTGATCATATTTACTGTCCGTCTTTGTAATTTTGGGCGAGATTTGTTGTAATCGGCGCGATGACCTTTTGTTAGGTTATTTCAAAATACAAATAATGAGCAAAAAAAATGTGCTCACTTCCAAAATACAAGTGATGAGCAAAAAAAGGTCCTCACTTCCTACGACTCTACCCAGGACCCTGGGCCCCAAAAACCCCAGAAGCCCGGTTCCCAAAAACCCCGGGGCCTCTGAAATTTTCCCCAGCTACCCTCTCCTCTTGTCGGGCCTAGAGATACCCAATGTTTTTATATGTCTCTTTAAAACTACTCACTCACTACAAAGTTGGACCTTGGAAAATTGGACCAACAGTGCACAAGTCATTCTATATTCAAGCCTTTAGTCAACTAATTTAAGAACTCTGTACGCAGCTTTACACTTATTAAATACCTATAAAATCCTGAAATGTGTGAAAATTCACACTGCACATAATTTTTTTCATTAATAATTGTTTTTGTGTTTCAACATGGATCATTTTAGTCAGGTACATAGTTTAGCTAGAGTTGTAAAATGTTGTTCCATAAAACATGATAATATAATTATCTGCCCTTCACCAACCTCGAGCTCTGTGTAGGTCAATGCATTCTCAGTGCTTAACACCTAACCATACAGGATGTTAGCACACAACACACAACATACCACAATGTATAATGTACATTAGAAGACGGCCATTTAGATTAATAATTTTACGTTATGGTTCATGCGAAGCTAATGTTTAGACGGCCCACTTGCCATAAGTGATGTTATTATTTTATTAGACATAACAAACGTATCATATATACTAAACACAGTCGTTACTTTATTTATTTCTTATTACTGATAATGTTTCAAGGGAATTAAAAATAAAAAACTAATAAACTAGGTATTTTTACCGGGGAACCTTGCATGTTATTTTCTAAATTTTTTTCTGTTTAGATATAAAATTCTTATGAATTAAACCGCAATATTTTTATCGTTTTTGAGATATGAACTGGTTGCTATAATTGGACACCATTATTACAGAACGATTTCCAGAAAAAGAGTTATTAGAATTTTTAAATATTCAAACCGCAAAATGTTTGATTGCAAAATTTTTAATTTCGTATAATTATTGTCTCTGCTACAAAAAGAACGTTTTATAATGCAACGAGTAGTCCAAATCGTTGTATGAGGGCTACATTTTTTTGGTTACAAGTTTTTACAAAAACTATGAAAGAATTTTTTTTTACCGATATTAGGCGTGAGTTGTAAACATCAGTCTGGTCATTCCTTAAGGGAATTCCAGAGTTGATATTTTAGTAAACTCGGTATTCTAAAAGGTTCAGTTTATAACTTTTATTATGAATGTGTAAAATTTTAAAGTCATTTATGGAAAGGTTATGATTATCGGTGATCATGTGTTCTGCTATGTTGGACTGTTCTACTTTTTACCGACCGCCAACATATATAAGGGAGGTATTGTGATCATACCGATTTTGCCGTTTCGAGATTTCGATGGATCTCCACGAATTGAGGTCCCTACATAACGTTTTGACTATTTTTAGCATGATGTCTGTCGGTCTGTCTGTCCGTCCGTCCGTCTGTCTGTCTGTCCGTCTGTCTGTCTGTGTACACGTGCAGAGCAAATTCGGCTTAAAGGATTTTTATGAAACTTCATATTTAAGCTTCTGCCATCAATGGCACAAGTTGATAAACTTTTGGTAAAAATCGGTTGACTAAAAATGGGAGTTTACTCGTGTCGATTTTAAGATTTTTGCGAATATTTCACAACAGAAAAATATTTCGAAAAAAATTATTGAACAAAAGTTGCTATAAAAGCAATAACTAACAACTTTTATTTGAGACATTTTTTGATAAAACGAAAAAAAAAATTGAAAAATTTTTCCAAATTTTTCCCTAATAGTTTTAGGTCATTACGGACCAAACATTAATTTTTTCTAGACAAAATAAGATGTGAGAATTCCAAAAATTTAAACTTCAAGTCTCTATCTCTTACCTTTTTTGAGATAAGATTTTTTTTTAAAATTCCATTAAAATCAAAATTTTCCCTAATAGTTTTAGGTCATTACGGACCAAACACTATTTTTTTCTAGACAAAACAAGGTGTGAGAATTCCTAAAATTCAAACCTCAAGTCTCTATTTCTCACCTTTTTTGAGATATAAATTTTTAAAATTACAAAAAGTTTCAAAATTTTCCCTAATAGTTTTAGGTCATTACGGACCAAACATTATATTTTTCTAGACAAAACAAGGTTCGAGAATTCCAAAAATTCAAACCTCAAGTCTCTATTTCTTACCTTTTTTGAGATATGAATTTTTAAAATTTCAAAAAAATTAATTTTTTTTATAGTTTTAGGTCATTACGGACCAAACATTATTTTTTTCTAAACAAAACAAGGTGTGATAATTCCAAAAATTCAAACCTCAAATCTCTATGTCTTACCTTTTTTGAGATATGAATTTTTAAAATTTCAAAAAAATCTAAATTTTCAATAGTTTTAGGTCATTACGGACCAAACATTAATTTTTTCTAGACAAAACAAGGTGTGAGAATACCAAAAATTCAAACCTCAAATCTCTATGTCTTACCTTTTTTGAGATATGAATTTTTAAAATTATAAAAAAATCAAAATTTTCAATAGTTTTAGGTCATTACGGACCAAACATTATTTTTTTCTAGACAAAACAAGGTGTGAGAATACCAAAAATTCAAACCTCAAATCTCTATGTCTTACCTTTTTTGAGATATGAATTTTTAAAATTACAAAAAAACCAAAATTTTCAATAGTTTTAGGTCATTATGGACCAAACATTATTTTTTTCTAGACAAAACAAGGTGTAAGAATTTCAAAAATTCAAACCTCAAGTCTCTACCTTTTACCATTTTTGAGATGTGAATTTTTGAAATTTACAAAATAAAATCAAAATTTTACCAATTAGTTTTAGGTCATTACGGACCAAATATTACAGAAAAAACAGCGTAAAACTAAATTTTTTAAAGATTTAAACCTTAGGTCTCTATTTCTTACCATTTTTGAGATATAGTTTTTGATTTAATACCCAAATTTCCAAAAATAACTACACTTTCACGAGACCCAATATATTCAATGTTAAAATACGTACAAAAAATAACTTAGAATTTATAAGAAAGACATTTTAATATTATCTCGATGTTTTGTTAACCACAAATGAATTAGTATGGGATTAAAAAAATAATTAATCCTCTTAAATAAGTTGATAAGGAAATTTTATTTTTATATCATTAGCAGGAATTACGTAAACATTTATGCGACGAAACCTGTTTATCTGAAAAAGTATATAAACTGTGAATTTTCATAATTTACAGGATTTCGTAGGCAGGGCTGATATTAAAAATATTTGAGAAGATAACATTCAAAATATGATTTATCACAGTAATACAGTTTTGAAATTATTGTAGAAAACATTACAAACCAATTTGCAACAAGTTTGGAACCTAATTTTACGACCTACTTATTTTTAAGATCCCAAACAATTAATTCAAATATGTTATTGAAATTTTAAAGCGCTAAATTACGAAAAATTGATATTTAAATTTGACAAAAATCACGTTTTGCATGAACTAAGTGGACAAGTAATGGTTTAAATTGACAAAATAAGGATTAAATTTGATTTGAATGTTTATTATAATGTTTATGTGTTTATGTTTGTTAATATGGATCTTACTAGCATTAGCTAAATAAATAAACTATTATTATTATTATTATTAACAAACATAGGTTTACATTATTTTACTTATTCTTTTTTTAATATTATTATGTATTTATCATTTTTTTAAATATGGAAATGCCAACTTTAATTTTTCAAACAATCATATCTCAAAAACGGTAAGAGATAGAGACCTGCGGTTTGAATTTTTGAAATCTTCAGCATTTGAATAGTTTAGAAAAAAATTGAAGATTTAGTGGCTAGCACACAATTTTATTAATAGGCCATCAAATAAAATTGTCGAAAAGTACCAAAAATTTAAAATTAAAAAATTGATGTGAAGTGTGAAGTGTGAACATAGGGTTCGCAGGTTTTAGTAAGTGAATGATGATTATTTGGGATGCCAAAATAAATTTTATGTTAAAATATTTTTTATGTTAATTTTAATTCGAATGGCTAATACCATTATTTAGGTTTCTAAATATGTGCAGTTTTTTTTTTTTTTTCATACAGCAAGGTTCATTAAGATTTTGAAAATTGCATAACCCCGCCCAACCTGTCTCAATTTTTAAATACTTACATGTAACGTTTCCATGGTAATGATAAATAATATCATTACCATGGCTTTCAAATGCTCTCCAAATCTTGTAACTAATTTTCCATCCAAAATAAAAAAGGAGAACAGTCCAATATAGTAGAACACATGATCACCAATAATCATAACCTTTCCATAAATGACTTTAAAATTTTACACATTTATAATAAAAGTTATAAATTGAACCTTTTAGAATACCGAGAAATTTACCAAAATATCAACTCTGGAATTCCCTTAATGAATGACCAGACTGATGTTTACAACTCACCCGTAATAAATCGTCACTTGTGTTTTGTTTTTTGTAGAGATTGAGGACCTTTTTTTTGCTCATCAGTTCTATTTTTTGAGTGAGGACCTTTGTTTTTTTTTTTGCTCATCATTCTATTTTGGGAGTGAGGACATTTTAGGAAATATTTACGTCTCTAAAATACATAACAAAGTCCTTGCAGCGTAACAAAGCAGCCTAACAAATTTTTCTCTAAGTAAGTTTGAGGGGGGGGGGCAACTGGGGGCCAGAGCAATTTTTGTGGGGGCCCGGGCCGCATCCCCCGCTAGCGCCGCCACTGTACATATAGCTCTTTGGTCTAAGCGGAACTAGATTTTGAAAATTAGTAATTTTTATCGGTTAAATGAAGTTTTTGTTTATTATGTTTACCAAGAGCCCTCTTTAATTGTTAAAAAGTGAGCTCGAGGCAACTTACAAAAATTAAAATTCCATCTAAGTGCCGCTTAAACGTTTGGAATAGCCTATACACACAAAGAAACTAATTTGTTTAGTAGTATAGATTTAAACTTTTCAGATAAAAGATGACTATTTTTAAAATTTGGTCTTTACTTTGATCCGTCTCCTTTTTTATCTCTCTCTTCATTTCGACCCGCCTTACTTACCACTACTTACCCAACCGATATACACGACCATTTTAGGTCAAACAACTCCTTGAGGTCCGTGACCATCCAGAGTTCCACTGAACTTCTTGAGGTCCCTGACTATCCAGAGTTCCTCTGAACTTCTTGAGGTCCCTAACCATCCAGAATCAAACAAAACAAACACAACTCCTTGAGGTCCCTGACCGTCCAGAGTTCCCCTGAACTCTTTGAGGTTCCTGACCATCCAGAGCTAAACAAAACAAACACAACTCCTTGAGGTCCCTGACTCTCCAGAGTTCCCCTGAACTCCTTGAGGTTCCTGACCATCCAGAGTCAAACAAAACAAACACAACTCGTTGAGGTCCCTGACCATCCAGAGTTCCCCTGAACTTTTTGAGGTCCCTGATCATCCAGAGCCAAACAAAACAAACACAAATCCTTGAGGTCCCGGACTCTCCAGAGTTCCCCTGAACTCCTTGAGGTCCCTGACCATCCAGAGTTCCTCTGAACTCCTACAAAACTTTAAGGCTGGTATCTGAAAGCTTAGCCGAGTTTAATCTCTTGGTTAAACACGTTTACAATATACCATAAGTAATCATAGCAACCATTTTCTAACTATTTGGTTATATTTAACTAGGCTTTCAGAAACCGGCCCTTAGGGTTCACAAAAAGAATTTTAAATTTATTTAAATCAGAAAAAATAAAAAATGCATTGTCATGCAATTTTATTTAACAAAATTCATATAATAATTCAATATAATAATTTTATGGTGGAAGGGGACAAGCATCTAGGTCGCACGAAAATCATGATGGTCAGCTTATAAAAAGTAAAAAAAGTACTAAAAAGGTATGTTTTGAAAAAGCATGGACTCCTACATAACAAAAAAAAATATGTACCTATAACAAGTTTATTTCTGGTGCACGATTGCGACACTTTTTTTGTAACCAATAAAAAAAGACGTTTACTGAATGACGAATCTTTAGAGTAATACCCTATTGCAATTAGTTACCAATTCACGTTTTGAATGTTCTTTCGTGCAGAACGGTTGATGGGAATGCGAAGAGACAATAGAACGACAGGTAGTTTGGTTGATGTTGTTTAGAGAGCGGCATCGTGGGAACGATATAAGCTCACGTACCTGAGATGTTCCATCGAACTCGCGGCCGCGGAGACCAGTTAGACCGGTGCAGCACAAGCACCTGTGATGCAGGGTGCGGTGCACTGGCCTCATAGCGATCGTGATTTAAACAATGGCGTGCATTGGGATGGACAAGAATGGCACAAACCCTTAAATTACAATAATACTGTGAATTATTTCTATATTCGTAAAATTTGACATTTTTTATTCTGAAATCAGTTTACCGAGTAGTTTGCTGACTGTGAGCATTTAAAAAAAACAAGTTTGTGAAAAAATGGATATTACTCGTGAAGATTTTCGTTGGATGATATTTTACGATTTTAGTAAAGACCTAACTCAACAACAATACATAGATTCGCTTCGTTCAACTTTTGGTAATGAAGCACCATCAAAAAAGACTGTTTACAATTGGTTTGCAGAATTTCGTCGTGGTCGTGCGTCCGTCAGTGATGAATCCCATCAGTGGCGTACCTAGAACTTTTGCCACCCGGGGCGGTCTCCAATTTGCCGCCCTTTCTAAGTCAATCAAATGGTGGTTTTTATAAATTAATAAACATAAATAAATAATTGTAATTGAGACAAACAATAGGTGGGGAACTTTTTTAACATTGGATGCCATATTTAAATTAGGCAGTAATAAAGGAGGCCCCATAAGTTGATATACCTATAAATGCAACTTTTATAAAAATACAAGATACTTTTTTAATGGTCATAAGAAACTTACGGAGGCGGCAGGTTCTCCACCTATGAGACAAAACATATACCTAATTTACAAAAAAAATCGTGGAAATCGAATAGCAAACTTATGAAATGAACAAGTTGTTTTTTACAACTATAACTAAATATAAAAAATGCCGCCCTAAAATATGTGCCACCCGGTGCGGACCGCACCCACCGCCCCTTCCTAGGTACGCCACTGAATCCCATGAAAGTCGACCAAAATCGGTTGTGATTAAAAAAACATCGATGCTGTGCGCAAAATGATTGAAGAAGATCGGCATGTGACTTAGCATGGGATAGAGGCATTCTGTGGCATATCGCAGACTGCAATACATTCGATTTTGTATGAACATTTAGCTGTGAAAAAGATCTGTTCCCGATGGATTCCGCATAATTTGATCGAAGCTCGAAAAAAAGTTCTTGTTGCTTGGTGTAAAAAATTTAACCTAAGCGCTGCAAAATCCATATACAACATCGTTACAGATGACGAAACTTGGATCCGATTCATATGAACCGGAAACTAAGCAAAAATCCAGTGTTTGGGTCTTCCAAGATGAACCGAAACCCACAAAAGTTGTTCGTTCACGAAGCACAAGAAAATGATCGCTTGTTTCTTCGGTTGTACTGGACATGTCGCAACCATTCATTTAGAGCAGCGGTTCTTAACCGGGGGGTCCCGACCTCCAGAGGGGTTCCGAAAAAACCTTAGGGGTCCCGAAATTCAAAGATAAAATTTAATTTTTACCAGTTTTTGCTTTTAAAATTACAATAAACTTCAATTACTAAGAAATATTATTTCAAAACTTTTTTGGGGGTCCAGAAAACATTTTAGGCTAGTTGGGGGGTCCCGAGTATAAAAAGGTTAAAAACCGCTGATTTAGAGCATCGGAGAACAGTTAATGCTGAATAATATGCAAAAATTTGTTTGCCAGAAGTCATCAGAAAAAAACAACCAAAAACGTCGCATCATTCTTCATCATGACAATGCAAGCTCCCACATAGCACGCCAAACAATTAATTATTTGAAGGACAAAAACATCGAATTAATCTCTCATTGCTAGTATTCACCAGATTTATTCCCTAACTAAACTCTTTTTGTTCCTCAATGTCAAACTAATGCGTGGACAGTGATTTTCATCACCTCAAGAATCTGTAAGCCTTCGAAAACCATGTTTTTGTGATACCAACTTCAGAGTGGAAAAAATGTTTCGAGAATTGGTTTGAACGCATGCAAAAGTGTATAAATCTTAAAGCCGAATATTTTGAATAGCAATAAAACAGTAAGCAATTTAATTAAACTTAATAATACTTAAGCAATTTAGGATACCGCGCATGCGCTTGAATGATAAGTTGGATATAAAATAAAACTAGCCCTGATAAAGTAAAAATGGCCCTGAGTTTTCAGACAGGGCATAGTACAAAACAATATTAGAATAGTAATTGTTTTTTGGATATATAACAAAGTATTATAGTCAAAAATACCGAATGTAGCTGCAAAAAGTAAAATATTTGAATGGATAGAGAACAAAACAGTTCTGAAAATCCCAATTGAGACCTGACACGCTCGGATACGCAGTCTGGTGGTCAAATATTGTACTACGTGACTGTAGTACTGTTTGAAATTATTACCTATTTTCTAGTGTTGATTTTTTGTTAAAATGTCGATAGATACATTTTCATAAAATAAAAATGTACTGTGCTTAAATTAACCTGTTCCCTGTTAGCATATTCACAGCTGAATACTAGACAATTCAGCCATGTTGCCTTGTATTACAGCGCTGCCAACGGTAATGTCACTTCTCAATAATAACATTAAACAATTCTGGGGTGACGACATTTTAAAAGTGATGACTTTTACTTCAATTACGTCGCAGTTTACTTAGTCGTCATAGGCGCCAAAAAAAACTCGTTACGTCTCTGATTATTATATAAGATTATCTACATCTACACCGAGTCAACAAATCATTTCATTTAATTCTGTTCGAACTATACCTTGTACTAGTTACAGGCTTTCATTTCAAATCCTCTTTTATTTTATAATACAGAAATTGATTAGCAGTTCTGCATATTATATAAATATTAATAAATTGCAGTACGGTTGATTTTACCATGAGAAACTTTGTGTTATATGAACCATATTAACATACTAGTAACAGGAAACTTGATGTTACAATACCTTTCTCACGAACTAATCTTATTAATATCTCATATAAGTTTAGATTATAAGTAATTCGTTTCGCATTTTCTTAAATCAAATAGTTCTTGTTCTTGTTATTCTAGTCATATATGAGGAACAATGCATTCCACTTATCAGACGGTCTACTTGCTGATTAGCATAAAAAGTGATTGAATTCGCAGCGTGTAACACAGTCGTGCTGAAGGAACAATAGTGACTTGAGCACTTCAACGCCTGAAGACATTTTATCAAGAGTTAAACAACAAAACGTTTCAGACATAAATCAGTAAAATGCTAAATAAGGTGATTCACTAACAAAACTAATGTCATGTAATTATGTAGGGTGACTAAATCTGCGTTGTTAGAATCTGAGTAAAATATCAACTTAAACGTTAAAATAAAATATAAAGTTATTTTTTTTAACAGACCAGGCACGCAATAATCAAATACATTGTTATAATAATGCGTTTTTTTGGAACTTTTGTCAACAGAATTATAATTGCTAATTCGGTGTACTACTTTCTAGTAACACCAATTTCATTCACTGCCGAATTATAATACCCCCATACTTATGATTTCCGAAATACCGGGTCTGATTAAAGGTGCCTGTCCATTTGAGAGTACTCTCGAGAGCAACTCTCACGGGCTTGTCCACTAGAGACCTGATTTCGACCGGGTGTACTCTCGAGTGTACCCTGCGAGTTGCTCTCGAGAGTTACTATCGAGAGTAGTCAAGATAGCGTCGTACTATAGAAAGGTCGCAGCAGCTGTGATTATTTTAGCTGTTTATGAAAAAAGAAAATAGTTAAATAAAAAGAGCTGCTGAGTTAAGCCGTGGATTAAATGAAGAAGTGTTTTTGGCGCCGGCCATACACTAACACGGGAACTACAAATCGAAGACGCTCAGCAGTTTCGAAATTTTTGTAGATTAACTAGCTGTGAAGTTGAGTTTATTATAGAATCTGTGGGACCGATAATCTTCAAGAAAGACACTAAAATGCAGTTAATTACTACGTTAATGACTATGTTAATTACTACGCAGCAGACAATATCAAATAGGATCGCCAAATTTCGTACAGGTAACTTAAAAACAAAACAAAAAAAACTGGCTCCTCGATCACAGCAAAAATATACTGCAACCAACTGGACGAAATGATGCAAAAACTTAAAAAAAAACAGCCTAGATTGGTCAACAGATCGACTCCTATCTTATTACATGATAACGCTAGACCACACGCTGTACAAATGACAAAAAAAATGTGGCAAAACTACAGGAATTGGAACTTCTTCATCATCCGCCATACTCACCAGACCTAGCCTCTACTGACTACCACTTCTTCTGCAATTTGGACAACTTTTTAATAGGAAGACAGTTTAATTCCGACAATGCTGTAAAACTGGCCTTCCAGGAATTCATTCTCTCGTCCGCTAGGGTTTTATACCACCGGCCTGAACAACCTACCGCTTAAATGGTAAAAGGGTATAGACAATATGGGTGCATACTTTGATGAATAAAATAATTCCTTAAATTCCCGGATTTCATATAATTCGATTAGTTATTTTATTTCGTCTGATGACCAAATTTTTGATATCTTGTAACTATTAACTAGTTATTATATAACTTGAACTAGCAGACCACTCTCGAGAGTACTCTCAGGAATTCGAACACAGTTCGTATTTGGCGAGCTACTCTCGGAGAGTGTAGGGAGCACGTGTCCACTTGCGAGTACGTTGAGAGTAGTTAGATCTCGGAGAGTAGCTCGCCACTTTCTGCGAGTTACTCTCAAATGCCTGTCCACTTGAGAGTAACTGCTATCGAGAGCTTCTCGCCACTATTTACTCTTAATTGGACAGGCACCATGATTAAGACTCATATTTGCGT
The DNA here is from genome assembly GCA_963971575.1 of Liopterus haemorrhoidalis. Classification (NCBI taxonomy): domain Eukaryota; kingdom Metazoa; phylum Arthropoda; class Insecta; order Coleoptera; family Dytiscidae; genus Liopterus; species Liopterus haemorrhoidalis. The sequence goes on from OZ020615.1 coordinate 11,312,650, forward strand.
CATTTGCGCCCCTAGGCAGAAAGTATTATTGCGTACTTTTACAACAAAAAAAAAAGAAGAAAGGCGGATTGAAGTGATGACAGAAAAAAGGTAAACCAACAAACCGAACAGCCTTTTTTTTCTAGCGCCCCTGGGCAACTGTCTGGGTTTGCCTGAGGGTAATGTCGGCTCTGGTCTTAAGAAATAGATATTAACAATTATAGACAGCTGAGAACTGTACTCCAAGCAAATTATTACATAAGAAATGGGATGTTAAAAGTTAGTTAAAATTTTTGGCGCACAGCAACTATGGTTATTGCGCGTAACGCAGCCCATCTAATAAGAAATGGGAGGCAGACCTATAATTGTCTACCTCAAGAAGATGTAGAAAGGAAGAATACACACGGACTAGTAGGAAGACCTAACAAAATATGACATGATCATCTAATAGAAGATCTAACAAATATAGAACAGTGGTGGCCAAATTCATGATCAAAAAAGTCGCATATAAATAATGATTCACAAAAATAAAACACAAACAACAAAAAAAACACATATTTCTCCATTAAACAAAACAAAACAATGTCACTTTCGTATATTCTGTAAATTGCCACCAGATGTCAGGGCGCTTAGGAAGTTTCCCCTATTGGTGGGCCGCATGAAATCATTCGACGAGCTTTCGGTTGCAGTCCCTGCTCTAGAGGATTACCCGACTCCGGACAAAACTGCGCCCTCGCCATGGCGCCCCTTAGTCAAGCCCGTCAGCGCCCTTTTCCTTAGTGCGCCCAGGGCCGTCGCCCCCCCTTTCTGCGGCTCTGGACGCTAGTACACATTTTGTTAATATAAAATGTATTACATGAGGCATATTTATGAATGGGATTCGTACTGATTTTCACACCGAAAAGGATTTTTTGAATGTCTCAAGTTCACAGACCATTGGTATAGAAGATAAATGAAAATACTAGACTAGGGTGACCATTCGTCCCGCATTTTGATTGGGTGTCCCGTTTTAAGACATGTCCCGCATTCTAACTTTTGTGCACTTGATTTCTTGACTTGTATTTGAGGAGATGAGGATCTTTTTTTTTTTGCTCTTCAGTTATATTTGGAAAGTGCCGATCTTTTTCTTGCTCTGTCCGGCATTGCCTTCTTAACAAAACGGTCACCCTATTACTTCACTAGTTAACAGCTCAAGATGGGCGACTTAATTAAGGGTGGCTGAAAATCAACCCTACTGAACATCAAAAAATTGGTCAGGAAAAATTTTATGGTTTGATGATCTATTGGCGTATGATGAAGATTTTGACATCTTTGTAGGTATCAGTTTTTTTTTTTTTTTTTATTGGCGCCATGTTGTTCTTTTCATAGAGGGTATGAAGTGGTTATCTCGAACATTTCCAAAATCTGTTAATCTAACATGAAACAACGTATCTGTTTAACAATTCTCGTTAAAATTCCTAAAATTATGTTCTACTAATTCCTAGAAGTACTAGCAATACCAGTTGCGCCATCTATTAAATCCAACTCAACTTTAATGGAATGAAATAAGATCAAAGTCCATTTAAGTTTGATAGTCTTATTTGCAAATACTTATGTAAATACTTTAAGAGAGACCGTTATTTTGAAAGTATGTCAGTTGGTATTAAGGAACCAATAAAGAAACACATGTATAAAAAAACTCAAATTCCATATATTTAAAAATAAAAAACAATATATTAATGAATGATCAATGACACAATATTTAAACATATATATTGTTTCATATTGCGGTGTTGCAAAAATTATATTTATCAGTACAGCAGCGCATCCAGGAATGGTTTTAGGGAGTACAATCCTTAACACAATCATGGGATCTGTTGATTACTAAAAACATGCGCACACTAGCGCTACAAGACGCAAAAACAAACTTGTTAAAAGAGTTAGAGGCCTGTTGTTGCACTTTTTGGAATCTTGACGTCCCAAAAGACTTATTGTTGGGTAACATTTTCAAGCAAAACGACAAATATTTGAATATTTCGAAATCGGTAAAGAATGGAAACCCTTAGATTTTTTGTGTTGTATATATTATACATATGAAATTTTAACAAGGATTAAATAAAACTACAAAGTAAAGTTTATCTTAACCTAACATGTTAGGTAACAGTAGCACTGGACTAATTTTTGCTAAGCAACTTTGCATATAATGGATTATACTTTGTATTTAGAATACCCACTAACTGAATTTTTATATTTTGTTTATGTACCACTTTCGTACTGTTCACAGGAAGTTTGAAAACGTGCGCGACATGTAAATATCAAGCGAACATTAACTTACGCAATACATTACACGATCAGTTCGCTAATGTGGGCCCAGCTCAATATTATTAAAGTAAAGACTGTCTCGTAACTTTTGACCAATCGGAACCGGTGTGAGAGGGAATACGTCACATGTATGCGTAGTTCAAACTAGTATACAAAATTAATATAGATGTGGCATGTTTTTAAATATTTTTATTGATTATATTCATAATAGATATTTATTTCAAGACAGTTACTGAATAAATTATAAATAAAAACCTAAGGAAATTTTATACTGATTTATATAAAATTTAAGGTGATGTGTATTTGTATTATAGTTAATAAATAACAATAAAATCGAATACAAATATAATTTTACGTATATTTAAATAAAAATAGAAAAACAAATTGCTATAATAATATAGTAATTAATAAAATTGAAGGTTATATCCGTTTTTAAAATATTTCCTTTATAAACAGAACTTTCTTAACAGAAATAACTATACAATAAAAATTGTTTATAAGAAAACAAATCTTATTTGTTCTATGAATTTTTTCAATTTGATGAATATAAGAGTAGTTACGGGGAGACACCCTAAAACTAAAATATTGAATTATTTTACTTATTATTCTCTTCACATCAAAAACAAAAGTAAAAAAAATGTAAAAACATTTCTTTTGAAGAAAAACGAAATAAAAACAAGTAGAAAATCAAAAAATTAAACGATATTTTTATATCTATAGCAAAAAATCAAACTTCACGTGTATATAACATATAAGACTGACGTCCCGTTAGCATACGGATGACGCGTAGCCTCTCTATTTACCCCCACCACTGCAAGTTACGAGACAACCTTATACTTTAATAATCTTGAACTTGTACTGCATTTTTGTGAGAAATAAAAGGAAATTCGTGTGATGTAAATCAGCCTTGACATCACGTACTCTTCCATATTAACATATGAACAGTGGATACGCGATTGGTCGCGCTAGTGCGCCTAGGTCATAAACATCTTTTTTTTTTCTATGATTAATGTTTTTGAATTCATTATTTTTCTTGCTGTTTGCAATTACAGAGTGTTTTAATTGATTGAACGTCATGCGACTAAGCATAGTCGATATCCTAGTACCAAACCTGATTTCCGTGTCACACATGCAAATTAAAACTTTCTTCTACAATTCTTAATATGGATATAATAGTTCTGTTTATAGTTTATGTGTTATTTATACGTTATTTTCCTGATTTCATTTTACATAAACCGTCTTTCAAGACTTGGTCTTATTTTATTATTGAGAAGTGACATTACCGTTGGCGGCGCTGTAATACAAGGCAATATGGCTGAATTGTCTAGTATTCAGCTGTGAATATGCTAACAGGGAACAGGTTAATTTAAGCACAGTACATTTTTATTTTATGAAAATGTATCTATCGACATTCTAACAAAAAATCAACATTAGAAAATATGTAATAATTTCAAACAGTACTACAGTCGCGTAGTACAATATTTGACCACCAGACTGCGTATCCGAGCGTGTCAGTTCTCAATTGTACATAACCTTACTTCTAAAAGTTAAAAGCATCATATAAATAGTATCGTGCCCGTATTTCATGCTACACAGGCGGCAAATTAAAAATTAGAACGAAGTGGCACATTCAATCAATTTGGGACACTCAGTAGATTCTTTTTTATTTTGATCGCGCATTCCTGGAAGTTTTACTGTACTAATTGTGTTATTCTGAACACGATATGTTAACTTTAACAGGGTTGTAAACTTTTACGGTTGAGTGTTAAAAAATTCTACTCTTTGCTTCTCTGCTAAAGGACGTTTTCGTTAAGTTTAAAATGACGTCATAATATAATTCATGGAATTGTTGCAACTCATAATTTTTGTAGTTTTTAAGGTTATCACTCTATGCTTGCAACTTGTGGTTGAGCGATATATCAATGTCAATCGATTGTTATGGAAGATCTAGATAACGTTGCAGATAAAGTGTTGCCAACACGTAACAAAAATCCTATTTGAATTTAACACTACTACTTGGGGATTTAGAGCTATTACACTTATTGCACTTTATTAATACAACATTCAAGCTTCATCCCTCCCTTTGTGTCTCTACGTCCCGTGGCTATCTACACACTGTCTGCACTGTGAGCAATGCACTAAGCCTACGAAGCTCGAGCGTACTGCCTGAGTGTTTTTTAGTTTGTTCATAAAAATGTTTTAAAAGTTTTAAGGCATAAAAAGATGCATCAGCCTGCGGAAAGATATTCTGAACACTAATTAAATACTGAGTTCTGATTTACGTTTTTAGGGATTTTTTCCAAAAAATTTATAGTTTCCGCTTAATTTTAATAATTTAAAAAATTCAGGGACTCTGAGAGTCATAAAAAGAGGCCTATTTTACCATAAACAATGTCATGAATTCGCTGGTATATATTAGGTGTACCGGAAAGTTTTTTCGTTTTTATTATTAGTGCAGTATGCGAATTAGTCACGGCTTATTCGCTGAATTAAACAGAATTCTTTTGCGTTTTGATTAAACTCTGTAATGTTGAGTACCTAATTATTGTTTTCGTTTCATTTTAAACCCTTGCATTTTAAAATGGCGAAAGAATTTTCATCAAAACATCTTTTATGCTGTTAATGTTGTATGAGTACCATAAAAAAAATCTGCTACAGTTGCTACATAAAACATTTGCGCTGTTTATGGTGATAAACTAAGTGTACGCACATGTCAACAGTGGTTTAAAAAAATTAAATCAGGAAATTTATGCTTGGATGATGAACTTCGATCTGGAAGGCCCTATAAAGGAATAATTTATTATGAGATGTTATAACCGGGGCAAAGTGTTAATTCTGATCTCTACTGTGAATAATTGGATCGACTGAAACAGAACTTGACCAGAAATCGGCCAGAAATTGTGAATAGAAGAGTTATTCTTCAAGGCGACAATGCCTGTCTTCATTCATCAAAAAAACACATGAGAAAAAATTTCCGAGCTTGATTGGGAGCTTCTAACACACCCACCCTACTCACCAGACATTTCACCCTCCGACTATCACTTATTTTGGTCACTGGAACACTTTTTAAGAAACAAGACACTTAGAGATATGAACCATGTTAAAATGAGCCTTAAACAATTTTTTCCTTCAAAAAATCAGGAATTTTATAAATCGGGAATATTTTCTCTTCCTGATAAATAGCAGTGTTATAGATCACAATGGTAACTATTTTACTCAATAAAGTACATTTTTTTCTTTCGATTTGTTTCTATTTTAATAATACCAAACAAACGAAAAAACTTTCCGGTACACCTAATATATTTTTTAAAATCGGTAACACGCAACCGATTAAATTTATATATTAGTATAGATATGACGTCACTTTAAACTAAACGTTAAAGGCCGATAGTATCCGTTACTACACATTAACATTATCAGTGTTAAACCGCATTCAGAGCTCTTTGAATTAACACGTTCTGTTGCTATGGATTGTTTTAACGAGGGCAATTGGTATGATCGGACAAGCTCGTACTATATCGCTCAACAGTAATATAGCAACGACAAAGCACGAGCATGTCCGATCATACCAATTGCCCTCGTTAAAACAATTCATAGCAACACAACGTGTTAATTCAAAGAGCTTTGTATGCGGCTTTACCCTAACACTCGTTGGGGTTTTACAGCGATGTTAAATTAACAGCTGTATTCAGAACAACACCATGTTATTCTTAAGTTGTTAATCCTAATCACATTCTTATCTGGAATCTCCCTGCTTTAGTAATATATTTAACACCTTTGAATGGTTTATATTTTTCACCGTACATATCCAATCTATTGACCTTTAGGCCAGAAACTGCCAATTGATTTATGGAGAAATGTACATTAATGGATGGATTAATGTCAACTCCACTACTTCCAGCTTGGATAGAGATACTCCCTCGAATATTAGGTAATCTAGTAACATCAATACGGCCAATATCCCAGTGTAGGACTTTGGCGGCGGGGTCGAAAGTGTATTTTCCTTGGTTTGCTTGTAGACAACAGTTTAGAACATGCTTGGGCATTTGAACTTCTAGTTTTACTCCTTCTACTGTTCGTCCTAAGGTTTGTTTTGGTCCTACTGTTATGTCAAGGCGACCCTGTTCTCCTGATTTTGCGCTTACGGAATGACGGACGTATATTGGGATTGCGACTACACTTTGGCTGCCGATGTGGTAGGACATTAGCCTGAAGTTGCCATCTGGTGGTATGAAAGATAAAACTCTTTCTGACTGTTACAAAAATAAATATTTTTATTAATATTTGTTTATATAGTGCGTTCAAAGGTGAGTTTGCAGTATAGCTCTTATGGCATATGGGAGCGGTATTGCCAAATTTTGTAAAAGTGTCAAATGTGTCGATTATAATAATATGAACAACTCTTATGATTTACAAAAATCAACTCTTATAAAACTCAAAATAACACTCAACAAAAACAAATTGCCATTTGTAGAATACTGCGTCTTCACAGATCAGCGCGTTTTAGAGCTGGCAACGTCGACAAGCAAGAAAAGGATAGCGTCATTGTGTAAACCCATTAGAGAGTATGAAAAAGAACGACTCCATATGCCTTGTACTGCAAACTCACCTTTGAACGCGCTATAAAACATTTGCTGTGTCTACTATTCAAGATCTTTAAGGTTTAAACCATTTTGAAAATTGTTACCAGTAACAAAATATTAATTTTCCAATAATTATATCTCAAAAACCAAATGAAATAGAGAACTGCGGTATTAGTGTCTTTTTATAGCATTAAAAGACATTTAGAAGCAAATCAGTATCAAAATATTTTTGTGCATTTTTAAATATTTTCTCGCAAATGTTGCAAATCTGACGAGATATAAGATCATTTCTTTTGTTTAGGCGGAACTAAATGGGGGTTTCGTATTTTTAAGTTGTCACGAAAACAGAGCTTGGCTAGGTTATTTCATTTTTCATGTTGGGGTGTTTATTATTAAGTGACATTTATTAGAAAAATAAAATAAATAATACATTTTTAAATTTTTGGTAAATGTAAAGTTGGTTTTACACAGTGATGGGCGTTTACACGTAAACTTTAATTGTTTACGTTTACGTGTAAACTTATGTAAACAATTGGTAAACTTGTCAACAATGTAAACAATGTAAACTTTTTAAACTGTCAAATAATGAGGTTAGTTTTAGTTATTTAATACGAATAATATAGGGTTAATGAACAAGTATATTCAGTTCAAAACAATAAATTTATTTAAAAAATGGTGGGAAGAAACCGAAGGAATAGTTCTGAAGAACTAGATTTTGTTTTAATTAAAGAAAATGAAAGAAAATATAGGGCGTTATGCAAAATTTGCAATGAATCTTTTCGTTATTAAAAAATATAGGCTGATTTTCTTAAAGGGGAAATTTAATGTATTTTGTTATTAAAAAAATAGATTGAATTTTTTAAAGAAACAAGTTTTTTATTTTTCATATTCATATTTACTAATTTGTATGTAACACCTGTATAATGATGCAAATTCGATTTTTATTAATATGTATATTGGCTTGTCCTAATTTTATGTACTTACTTTTTCATTTAAAATCGTTTCATTAAAATTTTATTATTTATAAAAATGTATTGAAAATTAGATTCTGTAATTCAAAACAAGTGCGCATGTCTAAATCATTGTTTACAATGTTTACATTGTTTACAAGAGTTTTTGTGTTTACTTTACATCATTGTTTACGCGTCAACAATGAGGTAACTTACATCATGTAACTTACGCGCCCATCACTGGTTTTACACAGTTCAATTTATTAATAAATTGATAAAGTTTACAAAATTATGAGCTGTGAACAAAAACAAAAGAAATAACCTAGATGATGGTTATGTATCATTTTCATTCTGGTGTTGGAAGCGTGGAACAAGAAATTCAACCATGTTACAAGCGCGGTGTGGCAAGTTCAGAAATTTCAACTCTATCGCTGGCCGCACCGTCGAAACCATAGAAACAGATATATTTTTTCGGAATGGTGAGATCTTTAGCGAGACACTTATATTAATTTCCTAAAAATTAAAATTAAAAAAACGTAAATTGATGTAGCGAAATAGCGACTTTTACAATGTTGTCGGCAGTCATAAAGTTTATTATTATGGATTCGGTTTCAAATATCTGGTCTGCAGAAATGTCATGCAGTGGTTATACTAATAATACACCGCCAAGCAGGGGCCAACAGAATCTTCATTCTAAACTGTGATGTCAAGTAAAAAAGATTGTAAAAAAAATAATTTTATATTAAATATGTTTCACCGAGAATACACGGACTCCTCTGTCAATTATAAAAAAGATTGTGTATTAAATTCTTTTCTTGTAATTGAAGTAACTGTCTGTGTTTTTTGTGTCTCATTTATTGCAACAAGTTAAAATAATCTCTCTGTTGCTTTCTGTTTCTATGTATATATGGGACGTACCCACCATCGCTTTTCTTCATATCGCAATAAGTCTAAATATGCATAAAAAGGAGCTAGACATCTCCTTCGATTTGACGACATATTTAATGAAATTGAATAACCGTTTACTCCAAATACTTGTATAAACTTTTAGGTTAGATTTTGGTTAGATAGAAATGTTGTCAAAACCGAAAACGCGCACTTATCACGCCTCCAACCCCACCATGAAATTCGAACTTGTAAATATAACACCACGCCTCTCACCCCTGTCGCGCCTTTGACACTACCATGAAAATGATGCATTAGAACGTTTGCGCTTCTGTTAAATTTGAAAACATAACACATAACCTACATATTTCTTGGTTATGCTACTACTAAATAGTTGGCAATAACTAAACAGATAAAAATATGCCTAGAATTCCTTAAAAAGTAGATGAAAAATAGAATTTGTTCTATTTTCAAAATAAATTGATCCATTTTTTCATAAACAAATTGTTCAATTTATTAACATGTTACACACTTTACACACATCAATAAATTGAAGGTCAACTTTTGCAATTTATTAAACCGTGTAAAACCCACTTTACCGGGGAAACTTTGAAGATATCTGCAAACGGCAAGTCAGTTGTTGTATAACAGCTATTTTGGCCACTGAGTAGAAGAGCTGTGCCAAATATTCAATAAAAGTATTTCAAATACCAAATACCTACCGATCAAAGTATTTGAAATAACAAATATTATTAGTCATCACTGATAAAAAGTATTTGAAACACTTTAAATGTATTTGAAATACTAGGGAAATATTTGATTCTGCTCGTGAAAAGTGCTCCGCGGCTCAAAAAGTTTGGGAAACTCTGTACTAGGAAAATATTTGAAGTATATAGTAGGGAAATATTTGAAATAATAAGGAAATATTTGAAATACTAGGGATATAATCGAAATATTTAAAATAAATATCTGGAAAACATTTGAAATAATAGGGAAATATTTGAAATAATAAGAAAATACTGATATTTTCAGACAACATATATCAAATACTAATACCACGGAGAAAGTATTTGCAGACCCAATTCCAAGAGCATTTTTTTAAAGTATTGGAAATAGAATATTTTAAATACCAGAAAGTAATTAAAATACTTTTTAAAATATTCCTAGCTCTGCTTAGTAGGCACTTTTAACTAAAGTACTTTTAAAAGACTGAAAGGGAAGATGTTACTTGTACCAGTTTGCAATTTTCAAAATTAACTCAAGAATATTAAATGACAAAGCTAGTAATTAAAAAATTTCTTACCTCCCAACGTTTGTATCTTACGCAAGGATGAAAACTAACATCATCAAACAATCGTGGGTTCATAAACGATAGAGTTAGGTCTGGCATTCCACTTAATTTAACACAGCAGTCAATCTGACAAAAGAAAATAATCATTAAAGTGTTTAAATGTGGTTTGAAAACACTTACATATCCTTGAATTTCAGCAAAAACTGTTGCCCCAGATTTGTCGATAATAGCATCAACTTCTTCAATAACATCAAAATAGGCTTCATTATTAGTATATTTAACTCCAGTCCGTCTCCATGGAATGTTTGATAACTGTCCTGTAGGTAAAGTCCCGCTAACATTAGATTTGCCAGTAACAGTATTTGCTATCGTCCTCAATATGTTCGGTGGTTTAATCAATTCTTTTAATATATTACTTTCCGTAGCCATCGGAAAACCATTATCAAGCATTTCATCTAATAATTCATAGACTACTACATAATTTTCTTTAATTATACTTTCAGTGCATTCTGAAAAGTAGTCGTCAAAAGTATCGACTACTCTGTGTAGAAATTCAATAACAAATAATGGAGCTACTTCAGTCATACATACAGCAACAAAGCTTACTCCCCCACGTCTGATTGAAATCAAATAATGGTGAGGAGTAGCTATCACAGGGTTTACATCATCTGGATTTGCTCTTTGAGCTTCTAAGTAATAATCACAAACAGATCTAGGTATAACACTTTTCCAGTGTTTCTCCAAAAAGACATCACTAAAAATTCATAATTTATTATATGTATTAATTAAAGATATTTAAAACTTACCCGGATGAATTAATAATAAATAAACTGTGTATCATGATATATTTTATGAATAATTATCACTTTAGAGGTTAATATGTAGTGACGTTTATCAAAAACGTCAAATAGTTCCAATTGTTTCCGCGGCGTTGTCAGTGCCAAAATGGCAGCCCTTGTGAAAATTAATAATTTGTCAAAAATTTGCACAAGAAATCCAGGAATTTTATATACTGCCGTTCGAAATCGTAAGTTACAATAATTCCACATATAATCTTTAGTGTGAATACTATCTCATTTGTTGTCTTTGAAACTTATATAACATTAAGGTTATACAATGTCGGTGACATTTTTAAATGAAACATTTTATAGTTTCACTAATATTTTCATCATGCTGACTGTAGTTTTGTTTTTAACAAAGCTACAACACGTAGTGAAAAATGGTTAGTGCTGAAACTACAGTCAGCATGATAAATATAATTAGTGAAACATTACTAAGGTGACTTACCGATATTTGAGAATACCGATTATCACCAAATTAAAATATTAATTCAGTATACTAACAGGGTTCGAAATGTATCAGAGCAAATTGGAACAATTCCGGTTTATGAAATTAAAGATGATATCATATCAGTTTGTGTAATTATTTAACATATTGAAATGTTTCATGAAAAAAATTCAGTCACAATAATATAAAAGTTCTATTATGTACAGTTCGTGATATTTTCCATTCCAAGGCTTAGATATAATGTTTTTCTTGCTCCAGATTGGAACAAAGATTTCCAACCCGGACCATATCCAAGAACTGCTGAAGAAAGGGCAAAAGCAGCAAAGAAATATGGGTTATCACCTGAAGAGTACGAACCTTATCCTGATGATGGCATGGGACATGGAGATTACCCGAAACTGCCCCTCATATCAACGGAACAGAAAGATCCACATTACCCATACGATTTCCCGGAATTAAAAAGAAATTTCAATGAGCCTGTATGTTTAATTTTACATTTAATTATTACAGTTATGTATAATTTTTATGTTTTAGGTCCATGTACATGCGGAAATGATTGGTGAAGACAGATACGATGTTACTATCAAGTTACGCTGGCCGATTCTACAACAAGTTGGTGTTTTCTTAGCTGTAATGGGAGGTTTAGGTGGTATTTATCTGTTTTTGGAAAAAATGAAGATGTTTAGACCTGTTTTACCTAAACAATACCCAAAAGATGGTGTAAAACATTATACATTTGAAGAAAGTTGAAGGTAAAAATTGTATAAAGAGTATTTAAATAAAAAAATAGTGCAGATTGTCTTGTTAAAACTAAATAAAATAACAAAAAAATACATAAGTTTATTACAAGTACTCACACAAACTTTTTACAAATAATTACTCCAGGAATAATTAATATAAATTACTTAATAAAAGTATGAACTGCGTGCTACTGGAAACTTTACATAAATACATGTTCGTCCCACACTGATTGACGACAGAGAGTAGCCTCATTTCACTATCTCTGTAATAAGTCTGAGGTGTCATTCACAGAGGGGGTTGGTCCCAGGGTTGATAAGTTATAACGTGACCTTTCATGAGCTAGCTATTCTTGCCACTGTAGTACGGCCGATCTGGTATCCGTGGTGGTATACTAGGGACAGGACGACTGTAAAATAAATAGTGAGAATAGACACCAACACAAGTGCTTCGGAGAGCACTGAATGTAACCAACAGCACGCACCAACACCAAAAGAATTAATAACTACGCAAAACGAGGCAAGGAGATGGATTCAGCCGGAGAGGCAGGTAATGTTATAATAAAGCAATTGCAGCATTTAGTCAGGGTTAGTCCTATATTTACACATCCAGATATAAGTAATAACTACATAATAACGTGAGACGCACACGCACGCCTGCCATAACAAATATATTCATTAAATATAATTAATAACAATGTCATATGTCCACTACCTCCAGCTTTACTGTACAACCAATGTACAATACACCTTTCAATTTTAAAACTGATGTGAGATTACAATGTATGGTACTGTTTGCGTGGACTAGCGCATAGCACAATCCGTCCACGACTCAACGCACAGCTAATGGTAAATGATTATCTCTAGACACATAAGTTCTTTGCATATATACAAAGAAATCCTTGTAAATTCATATATTACATAACAACAATATCAAGTAAACGCTATACATTGTGCGCTAAGAACGTGTCGGTCAGCGGCGCGAACCGTGGATAACACTCTAATCAAGCGCTATCTTATCTTCTTCATCGCATAATTATCAATTGTGCTTAAAATCTAACGCTGTGTTTACACCGAGGAGACATGGTTCTGCGAGAATGTCGAGCAAACACTTCAGTTGTTTCCAGGGCATAAGTTTGTTAACGGACACGATTCTCGCGGTTAACATCAAAGAATTGAGTCTAGCGACAAGTGTAAATAAGTTGTTGGTCAGTCAACACCAGTGTTCCCCACTAATCTGTGCGCATGATCTCAAGCTTTTAAAAAATTTCACATAGTTCATAATTAAAAAAAACGTTTCCGTGTATCTACCAGCTCTATGCCATTTTGTTTATTTTCTGCTATATATTGGATAGTTATAAATTTAGCTTCTTTTCCAGATTTTTTCATGTCTATGTAGTATCGCATAAGAGATAATAGTACACATCTAGACTTTTTGTATTAAAAAATGGGCGTTTTTTTTATTTACTCAAAAACTGCGATCCATCGCATAAATGCTCTGCTCTGACGTCTTAGCTGCTAACATATAATTGCAGAACTGCTTGGAATAAAAGAACGTCTTACTGCTAGCTACCAAACTGACCGTTGCATAAAGTATAATTTCATAACAATAACTTACTTTCCTCAACGTATTGTAAATAATACGTCATTTTTGCAACTAAATAAAAAAATTCGCGAATTTATAACGAACAGTACGCATGCGTGCAGTCACCTTAAAGAGAGCTGCAAATCTAATGAGCAGTGACAGCTATATCTGCTGAGCAGATACAAAAAAAAAAATGTTTACATCTGATTGAATAAAAGGAATAAAAACGACTATTTTCGCAGATATACAATTCGGATGCATATCTGCGGAATAAAAAACACGCCCAATTAAAGAGAACACTGGTTCACTAACATCATGTCGCCCGGTATCTGTTTTAGAAATGACGAAGTTGCCCGACCTGATCTGAAGTGTATATAGGTGCTTTTTCGACATTGTCTCAGGACAGTATTATAAGACCATTTCGTTCCAGTGTAGACGCGTTATCAGACCACTAGGTCTTTGATGAGACAAACCCATTCAGCTCACACAGTGCTTCGTTGTAGAAGACATCGCTGTATTAGAGTGTCATCCGTGGCCTGGGATTGGATATGTAGCATCTCTGGAAGCTCTGGAAGTTGGGCGGTTGCATGATGCGGAGTAGGAGGTTCGGATAATGTAGCACCCCGCTGACTGACACGGCGGTGCGCGCCTTTTTTAAGCTTCTCTCTAAACTAAGATATATAAACATTGTGCACACCGAGTGCACTAGTTTGTCTTGTTTGTTGTGTGTGTGCTTGTCTGTTTCTCTACAGATAATTGACATCTCCTGATGCGTCCTGAGCACCCAAGTGTTGACACGTGGTGTACCGTGCTGGTGTTCATGTTATGTTAATGTTTTCATGTATGCGTGTGTATTACGTGTATGCTCCCGATAGAATAAGCTACTACGAGTGCAACCACTTACAATATTCGTCGTGTTGGTGCAATAACTCTAATTTTTTTTATCCAATAGTTAACATCTCAACAACATTAACATGAAATATAATATTTTGTTTTTGTTCTGAGAAGCAAAACTTTTCTAACTTTGTATCATTCTACAGGCAGCGATAAATACAGACTGAAGCGATATCATACGATACGATAGATAGGTCTAAATGTATTGGCCTGGTAAGGGCAGCTGCAAGTGTGTTAGTACAGTACAGTTTAGGCATAGGTCGAGGCATACATCACACTAGTTGTTAGTCAGTTAGGTTATTACAGTGGTGAGTAAAGAGGCGGCAGTTTACATCATCAGTTACATGTTAGATAGTATGTTAGTCAGAGACAGAACTGAACAGAGCTATAGGGTATAGATAGATAGAGTGAGAATGAAGTTACTTGAACCTGGCTGTAAAGGCGTTGGCGAGTTCGTTGACGGCTGCTTGCGTGACGGCCTGTCCTACGGCTTGCTGCACCCTCTGGGGCACCGCGATGCCCCCCTGACCGCCGACACGACTGTACAGACATAACTTAGCAGTAGAGCCCCAACATATCATATTGCACATTACATTACATCATCTCATCACATCATCAGCAATATATCTCTAATAATACGTTATTAATAGCACTGATCCATCAATAAACCTGGTGATTACCTCATTGGCTACGTCACCTCCACGTTCATTAATAGATGAGTGCGTTTCAAAACATTTACAAAACCCAATTGTACAAACTAGCGTCAACTTTTATATATGAGGCGATGTTGCGGAGCCTATCGTGGCTCCGTATCGGTACACATGTACATAATGCTGCTGACAGACACATTAGTTTAGAGATAAGAAATATACATTAGAGATTAGAGAGCGAGCGAGCGATTGGTGTCGATCGATGGATGCTACTGTTATGTTAACTGTGGATGTCAAGGCGTTTGGTTGACATTTAACGCCTCCTGCAAACAGAAACCACAACCTGAGACAACACGCCCAACGCTACCACACATATGTAGCATCGCTATCGCCACGTACAGAGTCATGTTATTTGATAATATATTTCATGCATACCATGCACATCTCTCATCTACAACATACACACCCGCAATATATACTACTATACTTGAATTTTAAAAAGATGTCTGTACATATGTTCGACTCAACATTAATCGTATTTATATATTTCTTTCTCGCTCATACTTGCAACCACGTAATAAATTAAAAACGCGTAGAGTGTTCATCCAACTAGATCAAACCAGTGATGTCACATACGCAGAAACTATAATTCGTACAGTCGCTTCGTTGCTAAGTAACGGAGGTAGAATCGTCTTAAAGTCGTATTGCATTGCTTCGACGTCATTACTTGGCGCATATACCACGACATCACTGGCATGTTCTTGTGGGAAAATACTCTAGCAGTACTAAATTTTATAGACGAACTTGAAACGCACGTTCACCATTTCTTTTCAGACAATTATTGCCACAATTATTTTTCGAAATTTCGTTTAGCAGTCCGAAACAAAGCATCAAAGACGTACTGGTTTTGACGTTGGCGTTATACTAATTCTTTTCTTGTACTCCATCTGACCGAAAATAAGAATCCTATTTGAAAAATTAGTTTTTTTTATTTATTAGTAGAAAAATATAAAAAAAGGATCAATTGAGGGGGTTAGAAGTAAAATGATTAATGTTTTTTTCCCCTAAATTTAAGCTAAGTACATATTTCGTCAGTTAAACATTATTACTATTAGATAATAAAACGATTTCAACAGAATTCGCTTTACTAACACCCTCTGGCGAACTTGAAAAAATAAATTGCTATTTCAGTTATTGGTAAAACGATTTAAGTATGCTTGCATCATTTTACTGCAAGATGCTAAGAACAATACTGATAGATACCCATTAAGATGGAGACAGATTTGCTGTTTTACTTATCTTAAAACTAAAAAATTCTCCTAGAGCAATTAACTTTGAAGCTAATTTTCTCTAAACTTTAAATTATGCGCTTAAATCCTTTTACATCTAGCCCCCTTAATTCTTCTTTGATAAACATATGTTCGACTTGACTTTGAAACGTCAAATAAATAAATTACGTAATTATGTAAGTAATAAAGTTTTGTTTTTTTGCAATTGTCAGTAAAACTTTTATTTTGTTTGTTTTTAATGTCCTTCAATCTCTAGCATTGATCCTTAGTCTCGAATAACACTGTTAAATTAAAATAGGACTTTTGTTTTCGGACAAATTTTTGTGTGAAATGGGACTTTTATTTTCGGACAGAGGGAGTATTTTTAAATAAATCTGTCTTTGTGAAGACAATATTATTGCCATTTTACTTTAAAGACACTATAGTAGCACAAAGACAAAGGCAGCTATATCAAAAATTAAAATAATTAGATATTGGTACCTCTGGACTTCTTGCCCCTTGGTAAGAAATGGAACGATTAAAACATGTGTAAAACCTGTCATAAACCATATAAAATTAAGGTAAAAAAGTGCTACCAATGTGTACAGTTGCAACTGTAGTTATTCCAATCAGTTATATTTACAATTACAAAATAGGTGGAACAATGTTAACTAAAAAATAAGCATATTAATAAAATAGCGTATCAAGCTTCAAGTGGCAAGTATCTACATCATTTTCTGTACGAGAATCAAGCAATTTTTATTAATTTTACAGCTAACAGACTATTGTTCTACTTTTTCTTAAAAAGTAAAGTTAAAAAAAAAACTCAAGTTATTTATAAAAAATGCTTGAAAATCATTCATAAAAAATTCAGTTTAATTTAATTCAGTGTAAAGAAAATAAAAATGGTGGACACTACAGCTCCAAAATCAGCTAAAATCCTTTGTGCAGCTATAAAATCAGTTAAGAGCATATTTTAATTAATATAAATTATATTTATTAATAAGTACACATTTTATTTGACTAAAACAATGATATTTTAACTAAAAAATTGATGTGAAGTGTGAATTTTCACACATTTCTGGGTTTTGAAGGTATTTAGTAACTGAACGATGATTATTTGGGATGCCAAAACAAATTTTATGTCAAAATATTTTTTTATGAATTTTAATTCGAATGCCTAATACCATTATTTAAGTTTCTAAATATATGCAGTATTTTTTTTTTTATATAGCAAAGTTCATTAAGATTTTAAAAATTGCACCTATGGCTTCCATTGGTTGCTTACATCATAAGTCCCGCCCTTTGATTTCGTCAAACATAGAATTAAATTATAATTTCAACACATTCCACTGGTTATTAAATTTACGGTTTTAAAAATTAAATGCAACATTTACCAAATATAACTAGAATTTTAACAAAATAATTTAAACAAAATAAAAATGCAAAAAAAAACAAAAAATAAAATCAACAAGATTCGAACCCTAGTTTACAAGTTATGTTATATTATTAAGCGTACGACAAATACAACCACGCCACGAGAGCTACTGATCTGGTATGTTACACAACGTATTAAATAGTTAACATATTTTAGTTAAAAACACAAAAAAAATGCGTTATTTTCCGAAAACATAATCTGATCAAAAATTCCTGTTGTACTATTCCGGTTCACACCAATGTACATTACTTAGAATTTTTTCAGATTTTTAGTTTAAACCATCTGGGCTACAGGGTGTGGGACAAAAATTTTTTTGCACAATTTTATCAAAAATCGCACCAAAATAATTTATTTTGCAAAAATAAAATTTTGATCGTTAATCCACGTACTAAGGGCTTTCATTTGATACCCTACTCAGAATTTAATTTTTTTTTTTTTTTTCGATGAGCACATATTTGTTTATATTTTTATAGGGATATGTTTTTTAGATGTTTTAGTATTTTTCCTATGTGCGGGTCAAAGAGTTGTATAAGCATGCCAAATTTCAACTCTCTAGGTTTAGCCGTTTGGCTAATATTTTTACCGAACAGACAGACAGACGACAAAATGACGGTATAAGGGTTTTTTGGTCATACCTACAAAACCCTAAAAAGATCTTTATCAAGTTCGATATCTTGATTAGGAAAAAACAATAAAGTTTTTTCAAGTAATATTTAAAATTATTAAAAAAATGTATGTTACGTCAATGGGCTTTTAGTAGGCGTATTTAAAATTTTAGTTAATTTGATGCACGTTTGATCTTGAACAGACATCTTTTAAAATCCAAATATACACACCTCACAATAAAGACTAAAACCGTGAAATACTTACGAAGGTATGAGCGGGGCAGGTAGTGCCTGGCCTTGTGGTCTGCCTGGAGGCATTGGGGGAGCTCCACCACCTGGTCTGTTAGGAATGGCGGGAGCTGGTCGTCCCGTTGCAGGTGGCGGCGGAGGGGCTCTACTTCCCGCTCCTCCACCCAACGATCCCATAGAACCAACCGTACCCATATTAGGAGCAGGGCGTCTGGGACCGCCAGGACTAGGTGGTGACAGACGTGGATTATCCAAACCACTTGCCAGCCAATCATTCTTAACCGGTGGAGGTACAGGTGTACTAACTGTTGCCATACTAACATCTCCAATAATACGCAACGATTCTTTACAAGCGTGGTACATTCGAAGCATCTCTTCGCGTTTTTGTGCTTCTTCAGGCGATTCTTCCATCATCCCAGCTTGGTCACCACTGGCATACAGATGAGCCAAAAGCTCACCATTTATAAAATCTTTGGCGTTATTAATAATAAGCATCATAATTGTCTTGGGAACAAGGTCACGTGTTGTTTTTGTAACGATGCGCATGTAACTGTCAACTAGATTCCGGATCGTCTCGACTTGTCGTTCGAGTTGTGGATCCATGGAACTTTGCTGACCTCCTTCCTGTCCAGCCTGATAACACACCACACACAAAGAGGTTTAGTAAGCACGACCTTTTTGGTCCAACCGTAAAATTTCTGGATGTATTAAGGAACACAGCACTAGCCTTACATGTTTTTAAATGTGTTCTGTGTTAAAGAAACACCTTACATAATACCCACCTCGTAGCCATCTCCCTTAGGCGCAGAAGCAGAAAAACAAAACATTCAGTTAGGGAATATATACACACATGCATAAAAAATGCGTTAAGAGAGAATAGAATAGAGAAATCAAAGAGAAAAGGGAAATAAAGTGCATAATCATCAGAATACTTGCCCTGCGTCTCTGCAAAACAAATATACACCACAGAGTGAATGACACATTCCAGAGACAAGATGAAATGATGACTTGATGAGACGATAAAAGAATGAATGAATGAATTAACAAATGCAAAGTTCGTGTTTACATAATATACACAGTACGTCAAAATACAACCGGGAAATACAGCGATAAAACAAAAATAAGTGATACGAAATTAAATCTTTGAGAGTTATAGGAAGTCACGGATTAGTTTGGATATATGTACAATCAAAGCTCCTTATTTACAGATACGCTATTCGTAGTGAACATATTTTTGACCGTGTTCTTTATTCGCGGCTGATAAATTCGCTATTCGCTGGTCACGTGAACCACACTTTAGTTTCTGAAACACTTAACTGTTAAAAAAGAATTTGAAGAAATTTTTAAGAGCTAGTTTAACTCCAGGCAATAATAATGACACTGTACATATTCAAGAAATGACCGAAAACCTTGTTCAAATCGCAAATAATATAGGTCGAAATAGATTCAAGCAAAAAATCGTTGCTCGAGTCTTAAGACAAAGACTTGACTGAAGTTGACTTAGAACTTATGTTCAACACCGAAGATCTAGTTGAAGAAAAATTATGACGTTGATTTAAAAAAAAAAAAAACTGAGTTTCTAGATTAATGGCGTATTCGATTGGACTACTCTAGAATTGCTCTGCGAGCGAGCAAATGACGTCTTGCTCTATCCGAGTTTTACTAGCGAGCGCGCCAGAGCAACTCCCAATCGTATACGTTTTTATTATTGTTACTACAGTCTGTTTCAAACGGTTAGGCGGAACTAGATTTTGCAATCTAGTTACTTTCATCGTTTAAATCGTGCTTTTCGACCGTTTTGTTTAAGTTTTGTAAATCATACTTACAATAAAAATTTTTTGGTTAAGGTTAATATCATTTTAAATTGTCATTTTCTTTATATTTTGATTTTTTGTGTCATTCTTAATACAAATTTCCCATTTATTAATTTTTTTGTCATTAAAATGTATAAAAAATAATAATTTATTTTGACATATGTCATTCGTTTCCATGGTTTCATTGTTGGAATTTTAAATTGTGACATTCCAAGGTGAAAAATTAAATAACCCAAGCAAGATCCCTTCTCGTGACAACCTAAAAGAACGAAATTCCCATTTAGTTCCGCCTAATCGTTTGGAACAGACTGTATTAATGATTTAAAAATACAGTGATTTCTTTGCGTAAACAGTGCAGGATAGTACTTTATGTATAATTTTCATTATTTTATTTTTGTGAGTGAAATAATTTATTTGTTTTCTGTTTATTTATATTCTCAAAATGTTACTTTTTTAAATTATTTTATGTCTTGTAATTTCCTAATTTGATTTATCATACAAAAAGATACATCATTATTTTATAAAGATTTAATTAGTTCTAATAAACATACTAGCTTTGAAATACTGATACGCGCCACATTGCTCGACGCTGCTCTGACTCTTTAGCCAGAGCAAGAAAAAGTGTTCGCAATGCACTCTCAGAGCAGTTACCTTTTCCAATTGAATACAAATTTTATCAACTCTAGAGCAACTACTCGTTCAATCGAATACGAAACTTGCTCGTCGAGTGACCTGACTGCATAGTAGAGCACCCAATCGAATACGCTATATCAGTTTTTCTCAACAGGTGGTCCGCGAAAATTTTCGTATGTGTTTTTTGCAGTTTTTTTTGTTATTTTTTGTACACATTTTTTATGTAAATAATTTATATTTTGTTTATATTCTGTATACTTTTTGTGATTTTCTACAAATAAAATAAATGTATTTAGTAGCACATTAAATATATTTGTTCTCTTGCAAAAAATGAACCAACAATTATTATTAGTGGTCCGCGTTAAAAAAAATTATATATTATACTGGTCCGCGGTGTGTTTTTGGTTGAGAAACACTGCGCTATAAGACTTTCTACGATCTTAGAGCTAGACTTTAACCTAGTGATCTTTGCGACTTTTTCGTGAAAAATGACCCGTCCATTGAGAGAAGTCTGATTTTCAAAACAAAAACCGACGAAGCAACTGAATATTAATCCGAGTTAAAGTCAGCGAAACAAAAAAAAAATAACTAAGTTCTTTAAGCTAATACCCAAGCCTGATAATAGAGAGATATTGCAAAGTGAAAAAAATCTGACTTTATTAAAAGAAACCTCTAATAAAGTATCCTGTATTAAAATTTTTCATAATGTTTTAAAGAGTGTTATTGCAACGGTGCTCTTGCTTCATACTTTATTTTGACAAATATGCCAAATTGATAGATCGAAATCGTAATGAATATAGAAGTTAACTGCAACCCTTATATGAGTTAACTGCAGCAGACTATTTTTAACTTCTTCCCAAACTGCACAACCATTCGCAAAAGGGTTTCGTGACACAATTTCTCGGAGAAGAATAACATCGTCCTCGTATTTAAATCGAAAACGTTTTTTATCTTTAACTTGCATCATTACTCACAAGAACTCACAAGAAAACTCAACAAATTTTATGTTCACTCGTTTTATGTACTCAACGAATTTACTCCTTTGTTAATTTTGAGGTTAAATTGACAGAAGACCTGTCAAAATTAAGGCGCTTTAAATAAAAATGCTTTGCCGTTATTTAAATTAAATAAAGGTAGCCTGTATTTTAATAAAAGAAAGAAATTAAGGATATATCAACTGCGCATGCGCATATGTCAAATAAAGGAAAACTTTATTAAAAGATCAGTAGAACAGATGTTGCAATATCTCTCTAATAATTTGTTAAAGCAGGTCTAATTAAAGGTTTTTAGTAATCATCTTTTCTTTTTCGTTATCTTGAAATCTAGCTCCTATCCACTGCGAATAAGAATCTTAAATTGTACATGAAATGGTGATTAGTTTCACTATAACAAATAGTATATTCAGGCCTATGAAGAACAAGTTATATAACATTAATATAAATACAAGTTTATGTACATGCATTAAAGAAAGTAGCTCTAATAATATTAGAGGAACTTTCTCGACTCTAAATACAGAATAGTTTCGCTAGTCGCATTTCATTCCAAGAACAGGAACCCAGAACTACTAAAAAACTCTCATTGATTTAATTTTATATTTATCATTTTGACTGTTAAAATGGGAAATGAATTAATAATTTTTTCTAAAAACTTTTTATTTATTCAAAATGGTTCCTTTCTGAATCAATACATCGTTCAGAGCGATCCAAAACTGATAGAAACGAGTGGGCGAGCACTTTAAGTGGTATAGCTTTAAAATACTATTTCTCAACCGCCTGTCCGTAGCAAATCTAACCTTTTCGCAAGAGTTTTAAAAATAGTTTACAGCTAGTATAAGTTGTATAGAAAAATATACTATTTGTAAGTTTATTTGGTCCAGTAGCGATTCTACGACAAGGGCGTATGCCAGATCAAGTTGTGTTGTGGCAGACAATATATAAATAAGATATAAGTTTATTTTCATCGGTCCGCGTTAAAAAAATAGATATTTGGCCAGTACCGCGGTGTTCCGAGTTGAGTAGCAGTTTTAGACTAAGCGTTATGGCTTTTTGAATGGTACTGGCGTCACCAAAATAGGTTTTTTTCAGTAACATTTTAAG
Source organism: Liopterus haemorrhoidalis (assembly GCA_963971575.1). Classification (NCBI taxonomy): domain Eukaryota; kingdom Metazoa; phylum Arthropoda; class Insecta; order Coleoptera; family Dytiscidae; genus Liopterus; species Liopterus haemorrhoidalis. Next base: position 11,335,895 of record OZ020615.1, read on the forward strand.
TTTCTACTTCATATTTCGCAGTATATTGCACCGTATGATTTCTTTTCTTCCTGAAACTCAAAATGCTGGGTGTAAAAGGATGCTATTTTGACAACATAAAAACCCTTCAAAGGGCTGTGAAGTAAACTCTAAAAACTATACTACTCTAAGACAGCGATTGGGCGACCTGGAGTACGCGGAGAACCGTTTGGGGGTACGCGAAAATAATATAGATAATAGCGAAAAACGCCAGAGTTTTACAAAGATTTACGTTAAAGTTGAAAAAGAAAAATTGATTGAACTGTCGACTGATTCTTCTTTTGAATCTAATTTCAAAAAAACATTGACTTCTGGGCAGTAATGAAAGAAGAGTACCAAGAACTCAGTACAAAGCAAAAAAATATGTAAAGTTCGATTATCCAGAGAAGTCCAGTCAAGGTCATATGACTAAAATAATAATTAACGTGCTGATGTGTTTCTCTCTCACTCACATTGGCAAAATAGTAAGAGAAATACAAATGAAGCATGTCAAATTTTTTTGTTTATCTGTAAGGTACAACTACAACAAACGTACTTACATAATTCGAATATGACCTTGACTGGACTACTTTAAATAATCGAACTATATTACCTTTCACGAACACAGAGCTAGTCGAAAGAGCATTCTCGTCTTACGCGTACATTAAGAATAAATATCACAATAAGCTTGACGCAGCTCGTGATTTCAGGTTATATGTCTTCATTTGAACCTGATTTTAAAAAACTCGGATCCATGGAACAAGCTCAAGTATCGCATTAACTTAAGAACCACGATGGAAGACAATCATATCAAGATGAATAATTACTATTGAAAATTTGACGAATGATTATTCTGCTCTCAACATAAATTAATGTGGGTAAAAATGATTTTAATGCTGTTTTTATTTGTTTTGATCTTCGCTAATATAAATAATAATAATAAAACCATATAAATGTCGTTGTCTCATAACTTAATCTAAGAAAAAAACAAATAATAAAAAATAAGTGATGGGTGAGACTATTAAAGTACTTATAAATGAAAATTTTAATCAAGGGGTACGCGAGAGAAAAAAGGTTGGGAACCGCTGCTCTAGGAGCTTGCCCACTCCTTCCAATCACTGCTGTATAGATTCGAAATGTCGTTATTTTGATAAATAGGAATTGTTGAAAAAAGTGATTCAATTATTTTTGTTTTAACGCAGTATTCCCGATCATACCTTGGCGCACTGTGTATACATTTTAATTATTACAGAATGACATAAACACGAACAATATCTTTGCTGTTTAGTTTGATACTGTACCTCTTCTCCATTGGCCTGCTCTGTTTGTTTTTCTGGATAAACTCCAGCACGAAGGAAAGATGCTTTCCAGGAATCTACCTCGTCTTGAGTTTCACAACTAAGTTCAAGTTGCTTATAATCTTTGTAGACATTGCGGCCTTCTGGATTGAAAAGTGCAAACATATGACGACGAGACATGAAACCTTGTTCAATATCCCGCAGTTTGAGTCCATCTAGTGGTAACATATATTTCTTTTCGCGTTCTTCTTCATCTTTGAACCATGAGATGTTTTCACTAGTCAACACAAACCAATAATCACGTGATCCGCCTTTCATTATACCAAGATTATGTATACACATATAACCTTTTCTGATAACTTGGTTGCCAAGACTTCTTGATGTTTTGGTTGCATTTTCACTTTGGTTTTGTGCGTTGGCGAAGCCAATAAAATCTTCGTGGTTGGTATTCATGTAAGCAAGCTCACAATCTATTAGCAAAATGAGTTGTTCTTTGCACATTTGTTCTCGTTGTCTAACATACGTGGTTATAATACGCTCTGTCTCTTCACGAAGTCTTGGATAACGTGACATTTTATCTGTGCAAACACGTACGACGTTGGATAATTCAGCAACTACAAGATCAACGCATTTTAATGATGGTTCCTTCAGACGTGCAATCTGTTTCTTTACAATAGCTTCAAATGCCATATCAGGAGTGAATAAACCAACTCTAATACCATGGATGTTGCGAATTGCAAATGCTATTTCACGCCGTAATTCTTTTTCATCAAATTCCATTTTTACTATTTCGAAGGGGAAGCGTTCATGGAACAAACGATTGATTTTAGCACCTCCAGATAGTTCCATAGTATTGATCTGAGCCGAACCACTGCCTTCAATTGTACGTTCAAAATCACTTTGTAGTTGCTGTATCATTTGTAACATAGCTTTTGTTTTGATAGCAGGATCATCTGGTCTAAAATGTTTGTACTGCTCAACATCTTTTTCAAGAGTTAGCAATTGTTTTTGGAGTTTATCTCGGAGACCAGGAAGAGTTTCACGAATATGATTGGTCAATTGTTGGTTGAGTGTACGTTGAAGGTATGGTGTACCGAGACGTTCTGCTATATGCCGATATCCAGGGTGGCTGAGGAAGAACTTTCTTTCCGCTGCTAATGCTGCGTTGATATCTTTGCGACCTTCTATATCTTTCTGGGATCTGTTTACAACACCGATATAACCTCTTCTTAATGGAAGTAATTTGTTTTCCAAAATATCCCTAGCATCCGTACCATCATCCATCAAATCTAATTTGGTAATAACACCAATTGTACGGATTCCTAAAAAAATTACAGTTAAAAAATGTGTGAATCTTCACACATATCAGGGTTTCGTAGGTATCTAGTAAGTGAAAGACAATAAAAGGCCTGCTGGTAGGAAAAATCGCGTCAAAGATTTTAAAAATTCCGAACATTCTGATTCAGATTACTACGGTTTACTCTGAATTTTTTAACCAACCCTTCTGGGAGATAATGTGAGGCACAAAAGTTTTATGCAAAAACCTTGTTGAAATTAAGTTTTTAAAAAATCATTTAAATTCTTGTTTATTAATCTACGATAATGACTTTACATTTAATGTTCCACATTAAATTTTAATAAAATGTTTTGAACAATACAAAAAATTTAATCTTCTGAACAAAATACTTGATTACTAATTCCGTGCGTACTACTCCAGTTCACATTAATGTTCATCACTCTGATTTTTTTGTTTTTAAACTAACTCTTCTGGGAAATATGGTTGGAGACAAAAGTTTGACATATTTTTCGCAAGAATTGTATCAACATATTGTTTTCTTCCAAAATAATCGTTCGTTAAAGCAGATATTAAAATCTTTCAATTAATATGAAACACAAATTGTAAAAGATTCTTTTGGAGAAACACATCATTGATCCCTCCATTTACGCGAATTAACTTTATTGCGGTTGACACATTTTAAAATTTTAAATAATCTACTAGACACCAGATATCAAAATGTGGTATTTATTATCAGTAACCTCTGATATTTCCATACATATTTAAAAATTTTCTACCTCAATAAGAGTAAAATATTTGAGAATATGGAGCAGTTCCCAATTTTAAACAGCTTTCCATGGCTCCATTTACGCGCTGTTTTTTGGAACCAGTTATTCGCGTTAATAGAAGGATTACTGTATTTATATTTTTCGCATGTGATATTTTTCCTACTTGCGGGTCAAAAAACTGTCTGTGCTAGTCAAATTTCAACTCTAGGTTCAACCATTTGGTCCCAATTTACCTATCGCTCAGATATATGAGTGATGGTATAATTCATTTCAAAATATAGTAACATCATTTTTGAGGCTCTAACAGTAGGGATGCTGAGTTTTAAAGTTTACGCCTAATTGTTAACGATAGGGCGGAGACTGCAATTAGGAGAGGTATATTTACAGGTTCGGATTCAGACCGTTTTTAAAACTCAGTCACCTATTGAGAAATCAAGGCGGAATATGGTGATACAGATATTTTAGCTGTGGTTAAAGCCCAATGACTCAGGTTGTTGGGACATATCAACGATGCGCGTGCAATACCTCCTAAAGGCTACGGTTACACTATATCCGTGCGTGCGGTAACGAGCGTTTACCCTCAACATTCTTGTCCTGATCCGGGGATGGGTGGTTCCAGTACATACGTGCGACTTGCGTGCGGTCTCATTTTATTTTAAATATCTAAGTTACTGAACAGCAAAAACATATAAAACAACATTATTTATAGTAATAAAACATATTATTTTTGTTCTATACATTTTTAGATGAATATTTGGGGAGTTAAGGGGAACACACTAAAACTAAGATCTTGAAATATCTCCTTTATTGTTAACAGCAAAAACGTGCATGACAAAAATTGTTTAGAATAGAAAAACACATATTCTTCCCCGAAGTACTTTTTCATCTGGATGAATACCTAATAATTTTTACGTGAATCACAGAAAAAACTGACAGAAATGGATTTTTTGTCGATTTTGTCGGACAGAAATAAACCTATTTGTTTCTGTAGAACTCCAAAAAAATGAAGAAAACAAAATAAATAAATAAATAAATATCAAAATAAATAAATAAAAATCTTCATTGTTATTCAGCAGCACATTAACAATTCTATTTTTCTTCTAATTTAAAAAAATATATATTTGGATCAAAACTCATATTTCTGCCGGTTGGACGCCTCAAAAAACAAACATGTTTATGCGTTGACGCAAGTTACCGCACGCGAGTATGCATGTACTGTAACCATGCTCATTTAACTTCGTGCGTTTGTTTTGTTGTCAGTTCTCGTGCGTTAAAAAAATCGCACGTTTCCGCATCCATTGTAACTGCACACTAACTGACAATTTTTGATAAACTGCTTTTTTAATAAATCTGAATAAATAACAGATAAATCTATGTAGTGGCAAGTTATCTTAGCCAGAAAAAAATTCTAAATGCTTTATATTTAATACTTTCAAAATTTCCTATAAAATGGGGCTAGTTCTGTTTTGTGTATGGAATATTATTTTCTAATCGTCACTTGGGATAAATTGCACGCGCGTCGACGAAATGCAATGCATATCCAACCATAATATAGTAAAAGATTTTCCAGTGCATATCTATTGGAAATAGACCAAAAGGTAGCCCTAGAAATCGTTGGACAGACGCTGGAGCAAGATTTGAAGAGGGCTAAATAGGGGGCTGGAGAGCCAAAGCGGTAATAGGACAGAATGGAGGAAGTTAGTGCAGGAAGCCAAAATCCACCTTGGATTATTGAGCTGCGATGATGATGATGAACCAATTGAAAAACTATTGGTGCGGAAAAATATTAAAAACTGTTGACCCGCCCGGTTTTGCTCGGCAACAATTAATTATTAACCCCGTTGTTATTATTCAAAGTGTAGCAACTTTCTGTTTTGAAATAATGGATTATTTTTTTTATAAAATATATATTATCACTAAAAATTTCAAGAAAGTGTGAATAAATATATACTTATATGAGATTACAGATTTTTCAGTAACCATTTTTTCCTTACAACTAAAAACTTGTCGAAATTTTGGAACTGATAAATCGATTTTAAAAATTATTTCATTTCATGTTAATGTATAAATCATGTACCAAGTTTGCCACCGAAAAAATATATGTTGTCACTAATAGTTCCAAGAAAAATGCGTTAAATATAAACAGAAAATATGGATTTTGTAATAGCCGCGCGCATAACTATCTTTATATCTTTGGAACTACTGAACCGATTTTCATTTTTTTTCAATTCTTAGTGTATAAATCGACTGCCAACCTTGCCGCTGACGAAACCTGTGTTGTCGCTGATAATCTGAACAAAATGCATTAAACATGAACGGAAGACATGAATTTCGTTTCCTCAGCGCGCACTTAACATTATACCTTTGAAACTACTGAACCAATTTTAATAAATCCTTTGGATGTCCATTAATCCCCATACTGTTCACGCTATATTTAGCGAATTTGGAAAACCACCTATCCTATGCGGATGATATGGTTTTGTTGGCAACAAAAGAAGAAGAAATGCAGGGAATTCTGAAAAGGTTTGAAAAATACCTAACCAAGAAAAAACTCAATCTAAATGCAGCTAAATCCAAAATCATGTTATTTCGAAAGGGAGGTGGAAGAGAGAAAGTAGAAAAATGGACATGGGGAGAAGAGAAAATAGAAAAAGTAAAGGAATATAACTACCTAGGGTACCAATTTAGAAGCAACGGAGGAACAGAGGCACATACGAGACTATTAAATAAGAAGGCCATGTTACCCCTACCGCAAGTATGGAGTATTGGGGACCGGAAATTCAAAGGGGGTTATAGAACTCGTATGCTCATGTACGAGGCGTTGATAAAAAATATAATACTGTATGGAGCAGAAGTATGGGGATGGGCGGAACGAGAACATATAGAAAAAGTACAAATAAAATACTTAAAATGGATGTTGGGAGTAGACACGAACACATCAACGTACATTATAATGGAAGAGACGAAAATGAAGAAAATAAAAATAGGGGCAGTCAAAAAAGCCATAAAATATGAAGAAAATATAATTAAACACCCGGAAAAAGAAATTATTTATAAATGTTGGAGGGAAATGGAAAAACGGAATCAACAAGGAAAGCCACTATCAAGATGGGAAAAGGAAAGAAAGGAAATGCACGAATATTGTGGCTACTCAACAACAGCAGTAACACTACAAAGAATGAATGCAGAAGAATTGGGGCACGAAGTAACAGAGCGAATGATCGACATACAACAAACGGAGCAAGATACAAAAATAAGAGAATCAAGATATAACAGCAAATATGAAAAGACCTGGACGGTGAGAAAACCACAGTATTTGACAGAAAAAGGCAGTAGAGAGAAGAAAACAGTGATAGCGAGATTTAGATGTGGAAATGAGGAGATGGACAATAATTTTTGGATGACAGAGGAAGAAAAAACATGTAGAATATGCAGGGAAGGTAAGGAGACAATAGAACATTTGTTGGAAGAATGTGAAGAAATACGACACAGAACGGAAACGAGAAAGGAAATTTTGGATGAAACAGGAAGGGGGTATGAATGGATAAAAGAAGTGAAAAACAGAAGAGAGGAAATTAAGGAAAGGAGTCAACGAAGACATTAACTAAAGGAGAAGGAGAGTAGATTTTAATCCGAAAGGCAAAAATTATAATTATTATTAAGTGTAAGTTAATTACTGTAAGATAAAATGTAGTACATAATATTTAATAATAAAAATATCTATCTATCTACAATATACCTTTGAAACTACTGAATCAATTTTAATAAAACATAGCTTAAAATTTGACCAGATGATATAGCTACAGATAGAAAAAAAAAAATACATTAAAATCGGATTAGCAGTTCTCGAGTAATGTATTAAATATAAACCGAAAATATGTATTTTGTACGATGCGCTCTCACAAATATTATTATATCTTTAGAACTACTAAATAGATTTTAAAAATTCTTTCAATTCTTAAGTGTATAATTCGTATACCAACTTTGCCGTTGACGAAACCAATGTTGTCACTGATAATTTCAAGAAAATGGTTTTCGTTTTACCCGCTCGCACAACATAGTTATAATTTTGGAACTATAGAACCGATTTTAATAAAATATAGACAATGTAGCTACAGATAGAGAAACACCGCATGAAAATTGGATCAGCAGTTTTCGAGTGAAAAGTATACATACGGACATATAGACAGAGAGACGTTGACTTTTATATTTAGAGATACGGCTCAGTTTAGGTAAATGTCATTATCGGTAACGGCTTTCAGTCCTCTTTAGTGCCCACATGCTGTAAATGCAATGTTTTAAACAGCTGTTAAATATTTGTGAGTCACCAGGTCATCATTATATTTTGAAATGAACTATGAGAGGTATTGTAGACATGGGAGGTAAAGATTATACGTACGAAACCCTGAAACGGGTTACAAATCAAGTAACGTACCTTGTGGATCAACTTCTTTGGCCAATTTGAGGGCGTCTGAATTGGCGAGATCAGTATTAGCTGGTGTGACAGCCAATATAAGGCAAGAGTCCCGTTTAATGAACTGCATGATCATGCCTCTGATTTGGGCTTCAATATCAACCGGTTGATCTCCGATAGGCACCTTGGTCAAACCAGGCAAATCAATAAGGGTAAGATTGAGTACATTTGGAGAGTAAACCCGTAGATTAATAGGAATATTAGAAATTCCTTTGTTACTGCCTGTAACTCTGTCCGTTTCAGCTTCAATCTCTCTACGGATTTCTTCAAAATCCACAAATTTCTTTCCCTTACAATGCAAAAACTCGCCATATTCTATAAATAGGAAAAATATAAATATCTCTGTAATCAGTGACTAATAGGTTTTTGTTTCATCTACCCACCAGTGTTTGAATATATCAGCTGCAAGATAAGAGGACGACGAGTAACAATGCCAGATCCTCTGGGCAGGAAGTCCCTGTGATAAACATTTATGTCTTAGTAATGTTATCGTACAATGCACAAATATACATCATTACACAGGGTATCTGTCTAAATGGTGAACATAGAAATTTATTATTATTTCGTATGGCATAATGCTTAGGTGATTTTCAGAGCGCAACGAGTGCCTTCTGACGTAACTACTACTTTATACGGTAGCCGAGACCGTCGGATGTACTTGCCCTCTAAAGCACGCCCCATATTCCTGAATATTAATTCAGAGAAACAGGCAGGGCAACAGCGTGCGTGCCGCACACGAGTGGCTCATCAAAAGGACGGCATTTTGGGTCGATTTTATTATAACCGTAGCAATGTTTTTTGCGCCCTTGGCAAATATTTAAAATAGGGTCCTTGGCTAATACTTAAAGTAGACACTAATGTCGGGTTGCTAATGTAAGATTTAAAATCATTTGTTTTTATATGTTACTACATACATTAATAACACGTAAATTCATTTAACATAAAATAGCGACCTTTTTATCTTTTTTCATTTTAATATTTGTAATTTTAATACCTTCCGATTGAAACGATACATGTACCGTATACCTTCTACTGATATTACGAATACAGCACTGCTAATAGTATTTGAGAAGTTGATATTATATATCATGGCGGAATACACGATGTCGCCTCTCAGGCCTCGCACCTCTGAACTTGCCCCGATGCCAGGGCGTAGCTACGGCTCTGATTATAGCCCTACTATACTGTATTCACAATGCAGAATAGTAATCGCACACTGTTCAAAACAGCTAATAGAGTAAAACTTTATTCTTTCCGTGATTTTATTACTATTTCTGTATTCTGAACAGAGTACAGTAAAGGGTGTTCTTATGAAAGTTTGCACACCTTCGGCATTTTGGTTCGATTTTAGTAAAGAGTGGTCTTATGAATGTTTGCACATGGGCGGCTTGTACTCTCACAGCGGCTCTGGATACAGGTTATCATTTTAAGGCTTAGTGGGTTTATGACTGCAACAGCCAAGAATGTTTACGTAAAATATTTTTTGACTGTACTGAGAATCGATCTCCGATCTTATACTTACAAAGCGAGTGAGCTTACCACTACGCCCGGTGCGCGCCCACAGGAGCTCAATGGCTTGAGACAATAAAAGTAAATTTTAACCGACACATTTGTACTGTATTTGAACGAGAGCCTGCCGCAAGAAAAAAAATAATGGTTTCTGCGTTCAAGAAGTAATTTTGACTTCGGAGTGCCCTTGAGAAAAAATAATGGCTTGAGCTCCTCCCCCAAGTAAAATTCTGGGTGCGTGCCTTCACTATGCTACCGCAATCATTAGTTTTTTGCTGTCTGTTCGGAATTGTGTACCGTTCTTAGCGAAAATAAGTTATGGCATCAATAGAAAGCATATATTTTTCTAAATCCAACAATATGAAATACGTGACAAATCTGTAGTATTTTAGTCAGGTAAATTACTTATTAAAATCAGAAGATTGTAAACATAAAACAAAACAGTCTAATGAGAATTATTTTTGATAAGAAAATTGATTAATTTTGGAATTTAATTAATTTATATGACCATAACACCAAAGAATTGGTATGTATTTATATCATTTGATAAAAAAAATTATACGCATTCAAGTCACAACATAAACATTGTTTTCGGTAAGAGAAGTGAACAACAGTCGTCAAAAAACTGATTTACGATGTTAATCTCATATGTTCACCCTTCAGGCACAGGGTATATCAATAGAAAAAAATCAGTAATCATGTTTAAGTTGTCATTAGAGTTATCATCCCTGGATCAAAAGAATAGTGACCAGAACAGGAAACGGCGGGTGGTGTGAGGGGGTGTATGTTAATTTTGAATAAAAAAGCATATTTTTATTAGCAAAAATTTCAAATATTCATTAGTTAAACAAAAATCTATATCACAAATTAAAGTAGGTAACTGTTTACATTGCAACTCCTTTTTCAATAAACAACTAACAAAAAAATCAATAATTAGAGCTTTAACAAAATCCATAACATAAATGTAAATTTTTAATTGAATATTTTGCTTTACTTTGTACTTCGGCTAACATTTTTTTGTTCTCCATACAATAATCGTAAGCAATTAAACTGAAATTATACTGAACTATTAACAATTTACTTTTTACGGATAAGGAAACTGGGTACGCTCAATTATTGATACGTTTGCTGCTGCTTTCAATTTATTGTGAAGAATATGTGTGTTATGTTACATAAGTGGTTCGAAAGAAGTGTTAGATATCTGAATTTTTATTTTATAATTTTAAATAGAGTACATTCAGCTTAGATAAGTGAAAAGTAATTGTATGCTGATTTACAACCCGCAAAAGAGTACATGTTCTCTAAAAAGAGTATGTATAGTGACCTTAATTATATATCATTGTAAAAAATCAGTACTCTAGTTTGAGTGGTCATCAATGTTCAATTGAAAAATCAATATTCAGCCCACATAAATATGAGGTTAGAGACCTAACTAAAATCAATATTAACAATCACCTGTGAGAGCATAGTGTGATATAGTGAGTAAATAAACGGGATGAGGAATAATCGGGTCCAATTTATAACGAGGATAGCTCCAATGGGTCAACATTATGACCTCCACCAAAATATGATTCATGCTAGAGTTACGTTAACTGTCAAACTTCAAAGGTGAAGAGGAAGGCGGTAACGAATCACGGGCAACAAAGGACACGACAGACATACGTCAGTGACATTACACTGACTAATATATTACCTTCCAACAAAGTTTTCCAAGACAGAACTTTTTCCTGCCGATTGTCCGCCCACTACGGCAATCTGTGGCAGGTCCAGTTGCATGTGTACTCCGAGTTGTGTGAATGCATCTTGTAGCTTATTAACGATGGGGATCAGTTGTTCCATCCCCGTATTGCCCGCCATGGTTGGGCTGTGAGCCTACACCACTCACAGGGCACTAATACCACTTGTAATTAGACACCAAGAAACGTCAACAGAAATTGTCACCAGCTCAACGAATGTACGCCAACGAACATGGCAGTGTCCCAACCAAATACTGACACTAATATGCGCATGCGTTCCTAAATACTCCGTGAGTAACTTTAATTAATCTTATTTACTTTTATGATAAAGAAATATGACAACGTATGACGTTTTAGAAAGACTGTGTGCCGCACCCGTATTAGATTATAGAATAGTAGATAACTTAAAACAACTTTACTGATAAATAACACTAAATTTTGTGATTACAATTTGAAAAGAAAACGGTTTCGCAGTACATCAATAAGTGGGAGTTTGCGCCAAAGTGGTTCTTTTGACAGGTGGCGCTTCTTTTGACGATCTTAGGTACTATGTAAGTATGCGTGCGCATTGCCAACAATGAAACCGAGTAATGAGATAAAAACATTTAAACAAAAATTAATTGCGATAAAATCGAAATTAAATGTCGGGATTTTATTATTCCTTATCTTTACTGCAGCAGTAACAAATTTAATTCGCCTTATAATTATTATTCAGGAAAATTTCTAAAAAAACAACTCGATAAAAATTACATTTTATTATATAATATGGAAGTCTTAATAAAATTTACAATAAATTATCTGTATAACGAAAACACTGGTATAGAAAAATATATTATTACCTAGTTTAGATAAACACCAACAATTAAAATGACGTATAGGTTGACAATTATTGGTGGTAGGATGACACAACGGGTCGAGAGGGGGTGGGGCTATGTGTCAGTATTGTTTATGGTGCGTATTGTTGTTAAGTTTTTGCGCTTCGGCGCTAAGCGTCCTGTAAGCATCTGACATAAGTGCGCGGACGCGATCCACCAGCTGCGGTAAGTCATCACGTGTCAGTCCTTCGGTCGATACGGGTGGCAGTATGGATATGATGCTCTCTCCTCGATCGAATCGTTTTGTGCGTTCTTCTAGGAAGTAATAGTTGCTGGAGACGACAGGTTGTATCGGGCACTGTGCGTCAATAGCTAAATGGAAGGCGCCTTTCTTGAAAGGCAGTAGTTCGGCACCGCCGTGTCTTGTTCCTTCGGGGAACATTAGGACGCGAGAACCTTTCGTGGTGATAGCGGAGCCTGCGGTGTTTACTTTTGTTCTTGCACTATCTACGTCGCGTCTGTCTATGAACACGGTACCTGTAAATAAGAAATATCATTAGCTACATGAATACATGCAGGGCTAGACCAGCGTTTCTCAATCGAAAACGTGCCACGGACTAGTAAAATATTTAATTTTTTTCCGCGGACCACAAAAACGTACTATTAAACAAATTTATTGTATATGTACTCTATCTATATAATATCTCAGTAATAAAAAATCACTATAAAATTAACAAAAAACACAGAAAATGGACAAAAGATCATAAAAAAAATAATAATTTAAAAGCCTTTCGCGGACCACCAGTAGTCCGCGGAACATCGGTTGAGAAACACTGGGCTAGACTGTCCAGAAGGGATACTGGTAATTTCCAAGTGGACCATGATCTTACATGGTTAAAATAATAATTTGTAAAAATTGAAATTAGAAAATAGCTATATATGCAACAAGTAAGACAATGCCCCATTTTCTTTACGTGCGGAATACAATACTTGTTCTACGGCTATTATAAAAGCTGCGAAAAACGAGTGAGAATATTTGCTCTGTTCGTAGAGTCATTTCTAACGGATTATTATGGTCAGATGCAAACGCAGTATTATTTTGACGCACTTCTACGAATTTTGCGTTTGCGTCTGACGAAAATAAACCATTAGAAATGGCTCTATGAACAGAGGTATTATTTTTTGACATTTCATATAAATTTAATTTAAAAAACAAAATTCAAATTCTTATGTTTCCAAAATAAATTTATATGAAATATCAAAAAAATAATGTTATTGTCAGGGCCGGCGTGAGGATCTTTTGCGCCCGTAGGCAAGATTTCATTGAGCGCCCCTAGACAGGGCGTAACTAGAGCCCTGGGTAAGAACTTTAAAATTTCAAGTGAAGACCTAAAAAAAAGGTCCACACTTTTAAATTTCAAGTGAAGACCTAAAAAAAAGGTCCTCACTTCTAAATTTCAAGTGAAGACCTAAAAAAAAGGATCTTCACTTCTAAAATTACATTTCACTAAATTACTTTTGCATTCATTGGCATTTAGCGCCCTTTTGAGTCTCACGTCAGCGCCCCCCTCGTATCGGCGTCCGCTTGCACCGCATGCCTTACATGCCCGCTTCCGCAGGCCCTGGTTATTCTCACTCGTTTTTTGCAGCCCTTTGAATGATCGTAGATGTAGTAATGAATGCAACACGTATAGGAATGGTTCCCCATTAATAAGAACTAAATTGTTGAATAAATATTGTTACTATTTCGATGACAATTTACTAAAAAAATTATAAAAATTCATTTTCCTACGACTGTCATGAAATTGTCTCATTTCGATATTGTTAGCTGACAGGTAATTAACTTAATTACGCCCAGATGCGCACCTAGAAATTATTCTTAGGAGGGGATCAGAAGGCAAAATATTTTTTTCCCTTGAAAAACACCTTGATGTAAAGATGAAAGCGGGCCGTAAATGGCTCTTTGTCCCGCTTTTATTTTTGAAATTTTTGAATTTGGGGGGGAGGAAGTCAAGCCCGTGAGCTTTCTGATGCACTTCTGATGCCGCATACTATTTTTATTCAGTAATGGCGATAGCGGGGGGTCCGGGGGGACCCGGGCCCCCCAAAAACCTGTCTGGCCCACAGTTGGCCCCCCAGAATTGTTTAGAGAAAAATGTATTTTAGAAGTGAGGACGTTTTTTTAGGTCATCAGATGTATTTGGCCCCCCAAATTTTACTAATAAATTTCCTGGCCCCCCAATATTTTAAGAGCTAGCGCCGCCACTGAGGTACGGAAATGAATAAATTGTAACCAATGCGCAGGTGCGGGTATTTTAATTCCCGTACCACCTGCGCTCGCATTAATGGCTGTCAACAATATTTACATTATATTTTCTTGATTAAATTATTGAAAAATTGTAATCGTAGGAAAAATATAGTGTGCAACACGCACAGAATGCATATTCCGCACTCAACTGAATTGCTAATGAACCGCAGACGAGTAAACTTCATTCTTGAACTTCATTCATGAACTTCATTTCTGAACTTCATTCATGAACTTTATTCTCGTGCGGAATGTATGGCATTCCGCGCTTGTTGCAGAATGTACTATTCCGCACTAGTGCGAAGTGTGAAATGAGTTAGATTAGATTAGATTAGGCTTTATTTAGCATTATTTTGCTACATAAACAAATATTAATATTAATATTAATATTATGTTAGGTAAGTAGTTTCGTATTCGTAGAAAAACAATATTATATTGAATTTTCTTTGAAATATTTACTATATTATTTCAACTATAATAACAGTGGCGGTGCTAGCTCTTAAAATCTGGAAGGGGGGGGCAGGAAATATTAGAGAAAAATTTGGGGGGGGGCAGAGAAAATATTTGAAATCAATGTTTTATCGTTTACACAGTGATGAGCTAAAAAAAAAAGGCCTTACTTCTAAAATACATTTTTCTCCGAGCAATTCTGGGGGAAGGGAACTGGGGACCAGAGTAATTACTGCCCCCCGGACCCCCCGCTAGCGCCCCCACTGTATAATAAATAAATAAAATTATGAAAACATACTTTTTTTTTCGTTTTTAATCACTAGCCTAGCCCGACCCTATCGAGATTTCCCGGTACTAAATACGTGCCTAGTCCAGGTCTGAATACATAATAAACACTTATAAATGAATACTTACCCCAAAGCCAAGTAGCTAATCCGAAAGGCCATAGCCAAAATACCTCTCTTTTAGAAATGACAGTACATCGCGGCATGATTGGCCAAAGTTCAGCCAACACAATCAAGTCTAGTGCGCTTTGATGATTAATGAGTACAACACAACCTTGTTTCTTCCCATCTTTGTCCGGTACAATGTTATGGTGTCCACGAACATCAAATTTGAGGCCAAGTAGAGTAGCGCATTGCCTCAACCCCCAGGCTGGTATAAGCGCGTTGCGAGGATCTCTAGGTCGGAACAACATCAGAGGAATAGGAAGAGTAGCCCACACCAACGAAACCAGGATGAATAGTGCGAATTTTCCAAAATAACGGCAGGTGGCAGAAAATATACAAAGAGCAGCAATTGCCATAGCCGCTGCCAACCAACAAGCCACGCAGCAAGACATCATATTTCTATGCACTCTTCGTATTTACCTGCGCGCAAAAAAACAAATATTAAATATTCACTCAGCGAGACATATTTCTAGTTGTATACGACTACTTGGTTAGATCCACGTCAGAAAAGCTTTTATAGTACACATAAAAGTGTTAACAAATGAAACGACGCTCCAGACGTGACTAAGAACGTCTTGAATTTATTTTGAGGCCCCCCGCGAGGTATCCCAATAATACTTCATTCAATTAGCTGCACACAAAGCCGCATATCACGCGACAACAAAACAAGAAATTCGATCAAAATTAATTCGGGATATTACATAAGACATCATAACTAGAAAAACGTATTTGCATTTTTCTTATAATCATGAACAAAAACTAGAAATCAACACGTAATTTAATTACTTTTGTACTCTTGGCAAAAACAGTTTTCGGGTCCTTGTATCATTAATAAGAAACTTGTAATTGGGTTTCTTATTAAATGACATTTAGTACATTTGTACCAAGGTCCCTAAAAATGTATTAGCCCTAGGCAAACGGATAGTTTGCCAAATCATAAGTTAGGTCCTGGTTGAAGGTTTTATTTACAAATAGTAATTAAATCAATAATATGTTTACCGCGCTCGCGAGGACAGCATTGTTGACAATTGTTATACCTTTATTTACTCTAAGATTAAAGTTCAGGGATATCAACCAAAAATAAAACACTAGAAATTTGTTAAGGTTTAAAATATTAATTTGCTAATTACTAATTACTCACCTGAGAAAAATTACAATTAATAATGTTGTGGAGGAATGAAAGGTTTATTTGTATAGAATTAAAAGTTCAGGAAGGGTCAAAGTGGATTGCAGGTGAACGATGTGTAGTTGGCAACCGTCTCTGTACTTTACTGAACTACTTTACTTGGATTAAATCACAAAGTTCTTTTACTATCGGTTTTGTACCCGCGCGCATTTAACCACATTGGACTTTTGATCCTATGTTCTGTTCTCTTACATTATTTTTAAAGCGGGTATCAGAGCGCGAGCCACTTGACACTAGTACTATAGGTCGCTCTATAGATCTCGCGGCACTCGTTATCACGGGGATAATTAAGTAATTGTTGAGGTCGACTGTCAACCGATGAATACAAACCTACGTGCTGTTGAAATCGGTCAACCGAAGAAAATAATAACACTACACTACAAGTCTACACTACACTAGAGTCGATCAATGTATAGATCTAACAAGCTCGTATTTAAAAGTGTCCTCTTTCATATTATCACCCGCCGCGCGACTGTTTAATTACACTGACTATACGAATATGTAAATAAAAATAAGTGTAATTATAATAATATATTATTTCATAAGTATCGTATCGCTTGGAACAACACAACTGGATAATAAAGCCACTTTCCTTATCGAACTACCGGTTGCTTGATACGACTTACCAGGCTGGTGATGGCAATTTTAGCGGCAGTGCTGGAGGTTATCAAATGAAGTATGGAGCGCAGCATGAGAGGCAGCCTTGAGAGCAGCGTACACATGCATTTGCACTCATACAATAACAAATCATCGGTAGATCATTATGATGGATGCAACAGCACGATGACTAAGTGTGTTGGTGACTGACTGAACGCGATGCTCTGCCGCCTCCAGTCTCTGTAGACCGCGCCGCAGACGGCAGTGATCGCCGCCGCACCCGACATCTTCCCTCACCCCTCTTTCTACAACTCTTAGTTATCGATTACACGCTTGTCATTTTGTAATAAAACAAATTCTTGTGCTTAAAGCCCTTTTCACCTACTTCCCATTATACTAATTGTTATATACTATTTTTATTTTTTATCAATTTGTATTTTGTTTTTACGAAACCATAAATAATCTATCTTTTTAACACATATCAAATCATAATTTTATCTTATCATGTTAAATGACACGCGACTCCGTGGAATCAACTTCAAGAATGTTATCTATATTATTTACTTTATCAGTCATTTCCCATGTTACTAATTGCTCAACTTTTAGTTACGCGATTTGAATAATCGTACAAGTTCGTTTATCTTCGCAATATACAACAGCAGTGCCGCTAACGACAGTAGTTTGAATTAGTTTATAAAGTGCAACTGATAAGTTTTATAAAGTAATTTTGCTTTATTAAACAATATTTTAACAACAGTGTACTGGTTTACAATTTTTAACATCTAAGAGAAACCTTAAAAATTATATATGTATCAAATACATTTGTACTCGATCATGTAACATAATATGAAAAGAAAAAAGTAAATACCAAGTATAATTTTGTAAAAATGAAATAACAATTTGTCAAAATAAATAGCTAAAATACTATAAGTGTAAAAACTACGTCGGGGGATCTTCAACAGAGGAATGGGTTTTTAAGTGTTGAGCTAATGTATCTTTCCGCGTGAATCCAGAGCCGCAAACGGGACAAGTAAATGATTTTTCTTCGCGTGCTTCATGTATTCTCATATGTCGCACAAGTTTATCTTTCCGACCAAATCTTTTGTCGCAACTGCTGCATTTAAACGGTTTCATACCAGTATGAGTGGCAATATGTCTATCTAGTTCCCGTTTCCGAGAAAATGATTTAGGGCAAAGATGGCAACCGTGTGGTTTATCTTCGCTTGAATGTTGCTGCATATGGTGTCTTAAAGATTCTGCGCTCAGGAATTTTTTGTGACAAACTAAACAAGGGTAGCGTTTTATTTGTTGTATATTTGCACCGGCTACGAAACCGCTGTCCGCGGTAATATGTTCTGGGACCCGCGGTAACATATCTTGTTCTTCAGTGGATTCATCTTTGATATCTGTATTTGGTGCGCTATTACCTTCTTGATGTCCAAAAGGGTCGACGTTAATGACCATATTTTCGCCGCTCCAACTTTCGTCTTCACAACCGTCTTCTTCAGGTTCACAATATTCTTGGCGCTCTTCTGCATCTGTTAATTCTTGTTTAATTGGGGGTGCTTCATCTTCTAGAACAGTCTCATCTGCATGACCACTTCCCCACAGGTCCATCTGATGGCGTAGTAGATCCAAGGCAGCGTCTGCCGGTGATTGATTATTTGTAACAGCTGCTCTTGTAGCTTCTGTTGGAAAATGTCTCTTTTCATGTCGAATTAATTTATCGCGTCTGCCGAAGCTTTGATCACAATAAGCGCAGGCAAAAGGTCGTTGGCCTGAATGAATAAGCGCGTGACGAGTCAAGTCTCCTTTACTTATGAAAGTTTTAGGACATTGACCGCAAACGTAGGGTTTGTGACCCGAATGAATTCTTAAATGTTTTGTGAGGTTAGTGTTTCTACTGAAAGATTTGAGGCATATAGTACATGTGAAAGGTTTGATTCCGGTGTGTACAACGGTATGTTTACGGAGATCAGATCTCCGACTAAAGCTACGGTCACATTGTGGGCAACCGAATGGCTTATCGTTTCCATGAACAGATTTTTGATGTGCTGTGTAATTTGTTCTATCAGCAAAGCCCATATCACAATCAGTACATTGAAAAGGTATTTCGTTATTATGAGCTGTTGTCTCGTGCGTGCGACATTCTTCTTTGGCTGTATAAGCTTTATCACAGTACTTGCACATAAATACATTCTTTAAATGTTCTGTAACATTTTCAGTATCACTGGTATGATGTTCATATTCTGATTCATTTTCAGAATCGTAATCCATATTTGGATCTACTACCATAACAACATCTTCTACATTTTGACCATGTTCGGATAGAAAAGCTTGTTCATTTTGTGCAGCGAAATGTTCAAATTGTCTTGCCGTATAATCTTCTGAGTCTTGATCACTGCCACCTTCTCCGTTGCAGTCTTTGGTTCTGTTTATCGGGCGACCGTTGATCTGTCTCAATGTCGCATCTGACAGTAAACATTGTTGTCTGAATTCTAGACATAGTTCCACTTTGTATAAACACCGGTGGCAAACACATGGTGGAAGTCCGTCTCCTGACGAGAGCTGAAATTGTAACAAAGTTTTTAAATCTGGCGCGCAGAGATAATGTAGGGCGCTGCAGTGCCGATTTATAAATGAAATAATATGGAAGAAAACGAGTAGGACATTTATTATTTATAGCAGGCGACACGTAATCAAATATAATTCTTTTAATCAGTTGTAATTAATAAGTGCAGTTAATAAATATTGTTGAGACACTGCGCTAACCTAATTGACAGAACGTGATTAACCGTTACTGATAAAACCGGGTTATAGGGTGATTTGTACGCGGAAAACATCGAATTAATTCTATTGACTTACCTCTAAAGCTGTACATTCAGCAATTTTCTTTTGGATACTCCTGTGTTCGGATGCAGTTATATTTGTTTGTGCTGAATGATTGTTGAATATTGCGAGTAAAAAACCGTCCTGTTGTAGACACAGTCTACAGATGGTTGTATAGCTGCCCGACCAAACCATAGTTGTACCTCGCGATCTAGTTTGAGATTCCATTGAATTTACGTTAATATTTTCGGTTGCAGTTGCAGAAGATTGCAATTGTTTGGTAGGTCAAGCAACTAGGCCAGGCCACCGTTGACACCGCCGTCACATTGATGTTCGTACGAGTGGAGCGTAGGCACTGGTTGTGTTACGAGTACGGTGCTCCCGGCGTATTGGGGCGAGGTCCCGGTTGGCGGGTAAGGGGACGTTCAGCGCTACTTATGCGCACGGCCCGGGCCCCCCGGGAGGGGCTAGGTACATAACAATGCAGCGCCACTTTTAAAACGTATCAGACCCAATCGCATTTTAAAACATTAAAGGACATTAACATTTCAAAACAAACCTGCGCATGAATTAAATGAAAAACACATGGGTTAAATCAGTGTTTCTCAAAGTGGGTTCCGCGAAAATACCAGTGGTTCCGGGAAATAATGTATCCTTTAGTGAGTAGCAGAGCCGGCGCTAACTCTTTTGGCGCCCGGGGCAAACCCGCCAAACTGCGCCTTTTTCTGGATTTTCACGGGCGAACCGAAGAGGGGAGTTTAGGTGCTCGCAATCTTATTTCAAACATGTTCTTTTGATTTAGATTGTTGCAATTTAAATATTTTAACCGAATACTAGTTATAGTAAATTTGCTAATACAGTGGTACCTCGACTTATAAATCTCTCGATATACGAACATTTCGAGATACAAACTATTTTCATATCCTATTTTGACCTCTAGATGTTTATATTATACTTTTTTAAAAAAAATTCCCTAGTGCTAGAAAAATTGCATATTAACGACGAATGTATGAACAGTTAAATCAAATGAGGATTTTAGATATGTCAAAATACAATTTGTACCGGCCTATACTGTTCGTATCACACTAGACGCGTTCGTGGATGAATAATCCCAGACAGATCCCCGACACATAGCGCATTATCCGACATACATTGAATCAAAAGCGCTATCGTAGTTGCAAAAGCAATAAAGGAAATATAAGCAGTATTTCATTAAATATACTTACAACGGTATCGAACTGTAACATACTGTGTAATAATTTTTGATTTTAATATTTAACTGTAATTTTATTGTTTTTTAATATTGAATACTGCTTGGCTAACTTAAGCTGGCCAGTAGCGAAAAAACTAAAAGGGGGCGTCGTTAGTATTCGTAGCAGTAGTATTGTAGCAGTCGTGCGGTACAGTCACACAAAAATGAATTTTCAGAGCAAATACGGATGCGCTCGTGAGTTAAAAAGTCAATCAATTTTTTTCCGATTGTATTCTGGTGAATATATAGCTCGGAAAATTCATGAAAAACAACCAGTATTCGCGTGTCGATTTCAACACACTGCTGCCTATACGACTATTTGTTTCCGCGCCATTTGTAGGTCCGCGCCTAGCAGTTTTAGCGCCTTTGTGCATTATTTTATATAGCGCCTCCAATTTACTATAACAATTTGTATGGCTGATATAGTATATGGAAATATGGGTGAAGGAACACTTAAAGTATTATCAACTATTGAAAATAATTTTATAAATTTATTTTCAAATTTTACAACTTTTACATAGAAACAGAAAAAAATTGCTTCTGGTGCCGCGGCGCCGTTGTGCATCGTACAACCTTGTACTTATGTACGGCGCGGGCCTTTTTGAACGACAAACATTCATCCACCAGAATCGCAATAAATGAAATACAAATTGTATTTAAGACAGCAACAAAAATATGGTAAATATATTAGTAAAAATTAATATCTCTGCCTGAAAAAGGGCCGTTTAATATATCAATTGATGATTTAGGCAACTTTTGGGTGGGGTAAATGCTTTTTTGCAGTCTTTTCTTGGACATCAAAAATCACTTTTCATAAAATGCAACGAGCAAACATGCATGCATGCGCTTAAATTTTTGCCCATTTTTAGTTTTTGGGACCATAAAAACCTACGATCCACTTTCTCTCTGCCTCCAAACGTCGTTTCATTTGATATTTTTTTCCATTTAGGTAAATTATGGAATGTTTAAGAGAGATTTTTCCTTATTCACGATTTACATTGCGGCACACATTACATTAATTGTTTTTT
This sequence comes from Liopterus haemorrhoidalis, assembly GCA_963971575.1. NCBI lineage: Eukaryota > Metazoa > Arthropoda > Insecta > Coleoptera > Dytiscidae > Liopterus > Liopterus haemorrhoidalis. The sequence goes on from OZ020615.1 coordinate 11,357,884, forward strand.
CCCATGATGCACAAAAATAAAACACAAACAATAAAAAAACACGTTTTCTCTATTGAACAAAACAAAACAATGTCATTCTCGTATCCAGATCCGGCGCGAGTGTCTGTGGCGCCCGTAGGCAAGATTTAATTGAGCGCCCCTAGGCAGAGCGTAACTAGCTTTTTCCGAGCATGTCAAATGAAGACCTAAAAAACACCTAAAAAAAGGTCCTCACTTCTAAATTTCAAGTGAAGACAAAAAAAGGTCCTCACTTCTAAATTTCAAGTGAAGAACAAAAAAAAGGTCCTCACTTCTAAAATTACATTACACTAAATTACTTTTACATTCATTTGGCATTTGGTGCCCTTTTGAGTGTCACGTCAGCGCCCCCTCGCAGCGGCGCCCGCATGCCCGCTTCCGCCAACTCTGGTCGTATCTTCCGCAAATTGCCACCAGATGTCAGGGCGCTTAGGAAGTTTCCCCTATTACACCCTGTTCGAAATGCAGAAATAGTAATAAAATTTCGTGAAAGTTTGAAGTCACTACCCTATTGGCTGTCGCATAAATTTAAATGTTTAATAGCCACCAAACGACGAGAATTCGACAAGATGTTACGTGAACATTGCATGTTTATTACTTCTTGATTTTGAACAGAGCATATTTCCGCTTAAACGTTTGGAATAGCCTATAGCTGACAATAATGGTTCAATTTAAAATATTGTAATTTAATTTTTAATAATGAGTTTGTCAACTCGCAAAATTCATGAAAATTTAACAACCAACTTGTGCAAACCGTCTCCAGCACACTACTGTCTTTAGTATGGTAAGGGTTTCGCAATCTCTGAAAAATTCTGCAAGGATTTCACGATAAAATGAGTTTGGAAACTGCTGCGTTAAATCAAAAGACATATTTAATACAAAATAAATTTATTTACATTTTTGTAAAAATTAATTTTCAATTTTATAAAAATAATACAAAACTTGTTCTTATAAAAAAATATTCTGTACAGACTTAATCTATTTTTTAACAATTTACTCCGATAGTTAGTCAACCATACTTATCTCTAAGTTTTGCGGTTAGAATCTGCCCCTGACATTAATATCTTTTCGTGCTAAGGGTCCAGTTGCACATCCAGTTACGTTTTCAATACCATCACAAGCATTAATTAAATCATTGAACGCTCTACCTTCCCCGCAATTGTACATTCTAGGGCTTTGATTGATGCAAATAAAATATCTCTGACAGTCAGTATTGCTGCGATAGTATTTGAATTCACCCTCCCCAAGTCCAAAAGCTTTGAGATCTGGTTCTGGAGGGCAGCTGAAACCAAGATATCTTTCAGCGTCGCATGTGGGTACCTGATCCGGCCAATCGCAACGATATGATTCTCCGTTGAATGCCAAACCTTCTGGGCAGTTAAATTCGTATCCACGACCCTCTACGCAATTCATGAATGTGCCACAGTTTTCTGCATCTCCGAGGCGGAAATATCCGTATTGATGAGGACAATCTTCAGTTGGTTGGGCGGGTTCTGTAAAATATTAATTGAATAAATAATAGTAGGTAGATTAGGATGGTTCTAGACCGGAAGTCTAGTGCCAGCTGGTAAACATTTATAGCGAGAACGCTATAAATGTTTAACGCCATCTATTGTGAGAAGGTTAAATTAGAAATGGTGCGAAATTCACAATAGACCATAGGTGCGTTCGGCATAACTGTGCAGTGTTAACTCTGCGCTGGGCAAGTTTTTGGTCACGTGACCACTGTCAATACTGTGCAGGAAAGTCAAATACGAACGCTTTGTTGAGATTGTGCAGTTATTCAAAGTATTATTCTATACTAGCGTCGGCGAATCAGTGCAGTTACGTCACAATACGAAACAAACGAATGTATTGTTTGGAACAATGCAATTGTTTGTTACGTCGTGTGACGTAACTGCACTGATTCGCCGACGCTAGTATAACCTATTTTTTTGTAAACAAATGAATTATATGTTTGTGATTACATCAAGTTCGGAATTAAATTTATGAATAAACTTCCAAGAAATATAAAGAATTTAGATTACAACAATTTTAAATCTACAATAAAAAAATTCTTTGCTGAAATTGCATTTTATTCCACAGAGGAATTTCTTATGTATCAATTCTGATATTATTTGTAACTATAATCCTGTATGACTGACCTAAAACATGATATACTATGTAATTAAGTCAATAAACTTATTATTATTATTATTATTATTATTATTATTATTATTATTATTATTATTATTATTATTATTAAGTCTGTCTCCTGCTAATTGATTTGTACGATAATATATAAATAGCGCATGAAGGTTTTGCGATGTTTTTAAGTAATATAAAAGACATTTAATTTGATGAGGAAGACAATTGTCTTCTGAATTCTTCTGAAATCAGAAGAAATTCAGTTTGAAAAAAAAAAATTTGCTCAACTCGTGCCATTAATGTCAAAAGCTTAAATATGAAGTTTTATAAAAATCCTTTTAGCCGAATTTGCTCTGCACGTGTACACAGACAGACAGACAGACAGACCGACAGACATCATGCTAAAAATAGTCAAAACGTTATGTAGGGATCTCAATTCGTGGAGATCCATCGAAATGTCAAAATCGGTATGATCACAATACGCTGGTGACCTGGCAATACCTCCTATCTACATTTTTTAGCGAAAATAAGTTCTTGGTTTGCATTGTAACCCACGTATTGTTGTACAAGTTGTGACAATACTTCTTAAACAAGAAAAATATTTAAGGTCTAAAATTCGTACAAAGCATTACCTTTTATCTTAAACTACGCAAAAACGGCTGACAAAGCAGTTTTTTACCTCTCCTTTAAATTTCTATTTATGGAGATAGGAGGTATTGCCAGGTCACCCGCGAATACCTCCCTTATATATGTTGGCGGTCGGTAAAAAGAGGTGTCTATTTAAGGGGCCTAAAAATTTGAGTAGCCTAGGGCCGCGCGTTATGTAAATCCGGCCCTGTTTGTAGCAGAAATGTATTTCTAGTGACAATAGAATCATTTTTGAAGTAAATAATCTTTTTAATTTTACCTTTGTCACTTGGTTCTTGACTGTCTTTAACCGATATTAATGATATACATTTTTTCTCGAATCTATAGGGGAAAAATTTTAAGATCGTAGCGTCACGCGGATTTTTTTGAAACCTTCCTAAATCAGATACCACTTGACATTTACTAGTAAATAATAGCGAAAAGTGTATCAAAAAACGACAAAAAATAAATAATTGTTTGGGATTTTCTGATTTTGTGAAGTGACATTACTTGTAAACATCTAAAATACTACATTTTGTGATCTGGTTTTAAGTTATGGCGGTTTTCCATTGTCGATTATTTTAACTATATTGGGGGAAATAATAATTCCCGTGTTGTTTACCAAGGGGTAGAAATCTACAATGCTGGGCATATAATATTGTGTGGAGTCACTGAAAAAAACAGAGTTCATAAAGATTTATGCATTATGCCTACAAACTTGTGCATTACAAACCCACACACAATAACAGGAATTTTCAAGATATGCGATAATAAATACAAAATTGAAAATATTTTTTGTAGTCACTATCATTAAAATGTAATGAGCAAACTTTGATATAAGGGCTCACTTTTTTTCCAATTTTTAAATTGTTTATCTAAACATCGCGTCGATTCCTAACCTCTTGCTTTCCCAATTTTGTTTCGAACCGTACGGTGTCTGATATTAGTGGAAACAAATGAAACGATATTTCCGGGTTTCTTCTTTTCAATGAATTGCACATAGGCACACAACAATATGTATTATACATTTTGCAATGATTATAATAAAACTTTAAAAACAAACTTCATACAAAACCAATACACAAAACGAAATGTTATCTGATGTACACAAGTTCATGAAACGCTCACCAGATGGTAGGGTGCTTAGCTGCAAATCCCTATACTGATTATAATAAAAATGGTATATACTAACGTGTTTGTTCACGGCCTGTGCAGTCTACATCGATGGGATATTGGCACGGGAAGGCGAATACTCCAGCAGCTGGGTTGAAGAGTAAACCATCTGCGCAGACTTTTTCTTCTGGGACACCGTCTTTGCATTCGATATAACCATCGCAGGTCCTAGTTGGGTAGCGGCCGTTCTTTTCTGGGCAAGATCCACCTTGACTCCACACTATAAAATTGAGAAATACATAATTTGTGTCCTTTATTATTTAGATAAACACTTTATAATTGAGACCATTTTGACAATAGGGGATACGCATAAAATTTGTATTTCCTTAAAACTACATTATTTTGATATGTTAATGTTAGTTATGTCACCTAACAAAACAAAAATTACATTTTAATTAATATTATAGCCAAATTTTTGACTTAAAATATTGTAAATTTGAAATAAGCCGACCACGGAGCGAAGGTTGCCGAGTAAAAACGTCTGAGTATGACGTCAAACGATAGGGGTTTCACATCACAGATACAGCTACAACATAATCTTTACACGTGTGTGTATTGTATTGTTCGAGAGTTTTGTATTTGTTTTTAAACAATTTTTCACGCATTTATTATTAAAATGGCAGATAAAGATTTTGTTAGGGCTCAGAGTGATAATTTACCCAACATTGATGCATTTATGCTCATGGAATATATGAAAAATAATGAATGCTACAGTGCTGAAGAAATACGTGGTGTCAAAGTAATTTTTATTTTATATTCTATAACTTTATGTAAACAAACGCTGCAACTCTGTAAAATGTAAATATTTATGTAATTTAGATGTCAGAATTTTACTACATTGTTTACATGAAGTTACAAAACGTTAGAGGCATAATTGAAATACTGCAATATAAGTTATCTATTTTAATATAAAATTTAATTCGGTGAACATGTATAAATTGTTTTTATAGAATTAAACTTTATTTTAATTAAAATAACTCTAACTTTACATAACCTATAAAAGTTATACAAACAAATAAGTTCACAACGACTATGTACGCCGGTAAGCTAGTAGTGTCATGCGTCAGTTAGAAGGGGTATGACGTCACACGTCGTTTTCGCGCGCTACATACATTTATGATTTTTTAAGCCTTCAAATTACAAAAAAAAAAATTAAAAACTGTTTAAAATTTTTTATGTTTATATGCAACAAGAGGAATATAATAAAAAAAAAATTAAAAAAATCATGCCTATCCCCTATTGCTAAAATTAGCAAGTATTTTTCATATGACTATGTACATATTTGATGAAAAGACAATGTCCAATGTGGCATATAAGGAAATAAAAATTCATTCAGATTTTTGGACAATTTGTATAATTTCAAGAACGCACTACGTTTCGCCAAGATTTTTAGACTTCATCAGGTGACATTAAAGTCACTGGATAGGGGAAGTATTTTAAGATCGCAGCGCTATTTCGGCAAACTTGGAACCTTCAAAATAGACATTCGTTACATATAAAAAACGTGAATTTTACTTATGGAAAATGTTTACTGGTGGTTTTTGTAATTTTGCTACAATATTAATACTTGTTTTTATGCAATTATATTTTTATGCAAACATTTTTTATAAAAAAAAGCGCGACACAATGTCTATTTCTGTAGTTCCTAAAATCCCACCAGATGTCATATCGCTTAGCAATTTTTCCCTATTATACAAAGTAGCGCAAACTTTTGAAGAAGACGACAGACCCCAGGGTTTGATTGATAACATTGGGTGCGTTTTGTTGGTGGCTGGTTAGAAGTACTAGAATTGACACGCAAGAAAACGACAAGTTTGATCGTGAAGTAAACATGTAATGACATTTGCATGGAGGTTATGTCATATGGTTGTAGAACAATCTAAATAATGAATGCAGAATAAGAATACTTTATATTTGAAGCAAATATTCTAGGACGTAATGTTTTAAAACGAGTAATTGAATTGTACATATATTTTAAGTTTAGATTTAATAATACTATATTAAAATCATATAGGTATATATTTATTTTAGGACACAAAATGAGAAAATACGTAAAAGTAAAAATTATTTTGAAGCAGTAATACCAAGATTTAATTCTAATACATTTAAAAACCAAATAAAGGCAACTGCATTCAAATATTACTTTTCATCCCCACCACACTTATTCATTCTAGTCGTTCGGCCTCGAGTCATCGCTTGAGTAGAATGAATAGAATGAGAATACAGTCGCAACAAAACGCGTATTCTGACTAAACCGAAACCAGAATTGGCACAACAAAACGCAGGTAACCGACGAGTTCATCGAAAATCAATTCATCGAATATCAATTCATCGAAAATCAATTCACCGAAAATCCGAGGGGATCGGAAAGTCAAAAGAGCAGTGTTCAATAAAAGTAGACAGACTAAGAAATAATTGCGTAATTTTTTTTATATGGTTTAAAAAAAGGTATTTAAAGTGACATAGTGTTTGAATAAAATAAATGTTTTGTTTTTAAGGTTTAATAAGACAGGTTATGGACAATTGCACGCAAATAATTTTTATAAATTCATACACAATGATACGCATTTTAATTGGGCTAATATGGGGGAAAATAAAGTACTATGAGCCTAAAAACAAGGTAATTAAGTTACGTTTAGTTAGTAAAAGTCTAAAACCGAGCGGAGCGAGTTACCCATCTTCTAGTATAAGGACAAAGCACTATTTTAGGTTAGGTTAGGTTAGTAAGGGTTTTGTTAGAAGAAGCCGAGCGAAGCGAGCTACCCATCTTCTAGTTTAATGTCAAAACACTATCTTAGGTTAGGTTAGGTTAGTAAGGGTTTGGTTAGAAGAAGCCGAGCGAAGCGAGCTACCCATCATCTAGTTTAATGACAAAACAAACTCACACTAACATAACAATGCCACCTGTTTAGAATCACCGTACATTGAACAAATCATGTGTGGTATAGTAAATATGAATAGTAAAACTATGTACATAACACAAAACCCTTAAGACTCAACAGATGGGGAAATACCATTTTTATAATCCTTTAAGAATGGGTGTATTAAGTACATTTATGATCCCATTAACCGGGTTTACTGATCTAAGGAGCCCTGTTCGATTTCAAAATAATCCAACAGGTATCTTTTACCTGGCGTATTTTCTGAATGGAAAATTTAAAAATTATTAATAGACCAAGTATGACAGTTATTTAATAAGTGTAGTCTGTCAACTTTTATTGACCACTGCTTTTTTGGCTTTCCGATCCCCTCGGCAATCCACTCAAATATTTACAAAATATTTTTTTTTCGATGAATTGATCATTCGATGAATTGATTTTCGATGAATTGATTTTCGATGAATTGATTTTCGATGAATTGATTTTCGATGAATTGATATTCGATGAATTGATTTTCGATGAATTGATTTTCGATGAATTGATTTTCGATGAACTTACCGTGAATCCAAAACGCACCCATTGCTTCCCCTATTAAGCAAACTAAAGCAGCAATTTTTACGTTCTTAAGTTTGCGTCTGCGCTGTCACATTTCTCTTTCTCGCTCTAATTTAATAACCTCCTTTGTCAGCGGTTTGAATATTTAAGGTTAATTTTCATTTAAATTTATATATTATATCTATTTTATTTAATAAAAATAAAAGAAAATAATTAAAATTGTACCACAATATTGTTATAGTGCATCTTTGATTAAAAAAATCGCGACTACAATGTTTAAAATAAAAATTTTGGTAGTACTAGTTTCTTATTTTTTTACTGTTGGAATCACTGAAAATCATTTGTGTTGGCGACATTTTTAGCGCCAGTATGGCCGCCGTTGCACTACTTTATATAATCTAGTGACTTTAGGTGATATAATAGTAATATAGTGTCACTATATGTAAAAAATATGTATAGATCAGTCGTTCAATAAACGCAGTTGGTCGTTTTTCGTCATAACTTTAATGACAAACTTAGTGGCGAAAAAATAACTAAATCGATTTTTTGCTTGTGAATTATAGACTAATATTGCTCTTCACTCTTTTATTTTATCAAAAAAAAAAAAAAATGTTATTTATTTAATAAATAAATAAATAAATAAATAAATATCCTGTTCCAAAAGTCTTAAAAATTGATGCAAGCTAAAACTCATTAATACGCATTGCGTTGCTACGCCATTTTGTATTTAACATAGAGTTTTTAGATTACATCTAGTTTTAAAATTTTTATGCAACCAGGCATTAAAAATTTAAAATAAACCTGAATGAAAATTAATAACGCCGGTAACGAGCACAAATAATGGCATTAAAATAATCTATCTCATTAAAATTTTATCTTTAAGTAGGTCCACTTAATTAGCGAAGCTTTCTGAAAAATAAATAAATGGGAAATTTATATTAAGAATGACAAAAAATTAAAATGCAATGAAAAGAACATTTTATAATGACAATCAATAAATATAGAATTAGCAATGTGAGTATGATTTACAAAGCTTAAACAAAATGACCAAAAGTCCGAATTAATAGATAAAAATTACTGAATTTCAAAATCTAGTTCCGCCTAAACGTTTGGAATTGCCTATAGTTTGTTTTTATAAAAGTGAACAACATATATTTAAATGTAAAAAATATACAAAAATACCGATATTTTGTGCGAATATCGATAGTTTGCGCGATATATCGCATTTCAAATATCGATATATTTTTCTTAAGTATCCATATTTTCGAAATATCGATATATCGTTCCCATCCCTAGTCAAAATGCAAATTCCAGTTAGTTCCGCCTAAACGTTTGGAATAGTCTATACCTACGAAATCCTTAACTATGTGAAAATTCACATCAATTTTTTGAAGGATGATCATCGTAATTATCTCAAATATTTTGGTGAACAACCTTGATTTAATAATTATTTGTAATTGGTGACGCAAAATAAAAAATTATCAATAGTGAAGCCGTTAAAAATTCTAAGCACTTATTAGTCTGCGGTAAATGATATTTATACATTTATTAAAATCAAGGGAATACAAATTATCTGGAAATTACGCTTAGTCATCGACATCATTGCCCAAGAAACAAAAATGGAAAGTTTTACCATTTACATTAAGGCATTTTTACATATACATACCTACACACCTGCTGGAAGTTTGGACATTTGAAATTTAAAAATTAGATTTGCAGGCATTCTTAATTTTCCAGAGAAAATGATTAGTATTATTTTAATATTATTATAATTCTAACATACGAGGGAAAGTCAGTAATTAAGTCACAAAAGGTTATTAAAAAACTACTCAAAAGTACTTAGCCGAAAACAAGTTTTATTTTTCAACAAAATCGCTACCAATATTAATACACATATCCCATCGCTTTATTTATGCCCCAATGCCTGCTGTATAAAAGTCTTTGATCTGCAGTCTCAGTCACATGCGTAACTCTCGTTCAACATCGTTATCAACCGCGAAACGTTTGCGGCCAAGATGCTTTTTTGTATGCCAAACCATGAGAACATCCTATTGCAGTTGCTATGCTGTCTATAGGGGAAACATTTTAAGATCGTAGCGCTACGCGGATTTTTTTGAAACCGTTCTAAATCAGATACCACTTGACATTTACTAGTAAATAATAGCATAAAGTGTATCAAAAAACGACAAAAAATAAATAATTGTTTGGGATTTTCTGATTTTGTTTTAAAATTTTATAATCAAGTAAGTATACACACGTATTGTGAGGACATTTTTTTAAGTGACATTACTTGTAAACATCTTAAATACTACATTTTGTGATCTGGTTTTAAGTTATGGCGGCACAGTTTTCCATTGTCGATTATTTTAACTATATTGGGGGAAATAATAATTCCCGTGTTATTAACCAAGGGGTAGAAATCTACAATGCTGGACATATAATATTGTGTGGAGTCATTGAAAAAAACAGAGTTCATAAAGATTTATGCATTATAGCTACAGACTTGTGCATTACAAACCAACACACAATAACAGGAATTTTCAAGATATGCGATAATAAATACAAAATTGAAAATATTTTTTGTAGTCACTATCATTAAAATGTAATGAGCAAACTTTGATATAAGGGCTCACTTTTTTCCAATTTTTAAATTGTTTATCTAAACATCGCGTCGATTCCTAACCTCTTGCTTTCCCAATTTTGTTTCGAACCGTACGGTGTCTGATATTGGTGGAAACAAATGATACGATATTTCCGGGTTTCTTCTTTTCAATGAATTGCACATAGGCACACAACAATATGTATTACACATTTTTCAATGATTATAATAAAACTTTAAAAACAAACTTCATACAAAACCAATACCCTTTTCACACTAGGTCTTTAAGATCGGATGTTTAAGTGAATGTATCTTTAAACGATAATGTGAAACCGTACGGCCTCGTCTAAACACGACCGATGTTTAAGACAGAGATCTGCGTCTTAAACTTCGTACGCATTGCCAACTTAATTTCTATTATAAAAAAATACTCCTTGAATTTGTGCTGTCAACATTTTATATTATCATAAACAAGAATACTGTATTATATCGACGTTATAAGAAGTTTATACTTATTGTTATAATAAAATTATTTATTTTAATGTGTTTAATAAAATACAGAGCTACAATAATTGAGATAAAATGTATCGACTTACATGTTAATACAGGTGTAATATATTCTTTATTGTAGAATGAAATGAAATATCCTTAATTGTTTATAATAATTCAAAATGTGCGTCTGCGCAGACACTTCAAAACTGGTAATTTCATGACAGTAACTTAAGGACAAAATTACTGTAGCTGATGACAGCACCAGAGATTTAAACATCAAGTGTGAAAGCATACCGATGTTAAACATCGGTGAACTTTAAGTTCATGAAAATTTTATCTGTAGTACACAAGTTCATGAAACGCTCACCAGATGGTAGGGTGCTTAGCTGCAAATCCCTATTGTAACCCTCCTGTTAGCTCGAACTATCTCGTCCACCCGTCGAATTGTTGCATCATTTGCCATCTGAACGGGGCGCCCAGTTCGGTAACAACTTTTAAGCGCCCTTGAGAGAATTTCTCGACCCAGTTGTGCACTGCTTTACACGACAAACACTCTTCACTGTAAAAATTATACATTTCCTTATGGATATCCTTTGCAGGAAGTCCTTTTGCCCACAAAAAACGCACAACAGCACGCTGCTCTTCCGCAGTATACTCTTCGAGCACGATCGCCATTTTCATTCTGCCTGCGCACGAACACGGCAACTGTCACTTAAGAGTTATCAAGCTGGATTGTGCTGCCACCTAATGACACTTTTGGAAATAACTCACTGCCATTTTCAGCTTTCCAACATCGGTTTGTGATCTAATTACTGACTTCTACATTATTTTAAAATATCTTCAGATTTAATTTTACTGTGTATGACATCCGCCGATATGAAGAAAAGGCATTTTCGAAGAGCAAGGGCGTCCTGGACCATCGCAAATCACCTGAAACGCCGATGATCAACAAATTATTTTATTAAGGAAACGTGATCAAAAATTACCCGGACCAGAAATCTATTCAGAATTTACTTTGCGCTGATAACGAGAAATTTTTGTGAAGACTGCCAGTTTCAAGAAACAAATCTATATGGTCGAGTTGTCTTAAGAAGAATGGTACAAGACGATATTATGTCGTCTTTGTCAGGTAGAGGTAGAATCGGCGGGACGTATCGTGTGCAGTTGCACAGAACTTGAAAAGGCAAATCTACTTTAGTTCAGGAGAATCTTGATGCCAATTGAACAACAAAGATGCATTAAATTTTGAGCGTTACATAACGGTAAACAATAGGTTTTAAAATATCAAAACCGTATTCTAATTAACAGCTGAAAATACCCATTTAACAAAGAACCAATCAGATTACTTCGTTAGCCCGAACTCATCCGAGGAACAACGAAATTCTGGTACTAATTTAATATCTGCTGTTAAGTCATTGGCGTATAGAGAAAAACAGTGTTCATTTAATAATTAATTCGTATAAGGCAGAGGTGGGCAAATCTTTTGGCTACTTACCGCGGGCCAAAAAAAATTTTTTTCTAATTTTAAATATTGTCTTTGTTACCAAGGTTATTTTATAAATTTTAAAAGCAACATTTTTAAACTAAAACATGTATTAATTATGCATTTTAAAGAAAAAAATTGAAAAGAAAGTTGGAAAGAATGAAAATTCGAAAGAATATTGGACAGACAGTAATAATTTTGCAGGACACAATAATACAAAATACAAATAGAATGTGCGCCTATGTGTACATGTCCTTGGAAATAAGTTTGATAACTAAATGTTTCTGTCAAGTATTGCATAACGGTCAGGAATTTATGATCGCACTGTATTTAACTTTATGATCGTTATGTTCCACTTTCTTGAAATTAAAGTAGTGAAATGCATTAGCGAAGCACGGGTACACCCGCTGGTGTACCAACCAGTTTGATAAACCTTGATCTTGAAACGGGACGACTTTTCATATCCGGAACATTTATTTATTGATGCGGAACAAAATATCAAAATTCGGGACGAATGGGTAAAGACGTGTGCGCCAGAGATATCATAGACCCCATTTTATCCCCTCGCAACGCCACTGAATATTCCTAAATACCACCATAAAATATTGAATATTTTGTGAGTTATTATCGGGTTTGACATTATCATTTTACATTTTTGACATTTAATAAAACCGGTGTTAATGTTAATTTGTTAGGCGCGGTGTGTTGATACCGGGTCAACTAGTACCTGCGACTTGTGACCTTCCTCTTCGAAGATGGCACGCTTTCACTTTTCACTAGAACATTCCGGATTATCAATTGTTATACAATTTGATGCTTGGCGGACCGACAAATCTGATAAAAGCTAAGAGGATTATTGTCTGACACGATTCACAACCAACGGAAATTCTCAGGACAAATTTGTAAACAGCAGAATATCACGTATAATATAATATGTAAATGTCAAGGAGACAGACACATCTTTAAATCAATTCGCTGGCTTCTACACAGTTTTAGAATATTAAAATATGAACAGAAAATAATATACTTGTATATTGTGTAGTCAATTTAAAAAATAAACTAAAGCAAAACCTATTTAAAACCCGAGCTGAAATAGTAAGCAAGGGTAGAGGTGGCAAGAATTAATCGATTGATTGAAATAATCGATTATTTTGCTTCAGTTAATCGATTAATCATATGATATTTTTGGTTACGATTAATTAATAATTAATCGATAAATTTATTATCAATCGGTAACTTAATTTTATTTTCAAGAAATTACTTATAATTATAGTTGTATTGTTGAAACACTAGTCGGTAGATGACTTTGCTCCATTCTTTTCAATAACGTCCCTAGGTTACTAGATCTTCAGAACACTCGTTCTCGCCCATCTGGAGAATTAAACTCAACCGCTACTCATTGCTGCACAATATACTGTTATTCAGAACTGACATGCTCGAATACGCTGTCTGATGGTCAAATATTGTACTAGGTACTCTTTCGAATTTTTGTTAGATTGTCGACAGAAGTTAAATTATAATTAAAGTTATAAACTATAAAAGTGAATATATTGTAGTGCTTTTGGCAGCCACCGGTAATATCACTTCTCAATAGTTTGCGTCCAGTTAGTTCAAATCACTAGCGAAACGCAATCTTTCAACTCGATAATTTGCGAGAAAAGCCTAGCAAGTTACAGGTCTTCTGGATACAGCCCGTGTTTTCTCAATCGTCTTTGGACAGTTCGTGATGAAATTACCAAATTTCGATCTTCTTCGAAATTGTGCGAGAAAAGTTAAGGACCAGTCACGCTCGCGTAGAACAATTAGGGTAAGAAATCAGTCGTTTCAAGCGCTTGTAGCTCGTGGATGCTGTTCGCTGAAGACGCTTTATAGCGTAATTAATAGATTTTTTAGCTGAATCCAAAATACCAGCGATATTCCAATACTGCGGACATCTTCATATAATGGCGCAGCTCGTTCAAAGTCTTCCGGCCACATTTTAATGTTATTGCACAAAAAAAGATTTGTTGGAGTTTAGAAATCTCTAAGATGGCAAAATTTTATTTTAACAATGAGTTATTTGTGTTAAAACTTACGTATTTAATATGCGATATTATATAGTCTTCGTTTAATCGGGCATTATTCATTGTTACAGCCTGTACGGGGAAAAAAAAATTGCACACACAACTTTCTTGTTTGTGCGCGTAAAATCGCGCTCCACGTATTTCATTTATATCCACGAACATATTTATTTGAAGTAATAGTGTCAACGATGGCAGAAAGTAATGTTGTTGCCTTAACAAGTGCAGCGTACATAGTAAAAGCACCGTACTTAGTCAAAAAAAAAAAAAAAAACAAAACAAACGGTGGTGGATGACACGACTATATAGAAGCGGGGAACTATACAATTGTTCAAGTTTAAGATCTCATAATACAGAAGATATTTTTAATAGTCATCAATGAGTTGTAGGGCCGACTCACTACTCCATTTCATGTTGAATGTTTACTGGTGTTTACTTAAATTAACGCGCGCAATTATATGACAGCATAAATCCGTCCACACTGAGTGTACAAGTTCTTTGATCTTATCGGTGGGACCGACAAGCTACGGATAGAATTCGTGCGCCTAAAAGTGTATGCGCACACAAATTGTACCTCGTACTCACCTGAGCAATTTTACGCGCACAGCGTTCGTGCGCGTACAAATGATCTGTACGCGCCGTTATATGTACAGTGTAACCTTTTTAATCCGACTAAAAGTTAATCTGAACATCCACTAATCCGAACAGTGAAACGCAACAATTATAATCCGAACAACGTATTTTAATATGAACAACGCATTTATATAAAAGAACAAGAATTGCATTTTCTAATATGGACAGAGCGGGGAATATTTGAAATGAAGTACATATTTGAAAAAGTATTTCAATTACTGCTGGTATTTGAAATATTGCATTTAATGATAACTGATAATTATCCAAGAGGTTGGAAAACAACCAACCGAAGAAAATGTAGAAGAAAGCAATGGAGATATAGTATCTAGTTTTAATACTTGCTTAAGATGGGTATCTGAAAATAATGTAGAGCATTACCAAATACTTTTGTTGCGAGAATTGGTGGGACAGGCGATAAGATCAGAAACAAAGTCGACAAAGTAAACGTTACTGATTTTCTAAAAAAGTGAATACCGTATTTATGTCACGTATGTTATTATGTCCGTATTTATGTTAACTCACTGTATACAGTTCGTTTATTACAATAAAGATTTCAAAAGCAACTTTAAATTCTTTACTTCCAATAATCGAAACAAATCGCTAATTCGAAAACACCTTTGCATTGAGTTGTTCGGATTAAGGAGGTTGTTAATTGTATATCAAAAAGTATAGTGAGGTGTACTATAGAAATTATTCACTTTGTTTTTTATACCAGTTCTTGTTACTATATGGATGGGAATCATGCTAAATCACAGGGCTGTGGAGTTGGAGGCGATAGCAATTTTAGTTTACCGGAGTCGATAAACATATACCAACTCCTATTCCGACTAAATATAAATTGCGCTTACTCACTTTTTTTTAAAATAATCATTAATTGGTGTATATTGTATTTTAAACTTTTGTAAACGACTATGATTATGAAGTTCGTACAATTTACTGTCTAGTTTTCTTTTGAGTTTGACATGACAGAAAATTAGCATTGGCATTGTCATTTTTCTCTTTCAAAGTTCTATGATGATTTACGAGATGCATGGACATAAATATATAAATACATGCTATTTTCAATGCCAATATTTTAAAAGTAATAACAACACAAACAGTTCATAAATTACAACACCCACAAATTCAGGTGCTAACAGATGACATGCCTTAATTGTGTTCTTTCATTAAACGGGCAAGAGTAATAAAAAAAATGTTTCCTATAAAAGTTGTTTGTATAAAAAAAATCCAGTCAGTGATATTTAACTAGGCCCCATTTTTATTTAAAATTTTAAAGTAACCTGCATTTTCGTATACTTCCAGTATTACCCGATTGATGAAAATATCAACAGTGGATAACGCATAGGCATAGGCACTTAGCACTTGTTATTAATTTTCCACTCCAACTTCGTACGTCCAATAATTTTCGAATAAAAGGCATAGCACTATGATGCACACTGTATAATATGATTATAGAAGGAGAAGTCGATGTTGGAGTCGAAGTTGGAGTCGGTGGATATAATTTTTTCGCAGTTGGAGTTTGAAACAAAAATATCGGAGTTGGATTCGGAGTCACTCATGGAAAGTTGGAAGCAGGAGCTTTATCACACAAACTTTAATTCTTTTCATCGGCATGCTGCATGAAAACGCCCAAAATGATTTTTTTTTTATTACAAGATCACGTGACCGTTTGAGCTCTTTGGGATCCTGCAAATCGCATGCCTATAATTTTTAAGACTTTAAATTTGTTTTAACTGTCTTTTGATGAAAGGACAAGCATTATTAAATCAGAGAAAAACACAAAATTTGGAAAAAAGTGAAATGCAGTTTTCCATATAACCGGAAAGCGTGCAAGGGTTTAGTACCCTTCTTTCTTTGTTGTTACAGGGTAAATATTCTCTCCTCGAAAAGGCATGCTGTATGAAATCGGAGACCATGAACTGTCATGCTCCTGGTGTAGAAGTATGTACTGCTTTAATGTTGTTTTTGACAATTCCCGTCATTACCGCTAGTGCCAAACGATCGTTCCCAAAATTAAAATTAATAAAAGCATATTTAAGGAATTCCATGGGACAAGAAAGGTTGCACATTTAGCAATACTGTTAATCGAACTTTCCTTGGCCCGAAATTTGGACTTTGATGAGGTAATTGACAATTTTACCGAAATGAAAGCCCGAAAAAAACAATTTTTGTTAAGTATTTTCTTTCCTGTATGACTGTAACAATAAAAAGTGAATAAAATTATGAAATCTTATTAGTATTTTTCTAACTAGTAATATTTATTTCTTATGTTATAATTCTGTTATTTAAAAAAATAGACTTGATTGCACCAACGCTGATTAAGCTAACTAAGGATCTACGAGACACTAAAAGTACCTATAATAAAAACAAGGACGAGCTTAATTCTTTGAGGGACCCAGTCTAAAAATTTGCCAAGGGTCTCATATTGCGTTGTTACGCCACTGGATGTATAGTAATTAATAGTCAGTGAAAGTTATTAGATATTATTGAGGGGAAAAAATAATCAATTTAAAAAGATCTGTTATAACGTCAACATAACCTACAATTATTCTTACAAAACTGTACTTTATTTTGTAAATATTAGTAGAGGTACTTCCGATGGCTTATATATTGTATAATAACGAGATTTTAAAATCACCCTGCACTGTTTTACTTACTGAATAAATACTTTATATTATTATTACAAAAATTATTGTATAAAAATAACTGGTATAATTAAATAACTACAAAACTTATTTGTTTCTGAAACTTCTTCAGCATATGTTCATATTTATTACTGCCTTCTGCACAAGTACAATTATATAAATATCTATGTTTTTCAACTAGAGAAATAAATCGTGGTAACCCCCTAATAATATTACAAAGTAACACCTAAATGACACTGACAAAAATGAAGCATGCGTTATTTTGTCGATATGATAAAACTTGTAAGTAACACAGATGTGACGATGGAAGTGATTTGAAAGTTCAGTGAGGGCTGTATAATTTAAATGTATTGGTTTTGAACATATTACGCCTCACTTGGAAGTTATGACAACAAGTGCCGTTTTTACTTTTACAAAGTTACATCTGATTAATTTTGTTACAAATTAGTAGTGTTACGTAGTAAAGTTGTGGCTGTAATTAGCATGATTAAAACTGCATAAAATAAAATGTTACAAGTAGGACATGTTATCAGTTATCAGCTATAGTTAGAAACTAAAATTTTATATGCAATTTGTTTAATGATGGTGCCATTGATAATAGGAAACACATTTTTTTATGGTATAATCTTTTTGTAATTTAGTTTTTGCACTTCACTTAGTCATAAAATAATTTTAGTTGAATATAAATCAACTTAATGACATCACTAAAAATTTTATATATATGATAGATATTATTTTAGTTGTTTTTAATTTATGCACTTACCTTGTACTACTGCGAGGACGATTACCGCAATTATCGTGAACGTCTTCATCGTGAGCTGTTTGTCGCTCGATCTCAAACGGAATGAAGAAGCGCCCGATGTCTTTCTATAATGGGCCTCCGTCTCCACCAAGGACGCCCATCTCGAAACACGCGCGTCATCAGCTGACATAAACAACTTACGGCATTTCGAAATGCAAACGACTAATTATTATGAGTGAAAGTGAAAATATTCATTGCTCAAATATTCGATAATACCCAAATATTATATCATATAAGAAACAATACAATACGATAATGTTAAACTCTATGAGGTTATTTTAAAAAATACCAGGTTTAGCACCATAAAACCTTATTAAGATTAATAATAAGGTTTATCATAGACCGAGGATGGTAAGTTCGCTGTCTAGACCTCATACACTATATGTAAGCCCCAGGATTAACGTTTTAACCGCCTATTAGATAGCGTCAACATGCTTGAAAAAATTGATGTGAAGTGTGAATTTTCACACATTTCTGGGTTTTGCAGGTATTTAGTAACTGAACGATGATTATTTGGGATGCCAAAACAAATTTTATGTCAAAATATTTTTTTATGAATTTTAATTCGAATGCCTAATACAATTATTTAAGTTTCTAAATATATGCAGTATTTTTTTTATATAGCAAAGTTCATTAAGATTTTGAAAATTGCACATATGGCTTCCATTGGTTGCTAACATCATAAGTCCCGCCTTTTGATTTCGTCAAACATAGAATTAAATTATAATTTCAATACTTTCCACTGGTTATTAAATTTACGCTTTTAAAAATTAAATGCAACATTTACCAAATATAACTAGAATTTAAACAAAATAAAAATGCAAAAAAAAACAAAATATAAAATCAACAGGATTCGAACCCTAGTTTGCAAGTTTAGTTGTATTATTAAGCGTACGACAAATCCAACCACGCCACGAGAGCTACTGATTTGGTATGTTACACAACGTATTAAATAGTTAACATATTTTAGTTAAAAACACAAAAAATGCGTTATTTTCCGAAAACATAATCTGATCAAAAATTCCTGTTGTACTATTCCGGTTCACACCAATGTACATTACTTAGAATTTTTTCAGATTTTTAGTTTAAACCATCTGGGCTACAGCGTGTGGGACAAAAATTTTTTTGCACAATTTTGGCAAAGATCGCATCAAAATAATTTATTTTGCAAAAATAAAATTTTGATCGTTAATCCACGTACTAAGGACTTTCATTTGATACCCTACTCAGAATTTAAAAAAAATATTTTTTTTTTCGATGAGCACATATTTGTTTATATTTTTAGAGGGATATGTTTTTTAGATGTTTTAGTATTTTTCCTATGTGCGGGTCAAAGAGTTGTATAAGCATGCCAAATTTCAACTCTCTAGGTTTAGCCGTTTGGCTACAATTTTTACCGAACAGACAGACAGACAGACAGACAGACAGACAGACAGACAGACAGACGACAAAATGACGGTATAAGGGTTTTTTGGTCATACCTACAAAACCCTAAAAATGTAAGTGAGCTTAAGGGGGGGGGGTATGGTCAGAGCAGCACATTTTATACCCATTTTCAAGATTTTTTTTTAGAAAACTGTTAATAGTAACTTGATTGGGATAATACCTACAGTAAAGAACAACCTTTGAACAGTATCCAAAAAAATTTTTATTGAAAAATATCGAAAATTAAGATCGTGACATGAATTTGAAATTTTCGTTCAGGACAAAGAGTTGATTTGCGGTGAGACACATAACTAATGACTGGATCATCTAAAACAAAAAAACCAACAATATTTCGTTAGTTTATGAGTTTCTTGAGGTAACGCTGTCGAGATATTTTTTTTTTCTTGCTTGTTTTTTTTTTATGGAATTTTTACAACTGAAAACAAAAATTTCGAAAAAAAATTTCCGTTTTTTTCGTTTTTTTGACTTCAAACTTATACCAAAAATTAAATAATCTAGATATTTGAAAAAACTCGACAGCGTTACCTCAAGAAACTCATAAACTAACGAAATATTGTTGGTTTTTTTGTTTTAGATGATCCAGTCATTAGTTATGTGTCTCACCGCAAATCAACTCTTTGTCCTGAACGAAAATTTCAAATTCATGTCACGAGCTTAATTTTCGATATTTTTCAATAAAATTTTTTTTGGATACTCTTCAAAGGTTGTTCTTTACTGTAGGTATTATACCAATCAAGTTACTATTAACAGTTTTCTAAAAAAATGCCGGACCATAAAAATTGTATATCCGCGGATACCTATTAGTTTGTAGAATATCCGCGGATACAGATAAAAATATTTTGTAAATCTCGTACGGATATTTGAATAATAATGTATTTTGAATATAAATAACAGGAAAAGATAATAAAACACTTGGTTAGTTTCAAAGAATAAAACAAGTTTATTTGATACGTATTTCGTCTTATGAAGTCATCTTCAGAAATACAAAGGGTTTACAGAATTACATTCATATATATGACCCCACTCTTATCCAACTTATCCTAAATTGGATAAGAGTGGGGTTTACCAAATCAATTTTAATAATTGCGATTTTATTTACCTAAGTAAAACCGAACGTAATTTCAATATACGAATAGGAGAGCACATTAGAGCGTGCAGATAAGTCTAATCAGTGATAAGTATAAGTATATGTAGCTAAACATATGCTTCTAAACATAAACATACTTTTAGTTTTGACAACGTTGAAATTTTGCATATACAGCCGAAAGGATGAAAATTGGATTTATTAGAGGTATTTGAAATCAAGAATGCGATTTCTAAGTCAAGAAATCTCATGAATGAACAAGTTGAGTTTAGATTAGAGATGGGAAAAAAACATCGATGTATCGAAAACATCGAAGTTTGTTTTAAAAACATCGATGTTTTTACCATCGATGGTCAGCTGGCGATAGTATCGATAAAACATCGATGTCTACTACCGATGTCGATGTTTAAACTTTGAAATTCAGAAACTACCGCTAGAGGCGCTGGAATTTAAAAATTTAATTTTTATTAAAATTAGTACACAAAATATAAGCGCCATCTATTGTGATATAACAATATTAATAGTGTTAGTTCTTATTCTTTTTAGCAGTTAACAGAATACGAAAAAATAAGAAGAAATTTCTAATTTTTGCAAACAATGCGAACGACCAACGACGCCAACACACTTTTTCCTTTTGAGTCTTGTT
Source organism: Liopterus haemorrhoidalis (assembly GCA_963971575.1). Taxonomy (NCBI): domain Eukaryota; kingdom Metazoa; phylum Arthropoda; class Insecta; order Coleoptera; family Dytiscidae; genus Liopterus; species Liopterus haemorrhoidalis. The sequence goes on from OZ020615.1 coordinate 11,379,153, forward strand.
AACACTTTCCCAGTTGTTATTCCTCCAATCCCTGGATTTTTGTAAGTTGTCATTAGCTATTTTTTTATATATTGAAGTTGGCTTTTCCTGAACAAAATGATCAAAAGCTTCAATTAATCGTTAAAAGTAACTAGAATTGAAAATCTAGTTCCGCCTAAACCAAAGGAACATACTTTATTTCAACTTAAAAAAGTATAAAAATAATTGTGTATGACAGTGTTATTTTTATGTTAAATCATATAAAATTAACATTAAGATTACTATATTAGTATTGTAATAAAATCCAATATTTCATTTTAGAAATGTAAAAATAGTAAGGTCTGTTCCTTTGGTTTAGGCGGAACTAGATTTTCAATTCTAGTTACTTTTACCGATTGATTGAAGCTTTTGATCATTTTGTTCAGGAAAAGTCAACTTCAATATAAAAAAAAATATCTAATGACAAATTACAAAAATGAAAATTACGGTTAGTTCCGCCTAATCGTTTGGAATAGACTGTAGGTACAAATTAGGATTATTATATTGGGTATAATAATATTAATGTGAAATTAATTACTATTAAAAAGGAATATTTCTATTTAAAAATCTAATAAATGCTTTTTTTGTATTATGTGTTACTTTTTTCGTATTTTATCTTTACATTATTAAATAAAACCTATATAATATAAATAAATAGCTTTTTTTAATATTAATAAAACATCGATGTTTCCGATACATCGATGTTTTTCCTTCGATGTACAACCCTAGTTTAGATGGTCGCCTCTTCTTAATCCCTTTTAATCCTCTCTCTCTCATATAATTTAACCTTTTAGGTAGGGTTTTGCTAATTATAACCACATTTGTTCCAATACTCTCTCCTTTCTAATAGTTTGTAAATTTTCTATTTATATGAATGTAATTCTGTAAACCCTTTGTATTTTTGAGGTTAGCTTCATAGGCTGAAATACGTATCAAATAATCTTGTTTTATTCTTTGAAATTAACCGAGTGTTTTATTATCTTTTCATGATATTCAGTATGTTTCAACGAGAGCCTACAACTGTATCTATCGATTTAATTGAATATAAATGTTAACCGTTATTAATAAAATATATTTTAAAATTAGTACAAAATAAATGGTATAAAAGTTAAAGGTTCATATTAAAGTTAATTTACAAATATTTTAAGCTGTTTTGGTAAAAGTTTTAGAGTTAAAAAAAAGTTTTAAAAAATGTGTTTACATAAATACAAGCAATATTTTCAAAGATTTTTTCAATTGATTTTTAATTTCCAAAAATTATTAAGGCATTTTATAGAAATATAAATTAAAATAAATTATTATTCTCAACAAATCTCATATGGGTCTACCATTCATTACAAAAATAATCATACTTAAATTTTATATTGGTTATATTTTGTCGATACAGTCGAGGACAAGGGAAACATGTAATACTGTATCAGAGGACGAAGTAGTTTAAGATGTTTGTAGGTGCAGCAATAAACGCGTTTATTATCTAAAAAATCAACTGTGGCCACCACAGGACCGACCTCCATCACAAAGTACTTGTTTAATTTATGCTGCTTTATCAAAAAATGTCTCAAATAAAAGTTTTTATTGCTTTTATAGCAACTTTTGTTAAATAATTTTTTCGAAATATTTCTCTGTTGTGAAATATTCGCTCCCATTTCTAGTTAATTGATTTTTACCAAAAGCTGAACAACTCCTGCCATTTATGTCAAAGGCTTAAATATGTAGCTTCATAAAAATTCTTTTAGCCGAATTTGCTCTGCACGTGTACACGGACCGACAGACAGACATCATGCTAAAAATAGTCAAAAAGTCATGTAGGGACCTCAATTCGGGGAGATCCATCGAAATCTCGAAATGTCAAAATCGGTATGATCATAATACCTCCTTTATATCAAAGTCTGGATTATACAAAGTAGCGCAAGCCTTTGAAGAAGCCGACAGACCCCAGGGTTTGACTGGCAACATTGCTTCCCCTATTAAGTAAACTAAAGCAGCAATTTTTACGTTCTTAAGTTTGCGTCTGCACTGTCACATCTCTCTTTCTCGCTCTAATTTAATAACCTCCTTTGTCAGCGGTTTGAATATTTAAGGTTAAGTTTTATTTAAATTTATATATTATATCCATTTTATTTAATAAAAATTAAAAAAAATAATTGAAATTGTACCACAATTTTGTTATAGTGATTGATTTAAAAAATCGTGATTACAATGTTTATTTTGGTAGTACTAGTTTCTTATTTTTTTACTGTTGGAATCACTGAAAATCATTTGTGTTGACGAAATTTTTAGCCCCAGTATGGCCGCCGTTGCGCTACTTTGTATAATCTAGTGACTTTACTTTATATATGTTGGCCGTCCAACAACTTTGGAAACTCAGTATCCAAAAGATAGTTTTCGAAAGACCAGGACTAAAATTTACCGAAAGCCGACTTGGTTGCTCGACAAGTATATTTTTGAAAAAGAAAAACAATTGAATTTCTAATGAAAAATGTTTTAAACATTTCTAGTATTCCTGTAATAAAATTTTGTAAACGAAAAATTGTTTATCTTATTTATCACAGTAAAACTTTTTCCTTTTGGTAATATAAATAAATCAAAAATGCTATAATTTACCGAGTTTATTTTTTATTTGCAAAAAACCTTACGTGAGAAAGAAAAGCGGAAATTAAATTTGAAATTATTATAGCATCATATTTCATATAAAATTAGTTTATAGAACAGAAACAAAGTAAAAAATAAAAATAAAATAATAATAAATGAATAAATAAAACGCAAGCCTGTGTTTATTAATTGTGTCCTTTAAAAATATTTGAAAATATGCTAGTCTCCAAACTTTAGAACTAGTATGTCCGCCTGATAGGCATTTGAATTTCCCGCTTATTTGATTAATTTTAAAGATTGGTACCTACCAGGGGCTGCACATGGAGAAACTTATAAAGGCAAATTAATGAGAAGTACAGGCTATTCCAAACGTTTAGGCGGAGTTAAATGGGAATTTAGTTTTTTTAGGTTGTCACGAGGGACCTTACATTATTTCATGTTTGACCATGAAAACGAATGACATTTACTAAAAATTTGAATATATTTTCCCATATTTCGAAGACAAAAAAAAAAAAAATACATAAATAAATGGAAATTTTTTATTAAGAATGACAAAAAATTAAAATGCAATGAAAAGGACATTTTATAATGACAATCAATTTAATCTAGAATTTGCAATGTGAATATGATTTACAAAGCTTAAATAAAATGACCAAAATTCCGAATTAATAGATAAAAATTACTAGATTTCAAAATCCAGTTCCGCCTAAACGTTCGGAATAGCCTATAATCCCAAATTATTTGTTCGTTACGTAACTGTGATCAAAAACATGCTTCAACCAAAAATTTATTATGTAGATCTGTGAAAGTTATCAGTAATAGTGGGTTTAGTCAACACTTAGCCTTAGTCTTAACGTTAGTTTTAATTTTAGTGTTAGTCTTAGTTTTTGCCTTAAGCGTAATGAATGAGTACGAGTTTATACAATGATTTAGTTTTAATAAATAACCAATGAAACGCCGAGTTTAACGCACGCGTATAGTGTCCTCCTTCAGTGTTGACGAACAAAGCTTGTTATAACTACTATTTGAAACGTCAAAAGTCAAAATCTTTGGTTATAGACAGTGATGGGCACGTAGACTACATCACGTAAATTTACACCACTGTTTACGTGTAAACAAATGATGTAAACAAAAATATTTTTTTCGACGTAAACAAGGTAAACATGTAAACACTTACTGCGCATGCGTATTACCTTCTGTCATTCTTGTAATCTTCCTTTTTTAATAAAACAATGTATTTAATTACTTAATAAGGTATTAAAATGAACGTTGTTATTAGTATTACGTATATTTTAAAAATTCTGCATATAATTAAAATTATTAATTTGTTTACATGAGTATTTCTTATAGGCCCACCACTCATTTTGTTACATATTATGTGTAACACACTTTAACATACGAATATTACTACTATTTTGTTATTAGCGTCCCTAAATTGACAGGACAAACACGACAAATGAACGCCTTAACCACACTATTTAAAATTTTTACGTGTGTTGACATGTTGACGCTGTTTACTTGTTGTTGACATTGTTTACGCACTGTTTACATGTATATGTAAACAACTGATGTTTACACGTAAACGCCCATCACTGGTTATAGATAACGATTAAAGAAATAAACATTGCGAATAAAGCTGTTCCGGAATAAAAACAATAGTAAATAGTTCATAATATATAACCTGCACATTTTATGTCAGTGTTAGCGCACGCGCATTTGTGTGGTTTTAATCTTAGTGCTAAGAAAAGTTGAATGTTATCTTTCAAGGTCGGTTTTAAGAACCTTAAGAGTAAAACTAAATCAATGTGTTGTATGAACTTGCTCGTAGCGATATGATAGTTTAACTTTTAAGGTTAAAATTAAAACATAAGATTAATACTAAGAATAAATCTAAATATTGACTAAACCTATCATAAGTCACTGAAGTGGGAGGAGACAAGAATAATTTCGTATTATGCTCATAATCACTAGCCATCTAACAGTGTGTGGAGTTTACAAACTTGTTAAAGAGTAATAGTCAGCATTTAACTAAAAGAGAAGTTTAAAAACATTTCCAAAACTACTAACGACCTTTATTTAAATTACTTTTTAATGTCTTGAATATTATAAATGATTTCCGCGAATATGTCTTTTGTGAATGAAAACTGACGTGACATTTACTACGTTTTGTAAATTATACCTTCGCACTCAATTGTATTTCAAGGTAAAAACAATAAAAAAACATGATTCAATAATTATAGATAGCTTTATTAAATATACAATGTATATGTATATATAGATATATTATTATACATGGTAGAAAAGTATTTTGTTGAATCACGTGGTAAATCATCTGTCGAATAAGGCACATCCATTAGTTTAGTGTCTATCAAGTTCAGCAAAACACAGTGTTCAACATAGGAACGGGCCACGCCACAAAAAAAATAATAACTGCTTATTACTGAATTTTCAGACTGTTGTAAAGTGCTAAAATAAACTAAAATGTGTCGCATAAAACACATCAAACAATTAATAATCTATGGGTGTAGTCAGTAAAATTCAATAACAAGTTAGAAATAGAAACACACTATACCGCACAACCACCTCTAGTTCCATAAAGCACTTTTAACTCAGGGAATATAATTCTTTTAATTAGTTGATTGGTCTTCGAAGCAAGAACAGCTCTTCTCTGATCCTTTTTATACAGCTTGATCCCTGGTTTATGAACCAGAAAAGCATTATCCAGGATCAAAAAGTTATAATTTAAAACACAAAGCGCGTAACCTTGTGTCATCTTATCGCTTTTTCCTTCCCAGCTTAAACGTTCATCGTACAGAGGATCTGCATGTGTTCCAATGAAGATTGGTTCCCAATGTACAAAACGTCCAGTTCTTTTACCAACATAAAACACATGAAAACCTTCAGTTTCATTTGCTGCTTGCCATTCTTTACTTTTCGGGACGTTATGACAATCTGGACATAGTTTTTTATGAAATGGGAATGCTGTGCCATTAACTAGCATATCTTTAAGTTGTGTTTTAGTACCAGGTACACGTTCTGATGATAAAACTTCGAAAAGCGGGATTGGATATACTTTTGGATTAGGACTTCTTAAAGGTTCTGAATTATCTGCTATCATTTCTAAGAAACGGGGAATTAAATCTAAGCTTGGATATAATTCAATATCACTGGGTAAAATAAAATAGGTCTGAGCAGTTTCACGTGCAATATTTCTTCCAACATTAACAGGATACAACAACTTCTTTTGAGTCTTATACATCTTATCCGGATTGACATTTAAAAAAGGTGCTAACAAGGAACAATTGTATGATTCTGGGAATAATTTATCATGTCGAGGCACCTTTTTTGGTACATGTTTAGTACTGAAGTATACGTGAAAAGTAACTAGTTTTTTTATTAGTGGAGATGTACAGTCTCGTAGATAAGCGATGGAGTTGATTGTATTTTGGAAATCAGAGCCTGGAGCATGTAGTGCTATGGATACTGGACCATTCCATCGTTCTACTAGAGGTATTAGATTGTCCAAGAAACTGAAGTCTGCATGTGTTGTATACGTGATTGATTCGTGACAAAGATGGCGTTTTTCTGCTCTCACGTAGTTATATAATACCCAGTAATCGCCACGTTGCTGTGTTTTGGATGTCTGCGGTCTGTCCGTACAACCAGTCAACTGAAAAAAATACAAATAAACACTATTACATTGTCTGATTTAAATTAAATATACAACGAAATATTGCCTTATTAGTGAACATTTATAAAACAACGTTTTTCTAGTGGAATATCGATAGTGTAATTCTAATACCTTGTAACCCAAAAAACACTATTTATCGGGAGAACAAAAAAACGTTCCTAATGTTTAAAAAAACTGATAAATTTGTTTGAATTATTGGTAATTTCTTTTATTATATTCAAACTGACAAATGTATTTCTTTTATTCCGTAATTTAACGTGTTAGGTACCAGTACAGGTCAGGGCAGTCCTAACCACAGGGCTAAATGGGCCACAGCCCCGGGGCGTAAGGCCTTCTGGGGGCGGCACTTTTATTGATATACAGAACGGGTTGGCATTTGCCAGGAGCGCCATTGCAGTGATGAGGACTTTTTTTTTTCCTCTTCACTTGGATTTGGGGGAGGTAAAGACCTTTTTTTTCTTCACTTGGATTTGGAAAAGTCAAGATGTTTGTTTTTTGTTTAATCAATTAACTTTATTTACCAAGGGCCCCAAAAACATTGCTACGGTTCTGGCTATGTATTTTCTTATGAAGAGGAGTGCATTATTTTTAATAGCTCACGGGCGCCGAAAATCTTAGGACGGCCCTGGTACAGGTACCAGTATCAGTACCAGCAACTGTACCAGTTTTGGATACGAGGTATTTTTTTCACAGGGTATAGCACTAATGTCAATCCCCTGCGAGTTACGAGGTATTTTCCAATAGATTCAGCGCCCTTTTTACCATGGGAATAGCTCATAACCCCAAAATCGAAAAAAGTGGGTTACGAGGTATTAGAATTACACCATCGATATGTTCAAGGAGTTCTTCGCAAAACCAACGCAAATAAATGAAAACTGCAGAATTATTTATATTTTTTTATTACAAATTTATCTTATTAGGCATCTTACTTTAATTTTTTATTAAAATTTAGAATTATTTTAACTGTTAAATTTTATAATATTTGAAAAAAACGGAAAGGTCTTCTGTCGTTACTATTATCAAAGGTAAAGCTGCGTTCAGAGCTCTTAAATTAGTCGACTATAGGCTATGACTTGTGCACTGTTGATTGCCATTAAGTTTGTCATATAGTAACGCGAGCAATCGTTAGAGCTCTAACTTTAATACGTTATACGTTGTCGATAGTTTTCCAAACTTATAGTTAGTGAGTTGCTTTAATGAGACAAACATATAAACACACATTGGCTATCACAGTCTATATCGTAGAGAGAGTTTACATTCTACGCAGTAATGGCATCCTACCAGTTCAGAACGGTTCGCGCGAACCGTTTCTTAAAATTATTGAAAACTTAGGGAACCGGTTGTTAGAATTATTAAAAATAAATGAATTACTCTGACTTCAGTTTTGAATCGTGCGCTGTGCCCTGCAGTGTTGCAAATGTAATATTTCTTTTATAGGTTATTAATAATACGCTCTTAAATTTTTTTCCTTATATTTAATAAATGGAAGTAAGTGATTTGTTTTCACTCTTAAATATACAGAACAGGTTCCTAGATGTCACATGTTTTTATAGAACCGCTTCCCGAAAATTTAGGATGCCATCACTGATTCTACGCCTCTACATAACCTAACAAAATGTCATTGCGCCGATTACAACAAATCTCGCCCAAAATTACAAAGACGAACAGTAAATATGATCAATTTAGGTAATTAAGTTAGGTTTAGTTAGTAAAAATCTAGGACAGCAGAATTGGGAAAACGATAATAAATAATAAACATTTTACGAGTCGTAGTTGGTTTAAAGACACATAGATATCATAGAGAAATAAACAGAAATTCTAAAATTCTCTTTGATAGATGTCGTACTATTCGTAACGCTAACCCTATTCGTAAATTTACTTAGCTGTAAACGCTGCCTTGAACGTAAAAACTATCTACTAAACATATCCAAAATGTACAGTGAATAATCAACTTATTTAAAGAGCTCTGAACGCAGCTTAATGAAAGATAGAAAGGTAATGAAGACCAAATTCTTAACTTAATTGAACAGTATCAAAAACTCCCAAATCTTTGGATCCAAGGATTCTAGATATAAAAAAATAAAAATAAAGTTATGCAGGTTTTGCAGGTATTTAGTAAGTGATAACAGATTGTGAGCACATATTAAAATTCATAAATTTCGATAACTTTTGAAAGAATAAACCACGGGCTTCCATCTAGAGACTTACAAGCGTACTTAATTACGAGATGTGCTCGCATTAAGATCCAACAATAGCTACCTAGTTCTCCAGTTAGTCATACAAATATTGTAAGCACGGTGTAGCAAAAAATTGATGTAAAGTGTGAATTTTCATACATTGCAGGGTTTCGCAGGTATATAATAAGTGGAAGCGGCATGCTGAGTGTGTAGGACAAATTAGCGATTTTTTCGTGAAACAGTTTTTTCTAGTGCGTTCTAAAAATGAGTGACATTCATTTCGAGCAACAGTGTGCTATCAGGTTTTGTTTCAGGCTTGGGCACAGTGCAACGGAAACTTTTGCAAAACTTAAGCAGGCCTACGGAGACAGTATTTTGTCAAAGACCCAGGTTTTTTAGTGTTTTAAGGCATTTTCAGAAAAAGAGAGTTGATTGAAGATGAATCACGCAGCGGAAGGCCTTCATCTTCAAGAACCGATAAAAATGTCAACAGAATCCGGGATCTTGTGCGTTCAGATCATCGGTTGACAGTCAGAATGATCGGAGAAGAGTTGAATTTGACTCACACTGCCGTTCATCAGATTTTGATCAATGAATTGGGGATGAGAAAAATTTCAATAAACGAGTTTTTGGCCAGTAAAAACATTCCTGTGGCTCCTCAGTCTCCTTATTCGCCTGACTTGAGTCTTTGTGACTTTCCACCTCAAGAGATATTATTTTGGGACATTCGAAAACATTCAAACGTCCGTAACCGACCAGCTGAAAGCTATTCCAGTATCCGAGTTCCAGCACTGCTATGAAGATTGGAAGAACCGTCTCTAGCGCTGTGTGGCTTTCCAAGGAAGTTATTTTGAGGGAGACAATATTGAATTGTAATTCAAATCGAGTAAAACATTTTTTAAAAATCAGTCCAGTTACTTAATTTACACACCTCGTACATGTTGAAAATGACTTCATAATTCACAACCAGAGCCGCAGTAAGGAAAATTTGCGCTAGGGGCAGAGCCGTGTTTTGGCGCCCTTGGTAAATAAAAACAGCTATAACTGCTCGCGATTAGTTCTTTAACTGCTTGCGAATAGCTCTCAACTGTTCGCTAACAGCTCTATAACTGTCGGCGAACAGTTCTCTAACTGTTCACGAATAGCTCGCTAACAGCTGTATAACTGCTCGCGAACAGCTCTTTAACTGCCGGCGAACAGTTCTGTAACTACTCGCGGACAGCTCTCTAACTGCCTCCGAACAGTTTTCTAACTTCTCACGAACAACTCTCTAACTGCCGGCGAATAGTTGATTTAACTCTGTAACCGCATTAAGAGAAAAGTCCTAATTTACTTAAATTCTAATCCTAATATTTCCTTACCTTTTTTACCCTTTCCGGTACTGAAGGAGGCTCTGTAGGTGGTATTGTGGGTAATGGTGGTTCAGTAGGTGCTTTCATATCCATTTGAGTAATCGCAACCACCTGGTTATTTAAATCATTTAAGGCAGCTACCGATTCTTGAGGCTGCTCCCCAATAGCCGCCAAACCACGACCAGATTGCTGTAATTCTCGCACTAGGTCACTACTAACGCCGTATTTCAACAGTTGTATTACCAGTATTGCTGCCACTAAACCCAATAGGATTTTTATGATGAAGTTTCGCTTATGATTCAACATCTTGCCTCTAAGAAAAAAAAAAAAAAAGAATCAATAAATTTACGGTTAACACATTGATGTTTACTTTAAACACATAATTGATTATAGATATGCAATCAATGAATCGAACTACAAATGTTTAGTTTTAAATTAGAGACATATGAAGGTTTAGTACCCCCACCCTAATCAACACCTACGTCACTGGCATATAATCTACCACCTGTCCATATCAACATGGTTTATAGTCTAAATAGAACCGTAGATAATAACTTTATAAAACGGACACAGTAAAATTTCTTGTTAGATTCAAAATTAAATTGGAAACAACACATTGATACTAGGAATGACGAGAATAGAAAGTTTTGGAACCGGGTACCCGCAACAATTACCCGGATATTACCCACTACCCGTTAATTACCCGCTAACAGATAATTATCCGCTACCAAATAGTTACCCGTTATTAATTCACGCTAAAAATAGCAAAAGTTCTTCCATTACATAAGAAAGGAGACATCAATAATGTAAATAATTACCGCCCCATTTCTATTCTGCCAGTTTTTTCAAAAATTGTAGAAAAAGTGCTTTACAAACAAATAACTCAATATTTTACCGAAAATGATTTGTTTTCCAACTCTCAGTTTGGTTTCAGAATTAACAAAAGCACAACTGATGCCGTTTTGGACTTTGTCGGTTATATTGTGGACGCATTGGAAGCTGGTGAATACTGTGTTGGTACCTTCTTAGATCTCAGCAAAGCATTTGACTGCATCTCGCATAACATTTTATTAAATAAGCTATATCTTTATGGTTTTGATGAAAACAGCTACACCTTGCTTAGATCATATCTATCGGATAGGAAACAATTTACTCAGCTTGACAACAATAAATCTAAAACTCTTCCGTTACAGTTTGGTGTTCCACAAGGTTCCATACTTGGTCCGTTACTCTTTTATGGACCTACCCCTTTTTATGACTTCTAAAACAGTTCTCTACGCAGACGACACAACATTATTAACTAGAAACTCCAATCTAAGTGCTCTCCTTTGCGAGAATAGATCCTTGACAGCTGAAGCAAATTCTTGGTTTAACACCAATAAATTATGCTTAAAGACGGACAAATCCCAGACCCTGCTGTTTACTACTAGGAAACATAATTTTGAAAACCCTCATTACGTCAAGTTTCTTGGAATCCACGTAGATCCTCATTTACGTTGGGACCAACACACGGAATTTTTTAGTAGAAAGCTTAGGTCCACCATTTATCTGATAAGGAGGTTGAAATACGAAGTATGTAAAGAGGTCGTATTGAAAGCCTATTTTTCATTATTTCAATCCCACCTAAACTATGGGATACTTATATGGGGACATTCTCCGTCCGCTGACAGAATCTTTAGCCTTCAGCGTAAAACAGTCAGAATTATCGCCGGCGCTGCCTACAGAGCCGAATGTCGAGATTATTTTAAAAGTCTCAAAATAATGACTTTAGCAGCATTATTCATTTATAATTGCCTCTTGCTAATACATAAGAATTTGAGCAAATTCACTACTGTTGGAGACTCGCATGAATACAATACTCGTTCAAAAAAAACTAAACTGTGTGGACAATAATGGTGGTTGATACAACATTTGTAATTTTTTTTTTTTGTAAAATAATTGTAAAATGTAATAGTTTTTTTCTTCTAAATAGTCAAATAGTTTATTTTAGAGATATTTTGTTTCTTTTTTTATTGTTTTCAAAGCTTGCTACGTTCAACTTTGTAAAACTTATGTTGATTATTATTTTGTAAATAAATGGTCGCCATTTTGAAATAGTTAACATAAAAATATGATTTTTTTTGGTGTCATTGTAAAGCTAATTTAATGTACTTTTAGGAAAAAAATATAAAATTATCGATTCCCTATGCTAGATCAAAAGTTGACATCATCTCCGGTGAAACCGAAAGTGCCTCAGAATTCTTATAGTAACCTTTAGATGGGCCTTTTTGTCTAGTTTAACTTTTGTTCTGAAGATTTTTTGTAGCTTTACAAATAAAGGAGATTTTCGGGGTGCCCCGTTTCAAACAAACATCCTGTATATAATACATTTTTTATTTTTGGAAGACAAAAAAAAAAAAAATAACTAACGTACTAATTTATTCAAAGACATATGATTTTTACTCGGCCTACTCTGACGTATTTTTTTGTTAATCACATGTTATAAGTTGGTTTTTCACTCGTTCATTTGACATTGAACAGACTTCTTAAAAAAACTGAATTGTAGCTGTCTAAAAGTTCATATATTTTACGACTAAAGAAAATTAAAAAAAATAGTTTAGCGTATTAACATTTTTTAACTGCCGTACAATTTTACATTATATATATTTTAATTTCTTATTGTGAAATGAGAAAAAGTAGAACTAAAATTTCCAATAGTATTTTTGTTTTATTTAAATAAGCGAGAATTTTTTAATTTTTGTATTTGTCAGCTCATTGCACATAAAGATAATGAGTTACTTGTTGATAAAATGTAACTAACACAAAAATAATAATATGTCGATTGATTCCTTGTTGTAAAGTGTGGAACGAATATTCAAAATTCGAAATTGGGAAATATTCTTTTAAACCTTTATTTCACACGCCAAATTAAATTTGTATGAATGTTTTTGAAAATTACTCCAAACAACTGTGGTCCAATAAGCAGCGGCTGTGACAGGCAGGAGCAACAGGGGCACAGGCCCAGGGCGCCAGCTCTTAGGGGCGCCAAAACAAACGCTTAGATATACATATTCTAAGTTTTTATTAAGTTTTTCTATTAAATACAATATTGAATTTAAAGATGTACACATTTATTGATTATATTATAATATTCAGACTTCTTTTGAACTTCTGCAAAATATATACATCATACATGCATATATTTGTATATAAATAACAAAGAAAGACCATTTTCTGTCTTGTTTGAAGACGCTGTTTCGGAGATAGTTTTTTAAATAAATTACTAGTATAGTCGGATTGCTGATAGGTGACTGTTACATGTATGTATCAAGTAGTGCATTCATATAATAATCTAGTTACCATTTCTCAGCGATTTTAAAAATGTTTTTAGGGTTTTGTAGGTATGACCAAAAAACCCTTATACCGTCATTTTGTCGTCTGTCTGTCTGTTCGGTAAAAATTGTAGCCAAACGGCTAAACCTAGAGAGTTGAAATTTGGCATGATTGTACAACTTTTTGACCCGCACATAGGAAAAATACTAAAACATCTAAAAAACATATCCCCCTAAAAATATAAACAAATATGTGCTCAACGAAAAAAAAAATTTTTTTTTAAATTCTGAGTAGGGTATCAAATGAAAGCCCTTAGTACGTGGATTAACGATCAAAATTTAATTTTTGCAAAATAAATTATTTTGACGCGATTTTTGTCAAAATTGTGCAGAAAAATTTTTGTCCCACACCCTGTAGCCCAGATGGTTTAAACTAAAAATCTGAAAAAATTCTAAGTAAAGTATATTGGTGTGAACCGGAATAGTACAACAGGAATTTTTGATCAGATTATGTTTTCGGAAAATAATGCATTTTTTGTGTTTTTAACCAAAATATGTTAAATATTTAATTTGCTATGTAACCAAGTTGATACGTCAGCGCTCATAGCGATGTGCGTTTAGTCATTGGTTTTCTAATTTGTCAAGCAGGTAACTTGCAAACTAAAGTTCGAAGCCTGTCAATTTTAATTTTTTTTTGTTTTTTTTTTGCAGTTTTCTTTTGTTTAAATTATTTTGTCAAAATTCTAGTTATATTTTGGTAAATGTTGCATTTAATTTTTAAAAGCGTAAATTTAATAACCAGTGGGAAGTGTTGAAATTATAATTTAATTCTGTTTGATGTATACGAAATCAGAGGGCGGGGCTAATGATTTAAGCAACCAATAGAAGCCATAGGCGCAATTTTCAAAATCTTAATGAACCTTGCTATGTAAAAAAAAATACTGCACATATTTAGAAACTTAAATAATGGTATTAGGCATTCGAATTAAAATTCATAAAAAAATATTTTGACATAAAATTTGTTTTGGCATCCCAAATAATCATCATTCAGTTATTAAATACCAGCAAAACCCTGAAATGTGTGAAAATTCACACTTCACATCAATTTTTTGTTATTTGTCTTAGCTGTCAGTGTCTGTTAATAATATTAATTAATAGATCTTGCGGCCAATTATTAAATTCACAAACTTTAATTTTAAATCTGCTGGAATATTATAATTCCGAAAAAGAGAAAAATGGACCACTTATTTCTCTATCTTGTGTCCGTAGAAAGAGTAGCAGCTGCCTTTAAGATTTCGGAATCAACAATTCGTAGAATTATAAAATGTAATAAATCTGAACTTCTCACTGACAAAATCACGAGAAAACGGAGGAAATTAAAATCTGAACCAGTCTATTTTATTGATACATTGGCACAAACGTATGGTCATGAAGTACTAAGATTACCTCCTTATCACTGCCAGTTTAACCCCATTGAACTAATTTGGGGTATTACAAAAAATTATTATGATAGACATATTGGTCAAAACAGATATAGTGATAACGAAATTTTGAAAATGTGGCAAGTAGCCTCTGATCAAATTAGTTGTGAAACTTGGGCAAAATCTGTTAAAAAAATCGAAAATTTAATAAATGAATGGTGGGAAAGGGAAAGGATTGTTGATGATATTAATCCAATAATAATAAATACAAGAAATGACAGCGATAGTTCAGATGACGATATCATGCATTACAGTGACTAATTTTTTTAAAATTAAAATTAACACATTAATACAACTTGTAGTACAATATATTATATGAATAAATATATTTTTACTTAATATTTCATTACTTTGTACTTAGGGGAAGCATGAAAATTTAATTTAATTAAACAACAAATTATAATCCAAAATTTACGTATGAGTATAAGTTTTTCCTTATTTATAATTATTACCTTAAAATTAATAATTTTGTTTGTTTGAGTACTGCTGTGAATTTATTTTCGTGCTCTAATTAGTAAAGATATCTACGAATCATGCCGTTTCTTTCTAATGCTTTGTTTTTTATTCAAATAATTTGGAAGATTAGTTGTCAACTTGCGTCACTATACGTTACTATGGGTATGCAAATAATTATAATGATATAGACAGAGAAAGCATATAGTATTGCATATCGATACTTGTAGCAACGAACAGTCACTTATCAGCAATCCGACTATAGTAAGGTTACTAATATTTTTAACAGCTTAAAATATTAATTATTAATAATTAACTATTTTTCTGCTACTAATAATTTTAATTTATATTATTTTTGTGTAAACATATCAATTAACAACTATAATTATCACGCGTTATATGTCAATATACACTTCGGTGAGCTTCGGAATATTTCGTTACATTTCGGAATCTCACTTCAAATTTGTTTTTGAAACCATAGAACGCAACCACGCAGGGACACAGGTTGGCGTATTATGTTATAGATAAGCTAATGTTTTGACCAAATCAAATATGGCGACTGCCTGTTCCTTACGCCGTATTACGCTGCACTTACCTCTGTTTACGTTCTTTATTTTATTTTTAAATCGCAGGATACAAAAATTATTACAAAAGAAGGACGTAACACTTGTGCATATCTATATCCAATTAGTACATCTACCGATAATCAGGGCAGATATTTAACTAAGGGCCAAGAGTTCCAGTTGCTAATAAACTGTCCAATAAGTTTATTAGCAACATATTTTTTTTTTCGAGAGTTCCACCCCGAAATAGTTATTAGGTTGCTAATAAATAGGCTTATTTGTCGTATAACTTATAGGCAACATGAAGTGCTTAATAAAGTGATATATAACCAAAAACAAGTTCGCAAAATGTGTTGATATTTCAATTTTAATTGAAAAACAGTATAATTTTAAAAGAATGTACGAATGTGTAGTTTTTAAAAATTTCTATAATGGTCATTATAGTGTTTTATATACATTTTAGTTGTATTTTGACGAAATCGACGATCCGTTTGGATGAATTTATAAATTATGGACAACCGTTTTTAGAATATTTTGGGCATTTATTGTAAATGTGATACATAAAGAACAAAATATAAATATATATTTTTTAAAAACATTGTCTTTTATTTTTATATATGTATTTATTTCAATTACGATTACAACACATTACAAACAATACTTTAAGCATTACTATTTATATAAAAATGATAGAAAATAAGAAGACAGACGCAATTATTGGCAGAATAATAAAGATGTGTGTCTGAAAATTGCTGATAAGTTTAATTCATATTGTTTAAGGAATGTAAAATAAAGCAAAATATGGCTGTCTTCTTATTTTCATTCACTTTTGTATTATCAAATGCTATTTTTATTAACTTTTCTTCTATCTATATTGTCCTCTTTTTCTGTGATAAAATTTGTTGAACGCCGTTTAATTGTCATTTTAACAGTAACACAAAAAA
The DNA here is from genome assembly GCA_963971575.1 of Liopterus haemorrhoidalis. Classification (NCBI taxonomy): domain Eukaryota; kingdom Metazoa; phylum Arthropoda; class Insecta; order Coleoptera; family Dytiscidae; genus Liopterus; species Liopterus haemorrhoidalis. The sequence continues at coordinate 11,395,735 of OZ020615.1, forward strand.
TATACGGAATGTCATTGAATATTTAATGTCAAAATATTCAGTATCAAAATTTCATCTCACTTTAGCTCTACATATTTACGTATAGCTCTATCCCTCTTGCACCGTGTTACTATCTTCATAAGAAATACCAATACAAAAACAAAAAATTATGTTGCTAATAAACTATTAGAAGGATTTTGTAACTTGGAAATCACCAATAAATTTATTAGCTTCATAAATATATTATGTGTCTAATAACTATTAGGGAGTTTATTAGGAACTGGAACTCTCGGCCCTAAGCACCATTACGTGCGTACCGGTTGTTAAAATATTGAAATACTTCTGTACCGGTTAATGAATAGTAGGATAAACGGTAAAAAAAAATAGATTGTGACATTTAATTTTTACTTTGAGCAAAAGGCCACATCAACAATTTCTAAAAATAAACATATGATTTGAAAATTATTAGAATTTGCTCCACAAGTATCATCTGGTACATCATCAGATTTTTCAGTGTTTTCAATATTTTAGTGTACCAGTTGTGAAATATTTTGAATATCAGCCTTACTAATAATAATACACAACGAACAAGTAGGTATAATATAACAGGATGTACGGTTACAAAATAAACAGAACAAGCCTTTATTGTGTCGTATATTGTAACAAAGTTATTCTAACGCTCCTTCTGTTTACTTTGCGATGATAAGGAAAACGAAATAAGTCAAAGAATGATGTTTGGTCTAATTCTATGAGGCGAATAATACACTTTAACTCTTCTGTCACTCATTACTTAAACTTATTCATCAAGAAATCTTCGTATTTATCAAGCCGCATATCATCGAACAACAGCACGGTTTCTTTCCTAAAAGATCAGTTGAAACTAACCTTATGATATATAGCAATTACATCTTAAAAAATCTTGATAATAGAATTCAAGTTGATTCCGCGTACACAGATTTCAGCAAATGCTTTGATAAAATTGATTACAATATCTTAATAAGAAAGCTCGCCTTAATAGGCATTCGTGGAGACTTTTTAAGGTGGTTAATATCATATATAAGCAATAGAGCTCAGGCTATTTGTCTAAATGGGTTCACATCTAGTTATGTAACAATAACATTAGGGGTGCCACAGGGGTCCAACCTGGCCCCCTACTATTTTTAATATTTATTAACGATATTAATCTTGAAATAAAAAATTCCTTCACTCTCTTGTTTGCTGCTGATTTAAAGCTTTTTAGCAAAATCGAAACTGTACTAGATGCTGAGCTACTGCAGGCAGACATTAACAGTCTTCATTTGAACTGCCGAGAAAACAAACTATTCTTAAACTATGACAAATGCACAGTAATAACTTTTACAAGAAATAAAAATACTATAACTTATAACTATAATTTTAATGGCACTCGTATCTCAAAATCTGATGTTGTTAAAGATTTGGGAGTACTATTTGACTCTAAATTAACTTTTGAACCCCACATTAACAACATTGCAGCTAAATCTTTTAAAATGTTAGGTTTCGTGATTAGATCAACACAAGATTTTAAATCAGTAGCTGCATTAAAATCATTATATTTTGTTTACGTTTTAAGTAACATTCAATTTGCCTCTGCAATTTGGAATCCCTCATACGAAACTTTAGAAAACAAAAAGTTAGAAAGAATTCAAAAAAAAATTGTTCAATACCTTTGTTTTAAGAATAGTTTATTCTATACGGATTATCATAACCGTTGTTGTGAGTTCCAATTATTAACTTTAAAGGACCGTCGTATTTTGTCTGACATGAAAATGCTGTTTAAAATCCTTAACAGGTTGATAAATTGTAATGACATAGTTACTTTATTCAGTTACAATGTTCCAGTCTACAATACTCGTGCTTTACCTCTACTCAATATACCTAATTCATATCAAAATTCTCCCGTTATTCGTCTCTGTTCTAACTATAATAATCTTTTTCATGGTATTGATATTTTTGGTGCTAATATTAATATATTCATGAATTTGTGTAGATTAAAAATACAAAATTAATCAAAATTAATTTTAGGAAAATCGAAAAAAAAAAAGATGTTATCACAGATATTTGTGCTTTTACTGGGCTAGTCCTGTATATGTTTCAAATAAATAAATAAATAAATAAATAAATAAATAAATAAATAAATAAATAAATAAATAAATAAATAAATAAATAAATTACTGTAACCGCTGGTCTCTAATATGAATACTTCATTTTATTATGCTGGTAATCGCCACTCTAGTCGATCATATCAATTATTTGGAGCTAGATTTAGTAGAATGAATACCCGATTGTATCCCAAACTTTAGCGATAGCCAATTTTGGATATAGAGCAGTCTAAGGTGACGTCACTCGTCACGTGATTTCATACCGTGGAGGTATAACATATGTGTATTCCTATGCTTTGTTAAATTATTTTTGTATATTATAAATAAATAAATGGGAAATTTGTATTAAAATTGAGAAAAAATTAAAATGCAATGAAAAAGAAATTAGGACAAATTAGAGAATAAATTATTTTTACCTACTCAGTTTTTTGCATTGAAATTTTAAAATTCGCCTGTAGTAAAAAGTTTGGAAAACTTCATCAAATCACTACATTATGTAACAATCAGCCTGTAAAATGATTTTAGTGTAACACGAATTTATTACTGTGTTGGCTTGCTTTATAGTTCCATACCGAAGAAGAAATGTTATCTTGGTGATTTTAAAAAATAAATTATTGAATTATACCAGACTGACACTAAACAATGTGACATTTCTAAATTTTAAAGATATAATCTGTTCACTTTTATAAGGACAAATCTAGTTATTTTGGTTACTTTTATAGTGTAATACGGACTTTAAATGTCAATTAAAAATATTCATTACGCTGTAAAACCGACTTTAGATTTATTGGTTCTGATAATTATTAAGAAAGTGACATTTTTTATAATTTTTTAATACCAACATGACATACAGTTACAAAGGTGCAAACTATTGAAAACAAAATTTCCTCTTAGTTTGTTTTTACAAAAATGAACAGCTTATACCTATAGGAACTTTCTAACATACTTACTGCGTTAATAATAAACTTCATCTCAACTATGAAAAATGTTAAAACATAACGTTTTCTAAAAATATTAACTTAATCCAGAATCATTATAACATCGATACCAACTTGGTAAAGGAAGTATCTGTTATTAAAGACTTGGGAATGTATTTTGATCAAAAATTGCTATTCAATTTTTATATTGATCGTGTGTACCAGAATCTAGGATTTATATTTAGAACATGTAAAATATTTAAAAGTCATCATACATTTATAACACTTTATAACTAGAGTTACCATATTTTTTTTTGCGCCAAACCGGGACAGTATAAAAATTACAAAAGCGTGTAATTTTATTTTAGATATTACAAACTAATCACAGAATTTTATTTTATTGAACATTAAATGTTCCTATATTTTTCTGTAGATAATAATTTTTGTAGAAAGTTATCGTTATTTTCAATGTGTTTATAAAATTCAGTGCACTTTAAGTTTACGTTTGTTTTAACAAACAATAATGCACCAACATTTCTTTCAGATGTCCATACGCTTTGCATTATAGAAACTAGATGCTCTATGAATGTTGATGTTCCAGGAAAACAAAAAATAATTTTCGATAATTTTCTTTAAATTTGTAATTGTAATATTTTTTTTCCAGAAAATCTTGAAATAATTATATCCACTTTTCCTCGACACTAGTGCCTTTCTCGAGCCATAAATTTTTGCGCTTAGTGTCATCAAAAAACTTTTTTGCGTATACAACTTCGTTAAATAATCTATCAGAATTAATAACAGGATTAGAAAACTTTGAATTAATTAGCTCCATTGTTTTCTAAATATTATTCCAATTCATAGATACATCGAATGCCCAGGTATATTCTTCAAGCTCTTCAAAATTTTGTTGCCAAAGAGAAATGTATGATTCGCAAACTTGATAGAATTTGTCAACATTTTTACTAATACTAAAGAACCGGTATAGGACACCGGTCAAACCGGGACGTATGGTAACCCTATTTATGTCGCCTTTGTCTTATGCCATTTAAATTATTGTTCCGTTATATGGAATCCCAGATATAATATATATGATCTTCGCTTAGAATCAATCCAAAAGAAATTTCTGAATTATTTGAGTTATCGCTTCCCAATATCACATGTTTCATATTTATCAAGATGTTACTATTTCAAAATGATTACCTTACATAGCAGACGTATGAACAATGATGTAATTTTTCTTACTAAAATTATTAAAAACTTAATTGATTCACCGTATCTCCTTGGGTACATTCGATTTGACGCTCCGAGCGTTCCGAGCACGTTCTGTACACTCAAACGTATTCGATTTGACGCTCGGAGTACACTCAAATGCATTCGTTTTGCGATCGAGCGAGCATTTAGAGAGCGATCGAGCGAGCATTTAGAGTGTGCTCTATGTGTTCGGGGATTTTAGACCGAGCATATGAAGTATGACTTAAAAAAGTGGGGGAACGGCGGGAAAGAAATGAAAGTTTAAAATTAAATTATAAATAAAATAAAAATAATAGCCTTAGACAAATAACAATAGATAAATAATATTGTTATTTGTCTATAGCTACAGAGTACGGCCATTTTATGTATTTGTGACGTTCTGTAAACAGCAAAAAAATTATTAAAATACACCGTGCATAAGATTTAAATGGAAAAAATTCATTAAATTAATTCATTAATTATTAGTTAATTTTTAATTAATTTTATTTCTTCATCATTGAAAAAAAATCAAGGAAAAACCGAGGTATATAATTTTGATTCATGACTGACGTGAACAAATCTGATAGTAAAAACGCCGCCTAAAATTGTAGGGTTAGATTTTATAAACATTACGTCACAAGAACGCTCGCTCCGTTAGTGCTCTATTCATGACGTCACCATCAACTGTTCGCTCAGCGCTCGCTCTACTCTGTACAACTCGAATGCACCCCTTATGAATATTGATTTAAATATACCACTTTGCAACTTAAGAAATGAATACCTTTTTCGACAAACTTTTGCTAGGAGTAACTATGCCCAAAACGCCCCCCTAAACCGATTAGTTTCTACATTTAATAATATATCATTGGAGGCAGATCCGTTTCATTTGAGTTTCAACACTATAAAACGGCACCTTCATACATTCAATGTTCAAAGCACTTTTAATGAAAATTAATCATTCCTCTGTATATATATTTATTATTTTTTATTTTTCAATTATCCAGTTACCGTCTTAATAGCTTAATTGGTTAAATATTTTATTTTATATTTATCATCTAGATATCATCTATAAATTACTATATTGTACTGCAGCGGTTACCAAAGTGGGGGGCGTGCAAGAATCACCAAGGGGTCGCGGGTTATTTGCAATTTTTTTCGATCGTTTATTGTCGAATATAATGATAATTTTGAACTAATAACTAATGAACAGGAAAAATTAATAGAATTTTCTTGTGATGGCTCGCTAAAAGATCAATTCAATCCGAATAATCCGGGGAAATTCTGCTTGAAAGTGAGCAAGAAATATCCCGCCTTATCATCAAAAGCTATAAACATTCTTTTACCTTTTGTGACCTCATATATGTGCAAAACAGGATTTTCCAAATTAGCTGTTATTAAAACAAAATATCGAGCACGATTAATAGTGGACGACGAAATAAGAGTAGCTCTTTCTTCATATGAACTGCGTTTTAACGAATTATGTGCGAAGAAACAAGCCCATACTTCACATTAAAATTGATTCATTTTTATTGCATTTTGTATTACGTTTAATATTAATATAATTTATTTTTATACAATTTACATGATTTATGTTGTGAGAATAAATATTTAGGGATTAAAGAAATTATTTATATTACATATTTGTACTACTTTTGTGATTATTATTTCAATAAAGAAATTATTTACAAATTGGTTCTAAATTTATATAAATCTGGGGGTCGCCAGAGATGGGATTATTTATGATGGGGATTATTAGTGAACAAAGTTTGGAAACCGCTGTTGTACTGTATAATAATCGAAGTTGTAGTTTTTAGGATCGCCTGTGTACAACTCTATTACATAAATAAATACCAAAAGGTACCATTTCAAAAGTAATATTTAAATTTACTAATGGTGGCACGGTTAACATTAAATTAAACATTAGCCAAAAAAAAAAAAAAAAATCGGGTTAAAGAATAACAAGAAAAAAAAACAAATATAAAAAAATCAACAAGCGATCCAAAAAAACGCCAAGACAGTTTTTTTCAAAAATTTTCAGGGTATTTAAATATTTCATTGTCTAGCTGTACTGCAAGAAGAAGACTGAATTATATGGGACTGTTTGTTAGAGTAGAAGTAAAAAAGGCCCTTATTTCTGAGAAAAACTAAAGAACTCGATTGGATTTTTCTAAATATCATTTGTAGTGGTCCACACACCGTGAATTTATTTTAATGTGAACCACAGCGTATTCATATCCATGGTTACGTTATGATTGACAGCAATGTATTAGAGCAGCGATATTTTAATTGTGTTCCATGGAACCCTGGGGTTCCACACAAGGTCCTCAAGGGTTCCACGGAGTCTCAGGGCTCCGGGTTTTGTAGTTTAGAGGTGAAGACCTTTTTTTTGTTCATCACTTGAGAGGTGAGCAAAATTTAATAAAATATACTGTATTTCCAATTTTTTAAGGGTTTTGTAGGTATGACAAAACCCTTAAAAAAGCCTTATAACGTCATTTCGTCGTCTGTCTGTTCGGTAAAAATTTAAGCCAAACGGCTAAACTAGAGAATTGAAATTTAGCATGCTTATGCAACTCTTTGACCCGCACATAGGAAAAATACTAAAACCAAAAAAACATATCCCCCTAAAAATATAAACAAATATCTGTTCATCGAAAAAAAAAAATATTTTTTTTAAATTCTGAGTAGGGTATCAATTGAAAACCCTTAGTACGTGGATTAACGATCAAAATGTTACTTTTGCAAAATAAATTATTTGGATGCGATTTTTGCCAAAATTGTACAAAAAAAAAATTTTGTGCCACACCTGTAGCCCATGTTTTAAACTAAAAATCTGAAAAAATTCTAAGTAATGTACATTGGTGTGAACCGGAACAGTACAACAGGAATTTTTGATCAGATTATGTTTTCGGAAAATAACGCATTTTTTGTGTTTTTTGCTTGACCATGCAAAATATTTAATAACTTATGTAAGTCAGTGACACAGCATGCTTTGATAGTGTAACGGTTAGCGCTCTCGCGTTCTAATTTGCAAACTAGGTTTCGATTCGATCTCGAGTCAATTTTATTTTTTGTTTTTTTTTTAAATTTTTATTTTGTTTAAATTATTTTTTCAAAAATCTAGTTATATTTGGATAAATGTTGCATTTGATTTTTAAAAGCGTAAATTTAATAACCAGTGGTAATTGTTGAAATTGAATACACGAAATCAGAGGGGCGGAGTTATGACTTAAAACAACCAATGGAAGCCATAAGCGCAATTTTTAAAATCTTAATGAACTTTGCTATATAAAAAAACACTACACATATTTAGAAACCTAAATATAAGGGATTCGAATTAAAATTAACAAAAAAATAATATTTTAACATAAAATTTGTTTGGGCATCCCAAATAATCATCATTCCCTTACTAAATACCTGCGAAATCCTGAAATGTGTGTTCACACATCACATGAAAATACAAGTGATGACCTAAAAAAAAGGTCCTCACTTCTAAACTACATTTTTTGGGGGGAGACAGAAAGGAAATTTTAACATGATAATTGTTTAAGTAAGGACCTTTTTTTAGGCCATCACTTGGATTTTTGAAGTGAGGTTTATTTTAGGACATCACTTGTATTATACAGTGTTCAGGGGGGCTCAATTATAAAATCTTGCCCAGTGTCCGAAAAAAACTAGTTACGGCCCTGGACAGGGGTAATGGACCAGAGGAAAAGAGTTGCAAAATTAAAATGGCAGTTTGCGGACCACAACGTTAGACACAATTGACGAATTTAACAACGTTAATTTTGATGAACTTTTATGACTTTGTCTCTTAATATTGTATTGACTGACTGAAAGCAGTTCTGTGTATTTGTAATTTGGTCAATAAAACTATTATTATTATTATTATTAGATAAACAGATAATCGCTGGAACACCATAATTCAGTTGTGGTGCCTCTGGGATGAAAGGAGACGAAGAGGAAGTGTGGGAGTGGTAATTTCAGAAATAAAATTTCATTATTATTTAAAGTAAAATTATTCAATTAGTTAAAAAGTATTCAATTTATTCAAATGTAAGAACTAATCTACTTTAAGATAAACTTTCTCAAGGGTTAGTTGAGATATCACATATTTTTCTACTTAAGCATTAAAAAGATACAGAGTGATTTACCGGTCGTATATTATATGATTAGTTTGAAAGAACGTTATTGTTTAGATCAAAATAGTAACAGTCAAATGTTTATACAGAAGCAGATAGGCGACAATATATTTTCAGTGAGATGGACTGCGTAATAATTAGAGTAAAAAATTAATCACTTGGGGTTATAAATTATTGGTCATAGAAAGATAAGCTTATAAAAGGGTTGTTGTTAATGTGGAGAGCTGATTATTTTTACAACGACAAAAAAAGGGGTCAGAGATCAGATAATTAGTTTTAAGAAAAGAGTTGGAAAAATCTTGTGAGAGACAAAAGGGAGTGATGAATAAAACGCCACCGTGAACGGACGAACCTCCCAAGTAATTTTGGTAGAGAAACCGGGTAGTTGTCATGAGTAAAAACAGAAGTAATCTGGAAGTGTTGAGGTCTGTTTGAAATTAAATAACGAACCTCGTAACGGGTTAAACACCGTGAGTGTTGTGAGGTGAATACGGTGATGGTGAGGTTTTTGTGAGTGTCTCTCATGGGATTTTATAGCCAGCGATAATTGTAAGTTCTAATGTAATCATAACCTTTTCGATGCTAATTAAACATTAAACGTAGATTAAGTAAAATGCAGACTTTAATTCAAACACCCTTATTCCTCTCATAAAGAGTCTAAGCAACCAACCGGCGGATCCTTTAGATTTTCAGACTTGATACCGCTCGCAAGTTTTGGAAATCCACTATGTGGAGGGCCTTTCAAAGTAAGTACCATGAAGTACAAAGGAAATTATTTAAATTCATCTAGCCAACCTTGACGTTTCGACCGATCCTAGAAATGCCCCCACAGAAGGCTACAAATGAGATGGGGGCGAGAGAAAGAAATGGGGCAAGCCTATGTTCAAAATTGGATAAATGAAGGCTCTTGAAGAAGTTACTTATGGCCACCACTGTATCCGGAGATAATTAATTTATTTTATTATTATAATATATTCGTAACAGTATTCTTTGATTTTTTTCGTTTTCATTATTATTTTGTTTGTCACTAGCTAGTTTTAAATGTAACTTACACGTTGTATCAGAAGAGTCCAAATTTGTATTCACTGTTTTACAAATTATATAAAATAATTTGTTCCTATAATTATAGTGTGTTGTATAAGGGTCAGGTAGGTGATGTAAGCGACGTCGGAGGCGGCTGTTTAGTCCCTCCACCACAAGGTGCGACGCGCGACGGACGCGGCGGCATCACACGACAAGGCTTCCGTCACGCGTAAGTCTCTGTCGACTTTAAGTGACAATTGATTTCACTCATCCTTAAACCTGAAACAAAAAATAAATGTTAGTAAAGACACTCCGACATGGCGAACATCATGTCCAATTTGGTACGTCACATAATACAACTTTTTCTCCACATAATCGTCATACAACTTGTCCAACTTCTGTTAAGAGGGCAATGTTGCTAGGGTTAGCGCATCATAAACATGTATTTGTGTCGGTCAGGCTTTAGATCAAATATAATCGAACTATATTGTTTTTCGCAAAACCATACCAACAACTGATGTAGAAACACGCAACGTGTTTGCTAGGTGCGAATCCGTTATTCGCGTCCTTGTTTTATTTATTTATTTATTTATTTATTTATTTATTTAAATTTACATCTGTCCTACGGAAAGAATCCAAATACGGACAGGTACATGGTAATATCATATTTAAAGTTACAGTGTAATATATGAGTTTAAGTAGTTTCCTAAGTCTAATACATATAATTGTTTTGGATTTAACGAACTTCATCCTAAAAAAAAACTACTCACATTAATAAGTGCTTCCAAAGAGCGTTATTCTCTTCTGAGTAAAAGCTGTGAGTTTCGGAAATTTGTCAACTAGAAAATATTCCTTATAAAATTCAATTAGTGAAATCTCCTTCATTTTTAGGGTTTTGTAGGTATGAAAAACCCTTATACCGTCATTTTGCCGTCTGTCTGTTCGGTAAAAATTGTCGCCAAACGGGTAAACCTAAAGAGTTGAAATTTGGCATGCTTATACAACTCTTTGACCCGCACATAGGAAAAATACTAAAACATCTAAAAAACATATCCGCCTAAAAATGTGCTCTTTAAATTTTTTTTTTTTATAATTCTGAGTAGTTTATCAAATGAAAGCCCTTAGTACGTGCATTAACGATCAAATTTTTATTTTTGCAAAATAAATTATTTTGAAGCGATTTTTGCCAAAATTGTGCAAAAAATTTTTTGTCCCACACCCTGTAGCCCAGATGGTTTAAACTAAAAATCTGAAAAAATTCTAAGTAATGTACATTGATGTGAACCGGAATAGCACAACAGGAATTGTTGATCAGATTATGTTTTTGGAAAAAAAAACGCATTTTTTGTGATTTTTGGCTAATAATGTACACAAGTTATAGCTTTGTAACACGCTACACTGGAACGTGTATGCTGGTGTAGTGGTTTTTGACGCTGGTTTTTCACCCAAGTAACTCGATCGAAAGGGATCGAACCCTGCGAGAAGAGACAATATTATTATTATTTTTTTTTAATTTTTATATTGTTTAAATTATTTTTTTAAAATTCTAGTTATATTTTGGCAAATGTTGCATTTAATTTTTAAAAGCGTAAATTTAATAACCAGTGGAAATTGTTTAAATTATAATTTAATTCTGTTTCAATGTACACGAAATCAGAGGGGCGGAACTTATAACAACCTATAGAAGCCATAGGCTGTTAAATTCTTAATGAACCTTGCTATATATATAAAAAAAAAAAAATACTGCACATATTTAGAAACCTAAATAAAGGTATTAGGCGTTCGAATTAAAATTAACAAAAAAAATATTTTAATATAAAATTTGTTTTCGCATCCAAAATAATCATCATTCACTTACTAAATACCTGCAAAACCCTGAAATGTGTGAAAAATCACACTTCACATAAATTTTTTATTTTAAATCAAGAGTTCTCCTGTAGCTCAAATAGTTCAATTTGCAGAGAAAGTGGCGCTTGTTCCACATCAACATCAACCGTTTAACCTCATTTGATCTCTGAAAACAAAGATATACTCGCGGGCCAGATTCAATGGGATTTTGGATAGTTACCACGGGCCGGACAAAAGGAGGCGACGAGCCGGATCCAGCCCGTGGGCTGTAGGTTGTACATGCCTGCTATAAATATTAATAATTTTTACAAGCAAGGGTTTATTTTAAAGATAAAAGTACAATCTAGTGTATTCTTGAGTTGAAATTTGCAATTTTTATTAATTTACTGAGTGACAGTGATGTGCAGTTAGATAAAGTTTAGGTTATTGTAAAACTGAAAATTATAAATCAAACAAAATTTCAACACAGGGACACACCAGGGGGTCAGTATTTATCTTCAAATTATAAAAAAAAAGATCAATTAAAACATAATTATTTTTAAATTAATAAACTGGCGATAAATCCAAAGAAATTATTATTTAATTAAACGAATTATTATACGTTACGGCCAGCGATACATTTTTGGGGTTCTAAACGCGTCTTCCGTAGGAAAAGGCGCCCAACCGAAGATTTCAAGTTCACGCGGATATTGCGGATATGGTATATAATCCGCATTCGCAGGATTTAAATGATAATTTATCCGCATCCGCAGCAAAATGGCAGATATCAGCGGGTAACTCGCGGATATCCGCGGATTTGCAGGGCTCTAACAATCGTCAATAAACGTGTCGTTTTAGTGTTACTGAACAGACCTGTATATTTGGTATAAATTCTATGGCCGCAACAAATGCAACCTTCTTATAGCTCTTTGCCATATTACGTACTATGCTCTCTAAGTTCTCCTAAGCACTCAGGCATTTTGCGTAGTACTGACATAAAAATATAATGCAAAACACAAACCATCGTTCAAAGATATCCGACATCCATCAAAACTTTTGAAACTATCTCCCGTCATACTTTGTAAAAACCTGCCTGATCTACACCATGTATTCTCATGTGCAGGGTGCACCGTATGCGGGCATCAAATATTTAGTATTGTTAATTAATAAATACTCGTAATAAGTTGAACGTTCTTCGAAAAATGATTTTTCGAAAAAGAAAACATTTCAAATAAAATGTCTATTTTCAGAAATACAATATTATGTTTCATTTTGTAATATGTAATTATATATTATGATTTTGGAGACTTTTGTGGTGTCAATGGACTTTGACGCATCCATGTGAACCAATGCTATGATAATATTATAAATGTATTGTTAATATACAACAACAAAAAATGAACTTTTCCTGTGGTTACGTATTACAAAATGAAACATATAACGTAATACTGATACTCTTATTTTTCAATCACTTATTGTGAGTTTGTCAAGTGTTGACAAACATCCACGGATCCTTCACTTCAAGTTCCTAGAGAGCACGTCTTACAAGAATCAATGGAGCTGAGTACACAAGATTGTATTTCAAATCATACGCGGCGATGTACTGATCTATACAGCCCAAAATAGTTTCAATTATTAGCGAACTACGATCAGTACAGTGTTTGGTTGTGCTCAACTGTGCGTAACAAGTAAACCAAGCCTTGCGTAGGTTTCCCTTCGCCACTGGTTTTTATTATTATTTTTTTTATGGGAGGGCAAGTCTAGCGGAGGTCTCCTTTCTTTCGCCACGGGTTTTTTTAAGTCTCAATATGTTTCCTATGTGTAGGTCAAGAAGTTTAGTATTAATATGCTAAATTTCAAATTTTTAGGTTGAATCGTTTGGGTACAATTTCTACCTAATAGAGGTCTGATTTTTCGGGGTCACTTAAATTCGTCCCGCAGGTCATAACGTGACACGCGTTCAGTGAACTTAACATGACAGCCGATATATTTTGACAAAAAACCTTTTTAATTGATTTGAAAGTGCATAATAAAGTAAATATATAAATAAAGCAAATATATAATAAAGTGATAAATAGTAAGATAGTAATAAAATATCACAGAGTTCATGAACCTTACACTTGGGGTCCCTTAATTAATTATGTTACCATAGCAACGATAATCTATTAAATCACACGCCATAACAAATTCCTGGAAATAAGCTCTGATCAGGGCCGTATTTACTTACATCTAGGCCCGAGGTGTAAACAGTTTCGGGGGCCCTCTCCCCTAACTAAAAGTTCATTTGGTCGCCTTTGAAAACACCCCCCTCGCCCTCTAAATAATCTTTTTATTAAAAACTTCATTGAGCAGAAAAGAAAAATTTCCTCATTCTAAACACATTTTCCCTTATGCATTTTAAATATTGGGTTGTTGTTACATAAGCCCGTTCGTTTTTTTTTTTCATATTTTATTTAATAAAATATACATTCTAAAAAAACTTTTATCATCAAATGCACTGTCCATTATTTTTTATCACTTTGGACAAACGCTCAGGCAATTTCATAATGCCATCTCTCCAGAAGGTTCCGTCTTTGCTCTCATAAAATCTGTAGAGGTGAATTTTGATATTGTCCAAAAATGCGAAATTTTTTCCGTTAAGGGAATTTTGTAGAAAGCAGAACAAATGATGTCGGATGGTGCGATGTCTGGACCATATGCTCCGACCACTAAATGGCAATATTGAAATGTGTCATTACTATATTCGTAAAATTTGACATTTATTATTGTGAAATCAGTGGTAGCTTATAAATTGACCGAGTAGTTTGTTGACATTGAGCGTTTAAAAAAAAAAGTTTGTGAAAAAATGGATATTACTTGTGAAGATTTTCGTTGGCTGATTTTTTACTTTTTACGAGATTCGCTTCGTTCAACTTTTGGTAATGAAGAACCATCCGAAAAGACTGTTTACAATTGGTTTGCAAAATTTCGTCGTGGTCCTGCGTCCGTCAATGATGAATTTCGTGAAGGTCGACCAAAATCGGTTCTGATTCAAAAAAAGATCGATTGTTGTGCGCAAAATGATTGAAGAATGTGACTTACCGTGAGATAGAGGCATCCTTTAGCATATCGCAGACTGCAATACATTCGATTTTGCATTTAGCTGTGAAAAAGATCTGTTCCCGATGTATTCCCCATAATTTGACCGAAGCTCAAAAAAGGCTCGTGTTGATAGGTGTACGGGAATTCTAAAAAAAAAATCAACCTAGGCACTGCAAAATCCGTATACAACATCGTTATAAGTAACGAAACTTGGATTTATTCATATGAACCGGAAACTAAGCAACAATCCACTGTCTGGGTCTTCAAAGATGAACCGAAACCCACAAAAGTTGTTCGTTCACGAAGCACTTCCAAGAAAATGATCGAACGTTTCTTCAGTTGTACTGGACGTATCGCAACCATTCCTTTAGAGGATCGGAGAACAGTTAATGGTATACAACAATTTGTTTGCCAGAAGTCATCAACAAAATCAGGAAAAACAACCAAAAGCGTCGCATCATCCTTCATCATGACAATGCAAGCTTCCACGCAGAACGTCAAACAATTGATTATTTGAAGGAGAAAAACATCGAATTAATGTCTTATTGCCCGTATTAACCAGATTTATCCCCTAACGACTTTTTTTGTCCCCCCACTGTCAAACAAAAAATGCGTGGACAGCGATTTTCATCACCTCAAGAAGTTGTTGAAGCATTCGAGAACCATGTTTTTGAGATACAAACTTCCGAGTGGAAAAAATGCTTCGATACTAATTCTCGAAACATTTTTTCCGCATTTGAACGCATGCAAAAATGTATAAATCTTAAAGGCGAATATTTTGAAAAGCAATAAAAGTTTGTTCCAAAAAAAATTTTTTTTTCTTCTTATTTTATGTAAAAATTTAAATGGTAGCCCTCGTACCAACTTAGCTATTAATTTTTATAGAATTTTAAGAAAAAATACTAGAAGAAAGACTAAATTACACTAACTTGAATCCTATTTATACATGTTGCCGTAGCAATGTAACCCTCATTTTGACATTGCGCAAACATTTATAAATATACATTTCGCTTAGAGTGTATATAAACATTTATGTTACAGTTGTATTTACAATTCAAATGTCAGAATAGTGCATATAATAGGTTATTGCATGTTTAGAATAATAATTCTATCTCAAATTCCAATCTAACAAACACCATGTTTTCTTTATTTCATTTAAAAATATAATTTTAAATGTTAATAAAAATATAAAAAAGGTTCCCAACACCAAGGTGGTGAATAGGACAGAGAATATTAATTCTCTGTTTTTGCACTATATGAAAATGACGTGTTCAGTGTTTTTATGCAAATAGCCATCGTTGCTGTGAGCCAAACAAAAATAATAATAATAATAAATAACTAACTGGTCACCATTTCTACGGGTCATAATCAGGGCCGCCCCTAGCATTTGTGGGGCCTGGAGCAAAACTGGAATTGCGGGGCCCCAAAACAGGATTTGCGGGGCCCCATCTATATATATATATATATATATATATATATATTGAATAACGATATTTTCTTTAATATTATTAACTTTTAACAAAGTACACATACTTATATTCAATGAAAATATAATTTTTTTATATAACTATTTATAAAAATTGGAATAATATTTTTAAAGTATTTTATTATTTTATTACCTGACGGTTGAAGCGCGCAGAAGCCCCACTTGCCCCCGCCTAGGGGCGGCCCTGGTAATAATACTCCTGCATACATATACTCATTTTAAGAAAATTGATGTGAAGTGTGAATTTTCACACATTTCATCACAGGGTTTCGCAGGTGTAAAATAAGTGAAGGCGGCATGCTGTGTGTGTAGGACAAATTTTGCTTTGTAGTAATGGCAAAATGGACGATATTTTTAAAATAATTTATCGTCAAATTATATCAAAATAATTCCCTAAAAACATAAATGCTTAGAACTTTGTTCTTAATTAACGTATGAGAGATTTCAATCAACGTGTTCAAATAATCTTTCCGCAGGCTAAAGCCTTTTTTATGTCTTAAGCACATCTTTTTGAAATACAATATTTCAAATACTAGAAAATAATTGAAATACTTTATTTCAAATATTCCCAACTCAGCTAATACCCTTTTCACACTAGATCTTTAAGATCGGATGTTAAAGTGAATGTATCTTTAAACGCTAATGTGAAACCGTACGGCCTCGTCTAAACACGACCAATGTTTAAGACAGAGATCTGCGTCTTAAACTTCGTCCCCATTGCCAACTTAATTTCTATTATAAAAAATTGATGTGAAGTGTGAATTTTCACACATTTCTGGGTTTTGCAGGTATTTAGTAACTGAACGATGATTATTTGGGATGCCAAAACAAATTTTATGTCAAAATATTTTTTTATGAATTTTAATTCGAATGCCTAATACCATTATTTGAGTTTCAATATATGCAGTATTTTTTTTATATAGCAAAGTTCATTAAGATTTTGAAAATTGCACCTATGGCTTCCATTGGTTGCTTACATCATAAGTCCCGCCCTTTGATTTCGTCAAACATACAATTAAATTATAATTTCAACACTTTCCACTGGTTATTAAATTTACGCTTTTAAAAATTAAATGCACTATTTACCAAATATAACTAGAATTTTAACAAAATAATTTAAACAAAATAAAAATGCAAAAAAAAAAACAAAAAATAAAATCAACAAGATTCGAACCCTAGTTTGCAAGTTAAGTTATATTATTAAGCGTACGACAAATCCAACCACGCCACGAGAGCTACTGATCTGGTATGTTACACAACGTATTAAATAGTTAACATATTTTAGTTAAAAACACAAAAAATGCGTTATTTTCCGAAAACATAATCTGATCAAAAATTCCTGTTGTACTATTCCGGTTCACACCAATGTACATTACTTAGAATTTTTTCAGATTTTTAGTTCAAACCATCTGGGCTACAGGGTGTGGGACAAAATTTTTTTTGCACAATTTTGGCAAAAATCGCATCAAAATAATTTATTTTGCAAAAATAAAATTTTGATCGTTAATCCACGTACTAAGGGCTTTCATTTGATACCCTACTCCAAGGGTGTCAAACTGGCGGCCCACGGGCCGCATGCGGCCCAATACTTGCATTTAAGTGGCCCGTAACGACTTCCTATACTATAATAATTTTTTATACTATATATAGTATAAACATTTATTTGAACGAAAATACCTCGTGACAGAAGTTGTCCGGGCTGCGGCGTCAAGACTTCGGCAAGGGCGGAAAACCAATAGTCAGGCAATAACTGTTGCAGTTAGCCGTGCGATAGTCGGTAGAGCAGTGATTCCCCGTGACTCCAAATAATACTCTTGTAAGCAGAGATATCAAATACCACTTTTCTATAGGTGCAACTGCTGTGTACATTACCACTACGCTGATTTCGACCCGTTTTTGTTTTGTTGTTCGATAAAGCAAATATTTTGGCAAAATTTAATTGTTATTATTTAAATGTTATTTCCTTACTTCCTTCAAATAAATATTCAGAAAAATGGAGGAAAATAAAAAACAGAATAAGTAACAATATAAATATAGGCTATTCCAAACGTTGAGATGGAACTAGATTTTGAAATCTAGTAATTTTTATCTATTAATTTGGACTTCTGGTCATTTTGTTTCAGCTTTGTAAATCATACTCACATTGCAAATTCTAGATTAAATTGATTGTTATTATAAAATGTCCAATTCAATAATTTTAATTTTTTGTCATTCTTAATAAAAATTTCTCATTTATTATTATTATTATTTTTTTGTCTTCAAAATATGTGAAAATGTATTCAAATTTTTAATAAATGTCATCGTCTCTATGGTTTCACTGTTGGAATTTTTAATTTTCACATACCAACGTTAAACTTGAAATTATCCAAATAAGGTTCCTTCTCGTGACAACCTTAAAGAACGAAATTCCCATTTAGTTCCGCCTAAACGTTTGGAATAGCTTGCCTGTACATAACGTGCGGCCCGCGTTAATTTTACTTGTGAGAAAAATGGCCTGAGGCTGAAATGAGTTTGACACCCTTGCCCTACTCAGAATTTAAAAAAAATATTTTTTTTTTCGATGAGCACATATTTGTTTATATTTTTAGAGGGATATGTTTTTTAGATGTTTTAGTATTTTTCCTATGTGCGGGTCAACGAGTTGTATAAGCATGCCAAATTTCAACTCTCTAGGTTTAGCCGTTTGGCTACAATTTTGACCGAACAGACAGACAGACAGACAGACAGACAGACAGACAGACAGACAGACAGACAGACAGACGACAAAATGACGGTATAAGGGTTTTTTGGTCATACCTACAAAACCCTAAAAAATACTCCTTGAATTTGTGCTGTCAACATTTTATATTATCATAAACAAGAATACTGTATTATATTGACGTTATAAGAAGTTTATACTTATTGTTATAATAAAATTATTTATTTTAATGTTTATTTATTTTTAGTGTTTAATAAAATACAGAGCTACAATAATTGAGATAAAATGTATCGACTTACATGTTAATACAGGTTTAATATATTCTTTATTGTAGTGTCTTTATTGTAGAATGAAATGAAATATCCTTATTTGTTTATAATAATTCAAAATGTGCGTCTGCGCAGACAGTTCAAAACTGGTAATTTCATGACGGTAACTTAAGGACAAAATTACTGTAGCTGATGACAGCACCGGAGATTTAAACATCTAGTGTGAAAGCATACCGATCTTAAACATCAGTGAACTTTAAGTTCACTCGTCTTAAAGATCTAGTGTGAAAAGGGTATAAGCAGTTCCCAAAAATAACCTGTAAAATATAGAATATGCTCCCGAAAACAAATAGTTTACCAAAATGAAATAATAGCATAAAAGGAATTGTTAGTTAAATTCATAAAACTTTATAGTTTACTTTGATCAGCCGCAAATGATAACAGTATGTGGGCCGCCGAAGTGAAAACCAAACCTGGTCATAAAAATATTATAAATGTATAGACATTACGGTTTTAAAAAATTGAACTGAAGTGTGAATTTTCACACATTTTAGGGTTTTACAGGTATTTAATAGATGTAAGAAGCCAACATAATACTGGATGTCTAGGTATAAGTATTTATCACATCAAAATCAACAGTTTTTTGGTTGGTACGACTGATAAGTATACAACTGTCATCCAAAACTATCTCCGGTCAAATTTTTGGTTGACAGTTCTGTACTTTTCAGTCGTACCAACTTTTTAGTTTTTGTTTACAACTTAACTTTTAGTAGTTTATTAAGTTGATACGAAGTTTATTTAGAACATATAATTAAATATAAACATAGCACAATTAAACAATATTTATAAATTGGTTTACTATAACCAAATTGTTGTCTGCCATCTGAACCTAAAAATTTTTAAGTTGGCAATGAAAAGTAATAAGAGATGGAAGGTATAAAATATATCACTGTCTCTTATTTTATATTCTGTAGTATCAAAAGTTGAAATGACGTCAGAGTTGGATAGTATTGAAAAAAGTATAATGTAGAATGGACTTAATAATCAGGATTGTCCGCAGATATTCGCCAATTTTCTGCGCATGCGGATAATATATTATTAACATTTTGTGGATGCGGATGCGTATTTGAAATGCGCTCACATTAAAAAGTCAGTCAGATAAAACTTAAGAGCTTTCTTTTACCACACAATAAATTTAAAAAAAATATATTTTTCACAAAAACACATTTTATCTATTCGATATTTTTTGAAAAACTAATCTGAACAAAAATTCCCGTTAAACTATTCCGGTTACCTTCCGAATTGCCTTCCCGAATCTCAATTATAATTCTGGTAGCAGTACCTCCATTAGAAGTTTCCCGTTTCCACGAGCCGCCACTGTTGGAGAAACAATGAAAATAAATGTATGGATGCGGACACTGTTGCCAACTTGGCGCTTTTAGCACTAATATTGGTGTTTTTTTACCAAGTATTGCGCTCTTTTAGTTTAATTTGCGCGGTCACTCACTAACGGTGTTTTTCTTTATAATCTGGCGCGTTTTATAGTGCTTTTTTATACATAAAATTTACTTGTATAAAATAAATATATTTGTAAAATACAAATAAAGTCTGTTTCTTTTGTTTAGGCAGAACTAGATTTTCAATTCTAGTTACATTTACAGTTTAAGTGAGGCTTTTGATAATTTGGTTTAACAAAAACATGCTTCAAACCATTAAAGAAGAGCTCATGACAACTTACAAAAATGAAAATTCCAGCAAATCTGCAGGTTTCAAACTACACCGTACAAAATGTACACAAATTATAACAAATGTTATAGGGCAACATTTAAAAAAAAAACGTTAATCAGAAGATTTTTGGTCAGAAGTATATGTTTACAGAGATGCTGCTGGAATAAATCCTTTTAAAGAACTGACTGAACTTGTAAAGTCTGCTTTATCACTTACTCATTCGAATGCTGATGTCAAAAGACTTTTTAGTAAAATGAATATCGTAAAAAATAAATTAAGGCTGATATATAAAACTACAAATGCAATATTGCATATAAGATATGGCCTTAAAAGGCATAATTCGTGCTGTGATATATATGATCTACCACCAGATGTATTAAAATTAATTGACACTAACCAGTGATGGGCGTTTACACGTAAACTTTAATTGTTTACGTTTACGTGTAAACTTATGTAAACAATTGGTAAACTTGTCAACAATGTAAACTTTGTAAACTGTCAAATAACGAGGTTAGTTTTAGTTATTTAATACGAATAATAGAGAGTTAATGAACAAGTATATTCAATTCAAAACAATAAATTTATTAAAAAAAATGGTGGGAAGAAACCGAAGGAATAGTTCTGAAGAACTAGGTTTTGTTTTAATTAAAGAAAATGAAAGAAAATATAGGGCGTTATGCAAAATTTGCAATGAATCTTTTCGTTATTAAAAAATATAGGCTGATTTTCTTAAAGGTGAAATTTAATGTATTTTGTTATTAAAAAAAATTAGACTGATTTTTTTAAAGAAAACAGTTTTTTATTCTTCATATTCATATTTACTAATTTGTATGTAACACCTGTATAATGATGCAAATTCGATTTTTATTAATATGTATATTGGCTTGTCCTAATTTTATATACTTACTTTTTCATTTAAAATCGTTTCATTAAAATTTTATTATTTAAAAAAATGTATTGAAAATGAGGTTCTGTAATTCAAAACAAGTGCGCATGTCTAAATCATTGTTTACGTTGTTTACATTGTTTACAAGAGTTTTTGTGTTTACTTTACATTAATTGTTTACGCGTCAACAATGAGGTAACTTACATCATGTAACTTACGCGCCCATCACTGACACTAACCAAACTTATGAAGATTGAATCGATATTTAATTTATTCCTCAAGAAGATTCTGCACCAGTACTTAAGGAAATCACTGTATTTGTAAATAATTCATAAGTAGTAATGAATTAAAAATAATAATAATACAACGTAATCAACAAATAATATATGAACATACATTGTTGTTAAATTTTGAACGATTGAACAGCATTAGTAAAATGTAAAATGTAATGTCCAATAAAATCTGTATCTTTTAAAATAAGAGAATTATTGGTCATTTATTTTATTATAGAGATACTCTGTGTACTGCTTTAATTGTTATTTATTATATTTTTAATGAAAATATAGGTTGAATAACAACCCTAATAATTAATGAGATAAAACTTACTTTTGAAAGATGTTCTGAATTCAATGTTATAAATTTTTAAACACCATTCTAAAAATAAATTTAAGTACACGAACACTAATTGTAAATAATTTACTTAATACAGTTTTTAATATTTTTAACTATTTTTATATTCGTGTTTACTGGTTGTTTTAAACACGTTAGGTATAAAAGCGCGTAACAAACTAACGTGGTAGCTTTTTGGAAAATTGATTCAGTGTTATCTTGCATATATATTTGATAATTAGCGTGCGTTGGTGTATTGATCAAACTCACCTGAAAACGCGCCCGAATTCATTAGTATAAACGTTGCAAACGACCATTACTACATTCACGCTTAACTGGTTGCATAATTACAAGGCGTAAAATAAACCAAAAATATCATCTGTACATAAACAAATTGTATAGGCTATTCCAAATGTTTAGGAGGAACTCTAGTTGAAATCTAATAATTTTTATCTATTAATCGGACTTTTGGTCATTTTTACTTGCCCGACCTTAATATATAAGGGGCAAGTATTGTAATCGCGAAAATTTTCGATGTCGGTGACCACGTTTCATGGTCTAGGGAATCCAAAAAACCTATTTTCGAAGTGCCGTCCGTATATGTGTGTGTCTGTGTGTGTGTGTGTCTGTGTGTGTGTGTGTCTGTGTGTGTGTGTGTCTGTGTGTGTGTGTGTGTCTGTGTGTGTGTGTGTCTGTGTGTGTGTCTGTGTGTGTGTGTGGCTGTGTGTGTGTGTGTCTGTTTGTGTGTCTGTGTGTATACACGATAACTCAAAAACGGTTTAACTTAAAGAGTTCGTTCTGGTACTAAAAAATTCTCCTAATAATTGGGAAGAACCCTATTGTTTTTTATTAAAATCCGAAACCGGAAACGGAAGTTATTAATCTTTAAAATTTAAACAAATTCGTAACTAGTAAACCAAACCTTTGACAAAAATTTGTATAGGACATAATTTGATGTATTTTTGAAGTTTACCTAAATCTTCTTTTAAATTTAATTATTTATTTTTTAATGTATTTTTTTTTATTTATTTTTTTATGGGAGGGCAAGTCTAGCGGAGGTGTCCGTTCGCCACTGGTTTTTAAATGTTCTTTTTATTGCATTTTAATTTTTTGTGATTCTTAATAAAAATTTCCCATTTAATTATTTTTTTGTCTTCAAAATATGGAAAAATATATTAAAATTTTGACATATGTCATTCGTTTCCATGGTTTCACTGTTGGAATTTTTAATTTTCACATACCAAACCAGAAACATCAAATAACCAAAGCAAGGTCCCTTTTCGTGACAACCAAAAAGAACGAAATTTCCATTTAGTTCCGCCTAATCGTTTGTACTAGTCTTTAGGTGTAGGGTGACCATTTTCTTAAGAAGGCAATGTGGGACAAAGGTCGCAAAAAAAGGTCGTCACTTTCCAAACATAGGTGAAGAGCAAAAAAAAGGTCCTCACCTCCCAAATTTAAGTGAAGAGCAAAAAAAAGGTCCTCACCTCTCAAATCCAAGTAAAGAGCAAAAAAAAAGATCCTCATCTCCTCAAATACAAGTCAAGAAATCAAAAGTTAGAATGCGGGACTTTTGCGGGACGTGTCTTAAAGCGGGACACCCAATCAAAATGCGGGATAGTCGCGCAAAAAGCGGGACGAATGGTCACCCTATATAAGTGTGAATTTTCACACATTTCAGGGTTTTGTAGGTATTGAATATGTGTAAGCCAACAGAATGCTGGATGTCTGTGTCTGTTTGTCTCTTTGTATCAGGCTTGTGCAACCTACGGCCCGCGAGTCGGATCCGGCCCGTCGCCTCATTTTGTCCGGCCCGCGATAACTATCCAAAATCCCATGGAATCTGGCCCGCGAGTACATCTTTGTTTTCAAAGATCAAATGCGGTTAAACGGTTGATGTTGTAACTACTTGATCTACAGGAGAACTCAGATTTGAAGTAAAAAATGAAGGACATTTCACTAAATAAGTTTCATAAGAAATATTTCCTATTTGACAAATTTCCGAATCTCACAGCTTTTGCTCAGAAGAGAATTACGCTCTACGGAATCACAAATGTGAGCAGTTATTTTCTCGGTTGCAGTTCGTTAAATTAAAAACAAGGACACGAATAACGGATTCGCACCTAGAAAACACGTTGCATGTTGCTACATCAGTTGTTTCCTCGAACATTAACATACTTGTGAGCAATATGAATTGCCAACCGTCCTATTAAAATTAAATAAACATTTTGTTCTTATTTAACAATATTTATGCATTATAAAAGATTTTAAATATTTTTCTTGTGGTTTTTTATGAATGTTATGGACTTATATATGTTTTTCGTATAGTTTAGAACAGTGGTTCCCAAACTTTTTCGGTTCCGGACGCCATTAATGTATCGGAACTTTTCCACGGCGCCCCAAGTCAAAACATTGGTCTAACTAACGCAGTTAGAGGAATATTGGTACGTTTTCGCGGTGCCCCTGTAGCCCAGCCACTGCCCTCAGGGCGCCGCGGCGCACAATTTGGGAATCACTGGTTTAGAAAATTTATAATGTGTTATTTTTTTATTGTAAAGTCAACTTCAGTGAAGTAATTTTAAAAAAACTGTTGATTCCAAAAAAAAAAAATATGCTTAAAAAGTTCTGGCCCGCGAATGTATTTCAAATCGCTATCCGACCCTCCGTCTTTTGGAAGTTGCACATGCCTGGTCTATATGGTAGAAATTTATTTAAATATGGTGTCCTGGTTAACAGTTATAAAATGGTCTTATACCCTTTTCACACTAGATCTGTAAGATCGTATGTTAAAGTGAATGTGTCTTTAAACGCTAATGTGAAACCGAATGGCCTTTTTTAAATACAAGCGATGTTTAAGACAGAGATCTGCGTCTTAAACATCGTCCGCATTGCCAACATAATTTCTATTATAAAAAAATACTCTTAGAATTTGTGCTGTCAACATTTTATATTATCATAAACAAGAATACTGTATTGTATCGACGTTATAAGAAGTTTATACTTATTGTTATAATAAAATTATTTATTTTAATAATGTGTTTAATAAAATACAGAGCTACAATAATTGAGATAAAATGTATCGACTTACATGTTAATACAGGTGTGTATGTTAATATATTCTTTATTGTAGTGTCTTTATTGTAGAATGAAATGAAATATCCATATTTGTTTATAATAATTCAAAATGTGCGTCTGCGCAGACAGTTCAAAACTGGTAATTTCATGACGGTAACTTAAGGACAAAATTACTGTAGCTGATGACAGCACCGGAGATTTAAATATCAAGTGTGAAAGCATACCGATGTTAAACATCGGGCAACTTTAAGTTCACTCGTCTTAAAGTTCTAGTGTGAAAAGGGTATTAGGGAATAAAGTCGTCAGTAGTCAGTTATTCAGTAGTTATTCATTCGATCATTTTTGTGAGCACGCTACCCAAGGACCAGCCCAGCAGTTCAAGTCACCAACCCGAGATGTGCGTGATGTCTACAGGGCTTCTCCACGTATTTGCCTCGGGCAAGAACGGGAATTAAATCAGCTACTAACAGACAACACCAGCAGCCATTCTGATAGTTAATTGTATTCTGATATAAAATTATTATTATACCAGGTCTACAAGTATGAAATGCGGATTTTTTTTTTAAATAAAACACATTAAACTCAAAAGAACAGTAAAAGTTTATTTATTCAAAGAGTGCTTCATTAGAAGTTATATATTTTTCCCATCTTTCAGGCAATTTGTGAATACCTCGCCAGTAGAACTCTTCCCCTTTCCCCGCAAACCATTCATCTAGCCATTCTTTCACATTTTCATATGAACAAAAGTGCTGCTCGGCAAGTACGTGATCCATCGATGCGAACAAGTGGTAATCTGAAGGGGCCAAGTCTGGTGAGTAAGCGGCATGGGGTAGCACTTCCCACTTGAGTGCCTCCAATGTGTTGCAAACTGCTTTTGCCTTATGTGATGAAGCGTTATCGTGAAGAAAGATTACCTTGTGCTGTCTTCTTTCGTATTCTAGTCGTTTTATGAGCAGCGAATGGTTCAATTCGATCAGTTGTTGGTAGCGTTGGGTAATAACTGTTCCACCAGGTTTTAACAATTCATAATAGACCACACCCTTTTGGTCCCACCAAGTACAGAGCATTGTCTTTTTGCTAAAGCGATTCGGTCTTGCAGTTGATGTGGATGGTGAGCCTGGGTTCACCCATGATTTTTTACGTTTGGGATTTTCAAAATAAATCCATTTTTCATCGCCCGTAATGGTACGATGCAAAAAAGACTTTCTTTTGTATCGTGCAAGCAAAATTTCACAAGTGTTTTTGCGTTTTTCCATCTGCCTCTCATTTAATGCATGTGGAACCCATCTGCCGACTTTCTGGATCTTACCCATCTCTCGTAGGCGATTGGAAACAGCTTGTTGACTAACGCCTAACTGCTCTGCTAGTTGTTTTTGTGATTGACTATCGTCTTCCTGTAGCAATGTTTCCAATTTTGTATCTTCATATTTTTTTAGAGGTTTTCCATGTTCTTTGTCTGTAAGATCAAAGTCACCACTTTTGAAACGCCGAAACCATCGTTCACACGTATCTTGCGATGGAACATATTCACCATAAGCTTCTCGAAGCAGTCGATATGATTCAGCAGCAGTTTTTTTCAAATGAAAACAAAACAGTAGTACTGTCCGCGAATGCTCTTTATTTGGCACAAAATTTGACATTTTTAACACAGTAAAACAAAACTATATGATCACTTTTCAAATAATAACCTATACGCATTTGACACTTAATGATAACTTAACAAAACGCCATATGTGTTGAAACTTTGAACTATACATTCTGTTTGCGCGGCAAGTTTGAAAAAAAATCCGCATTACATACTTGTAGACCTGGTATAATAAATTTTGTAGAAAAGAGGTCAGTTCTTGAATCCACCCCGTGACTATATGTTTATCTGCTGACTGAATTTATTTATGAGATTTAAGATTCTATGAATGGGTGAATTAAGATTAGAGTTTGAGTGACTGATGGCGTTATTGTCTTTACAACAATATCCGACTGGAAATATTAGAACTTTCTTTGAAAACCCTACATCTACATCTGTTTTTATTTTAACATGAGTCAGCAGCTACTTTTTCATTCATATTTAATTTTTTCATTAATCATGAATTAAAAAAAATCATGTAATTACAATTGAACAATAATTTATTAAACAATTATGTTTTTATTTGCTAAGACAATAGGCATTTACTGGTTACTAATTTACAAATAACGACGCCATTAACAAATTATTCTGATAAAAAAAAACACATTTCGTGAACTAAAATCAATTGTTTCGATAAGTGTTTTGTTTTTATAGTTTCATTCCCATGGTTTTTAAGATATTAGCAAATTCTTTCCGCTTAATTTGTCTCTAAAAATAGTTTCGAATTAAAGTTTTATGCTGTCACACAGAAAGCTACGTACGCTATGCGTAGAAAAAATAGTTCATTTTATAGACAACGTAAGCCGCCACACAGAACTGTGTACGCTATGTTCGCTGTCTAGCTACATTTGCTTTATTGAGAAGTGAAATTACCGGTGGCGGCGCTGTGTTCCAAGGCAATATGGCTGGCGTGTCTAGTATTCAGCTGTCAACATGCTAATAGCTAACAGGTTAATTTAAGCACAATACATTTTTTTCATGAAAATGCTAGTAAATATTTGCGAATATTTTTAATTTTTATGCGCTACACATGTATTGAAGTATAAAACAGAAGGTGGGCAACAAATTACAGTATTTAAAGTTTAATTTCAGTAGATTTATTGAAGTGTAATTTGTACTTGAGCAGTTGTTAAATGCTGGGCACGTAATTTTATGTGGTACATCTGAGTGTCGGTCATCTAAATTTACAATATATAGATTCTGTTTGTAAACAAGTGCATTATGTTCATTGCCTCATGAAATAAAATTAGTTTTAGTTGGACAGAAGCAGCTAAAAGTTAAATATGCAACTTGCAGGTGCAAACATATTAGTGCAGTTTGGTTTTTCTGCGACAAATGTAATGAACATAGTATCAGTTACTTTTTAACTCAAAATATATTCCCATGCCTTCCTCTTGTCCATAACCAAATATTTTCCCAATCTGGACTTATAGTAACTTTCCCACCATTTTACTTAAGAAAAGAAAACAACTAAGTTGCCTATCTTTGTCCTGTCTTGAATGACAGCCAAAAACACTACAATTTGTTCTACTTTTATAGTTTTCACAACTTCTATCGACATTCTAACAAAAATTCAACACTAGTACATATGTAATAAGTTCAAACAGTACTAAAGCGCCTAGTACAATATTTCACCACCAGACTGCGTATTCTAGCGTGTCAGTTCTCAATACTTCTCAGTATATTTTCAAACTTTTAAAACTACCTTCAGAAGTAAAAAGCGACAGAAATAGCCATCAACATCTTCTGTTTTTTGTTACTTTTCACTGCTAACTTAATTTGAAATGACAGATAAAATTTTAGTTATAATAACCAATTTATAAATATTGTTCAATTATGCTACTTATAAAGGGTGATCCAAATTGGACTCCGGGTTTTGAATTGCGCGCCATTTTCGTTCAGTGAATGTTGGAAGTTTGCATTTTTACAGTTGGAATTTAAACACATTGCAAATTCATCATGGCACCGTATACTGTGCAGCAACGCATAAATATCATGGAAGTTTATTATGAAAACAGGCGAGCAGTTACGATTACGCGAAGAAAACTTCGACCACTTTTTGGACGGAATAATGTTCCAAGTGAGTGTGTAATTCGTGAACTACTGCAAAAATTTGAAACAAGTGGTATGCTTATTGATACACCAAGAGTTCGCTATCAATGCAGAGATCGTTCAGGTGAAAATATTGCTCGTATACGTGATAGTGTACAAGAAGACCCAAGCACGTCAATCCGTCACCGTTCACAGCAATTGAATTTTTCATATGGCACTACTCAACGAATTTAAAAAAAAGACCTGCATTTAAAGGCGTATAAAATTCAACTGACGCAAGAACTGAAAGCAGCGGACCACTAGAAACGCCGTACATTTGTGAACTGGGTTTTAGAAAAACACAGAAGTTGATGCTGATTTTTGCAAAAAATCATATGGAGCGATGAAGCTCATTTTCTTTTGAATCGGTTTGTTAATCGCCAAAATTGTCGCATCTGGGGTAGTGAAAATCCACATGCTATTCAAGAAAAACCAATGCATCCACAAAAATGCACTGTTTGGTGTGCATTATGGGCTGGAGGAATCATTGGCCCATACTTTTTTGAGGACGAAGCTGGTAACGCTGTTACTGTCAATGGTGTACGCTATCGGGAGATGCTAAACAACTTTTTTTTCAATGAAACCAACGATTTGAACTTAAATGACATGTGGTTTCAACAGGATGGAGCCACATGTCACACAGCACGTGAAACACTCACTTTACTTCAAACCAAATTTCCTGGTCATATTGTCTCTCAGAGGGGCGACATCAATTGGCCAGCGAGGTCTTGCGATCTAAGATCCCATTAGACTTTTTTCTCTGGGGCTATTTGAAGGAAAGGGTCTATGTCAATAAGCCTGCTACGATTCCAGAACTACAAGAGAACCTCAGACCTGCAATTGCTGAAATCGAACCGCATTTATTGGAAACGATTACGGAAAACTTCGCTAAAAGAATGGTGTCATGTCAGCGAAGTCGTGGAGGGCATTTTGCCGACATTATATTTCATAAATAATTGCCAAGTCTGTACTTTACGCTAATAACAATAAAATTCCAGTTTTTCCAATATGTTGTGTTTTATTCAAATAACAAATCCTAGAGTCCAAATTGGATCACCCTTTATATATGCCAGTATATAGCCTGTTTCTTTGGTATAAGCGGAACGAGATTTTGAATTCTAGTAACTGTTAACGTTTGATGAAGCTTTTGATCATTTTGTTTAGCAAAGGCCAATTTCAAATATTAAAAAATTAGCTCGTGACAACTTAAGAAAATTAAATTCCATTGGTTCCGCTTAAGGGTTTGCGAATAGTCTATATGTTTGTCTGAATATATCAAATATAACAAACGAAGATAGAAACTACGGACGTACGTTGGTACGAGTAGTTCAAATACATTATTGGCAGCTTACACAGAATTCTATAAAATAGATATATATATATATATATATATATATATATATATATATATATATATATATATTTGTTTACAGGTTCTCAATCGATCGATCGGCATAGGATTCTCGTGAACTACATAATGGCGCGTCTACATCGAGGCAACATGGTAGCATGCGACCATTCGACATGTCGCATGCTACCAAGGTGCAGCGGTCTGATGGGCGCCGTGCGACATGTTGCTCGTTCCCGTTACTTGGCGGTAAACATCAAAGAGTTTTCGCGCCACGCTACCACTTCTGAAAGCCACATGTTCGCCATTTTGATATTTGATTGTTGTTATTATAGAAGTATTTGTTTTTTAAATTAACTAATGTTGTAAGCGTTGCTGTATCAACAAAAATTATTTAGCAACTTAAATTTATTTAAGATAAGTGAGTAAATATAAGTTCTGATAAAATAGAGTATGAGAAATAATGATAAATATATTAAGTAAGGTTATGTTTTTGTTATGGAATTAAAATTTGTTATAAAATAGTATAAATTAGCTTGATATTATTTATAATTATAAAATGTAATAATATTTTTGCGATCCGCCATATTTATTCAGTAAAGTGACAGATCTCGCAACAATAAACAGTAGCACGCTCCCAGTGTTGGTGTAGACACTAGCATGTCAATGTGACATGGTCTGACGGTCTCGTCAGACTTGTCGTATGCTACCATGTTGCCTCAATGTAGACTCGCCATAAGGGTTTCTCGGTTATACATACGAAACTATAAAATAAGTCAACTGAAATTTATTGTTGCATACTATTGCTAGATCTTCTATCAATAAGCAAAAAATAGAGTGATAGTTCCAAAAAGCAAATAATAAAATTAATTGAAGCGATAAAATATAATTTTATAAATGAAGTGTATTTACCAGGTGAAAAATTGTGTATCATTACTAGAAATTATAGTTAAACAATAATCAATAAAAAGTTACAATTGTTTCTATTACTTCTTAATACTGAAAGTTTACATTATTATTAGTTCAATATCTACTTTTCAAACTTTGTTAATTACGTATATAATAATTATAGCTATTTGCGCCAAACGTGCTAAAATGTACCTTTGTTTTAAATGCTAGTTTTCTACCAATTTCTACCAACAACACGTACACACGTTTTGCATTTATACAAGTTATTTGGGAACTATTTAAGCATTGCTAACTTCTAGTCTAGTGCCTACGTCGAAAGATACTGGCACTTGATGATAATGGAATGCCATTTGGCACACGTGTTCCTTATAAAAATTAAATCATTTTGACCCGCAGCACCTATTTGAGAATCGAGGCAGATTCAAAATGGCGGCGAAACTAGCGCGCCAATTACGATAACTAATTTTTATGATAGAGCGACAAAATAGCTAAATACATATTTGTACAATGGACTTTTAGCTACAATTTGCCACGTCGTACGCGAATATTCGTTACTTAGTTTACAAGATTCCGTCCATAATTCATTCTCAGACGCCAAAAAGTGATTTTTGAAAGGGCTAACGAATTTCGTATTATATGGCTTGTTTTCTATTAATTTAATGCCGTTGATTACGAATCTGTTATCAGAATGGCGAAAATTTAAAATTTTGATAGATTTTTTTCCCAAATTCGAGACATGATGCGTATATTAACATTTTGTTTCAATTCTTCCAAAATCTGTAGGGCATATCCTTGGCTACAAGAATGTGCGGAATTTTTCTCTACGGTGCGCCGAAATTAAGGTAGCGGCCGAAATGTGTAAAGTCTCAACTTCATATTATTTTGACACTCATTATATCGTTTTCGACCAAATCGGACCTCTAAATTACAAAAATGAAATAAAAAATAGCATATGACTGCCATACTACCAGCCATACGGCTGTAAATTACGACATTTAAGTAAGATACTCCATGCATATAAGGAATGCATCAATTTGCTCAGGTATGTTCGCAGCATTTGGTCTCAAATGAAGCCGCTTTCAAAATAAAGCTCGAAAATCGAATTTTGCTATTTAAATAAATTTTGTGTTGTATTAAATGCATATAATTGTTTTTTTGGATTTCTATTTGAACTATTTGTGCACATCGGTACTAAACAATATTTTCGGCGATGTTTCGAAGTACTGGGCCCTGGATCTTCCATATTTTATATATTTTAATATAAAATTTAATTCGGTAAACATGTATAAATTGTTTTTATAGAATTAAACTTTATTTTAATTAAAATCACTCTAACTTTACATAACCTATAAAAGTTATACAAGCAAATAAGTTCACGAATGTGTAGGCTGCACGCTGTACACTGGGTAGGCTAGTAGTGTACTGCGTCACTTAGAAGGGGTATGACGTCACACGTCGTTTTCGCGCGCTTCATACATTTATGATTTTTTTAAGCCTTCAAATTGAAAAAAAAAAATGCAAAACTGTTTTTTATGTTCATATGCAACAAGAAGAATATATATTTTTTTTTTTTTTAAATCATGCCTATCCCCTATTGATGGCATGAATGGACATACTCTATCTCACTAGAATTTTATCTTTACATTATTTAAAATTTTTCTTCAATTAATTATGCAAAATAATGTTTCACACCTGGTTTCGACTTCGATTCAGACTAGTATTGCATAAAAATTCATCGAATCTCTACATTTTGTATACAATTAGGTAGTAGAGGAAGTTAGTATTATTAACCATCGTCCGTAGTTATCTTGCACGGAACAAAGTTATTATCTATAACATGCTACCGAGAAACAACAATTACAGGTTGTCATCATTGTCTCTAGAGTTCAAAAAATCTTTCCTTACTTTCATCAAATTACTACTGACAATTTGTTTCCTTGCATTACAGAATACTGTAACCATCTAAAGCAGCGATTCTTAAACTGGGGTCCGCCTAGCTATTAGCAAGGGTCCGCGAAACAATTTTGACATTAACTTTACATCCCCCAACTTCTAGCTTTTATTCAAATAACTCTACATGGTCAAGGCTTTTTGTATTTGTTATTACCTAACTAGTTATTGACATAACTAAACAATAATTTGTAGACATTTAATTATTTTTATTCAACTACAAATTATTTACAGAAAACATAGTATAATAAGATCTATTTTGACCAATATTTGACTAAGAAATGTTTGTATGAGTTTAACGTATTATAATTTGTAACTTTTTTAATTCTTTTTAATACTATTTTTATTCATTTTATGTTTTTTATTAGGGTTTTGTAGGTATGACCAAAAAACCTTTATACCATCATTTTGTCGTCTGTCTATCTGTCTGTCTGTTAGGTAAAAATTGTAGCCAAACGGCTAAACATAGAGAGTTGAAATTTGGCATGCTTATACAACAACTCTTTCACCCGTACATAGGAAAAATACTAAAACATCTAAAAAACATATCCCCCAAAAAATATAAACAAATATGTGCTCATCGAAAAAAAAAATATATAAAAGAAAATGCTAAATAATTCAACCTAGGCACTGCAAAATTCGTATACAACTTCGTTACAGGTGACGAAACTTGTTTTTATTCGTATAAACTGGAAACTAAGTAACAATCCACTGTTTGGGCCTTGCAAGATGAACCGAAACCCACAAAAGTTGTTCGTTCACGAAGCACTTCCAAGAAAATGATCGCTTGTTTCTTCAGTTGTACTGAACCATTCCTTTAGAGGATCGGTGAATAGTTAATGCTGAATGGTATACAACAATTTGTTTGCCAGAAGTCATCGATAAAATCAGAAAAAACAACCAAAAACCTTGCATCATTCTTCATCATGACAATGCAAGCTCCCACACAGCACGTAAAACAATTGATTATTTGAAGAAGAAAAACATCGAATTATGTATCATTTTCATTCTAGTGTTGTAAGCGTGGAACAAGAAATTCAACCAATAGGATCGCTCTATTTTGAAAAAAACCCGTACCATGGTATCGTAGGCGCGGTGTCGCAAGTTTAGAAATTTCAACTCTAGCGCTGGCCGCATCGTCGAAACCATAGAAATAGATATATTTTTTCGGAATGGTGAGACTTTTACAATGCTGTCGGCAGTCATAATGTTTATTATTATGGATTCGGTTTCAAATATCTGGTCTGCAGAAATATCATGTAGTGGGTATACTAATAATACACCCCCAAGCCGGGGCCAACAGAATCTTCATTCTAAACTGTGATGTCAAGTAAAAAGACTGTGTATTAAATTCTTTTCTTGTAATTGAAGTAACAAGGTAAAATAATCTTCCTGTTTCATTCTGTTTCTATGCATATATGGGACGTACCCACCATCGCTTTTCTTCATATCGCAATAAGTCTAAATACGCATAAAAAAAGCTAGACGTCTCCTTCGATTTGACGACATATTTAATGAAATTGAATAACCATTTACTCCAAATAATTGTATAAACTTTTAGGTTAGATTTGGGTTAGATACAAATGTTGTCAAAACCGAAAACGCGCACTTATCACGCTTCCAACCCCACCATGAAATTCGAACTTGTAAATATAACACCACGCCTCTCACCCCTGTTGCGCCTTTGACACTACCATGAAAATGATGCATTAATGTCTCATTGCCCGTATTTACCTGATTTATCCCCTAACGACTTTTTTTGTTCCCCAATATCAAACAAAAAATGCGTGGACAGCGATTTTAATCAACGTAAGAAGCTGTTGAAGCCTTCGAAAATGAGACTGATGAAGTCTTGAGAAAATGAGAAAATGAGTTTTTGAGACATCAACTTCAGGGTAGAAAAAATGTTTCGAGAATTGGTTTGAACGCATGCAAAAGTGAATAAATCTTAAAGACGAATTTTTTGAAAAGCAATAAAATTTTTTCTTCCTTAGTTTTTGTAAAAACTTAAAAGGTAGCCCTCATATATAAAAATTTAGCGCATACCCGTTCAAAAATTCACCGCACGTCACTGTAAGAATTCAACTTAAAACTTTTTTAACAGACTGTCTATTATTACCCGTGTTTCCTATTAAATGATTCGCAGATGAGTCACGTAATTACTAATTCCGACTTTTTTTAGACGGTAAAAAATATAATTATTACTTCCAGAACAAACAGTGAGGTAAGTAAGTTTATATTATAGAGTGTCCACTGATGTCATGATGACGCGAATGACGCCAGTAAACGTGACATTTGGCCTTAACCTCTATAGAGGGATCCGAAACGTCTTCACTTAATATAATTATTATTGACATTGAAGCAAAATCATTAGGTACGTGTAAGGACATATTTAAGAATAGGTTAAATATATCTCTATAGGTAAACAATACAGTTAACACAAATTTCTCTACTAACAAACTACATAAATTTGGAAGCGTTCAGATCAATTCCGTAAAAAGCTACTATAATAGTTAGCGTGTAGTAACGTTACTACAAGAAAACTTTTATAGTGACTTTAATAGTAACTTTAACATTTTTCGTATTCTGTAATATCCAACTGTAGTGACGTTGCTATGAAAGTTTTATCTTAGTGACAGTTATGCATCATTTTCATGCTGGTGTTGGAAGCGTGGAACAAGAAATTCAACCAATAGGATCGCTCTATTTTAAAAAAAACCGTACCATGGTTTCGTAGGCGCGGTGTTACAAGCGCGGTGTCGCAAGTTCAGAAATTTCAACTCTAGTGCCGCCCGCACCGTCGAAACCATAGAAACAGATATATTTTTTCGGAATGGTGAGATCTTTAGCGAGACACTTATATTAATTTCCTAAAAAAAAAATTAAAGAAACGTAAATTGATGTAGCGAATTAGCGACTTTTACAATGCTGTCGGCAGTCATAAAGTTTATTATTATGGATTCGGTTTCAAATATCTGGTCTGCAGAAATGTCATGCAGTGGTTATACTAATAATATACCCCCAAGCAGGGGCCAACAGAATCTTCATTCTAAACTGTGATGTCAAGTAAAAAAGATTGTGTATTAAATTCTTTTCTTGTAATTGAAGTAACTGTCTGTGTTTTTTGTGTCTCATTTTTTGCAACACGTTAAAATAATCTCCGAAAAAATATATCTGTTTCTATGGTTTTGACGGTGCGGCCAGCGCTAGAGTTGAAATTTCTGAACTTCCGACACCGCGCTTGTAACACCGCGCCTACGACGGGGTTTTACAAGCGCGGTACGGGTTTTTTAACCTACATGGTACGGGTTTTTTCAAAATAGAGCGATGCTATTGGTTGAATTTCTTGTTCCACGCTTCCAACACCAGAATGAAAATGATGCATAATGTATCATTTTCATTCTGGTGTGGGGGGTGTGGGACAATTTTTTTATGCACAATTTTGGCAAAAATTGCGTCAAAATAATTTATTTTGCAAAATAAAATTTTGATCATTAATCCACGTACTAAGGGCTTTCATTTAAAACCCTACACAGAATTTTAAAAAAAATATATATATTTTTTTGATGAGCAGATATTTGTTTATATTTAGAGGGATATGTTTTTTAAATGTTTTAGTATTTTTCCTATGTGCAGGTTAAAGAGTTGTATAAGCATGCCAAATTTCAACTCTTTAGGTTTAGCCGTTTGGCTACAATTTTTACCGAACAGACAGACAGACAGACAGACAGACAGACAGACAGACGACAAAATGACAGTATAAGGGTTTTTTGGTCATACCTACAAAACCCTAAAAATAAATTCGATATGATGTTTTATAAAAAATGTATGAGAATAATATTATCAAGTTATAATGACAGATAAAAGAGGTATTACTAAAACGGGACATTTTCATGTCCCGCAGAATATTCTGGGGACATCGGGACATTATCTATAATAACGGGACTGTCCGGGTCAAAAAGGGACGGATGGGATTCCTAAGCTAATCTCGATTATCATAAATCTGCATGGTGCTCCAATTGAATTTTGGAAACCACAATATTATGTGCAAAAGTGGATTAGAAACCATCGTTCATCTACAGCCACATAAATATGTATATGCAAAATTCAAGAAATTGAGGGGTGTAAGAGAGGTAATTTTGGTATTATTTCATAAATAAAATTTCATAAATATATTCATTATAATCATTTAATTAGAGTAAAATATTTAATCTGTTAAATGATACAAAAATAATCTATTGCTTCGAAAGGGCATTTAAGATAACGGGAGATTGTTTATTATTGCAACTTGACACTTTTGTCAATGTAACATGAAAAGTGAATCGTAAATTAAGATATAAATATTATGATTCGGCTATTTTCTAATGGGATATTTATCTGAGTTATCACCAATAAATTATGAATTTTAAGATAGTACAAGACAGACAGTCAAGAGGTGTGAAATGACATTTAACAGTTGGGCGATGTAAGCATTTTAGAGTAGTCATGTTTTAAGGGGAGTAGATTGAAAACCATCATAACGTTAAGATGTTAACAAAAGTAGTTCAACTTAAACCGTCGTAGTGGTTAAGTCATGTTTAGGGAGTTCATTTTAAAACGTCGTGAAGTTAAGTCGTGTTTTAAGTAGAGTGAGAATTTGTTCATCATGGGTTAGAGTCATTTAGAGTTTTCGGTCAGACAAGTAAATGTAACCAAGTAATTCCGTATGAACGTTAGTGTAGTGCCCAGCTAAAGACATGTGAGAGATAAATGGTTTTAGAGGATGTCAGTCAGGACTGTGGTGTCCAGTGGACAAATTAGTGATTAGTGCTAAAGAGTCCAGTGTTTAGTGTTTGTGAGTGTCTCATTTGGATTAGCTGTATCGACGTAATTGTAAGTCTAGTGTAATTAATGTAAATAGTTAAACCGTATCATAATTAAAGTAGATTAGCTAAAATGTTTAGTTTAATTGAACAACCCTTAATCCTTCCAAGAATCATAGAACCCAGCTAGCGGACTAATAGGGGGGGGGGTCCAGACTTGATCCGCTCGCAAGTCTTGGAACCCATAATGTGAGGGAGACCTAAAGTTGAGGGATGTACAGAGTAAGTACAAATGAAATAAATAAATCAGCCAACCGTGACATTTCATATCAGAGTCCCCGAAGGGGAATGCCATCTGAAAGCTTTTATAAG
Organism: Liopterus haemorrhoidalis; assembly: GCA_963971575.1. Classification (NCBI taxonomy): domain Eukaryota; kingdom Metazoa; phylum Arthropoda; class Insecta; order Coleoptera; family Dytiscidae; genus Liopterus; species Liopterus haemorrhoidalis. The sequence continues at coordinate 11,433,901 of OZ020615.1, forward strand.
TAAAAATTAATAAGATTACATTTTGATAAATTGATTTACTTTTTGTTTTTTCGGTTAAATAATAAAGTACCCCGCATTATCTTATTTTGCATTAAAACATTCCTACGGCTTATTTTGAACTTCCTTACAGTGAGTGGGGAAGAGCTCCCGCACTTTTTCATTTAGCACTACACCACTGACTGTACATGTTGAATAACCAACTGGTTAACAATAGAGACCAAAACATTATTTTCGAGATAAAATCAATTGATTAATCTAACAATTTGTATCAGCAATTGATTGTTTGATAAAATTGACATACAAAATTGATTCGGGGAATAAAGAGTAAGCCAAACCAAGTTGTGTGTATGTTGTATTTTGGAAATTGAATAAAACAGTTTTATGTGCTACAAAAATTCGATTTTTCCGGTTAATTTAACTTGAATATTTTCTATTGTACCGTCTATAGTTAGATATGAGGCAATCAATTTCTAAAGACTAAATATTTCATTGTCCGATTATGAAATAGGTATAAGCGAAGACGTTTTTGATTTTAGGTTAAGGTTTCTACAGTTTGATATTGAACAGCATTGCCCATAAATATTAATGATGATTTCTCTATTTGCTGATATTTTTGTACGGCATATAAAAAACTTATACTGGTTGTTTCAGGTTTTGGTGCACTAATTTCAAATACGGATTTTAGACCTCAAAACAAGTAAAACATTTCCTTTGGACATATACCTATAACACAGCGTTTCCCAAACTATGCGCCGCGAAAACGTTCCAATATTCCTTCAACTGTGTTAGTTAAACCAATGTTTTGATCTAGGGCGCCGCGGAAATATTCTGATTCATTAAGGGCGCCAGGAACTCAAAACGTTTGGGAACCACTGCTGTAACAGATTCGTTTGGGAGATATTCATGTTTATGTACAGAGAAATAAATATACATAATAATTAATATAAGATTCGTTTATTGACAAATAATGATACGTTGAGAAAATAATAATAATAATAAAAATTAATAATTATATGTTTGATGAATTATGTCCATAGGTAATATAATTGATGAATTATAGGATTCGGACAAGTGAAAAATAAAACAGGTTTAGATTAGGTTTAAGTACAGTTAGGGTTTTGTAGGTATGATCACCAAAAATGCCTTAAGCCTGGAACAGAATGCACAGCGCGCTACGCTGTCATTTGCGACGGCGTTGCGTTAACGCCGTTGAGAATTTTCGCCTGCACACAATGCAATAATTTTTAACGCCGTCAAAGAGTCACGTGACAACCTATATCTGTGTTTATACGTGCGCTTTCTTTTATTAAAAGTATAATGGATGATGAAGACTTGTGTGTGATGTTATTTATGTTGTATACAAATTATTTATACATACAAACAGTTTACCATTCAGTAAAAACTGAGGTAAGGTGTTCTGCGTCAACGTTCAACGGCGTCAAAAGTCGGAAGTTGACGAACATTCAGTATCAGCGGCGTTTGAACGCCGCTAGGACGTTACACATTCTGTGCACTTGCGTACGACAGCTTGGTTTTAACTTTCTTCTGACAGATAGCGCCGTCCGAACGCCGTCAACGCGCCCTAGAATTCGTTGCATTCTGTTCCCCACTTTATAACGTCACTCATGTGTCTGTCTGTCTATCTGTATGGTAGAAATTGTAGCCAAAAGGCTTAACATAGAAAGTTGAAATTTGGTATGCTTATACAACTCTTTGACCCATATACAGGAAAAATACTGAGAGTTCAAAAAAACACACCCCCAGATAAATATAAACAAAAATATGTAATAAATAAAAACAAATATTTCTATTAAATTGTAAGTGGGGTATAAAATAAAACCTCTTAATGTGTGGATAGACAGCGTTCAGCATATTTTTATTTTTGAAAAATGGGTTTTTGCTACAAATATGTAAAAAAATAACTTTTGTCCCCCACCTATCTTCCAGAGGGGTTGATCTAAAAATCAAAAAACATATTTTGTTCGACTCCGACATCTTTGATTTTTTTCTTCTTCAACAGGTTTCACATGGTGTAAATCAAGTTTCAATTATTCCAAAAAACATCGTACGATTTCGAATTAGTCGAATCGTACCAGAACATCATTGTTGCGTTAAGAATATTTCTAACCCTGCCAGTGACCACCGCTTCTTGTGAGAGGAGTTTTAGTAAACTGAAGTTAATTAAAAATTACTTGAGATCAACGCTCTCACAAGAGCGTTTATCTAATCTGTCAATTATATCTATTGAACATGATTTAGTGCAAAAAATAAATTTGAATGATTTAATTGATGAATTTGCGGGAAAAAAAGCAAGAAAAATACAATTTAAATAAATTTATGATGTTTTAATTTATTGTTTTTTCATAAATTTAAAATGAAATTAAAATTACGGACATAAACAATTGAAAGAATAATTATTTTGTGTTTATTTATTAATACTGTTATACCAAACTTAAAAAAAATTAAAGAACTGGAGCTTCAGAACTATCGTACCTATATGCATGGTAAGTTTTTTTTTGTTTTGTTTTTTTTTTTTTTATTAAAGGTGGGGCCCAATTTGAAAGTCTTGCCCAGGGCCCACAAAAAGCTAGTTACGGCCCTGTAAGGATATACATGTGTATTAAAAAAAAACAAAATTTTGAACAAGGAATATGCACATAAAAATCTGATATATATTCCGTTGTTTTCGTTCGAGTTCTTACCAATTTTTTTGATATATCAAAGCTTGGTTTTAAACTTGATTAAACAGTCTTACAAAAATGTTAGAAAATAATTAGCTTACTTTAAAAATGCTTCCTACCACGTCTACGAATTGTTTAAAACTATTTAAAAACATATTTTAACACGTTTTAATCACAAATATAAAAGCGATAAGACTTATCGTCATGGAAGAATATGAAATTGTAGAAAATTAACACTTTTCAACGTTCGAACTCTTAAATGTTCTATAATATATCACAAGAAAAGAATTAAATCGAACTGACAGTCCAGCGATAAGCTGGGATGTCAAAGATTAGAAGAAATGAGGAAATTCCAAGATTTTATGGGAAACATAGTGTTCACGGCTACAAAACCTTAAGCCTGTTCTGTATTATACATTTCTCCGTAGCCAGGGCCGTACTTACTTACATCGCGACCCGACTTAAGTAAATATGGCCTGGGGCCCTCTCCCCTAATTAATACAGCAATTTAAAAAAATTGATGTGAAGTATGAATTTTTATTTAATAAGTGTAAAGCGGCGTCCACACTATGCCGCAGTTTGCCAGTTGGCAAGGCCAGTTGGCAAACTGCGGCATAGTGTGGACGTGACCGTTGGCACATGCCATCGTGCCAGCGGCATGCCAATGAGAATCGCTCGAGTGTCGGTCTCCTTCAAAGAAAGCCGATAAGAACGGTGAGTGGGGACGTGCCAACTGGCATCACGCGGCTTTAGGCTTAAATTCAGGTTGTGATTCAGACGCATATGAGCAACGTTGTTTATAGATGGAGTGGACAAACGAAAAAGTGTTTAATTTGATCGATTTGCACCGGGATCGTCCTGTTTTGTGGGACTGTCGTTTAAAGGACTATAAAGACAGGAATAAGAGATGTGACGCTCTATTGGAAATTGCGGTTAGTTTTGGAGTACAAAAAGAAGAAATTGATAGAAAAATCAAAAACTTGGTGTGTCATTTTTCGCGCGAAATAAAAAAAGAGAGGGAATGTAATAAGTCCGGTGCGTGATCTACTTTGAAGACTTGGACGTACCCAAAACAGTCGTTTGCACCGTTTGCGTATTTTTTCTTCACTGTCAAGTATGATAACAGCAGCTGAAGCAATTAGTAAATCTTCCTCGGTGAACATTGTGCGACTAAACTAAATGCCAACACAGATGTGGACGTGTATACAGCCACTGGCTTTGCCAGTTGGCATTGCCAGCTGGCCTTGCCAACTGGCAAACTGCGGCATAGTGGGGATGCGCCTTAAGAAGCCAACATAATATTGGATGTCTACGAATATTTTTTCTATTAACAATGTGTTATTTGTAGAGCCCTACGCGGATACGTTTTTCTGTATCCGCATCCGATCCGCATCCGCATAGACAGGATCCGCATCCAATCCGTATCCGCAGCCTTTGTAAATATAAAATCCGCATCCGATCCGCATCTGCAAAAATATCCGCACAGGATTTGCTGTCTGTTTGGAAATATCTAACATATTCGCCTTATTTGGAATATCGCTGTATTAAAACACTACTGAATTTTTTAAAATTTTATCGCATTAATATTACTTGGTCCAGAAATATGTTTTTTGTCTAACGTCGTACTGAGATTAAATAGATTAAAAAATAAATTATAGTTGAAGGTAATGGGATTCGGACCAGTCAGAAAATAAAAACAAATTTATTAACTTCGCTAACGTTTCGATTTAATTTAAATCTTCATCAGAGCTACAAAGATATATAGAAATATAAAATTATTAAATTTGTAAGTTTACATGTATAAACCTATGATAGTGTTCAAATTTAACAAGTCAAGTAGTTAAAATAAGCATTACAAAATTGTCGGAATTTAAAATATAACATAAAATAATTATTAAATAATAAAAACATATCAAATATGAGTTAAAGAATAAAAACAATGTTAAATTTACATTACCTTAGTTAATAGTCACGATATAAAATAACAATTTTAAAATTAATAGAGAATACATCATATTGTCCGGTTATTGAACTCAGAGATAATCATATGAATAAGCCACGTATGAATTGGAAAAAGGGTTTGAGATGGTTGAAACAAGTAAGTAACGCTATCTATTAATAAATTAGAATTTGATTATTAGGTGATGTAAAGTAGATACTAAGGTAATGTAAATTTAACATTGTTTTTTATTCTTTAACTCATATTTGATATGTTTTTATTATTTAATAATTATTTTATGTTATATTTTAAATTCCAACAATTTTGTAATGCTTATTTTAACTACTTGACTTGTTAAATTTGAACACTATCATAGTTTTATACATGTAAACTTACAAATTTAATAATTTTATATTTCTATATATCTTTGTAGCTCTGATAAAGATTTAAATAAAATCGAAACGTTAGCGAAGTTAATAAATTTGTTTTTATTTTCTGACTGGTCCGAATCCCATTACCTTCAACTATAATTACTAACTTACGGACGTAACCCATCTAATCAAGATTAAAAAATAAAGTTGGAAATTACAATTATTCGACTCTTAAAACAAGTTTATATAAAATGTAAAACTTTAAACAGCAATATCTCAGAAACTTAATTTTTTAAGATATTTCACTATTGGTTTAGAAAAGCGATATTTAGATATACAGTAGAACCTCGATTATCCGGACCCGGATTATCCGGATTATTTTAAACGAGGATATTATTTTACGAATTCGCTGTGTTACGCCGCTGTGTACCGGTTTTCACGTTATGACGTGTCTGGACGCGCGATTTAAATATTTTCTTTTAATATTACCGATATGACATCGAAAAGAAAACGTGTTGTACTATCTTTAAAAGACAAATTAGATATCATCAATGCATTGAAATGAGGTGACTCAGGACGTTATTGATCTGATAAATATGGCGTCAGCACTTCCACAATATCGGATATAAAAAAACAAAGTGAAAAAATTACATACTTTACTGAACGTATATATATCAATAAAAAAAGATTCATGCTTAATGTACGTAATTTTTGTTTTCTATTTCTCCTCACTTTTTTTCGATTATCCGGATTTTTCGTTATCCGGACTACCTTCATCCCCGACCTAGTCCGGATAATCGAGGTTCTACTGTAATTAAACAGATTAATATATCACATTTATGACCAATAAATAACAAGGAAAGTCCTATAAAATCGGCAAATTTAAAAAAATAAGTTCTTCATAATAAATCTAAATTCATAAATTCATCCTACTATTAAAAGATGAAAGTTATACTCGTATGACGATTTCAAGAATTTTAAGATATTTTTAATTTTTTAAAATTTGATATGAACTTATGTTTTTAAATGTGGCAAATTACCATACAATATTTTTTACTAATATTTCCAAAAATGCAAAATAAGGCGATACAAAATTATTTTTAAATTAATAAACGCAATAAATCCAAAGAAATTGTTATATCCACGAATGTTATATAAACTCTACTATATTTAACTATTTAAGTAAGCGTAAAGTAGGTCTTTATGAGAAGAGTAAATAAAAAATAATATTATATTACTCTTGCCAAGAGCAAAATACAAATGACAGCGATATATTTTTGGGGTTCTAAACGCGTCTTCTGTGCGAAGAGGCGCCTAACCGAAGATTTTATGTTCATGCGCATATTTCGGATAAGCAGATATGACATTTTATCCGCAACCGCACGATTTAAATGATAATTTATTTGCAACTGCAGAAAAATCCACGGATTTGCAGGGCTCAATTTATTTTAAGAAAAGGATACTTAAAAGAAAAGATAACTTATGTAGAATTTTTTCTAAGAAATGAAGAATATTGGTTAATGTTTCGTATGATCCCATCAAATCCAACTGGTTAGAGAAAAAGCGCAAACTAGTTAGAATGAGATTGTTGAGTTATCCATATCCAGTCAGATTCACTCAAAATTAAACAAAAAATAATTCCAACACCTGCATACAACGAAGACATGTTGCTTCGTCGTAGAAAAAGATACAAAACACACCATAGATAATGATACCAAATAGACAATTCTTGCTTCTTATTCCTTCTATTTACTAAAATTTAAACTTCGTGAGTCGTGACACGCCGTGATGGCACGCACGACGTGTTACGACAAAATTTAAATCACGTACAATCACGCACGAAAGAAAAATATTAATCACGTTCACTCACGATTTTACCGTGAACGGCCGTGTCACGAAGTGACATGAAAATTTCACGGCACGCGCCCATCACTATTACAAATAAGCGTCCAAATTAATACCTAAACTTAATTTTTTTTTTTTTTTTTTTTTTTTCTGTATAGGTATAGAAGAAATGTCTGAGCAACTGTGGCCATTAACTGGGGCTATTGTATTTTCTAGAGCAAATAATTTTATATATAACAAATATTCATGTCTGAGTTGATAAAATGAGCCACGTTAATAGTCGCCGCTAGCAACACGTGGCTCGCGAGCTACGGGTTGGGCTCCCCTGGTGTAGAGTATAGTATGTAGCTTGTGCTAAGTGTGTGCTTAGCTGCATTATGATTTATAAATTTCTATTTATTCCATGTAAGTAGAGTAGGATTGTGCTGCATGTTTCAGGAGTTGGTCGTGTTTAAATAGTTTTTATGGATAATGCTGTCTCAATTGTTTTTCCGAATTCTCGGTGTAATTTCTCGAGTGTTGGTAATTGTTGGAGCAGGGGGTCTATTCTGTAAGCATTTCGACAATCGCTTTTACAGTATCGTGTTGAAAGTGCCAATTTTCAACACGTCGCGTTGGTATTCTGTAACTTATCGATAGTGCACTTATTGTGTGATAGTGCAGTATTGTGTTGATTTTGAGACGACACGTACGAACGTGTCGTTTTTGGAAAGAGATATTGTTTTTAGACTTTTGAAAGTTGTTTACGTTTAGTTTGAATATATTGATTTACTTATTTTGAGGTTAGTATGAATTAAAATGTGTTTTATATATGGAAATATGTATATTTTTGTTGTTTTTTATCTTAAATGTTGTAGTTATGGCCGAAGGACTTATTATATTTGAAGTATTGGATGAATTGGAAGAGGAAGAGACAAGAGGATATGTCAATGAATATTTTAATTTATAAAATAAAAATAAAATACATGTCATAAAATATATTATAAAATAAAAATCCTAATAAAACCATAAAAACAAAAACAAAATTAATCTAAATATACCGTCGTGCGGTTTTGCACAATTATTTGTAGGGGGTAGAGTATGTATTCATTGAGTAAATGTTATTTAGGGGATTTATTTAGGGGGTTATTTATGGAAATTCCAAATTTCTATGAAGGATTAGCATGACGTCATGAATTAAGAGAAACAAGTCAACCTTTTGAATAATACCTGCTGGAAGGGAAGTTTGCACAAAATCCTGCTACAATAATTATTATTAGAGTTATTTTAAACAAATTATATTAACTGTTACGGGGCAGAAAAAATTCAGATCAGAATATGTCCTATCTTTTAGTAGGTATACCTGGCCAGATTTGTAACATGACAATATTAACTAAAAATGGCCACATTTACTTTCGACACTTTCAAACACAAAGTAACACCATACGATGACAGTGTAATGTGCATAGGCAACACGATACTTTGCATGTGACTGTCGAGAAGTTACAGAATAGACCCCCAGTTGAATAAAATGTGTTCGACAGTATAGTCTATTTCACGATAAGGCTAGTTTATGGGTACAAACAAGGGATTAGAGTTATTTGTAATTACCAGCCACTGTGTTTAGGACCATAAGTAGATAGTCACTTCACCTTATCGTGAAATAGACTATACCTGGATATCCACAAGGGCAGAGGTTGGTGTTTATCACATTGATTTTGTTCAAGTGGACTTTGGAGTGACAGTGATTAAAACGGATTCGGATGATTATGTTATATGGTTAATACGGTTTTCTTATCGAGCTGTAAGTTATGGAACCATGCAGAGCCGCAGTAAGGAAAAAAAGGTCCTCACCTCCCAAAATTCAAGTGATGAGCCAAAAAAAAAGTCCTCATTTTCACAATGGCGCTCCTTTCCTTAGTGCGCTAGGGGCCGTTGCCCCCTCCGCCCCCCTTACTGCGGCTCTGGAACCATGGTTTTACGGCTTCTTAAAAGCCTTAAGAGCAGTGGCGGATTTAGGTCAGTTAAGGCCCCGGGCGCAGTAAGAATATTGGGCCCCTCAATTAGAAAAAAGTGTAAAGTTAGGTTTTTGCGGGGCCCTTTAGAGGTCGGGGCCCCGGGCGCGCGCCCGCCGTTAAAATTGCAGGTTTAGCCGTTTGGCCAAAATGTTTACCGAACAGACAGTCATGCAGACAGGCAGACAGACAGACAGACAGACAGACGACAAAATAACGGTATAAGGGTTTTTTGGTCATACCTACAAAACCCTAACAACGCTGGGATTTGTGTAAAATTTATTTAAATTTTGTTTAAAAAAATTAAATGGAAACTCTTAGTACTCAAATAACAAATAAAAGTGATTATCAAGAAAAAAAAAAAAAAACTGTTGATTTGATGTGATTATAGAACAAATATTCCTAGATATCGAGTATTACGTTGGCTTTTAAGCCGCATTCAGAGCTCTTAAATCAATAGCTTATGCACAGTAGCTTATGGACTGTTCACTGTCACCAGGATATCGCATTCTATCAGTGACACCATAGTTATCGAATGCCTTTACATAACCTAACATAATGTCATCATTAACAAATCTTGCTCAAAATTACAAAGACGGACAGTAAATATGATTAATTTAGGTAATTAAGTAGTTAAAATCTAAGACAACAGAATTATAAGAACGATAATACATATAAAATATTTTACGAAGCTAAATAATTGGTTTCAAAATTCACAGATGGAGGGCTATTCGTAACGTACTAATTTATAACATATGTGAATGGTACATGGAACGTTAAAAGACTGCATTAAAGCATAACTCAGAGCGACACAACGAACAGTCTATAACTCGTTAATTTAAAGAGGTCTGAATGCGGTTTTACCCTTATTAAATACCTACAAAACCCTGAAATATGTGAATATTCACACTTCACATCATTTTTTTATTGATGACGTAATACCTCTAATATCGTGGAAAACCTATAGATCAATTGTTAAGAAAATGGTATGCAATTTAAATTGCATCCCTGTTCTACATATTTATTGATTACCTGAATCTATAATCAAGTCTACTTTCAGGTAAAACTAACGAATATAATCAACATAACTGAATTGCATTTTCACCTACTTCTTATCAAAATATGTTTATTACCTAAAGCTTCTGTTAATAATATTGTTGATTGTGATATCGGTGGTTTAATAATGTCTTTAAATTTGTTTAGAAAAATAGATATGATGTTATGCGTCAAGTCGAGATAACAGAGGAAATGGTTATTTCAGATGGGCGTAGGATATATGTGGGATTTGACACTTATTAAATATTAATATCACTAAATTTTGTTAAGAGATAATGTGCTTCTAGTTTAGTGTTTCCCAAACTACGTTTCAAGGTCTGGTTTTCCTGGGATTTTGACAACTTTACGATCAAATAAATCTATTATAAAACTATTATAAATAAAAAAATTTAAAAAAATTGAGTGATATGAAGTGTAAATTATATATATAAAAGCCCTAATTTATGTGTATCCTCGTAACGCCAAGTTCCTAGGTGCTAGCGGGGCTTGAGGTATGTGGTCGGTCGCTCCCCATTATTCAGAGCGACGTTCTCCGACAGCAACTCACTTAGGCTAAGCACATAGTGAAGCAGAGAGCAAGGCAGCGATGAAAGCGGAGAGTAAAACAGTGAAAGAATGTCGCGCTTATAAAAGAGTGTCTACACATTGACGCGTTTAAAATCGAGCAGAAAGTTCACAAAATTATAATGGATTTTTTACTAACAGAAAACTCTTCACTGAAAATTTGGCATTTACTTAAAAAAAAAACACACTAGATGACACAATGTTCACAGGATAAATAAAAGTAGACATATACATGGTGAATTTCATCATTTCTATATGCAACTCCGCGAACATCCAGAAAAGTTTAATTCTTATTTTCGCATGAGTATTTTAACGTTTGATTATATTTTGGAAATAATTCAACATAAATTGGTAAAAAAATGGACAAATTTCAATCGGAACCTACTATAAATACCTCTTATAAATGAGAACTACTTGTAAATGCCTCAATATCCATTTTAAACAACTATTTTAGCAACGATGATAGCAGAGAAATCAAAATTATTTGAACCCGTCGCTTTGTTCGACTATAACAACGATATAACCTCGCTGCAGCACGCTCCACTATGCGCGTGTTAACATGAATTCATTTATTTAATTTCGCCGCTTTGCTCTCCGCTATCATCGCTGCTTTGCTCTCACTATGCGTTTAGCCTTAGCGAGAATATAGCTCTTAGCTCTCCAAAAGTCAGTATATACCTTGGCTTAATTAAAGAATGTTGTGTCAATTAACGTTATGCCCGCGGGCCGTGTCTGTCCCGATACTTATTTTTAAACGACACGCATTGAGCGGCTTTTTAGGATTTCCTAGGTATAATCAGAAACAGCTATACCATTGTGGTCCAGCATATGGCCCACGGGCCGTACCCGGCCCGATATTAATTTTTAAACGACACGCATTAATCAGATTTTTAGGATTTCCTAGGTATAATCAAAAACAACTATACCATTCATGCCCAGCATATGGCCCGCGGGAATACTAATTTTTAAACGACACGCATTGAGTGGCTTTTTAGGATTTCCTAGGTATTATCAGAACCTGCTATACCATTGATGTCCAGAATATGGCCCGCGGGCCGTTCCCGGCCCGATATTCATTTCTAAACGGCACGAATTAAGCAGCTTTTTAGGATTTCATAGGTATAATCAAGAAACGTTTTTGTTTTGTTAATACACGCAGAATCATGCAAATTTTTATAATTGATTCCTGCTTATATTGATTTTTATTCGATATCAGTTTGCCAACGTTGTTGGCAACGGGTCTGCTAGTCTTCACATATTTTACGATGTCTGGGGCAACATCATTTTGTAGTAATTACATCAAAGTAGACAATATTTTGAAAATCACTTTTACGGGTCTATTCTGTATCTTTTGTGGTTAAAAAGATTTGGTTAAAAATGATCAAAACGATTAAAAAGTAACAAATGGTTAAAAAGTAACATTTTAACTAGACGTTAAAATTATAACCTTGTTTCTTATTATGTATCTCAGGTTATAACCCAAGCGTTAAGTTCTAACTTTTTAACCTTATGATTAAAAGTATGTTATGAAATTATCTACAAGGGACGTATTTTGCTAGAGTAAGTGTGAATTTAATGTAAACAAGTGTTATGGTGCAGAAAGAAAATAATATAATATTACCATAACATGCAAATGTATCAATATTTTGTCTGTCTTATCTTTCTTCTATAATAAGATACTTTTATTTTTAGGTTATATTTACCTTATTTTTATTTTTAAACAAACAGAGAAATCAAAATTTATATATTTAACATAATTTTAAAGTTTTGAATATTTACTTGCAATATATCGGGAAATCTTTTGGTTTTTTTCGGATTTTCAAAATAAAGAACTATTGTAAAACGAGATATTATCTGTCTCATTTTGTAATACGTAACTAACAGTAATAGTTCATTTTTTACGTTGTATATTGACAATACATTTATAATATTATCATAGTATTGGTTCACACGAATACGCCAAAGTCTGTTTACACCACAACAGTCACCAAAGTAACCAGATCTAGTTTCGTATTACAAATTGAGACGGATTATATTCCCTAGAAATTTTAGACAAATGAAAGTATTTTATAATGTTTCTTCAGATAAATTTAAGGGATCACTAATATCACTCAGTTGCTTTTGTTTAATTCGAACTGATCTCCTGAAAAGCATTTGTATATATTTTTTATTCACCTAGATGAATTTTTCACTTATTGACTTCTTTATCTTCAATTTGTTCTATTAATAATTGGTTTAAAATAAACAGACTTGCCATGATTCTAAAAATGGTTTCTTTCTGGCTATTTGACGTTTAGAGGTTAGAATTACAGCTGGTTAAAAGTTAACACCATGTATTTGGCTGGAGTTAATATTCCAAATATATCCTACTGAATTAACCATACTGAGGTTAAAATTTTAACAGAGTTACAGAATAACAAAATATTATAAAACGTGGTTAAAATTTTTTAACTTTGACCTTGAGGTTAATTTTTAACTTTTTAATATACAGAATAGACCCGATGGTCTAGTAATCTATATACTCCATCAAATTCTAAATACCTTCCTTAAAATAAAAGACAACATGTTTTCAAGACCACTTTGATTCTAACTCTAACTTTGATTCAGTACTTCTTCATAGATGTCAAATTATATAATATACTAGCTGAATTACCCGAGCTTCGCTACGGCATTTAATTACTTTAATTCCAAGAAAGCATAACATAACGCTCACAACGTTAAAGTTAAATATATAAAACGGTAGGTATAGTAATTTTAAGTACCGTTAGGCAGTAGATAATAAAAAACCAACCAGCAGTGCCAATTCTTGACAAACTCCACAACTTTCAACATATCTGCATTTCGGACTTCTGTTTACCCTGTAATAACTTCGTTATTATTAATCTTTGATGTATAGTGTTAAGTAGGTACATTATGATTTTACATGAAATGCTCTAATTTATATTCTAAAATAATTGATACATCACTATAAAACTCCGATGTTTTGTACCCATAAACTTTATAATACAAAAACTTTTACGTTTTTTAGATTTAGCTAAGATCTACATTAAGGCCCGGTTTTTCCACCTTCAGATAAAGTTCCAGGTAACTATCTGACAGATAAGGTTATTTTTAACTTCATCTGCTGAGTAAATGTCATCCCTTCTTTCTATACAAATGAATCTATCAGATAGTTATCTAACGGATAATGAGACTGACGTATTGAATTCACGGACTGGTATTGATATTTATTCAGCAGATGAAGTTACAAATAACCTTATCTGTCAGATAGTTACCTGGAACTTTATCTGAAGGTGGAAAGATCGGGCCTTAATGTTTGTAATGCCTTTAAATATTTTTGAAGCAAAACTTAAAATATCTGGTAAAAAAAAAAAAAAAAAAAACGCAAATGTGAAAATCGCAACTGTCAAACTAGTTACGCCATTGGATGTTGAGCATTAAATAAAAGCCTTTTATATTTGCTAATACATTAAATTATTGCTTCTGTTGTAAACATTTTTTATCAAGATATTTGTTATCGCGATGACAGGAATATTTGATCCTACATCTGAGTGGAGAGTAATTATTAGAGTTGTAAATATAAAATATGCCTTTTTTGACAGTTATGTTCCGGTTGTCCAAAGTATGCTAAGCGGTTGAGGAAATCCTGGTGCGTTATCTCTTATCGTTTATACTCTTTTCAGTATTTCCCGTTAAGATAAATGTAATGTCAAATCAATCCTCCCAGTGTTGCCAGCAAGTGAAAAGCAGATCATTATAATACATGCTACGTTATACAAGTGAAATTTGTCTCGCAAAAACGGCGTCGGGCGTGTCGATAGACGATTACCTGTGTATGTGTAATATCATACACAATGGTTTACCGTTAGAACTACCAGGTTGCCACCCCATTCATATGACAGATTTCGAAAGGCATAATATAACACAGCAACAAGATGTACGTGGCTCTTATCGATATTACCGTGGTTGTCATTAAATTGCACATTAATTTCAGCTATTAATATTTTTCTTTAATTAACCATTGTTCATTACTTGTACCATAACATAAATTTTAGCAGAACAAATGATCTGGTAACGAATTGCACAGTATTATACAGTTTAATGTTACTAATTAATTGCAAAGATATACATGAAAGCACGCAACTACGTGCTGCACTGTTTACCTTGTATGTTCCTACGACTTTCTTACCTTTAATGGCGAAACTGTAGCGAAAAGGTTAGCGTTTCGTCAGAGACAGCCATAGTTTTCTACAACAAACGTCCCCATCGTAGTTTAGAATGGACAATAGGTTTCAACCAAGCTGGACACAACACAAATACACATCAACACTACAATCGTTTTCCACCTTTCAACTGAGACTAACAGTATTATTGCCTATCAGATACAGGATTGTCTGTTTTCTCAGTGATGTGATGGGTAACCTGCCAAACCCCGATTCACGACGTACAAGCCGGGAAACATTGGCGAGGAGATAGGCGGGCGAGAATACTCCGACTGACTGTTCTGGGAAAAGAGGGGCGATAGAGAAATGAGCACATGTGTGCGAGATTCGACCGGACCAGAAAGAGCGATAAGGAAGAATATATTAGAGTGAGAGCTGTAATATAAATAAGGGGGACGGAGTGACCGAGAGCGGTCGATACGATGTATCGCGCACTAGACAAAGATAGGAGTCACATCTGCAGTAGAGGTCTCTGCAAGATGTAAAGTATATTTTTGCGTGTACCTTATGGTACTGTCAAGTGGGGGTTTAATAGGAATGTCAGTTAGTTGAAGCTATGAAGAATAATTGTGTTGTCATTTATGACGGACGGCAGAAAAACTATTGGCCAGGTTCTGTGTTAACGTCTTTTTCACGCATCATGGATTTCACCAGAGTAACTGTTGTGTGATTGTCTAAGTATAAAACAGAGCACGCGGAGGTGAACTATTGAAGTTCGCATGCGACGCAGGCACAAATCCCCGCTTAAACCATCCCTATGGTACACATTTTAAGGGATTATGAGGTGATTTAGAATTATTATTATCGGATAGATAATCACTTTCTTGAAAATGGCTAAGCGGTTCGGTTTGTTTGGTGTCTGCGTAGTGAGCTCTGTTTGTTTTTTATTACTGCTTGCTACCCACCAACTTTCAAATTACAGTCAACGACAGCTGCCAGATTTTCGAAGAAATATTCAGTCGTATCCCGATCAGAATGTGCATCCAGAGTACAATCTTAATACTGCTAATGTATCTGTGCCTTCTATAAAGGAGGTTATTACTCAAGAACGAATGACTTTGGAACAAGAGTTAAGTACGTATCAATTTCCTGAGGGTAAAGAATTAGCAGATTTCACAATGAGCAAAGGAGGACAACCGTTACGTAATATTATTGTGACAACTTGGCGTTCTGGTTCAACGTTCCTCGGTGAAATAATAAATACTGTCCCAGGAAATTATTACCATTACGAGCCACTTTTAGATTATGAAATTATGCAAATCCGTGGCCCACCGTTTGCAGAAAGTGCAATTGCAAGTTTGAAAAGACTTTTAAAATGTGATTATCGTGATATGAAACATTATTTAGATTATGGTAAATCGCATGTTTATCTGTTTATGCATAATACAAGACTGTGGGAGCAATGTCAACTTCATCCATATTATTGTTGGAATAGTACATTCCTCGGTGAAATGTGTCGTTCGTATCCTTTCCAAAGTATGAAGATTGTAAGACTTCGATTAACACTGGCTGAGGAATTATTGAAAGATGATACAATGGGTGTACGGGTATTGCTTCTTGTGAGGGATCCACGAGGGACTTTGCAGTCTCGAAAACATCGGGACTGGTGTCCAGGAAATCCTGATTGTGATCAACCAGCTTCTCTCTGCGCTGACATGGTATCTGACTATTCAGCTGCTGTTCGCCTTAATAAAATTTATCCAGATAGGTTTCGGTAAGTTTATAATAATAATAATAATAATATTAGTCCATTGGATCCTATTTTTGGGCAAAGCCCTCATCCATGTGTTTCAATTTTTTTTTATTTTGTCTTATAAGGACATTTTCGTAATTTTTCATTTTTTTTCCAGTTTTATTTTGAAAACACGCATTTTTTTAATCCTAATTAATAAATAAAAATATAAAGGGCTGCAAAATGCTCCCTTGATACTGCAATTCCCTTAGCACCTCTTTAAAAGATAAACAAATTAAACAGATAACAAAGTGTAAAAACATTTATTAACCTTCTTAAGTTATTTGGGTCACTGTGACAGTTTTAAACTGTACCATGACTTCCTCGGAGTAAAGATGTCCCAATTTATTAACTGTCACAGCTGGATAGTATTTAAAATAAAAGTATTTTAAGTACTTTGATTAATTTCTTTTTTTTTATTAATTTGTATTTTGAGTAATAAGTATGTATTTATAATTGTATTTCAATTACTTTCCTAATAGTTTAAACACTATCAAAAAATTATTATAATTTCTTATGAGATACAGAAAAAAAACAGCAATATAGAGCATGTTGGTGATAGTTAATCAACAAAAATAAAACCTGTTTCTTACTTTCATTTTTAATAATCTAGCAAGTTTTTTTAATCGAATCTGTGTTTATTATCATTTAGATCTATTAACAGGATCTTAATTGAAGAAGTCGGTGGTGACATATTTGATATTGTTTAGTTTATAAGTTTATTATTTTATTTATTTGAAGTTGTTTATTTAAGTGTATGTGGCCATTTTTAGTAGCTATTTTATAAATAAATAAATAATTAAACGAGATTTTTTTAAAAGATAAACTATATAGTCTGTTTCGTTGGTTCAAACAGAACTAGATTTTGAATTTTCTTAACTGTTAACGTTTGATTGAAGGTTTTGTTTAGCAAAAACCAACTTCAAACATTAAAATATTAGCTCGTTATAACTTAAGAAAATTAAAATTCTATTTGGTTCTGTTTAAACGTTTGGAATAGCCTATAAGCATATTGAATTATAATGTGTAAAATAAGATATTAAATAAATAAATATTGACTTGTAGATTTGATGTGTAGCATTTTCTTACTTTGAAAATTTAATTTATACTTACAAAATATATTTAAAAACAACATGCTCAAATCTAATAAAAGGAAACGAATCGCAAGGCGGCAACACGGAAGTCTATTTTGTGACGTATTTACTAGGGCAAACTTCCTAAGTGCCCTGGCATCTGGTGGCGATTTGCGGAAGATACGAGAGTGACATTGTTTTGTTTTGTTCAATGGAGAAATATACCATGAGTTCAAAAAGTAATTATATAAGGGTTGGCTATGGAAAAATAAAATAATGTCTACTACAAGCTTTATATAATAATATAAACTTAATAAACTTATGAGCGTTGAACTGTCAGTTAACTGACAGTTATTTATTGACTTACATTTAAAAAAAAACCTTTTTATTATAAACTCTGTGCGGAAGATTCAAGTGAGTTGCACCTGTATATCACTGTATATCATTGTACATATATATATCAATTAATATATAAAAGATTTTTTGAAATAAGTATCTAAAACAGTGAACTTGCACCACAATGCAAGAAAACAGTGTTGGCGAATCAATTTACACAAAAATTCAGCCTGTTACAGCAGTAAGCGTAACTATGTCTATGCCAATGCCAATAATGACTTATGCGGTACAGCCAACAACATTTTCAACAACACAAATTATGTTATCTATACCATCTACACCAGCGTATATTAATGAACAAAAAAATGTATCAAATCTTTCACAACCAATGACATCACAAGATATGTCAGTTGAACAAACAACTGATAACTGTACTGAGACCCCGTGGCAAGTTATTACTAGAAGAAATTCTAAAAGGCAAAGAGAAGACCAAATTAAATCAGCACCGGTAGCAAAAAAGAAAATTGTGCACTCAAATATTGCTCACCCTAATTTCGTAAGTACGAACAGATTTACGCCATTAAATGTATGTTCGGAATTACAGAGCAGCAAATTCGATGGAACTGTAAATGTTATTGAAGAACCAGCTGAAAACTCCAGTGATACTGCACATGCTGTGAAAAAAATACCAAAACCACCACCAATAATTATAGAGAATGTTGTTAATTACACAGGAATGATCAACAATATCAAAACAGTTATTAAACTTGACGAATTAAGCTGTAAAACATTGCCAAAAAACCAGGTAAGAATAAATGCAAAGTCCATCGATGAGTACCGAAAACTAAGAAAACACTTAGAACAGAGTAAAATAGCATTTTACACATATCAGCTTAAGCAAGATAAAGCATATAGGGTTGTCATTCGTAACCTGCATCCATCTGTTTCAACTGGTGACATAAAAGAAGCCCTGGAGGATATGGGATTTGAAATAAGGGATGTCGTGAACATCCGAAGTAAAATAAGCAAAGAACCGCTTCCGCTTTTTTTCGTCGATCAAGAACCCAACGAAGGGAACAAAAAAATTTATGATGTTAAGCATTTGTTGTATACAAAAATTACAGTTGAACCACCACGAAAAAAATTCGACATTCCACAATGCATGAGATGCCAAGAATATGGGCACACTAAATCTTACTGCACAAAACCTTTTTATTGTGTTAAGTGTGCTGGTGATCATCCGACCACAAGCTGTACAAAATTAAAAACTACTGAACCCAAGTGTGCTCTGTGTAACGGGCCACACCCTGCCAATTATAAAGGATGTCCAGTATATCAAGACTTGCAAAAGTCAAAAAGGTACTCGAACGGTAACAGCAAAATAACTATGCCAAACCAATTGGTTGGAAAAACATTCACAGTGAGGCCCAATGTAAATTATGCTCAAGCTACCAAATTATCAACGAATAATACTTGTCCAGCTGATCCTGAAAATACAGCGAATGACAACAGTGGAAATATATTAAATCAGTTCCTTACGAAATTTGAATCAATGTTTGCCCAGCTAATGAATCAAAATAACATGGTAATAAACTTGTTAACAACAATGATAAATAAACAAAATCATGGATAGCACGTTAAGAATAGCATTATGGAATAGTAATGGTCTTACACAACGTCGACAAGAAGTTGAATTATTTTTAAAATCTGAAAAAATTGACATTCTTTTAATTTCGGAAACACATTTTACAGATAAAAGTTATTTTAAAATCCAAAATTATACGACTTATTTTACCCTATACCCTGATGGTACTGCCCGCGGTGGCACAGCAATCGTAATCCACAATAAAATTAATCATTTTGAAATTGAAAAATATGCCGAAACACATTTACAAGCAACTTGCATCAAGTTGCATGATTCAAATGGAACATTGGTAGTGGCAGCTGTTTATTGTCCTCCAAGTCATAGGGTCAAACGAGACCAATTTCAAACATATTTTAAATCATTAGGACATAGGTTTATATCTGGAGGTGACTACAATGCAAAGCATACTCTATGGGGTTCAAGACTTATTACACCCAAAGGTAGAGAACTCAAAAGTGCTATGACAGCTGAAGGCTATAATTATGTTAGCACTGGTGAACCAACGTACTGGCCAACAGACCCTAATAAAGTGCCAGATCTCTTAGACTTTTTCGTCACAAACGGTATTTCTTCAAACTACATTGATGTATGTTCCTATTTTGATTTATTATCCGATCATTCAGCCATAATAGCTTCAGTAAGCACAACAATAATTAAAAACAGTAACAGCACTATGCTAACGAATAACCGAACTGATTGGAAATTGTTTAAGAGATATCTAGAAGAAAAAATTGTTATACAGATACCCCTAAAAACTGAGGATAATGTCAACAGTGCTATCAACCAACTCACGGAAAATATCCATTTTGCTGCCAAGAGTTCAACACCAATACAAAATAAAAATGGCTCTACCATGAACTACCCAAAATATATAAGAGATAAAATATACGAGAAAAGAAATGCTAGAAAGGCATGGCAACATAGCAGACATCCTAGTGATAAAACCAGGTTGAACAAATTAACTAAAGATCTTAAAAATCTTCTGTATAAAATAAAGAATGATGCATTTCAAGAATACGTCAGTGAACTATCTTCTACTGCACAAAATGATTATTCTCTATGGAAAGCTACTAAGAAGCTCAAAAGACCTGTACAACCAGTTCCTCCACTGCAAAAAGCAGATGGAACGTGGGCAAGATCCAATAAAGAAAAGGCAGAAATGTTTGCAAACCATCTATCGAAAGTCTTCCATCCTTTTCCTTGTACAGTAAGTGCAGAGGAAGATAGCTACATAACAGATTATTTGGACTCACCCTTACAACTTTCACTTCCTATTAAATACTTTACACCTGGGGAAGTAAAAGAAGAGATCAAGCAATTAAATAGTAAAAAGGCCCCGGGCTACGACCTTATTACTCCAAGAATAATTAAAGAATTACCAAGAAAAGCTCTTATCCTCCTTACTCAAATATTTAATGCTGTAATCAGAATTCACTATTTCCCTACACAATGGAAGTTTGCTCAGATTATTGTAATACATAAGCCCGGTAAACCAACTGAAGAGGTAAGTTCATACAGACCTATATCGTTACTCCCTGTATTCTCTAAAATACTTGAAAAACTTATATTAAAACGGTTAAGACCCATAATAGAAGAGAGAGATCTAATACCAAACCATCAGTTTGGTTTCAGGGAGCAACATTCTGCGATAGAGCAAGTTCACAGAGTGATTAACGTAATAGAAAAAGATCTTGAAGAACGTAAAGTATGTACTGCAGCATTTCTTGATGTAAGTCAAGCATTCGATCGTGTTTGGCATACGGGTCTCTTATATAAAATAAAAAAATGTCTACCTGATCAGTATTATCATTTGTTCAAATCTTATCTTACCAATAGATACTTCCAGGTCAGATTTAAAGACGAACTATCCACTAAATTTCTTTTAGAAGCTGGGGTACCCCAGGGTAGCGTACTTGGTCCAACATTATATCAAATTTACACGGCGGATATTCCTAATAACGAAACGACTTTCATGGCAACCTTTGCCGACGACACAGCCATATTGTCATCCCATGAGGATCCAACTGTGGCCACCAATAATCTACAAAAAACTTTAGATGATGTACAAAAGTGGACTGACAAATGGCGAATGAAAATAAATGAAAGTAAGTCGACACACGTTACATTTACAAATAGACGAATAACTTGTCAAGAAGTAACCATTAATAATAAATTAATACCAACAATGGACGAGGCTAAATACCTAGGTATCCATTTGGACAAGAGGTTAACATGGAAGAAGCATTTAACAATGAAAAGAAAACAGTTAAATATTAAAATTAAAAGCATGTACTGGTTACTAGGATATAAATCTAAATTAAGTCTATATAACAAATTATTAGTTTATAAAATAGTTTTAAAGCCTGTATGGACATATGGTATACAGCTTTGGGGCTGTGCAAAAAATTCAAATATAAACATAATCCAAAGATTTCAAAATAAAGCACTACGTTTAATAGCTAATGCCCCTTGGTATGTTACCAACGAAACTCTACACAGAGATTTAAAAATCACCACAGTTAAAGATGAAGTAAGGAAATTTGCAACTAGGCATATCAATCGATTAAATTACCATCCCAATGATCTAGCATTAAATCTCCTGAATAACGAGGATGAAACAAGAAGACTTCAAAGAAGAAAACCTTTAGATCTAATTTTTGATTAAAATCTAAATTAATTGTTAATAGTTATATGTATGCAACTTTATAATATAATAACATATTTTATATATATTGTAAGAAGACTCACTAATGGGTGAGTACTTCATGCATGACAAATAATATGTACAACAAATTTGCTGGTTAGCCTTATAAAAGGGCTAGTTGTAAATAAAATTATATTAAAAAAAAAAAAAAAATAAACTTATGACATAAAACAACAGGGATGACAGTTAATTAATTCCAAAGCTTGCAGTAGACATTATTTCATTTTTCTATACCCAACCCTTATGTAATTACTTTTTGAACTCATGGCACAAGCTTATTGCAAACGATTAGGAGGAACTAAATGGGAATTTCGTTCTTTTAGGTTGTCACGAGAAGGGATCTTGCTAGGGTTATTTAATTTTTCACGTTGGAATGTCAAAATTTAAAATTCCGACAATGAAACCATGGAAACGAATGATATATGTCAATGTAAATTATTTTTTTTTATATATTTTAATGACAAAAATATAAATAATTGGGAAATTTGTAATAAGAATGACACAAAAAATTAACATGTAAAGAAAATGACATTTTAAAATGATGAAAAAAATTACCAAAAAATGTTAATTGTAAGTATGATTTACAAAGCTTAAACAAAACGGCCGAAAAGCACGATTTAAACGATGAAAGTAACTAGATTGCAAAATCTAGTTCCGCTTAACCGTTTGGAACAGACTGTAGTACATAATTTTTAAAATTAATATTTTTTTAACTTTTTCAAATTTACCATTAAACTGAATTTATGTCGTATAAATAACGTGAGTGTATTATATGCCTTGTTTATTTCATTATATTATTAACCTTTTTTATATTAAAAAAAAAAAAATCACTTGCTAACCCAGTTGCTACGCCCATGCCCTAGTTGTAATTTAATATTAAAATTACAGCTATACTAAAAAGGTTAGAAAATTATTATTTTTTAATTACTTAAATTAGATCTGCCGCAATGCTAGCAACAACAAAACTGTCTGGCAACTATAAATTTATAATGCTAAAAAGACATAGAAAATTATATATAAAAAAAAATGTCCTAAAATGATTCCAAAATATCCTTTTTACCTGTACAGGCGAGATGCGCACAGGTAAACGCAACCGCTCCCAGGTGCCAGACGTACCGCATCCCTACCTACTTCAATAAGAAAGGGAAATATCGAAAAACCAGCCGACCTAAAATTCTTTCTCGAAAACGTTGCTAGCTCTCGTACTATCTTTAGCAGTTAAAGCTTTTTTCATATTATTTTTATTTTGAATTGAAGACTCTATTTGTTTTAATACATACTCTACTTGTTGCTTATTCATTCTAAACGTCACTTTGAATAAACAATTATCTTCATAATTAAATTTATTTCTTGTTTTATAAAATTTTATTTTTCTTGCTAGAATAATATAATAATCTTCTAGTGTAAATAAGTCAGCAATTGCAAATAACAAAACTTTTTGCGATTTTGTTGCAAAACTTTGCAAATAAATGACAGTTGATTTGATATTTTATCAGAGCTGTACGAAATGGTGAAGGGGGCACCCGCCTCGGGCACCAGCCCCGTACACCTAATCTAAAAGACGCGAATATCATCACTACGTCGGCGTTTCGGGGGTTAAGAATTATTGAGGGTTAGGATGTGCGCCAAATTCATGCTTTGCCCTAGGCCAGGGGTCGGCAACCTTTCGGTGACAAAGAGCCAAATCTATATTGAAAAAAATAATAATAATATGGAAGAGCCGCTAAAAAATATATGCTATATTGAAGAAAAAAAAAAAACGTAAAAATTGTTTGTTTTAAAATAATCAAGTATTACAATAAATTAATATTTACTTACACATTTAGTTTGTGATACCTATTGAACTTACTAGTATATTACAATATAATATTTTTTTTTAATGGGACGATTGCATAGTGTTCTATAAGACTTCAATATTTGGTGAATATTCAGTAATCTTTAACTTAAGGCAGCACTCTAGTTTCAGGTCAGTAAGATTACTTCTTAACTGACTCTTTATGAATTTCATATGTGAAAAGACTTGCTCACAGTAATATGTGGATCCGAAAATTGTCAGTAGTCCAAAAGCATAATTTTTTGAATGATTGAACTATTCTGGAAGACGGTTCCAAACTTCGAAAACAATTTTATCTACATTTTGAAGAATGTAAATTTCGGTCCACTTATGCTGGGAAGATAAAATGCACTTTCTCTCACTAAACTTTCCAGTTCAGAATTAAGTTTTAAGAATATATTATTCCATAAATCTTTGGATTTCAAATCCAATAACTGAAGTTCAAATTGTGCCTGATTAATCAATAAGAATGGTGATAAATGTAATTGCTACATATCTGCTTCAATTGGTTTTTTCAAAAAATCTAGTATATATTTATATTATTTAAACTCATTAAATCTTTCTCCAAAAGCTTTTTGCATGTTAACAATAATTTGTGCAAAAAAAATGCATTAATAACGTTGTTATTGTCCTTACGTTTTTGTAAATTAATAAAATGTAAAAATGTTTCTGCTTGTAAATCATTCACTTTTTTTCGAAACAAATTATTTTTTCTAAAAGGAAATATGCAGCATTCCCTTTAGGGAATACTGCATATTCCCTTATAAAATAAATTATATTAAAATAAAAACCAGCTAATTTTCAAAAGCCACAACATTTTCTAAAAGAGCCGCAAGCGGCTCCGGAGCCTCGGGTTGCCGATCCCTGCCCTAGGCTCATATTTTCCTTCGCACGGTCTTGATTTTATTTCTTTGAAACAACAAATTAATAAATGCAAAGGGAATATTTTGGTTTGCATTTTCAAAATTTTAGATAGATTGGCAACGTAAAATTGTTTGCAAATTGCAAGTATAAAGTACAGAGTGCAAAGTGCAAAGTAGAACGGTGTAACACGGCCCAGTTTCAAACAATTAAAAATCGGCAAAAGAATATGAGATTTTTCTTCAAACTTCTAGTTTTCATATTTACATTAACTATTATATTTTGATAAATATTTAATAAACGTACATTAGATGTTTGCTCTTAGTAAACACCGTTATCTCTTCTTTGTAGTCGACGCATGAGTTGAAACTTTCCAAATTTACAGTTGATTTTGAGAACTGAATTTAAAAATAAGGTAAATAGACCTGTAGAGTGATCTTTTTTATTAACATTAAACAGTTTTTATACACATTGGCATATTTAATCTTGTAAATTTCATTACGATTTTGGCAAAAAATAATTATAACTACTTTTACATTTTAAAATTTACGTCATTGTAACGTAGCTGAACATGATAATAAACGGAACATCTACTAACTGTTGTTCCGCTTACTATTCGCGACTCAAACTAGTTAATGGCCTAGACCAGTGGTGGCGAACCTATGACCCGCGGGTCAGACACTGACCCACGAAGGCTTTTTAAGTGACCCACTCGTTGATGTTATATATATAAAAAAAAAATAGCATAAAAGAGAGAACAGGCAATCGAAAATATTAAAAAATTAAAGTATAAATAAATATCTAATGTCGAATTTATAAAAAAAAAATATGTCCAAGTGGACGTTGACTAACTGATTTTCTATCGTATCACTGTACCTGTATGTGAGTCATAAAATTTTCAAATATAGATTGGTTAAATGATTTAATGTTCTTATGTGACATCACTCATTGAAATGAACTGAATAAAAAAACTTCAGGAAAATGGACAAGTTGTATTGATGATGTTTGAAAATATTAAAACATTTATGACAAAACTTAACATCTTCACAAAAGATTTGGAAATGAAAATGATGAAATATTTTCCTCAATTACAAAAACATTTTCAAAACACAATAATTTTTGATAATACGCTTGATATTCAAGAAAATGCCATTAAAAAATATGTAATATATATACAGGAAATAAAACAAGCTTTTCAGGAGAGATTCAATCAATTTAAAAGTTTGGAAAATATATTTCACTTTATTTTATATCCATATAAAACAGAATTTGCAACAATGGAGCTAACCGGATTTATGTGGCTAGGTATCCAGGTATCCATGATTTAGAAATGGAATTAGTTGAATTTCAAAGCAGCATAGTGTGGAAAAATATATTTGAAAACTTAGTTCCGGAAATAGAAGGAAAACTTTCTGAAAGTACTACAGATAATAATGATCCCAAACTAAAAATTGAAAATATTAAACGTATGGGATTCTTTACCAAACAATTTTATATCAATGAAAAAGCTTGCTAATACTCTGTTAACGATTTTTGGGTCCACATATTTGTGTGAAAAATTGTTTTCCTCAATGAATTTTGTAAAATCCCCCAACAGAAATAAACTTGGAAATGAATTGACAGCGAAATGCGTTAAACTAATGAATACGGATTATGAACCTAATATTAAGAAACTATCTGAAAATAAGCAACAACAGATTTCACATTAAATATATATACTTTTATCACCTTTATTATATATATAAATATCTGTAACTATGTTTATAATAAAGAATACTTCATAATATATGTATGTGGTGTTCTTTAGTCGCGAATTATTCGATGTACATTTGTTATCTCACTCTCGAGTGCATGAACGTTCATGCATTCATGTTATCTCTTGCTAATATTGTCAAATATAAGGTTTGTTTAAAATAATACATTAATACATAATTAACACATGAATTCGATTCTTAGCGGTTATTTTTTTTTTTATTATATTTTTAATTTCGAAAGAAGTCATATACTACCTTAACCATAAATACATAACATTATTAGCCATAATTTAGCCATTAATTAAAAAAAAAATCATATATTTTGTCAGAAACACAAAAACTGCAATACTTTCCAAAAACACAATCTGATTAAAAAGATCATTTCATTGTACATTTCCTATAATTTTTTCAGATTTTATATTTAACCCTTTTGGCTAAAAGGGGGCGGTACAAGAATGTTTCAGCACATTTTGGATAAAATCGTGTTAAAAGAAACGGATTAAAAAACTACTTTTCGTTCCTTAATCTACGTTTTAAGGTCATTCTTTTGAAGCTATAAGCAAATGGTCATAAGAGAGACACTATCTGGCGGAATTATGTTGAACTAACCAAATAGACAAGTTTGTTACTGTTCTGACACACGTGTTACATTTGTTTGGATTTTTCGATTTTGTATCTGTTTGGCGTAAGTGTGATATTTATTAAGAAAACACAAATCAATACAAAATTATTAACAAATATTTTTCTAAATGTCAAATTACAACGTATTGTCCATATGTCAAAAAGTTGTTACTGTCTATTTGGTTAGTTCCGATTTTGCCACTTTGCCGCTGCAATCTTAAAATTGGTTACCTATACAATAAATTCTTTAGAAGCCACACAATAAATTTTTTAAAAATAATATTTTTTTCCAACGACACAAAAAATCGATATTTTTCGAAAAATTAAACTGATCCTGTTTAACTATTCCGATTTTCATCAAAGTACATTATGGAGAAATTTTCAGATTTTTAGATCAACCCTTCTGAGAGATAGAGTAAGGGACAAAAGTTTTTTGTCATACTTTGGGGCGAAAATATAAAAAAAAAATAATTTTTAAAAAATAAAAATTTGCTTACTGATCCCCGAATTAAGAGGTTTCATTCGATATGCAACGCAAAATTTAGAAAAAAATATTAATTTTTCATTAAATACATATTTGTTTACATTTATCTCGGGGTGTGTTTTTTTGAACTTAATAAGCATGCCAAATGTTAACTTTCTATGTTAAGCCGTTTGGCTACAATTTTTAATTTTTACCGTACAGACAGACAGACATACACATAATTGACGGTATAACGGTTTTTTGGTGGTCATACCTACAAAATCTACAAATCATACCTACAAATCGTGAGAAATTATTTTACTATTATTCCTTTTGATGGGATGCGCACGTGTTATTCCAACTTGTCAAGGAAGCAAAGAGGCGAATGAAAATATACATACATATTGCGCGTAAATACAATAAAATTCTAACGAATTAGAAGGAAATTACAAAAATAATTAATAAGGCAAAAGGCCGGATTAAGGGGGTATCAAGAAAGTCAATTGCCTGGCGCGCTAAGGAGTGCTGAACATTTTGGTTGAAGACTTATTTTTGCTCAACAAATATTTTTGACAGAAATGAAACACTTAATTTTCAGCGCTCTTATTATTATTATTATTTTTTTTTTCAGGTGGCTAGTAACTTCATATTAATTTTTGCGTAATTATGCAATCTGAAGGCGCCATATAAAGAGTCTGTCCGGGGCGTGAGAATACTTTAGTTCGACCCTAATCACACACAGTTCATATAATCACAATAGGGGATACGCTAAAATTTATATTTCCTTAAAACTACACTTTTTTAATATGTTAATGTTAGTTATGTTACCTAACAAAACAAAAATCACATTATAATTAATATTATAGCCAAATTTTTTAATTAATATATTGTAAATTTGAAATAAGCCGACCACGGCGCGAAGGTTGCCGAGTAAAAACGACTGGGGTTTAACGTCACAGATACAGTAACAACATAATCTTTACGTGTGTATATTGTATTGTCCGAGTGTTTTGTATTTGGTTTTAAACAATTTTTCACGCATTTATTATTAAAATGGCAGATAAAGATTTTGTTAGGGCTCAGAGTGATAATTTACCCAACATTGATGCATTTATGCTCATGGAATATATGAAAAACCATATACAAATATCGGTTTTATTTCGCCTCATAGTTTTCAGCCACAAATTTCGCCTTTTCTGTTGTTTTTCGCCATCAGGTAATGATATAAATTGTTTTTTTGGATTTCTATTTGAACTATTTGTGCACATCGGTACTAAACAATATTTTCGGCTATGTTTCGAAGTACTGGGGCCTGGATCTTCCATATTTTATATATTTTAATATAAAATTTAATTCGGTAAACATGTATAAATTGTTTTTATAGAATTAAACTTTATTTTAATTAAAATCACTCTAACTTTACATAACCTATAAAAGTTATACAAGCAAATAAGTTCACGACTGTGTAGGCTGCATGCTGTACACTGGGTAGGCTAGTAGTGTACTGCGTCACTTAGAAGGGGTATGACGTCACACGTCGTTTTCGCGCGCTTCATACATTTATGATTTTTTTAAACCTTCAAATTGAAAAAAAAAATGCAAAACTGTTTTTTATGTTTATAGGCAACAAGAGGAATATATAAAAAAAAAATTAAATCATGCCTATCCTCTATTATAGAGAAGAAAAACGTTAATAAATAATAATAAATAATATGAACTTTTCTCGTACAAAAATGATAAATAACAGTTTGAAGAATTGCAATATTATAAAGAAGAAACCGGAATAACACAAACATTTATCTTACAAAAAGAAATAAATAAATAAATAAATAAATAAAAATTAATCACAGTTCATTCAGTTGTGAAAATAATATTTGAAATTTGAAATGAAAACAAAATAAAAATCCATATTTAATCGACACATTAATATGTTCTTCAAATTTGCTGCCGATAGATTAATTCTTTTATCAGTCAATATAAATTTTAGTCGTAAGAAAACGATTAATTAATTAATTTAATGAAAAAAAAAAAAAAAAAATTGAACTGAAATTAACCTTATAAAGCGTGTTCTACATTATACAATTCTCATCAAATTTTCATACTTATTTCTTTGACTAGAACTTGTACTAGAAATAAATCAGTGAAATTGTACAGTGTAGAACACGGTATATAGTCAAGGTCAACTTTATTCAAAACTAGATTTGATCCAACTATTCTTCAAAACACATCCAACTTGGAACTCGGTGCATGCGCAGTAGACAGTTTTAACAATTGTACCAACATTAAAATTACGCTTGTAAATATTTTGTATTACCACGTGTTTAATAGTGTTTTGTTGATCATTGGTTTGAATAAGCGAATATATAAATGGTGTTTTGTACGTAAATCAGTAATTTTACAAATCTAATAGCTAGGTTATAAACATTTGACAAGATATGAATTATATTTTTATGTTGGTACTTTAAATGAACTGAAACACGTGTAAGAATTTCATTCTCTACCAAAAAATTGAAAAATAAATTGTATTAAAACTTTGACAACTTCTAGTTCAAAGAAAAAAGTTTAGAAAATTGATGAATAAAGTATAATGTAGAACACGCTTAAACATTTCGTTCCGGTTCTGTTAAAAATTCGGGTTAATTTCGGATTTTTGGTTCGGTTCCGGTTCAACTCTCTGCAAGGAAGTCGTCCGTGAATAATGCATTTATTAATTATTTAAGATGATTAATATTTTTTTTATATTTCAGTGTAATTCGTTATGAAGACTTCTCCATGGATCCTTACCGAGGTGTTGCAGAACTGTTTGAGTTCTTCCAATTATCTGTACATGAAAATGTACGTGAGTTCCTGAATAGCCATACTCGCACAAATGTTGGTGGCGTATCAAGCACATTCCGAAATTCTCGCAGCGCCCCATTTCACTGGCGGCAAGATCTAAACTACAGCGAGGTTCAATATATTGAATCACAATGTGTGGACGCCATGCAACACTGGGGTTACGTAAAAGCCCACAACGAATCCAACGTTAAGGATATGAATCCACTTGTCAACTATTCAATTGATTCAGACGACGTATGATCTTAGATCACAAGTCTATTTTCCCACCTACACCTTGTTGATTGCTCAGATTTTTATCGCTAGTTTTAGATATAATGGTACTGTTGATAATTTAAAAGTAAATATTAAGGGCAAAACAAACATCACAGATTACAAGATACTCATACATAACAATCTGAAATAAAATTAGTAAAGTGATATTAGAGTTATAAGAAATAACTTTTAACTGTTTAACGAGCGTCCCAATGAGCAGGTAATAGTCATAATAATGATTTTTAAAAGAGCATGATTTCCAGGGCCACACTAGCAGCGGCGGTGAAAGGCAGGGGCACAGGCCCAGGACTTTTAGGGGCGCCAAAACAAACGCTTAGATATAAATATTCTAAGTTTTTATTAAGTTTTTCTATTTTTATTTAGATCAATCATAAAATATAAATTTTTATTTCTATGACTGTCTCGTACATATTAAATATAAAATTGAATTTAAAGATGAACACATTTATTGATTATATAATAATATTCAGTCTTCTTTTGGACTTCTGCAAAATATATAAAGCATCATATATGCATATATTTGTATATAAATAACAAAGAAAGTCCATTTTTTAATCTTCTGTCTTGTTTGAAGACGGTGTTTTGGAGATAGTTTTTTAAATAATTTAACGTAGTAAATAGACTTGCCATAATATTTTTTCCTCAAACCGGGACAATTTTGAGATTTTGCTCAAAACAGAAAGTAGCTCCTTCTACGCTAATACTTATGATTGAAAATGATAAATAACGAAGTGGTTACCAAAAACCAAAAATTACGTAGTGTTAATTTTTAATTAATCTTAATTATCATAACTTATTACTAAAAAATTATTTATAACTAGCGTGAAATTTATTTAAAAATTCGTTGTTATGTTTAATTAGTTGTCTAATCGCCATTTTCCGACGCTTTTTATACTGCGTGTATATTCGGCACTTTTTAATTTTTATGAAATATCCGGGACAAAATGACAAACTGGCCGGGACCATACCTTCATACCGGGACAATCCGGTCAAATCGGGACGTATGGTAAGCCTAGTTGTAAATGATCGTTCAGCAGTACGTTGTTTACTGGTAACGTTACTAATATTTTTAACAGCTTTCATAGATATATATTTGATTAACTTTCTTACACATATAAAAACATCTATAACTGATTTTGGTAGCATATTTAGATATACATACAATGGCACATTGACTTACAAAATTAATTTGTTCCTGACCGCGGTTCGTATCTTAAAAAATATGTGTCTAGAAACTCAACGCAAAATCAAATAATCCGTTCCCAGATTAAAAAATAATAAAGCAAATTTAAAAAATTTAAAAAAACTATTTTCAACTAAGTGAATAAAATGCAAAGAAATACAGAAGGAATGAGAAGAAGCATTTTTTCACAATAAATGTGCATTTTGTATACCATTTCAAATTAATTTTATTTATAAAATCATCTTCCTTTAAGTTGTAAAAAATGAACAACTTTCTTGTATCTAGTTTTGTGGTTCAGGTGTTTTCGATTTGTTACATGTAGTAGTAGCCTTGTTGGTAGCCATTTTTTTTTTTTTTAATTTAATGGCCTTTGCTTCTGTGGCAATTAGGACAATTTTTATTTGAGAAAATTTCCATGTCTGAACGGGATTCGAACCCGAGACTTTCGCAACGCAGAGCACATGTGTAAACACTACGCTACGCCGGTCGGCTTGGTAGCCTGTATAGTACTAGGAAAAAAAGTTAAAAAAATATAATGTAAAACAGGCTTTGATTCATTTAAAAATAAAAGCAGCACGATTCGTATTTAGAGGTCAAAATAGGATATGAAAATAGTTCGTATCTCGAGAAGTTCGTATTTCGAGAGGTTTGTAAGTCGAGATACCACTGTATCAGCAAATTTACTTAGCCATAATTAGTATTAGGTTAAAATGTAAAAATATTTAAATTGCAACCATCTAAATCAAAAGAATATGTTTGAAATAAGATTGCGAGCACCTAACCCCCCCTTTCGGTACAGACTTGACCGATGTGTCAGCATCGGCACCGATTGCTGCATCGGCACCGTACGAATTAGAAATTTAATTTTATTTTATTTTCGATTACATCTGTTCAACAGAATTTACCAATAAATAAACACAGCAATAATTAATAATTTACAAAAATGTACAAAATTACAATCAAATCTAGAGAATAAAGATTATCGTAAAGTAACAAAATATATACATATATAAATATTAAAAACGCATATAAACAGAATATGGAGAATTGCTACAGAAATTCAAAAAATATTTACAAAAGACTCATTTAGAATATAATGTGAGCACATACGGTTCATCGGCGATTTGAGAAATAAATTGGAATGAGCATGGTAAGGTAAAAAAGAGATGGATTTCTGGAACAGAGAATAGGTGTATGAAAATTAATTTTTTGTAAAGACATAGGATCGTCGACCTTATTAGAATTAAGTTTTTTTTTTAAATAGTTCTAAAGTTTTAAAAGTCCCGACGTTCACTTCATTGAAAATAATTGAATAAGGGCGTTACACTGAACTCCAATATTCACGTCAATGTCTAAATGCACAGCAAAAGATGTCTGCTAGATAAAATACCGGTAAAAATGCCCTTCCAGCAACGTTAAAAATAAACTGCATAATTATCAGAAATGTTATAATTAAAACGAAGTATTTCATCTTCGATATTGATGGCTTTTTAAATTTAGTTTTTTTTTGCTCGTCAGATTTCTCGAATCTCTTTTTTGTTAGTCAGGTTTCTCAAATCCCTTTTTTGCTGGTCAGGTTTCTTGAAATCCATTTTTTTTTGTTATTTTGGAACAACCACTTTATTTAATTTAATATTGTATTCGTTTTTGTAAGGACAAACCAGATTTGGTTATTTTGATTAATAGTGTATTACTGACTTGAAATGTCACTTTAAAAAAATCTCACACTGGAAAATAGACTTCAGATTTATGGGTTATAACCATTATAATTAAGATACAATTTTTCAATATGACAAGTCAAATTGTATGACTTTAATAAAGTGACATTATTAATTATTTTTTAATACCAACTTGAAATATAATTTCAAATGTGCAAATTATTGAAGTCATAATTTCCTATTTGTTTTTATTTATTTATTTTTATTACAAACGGGACTAATAGCGGGTTGCTCACGTAAGAGTTTTCTCTAAATCAAGTTAAAAATCATTTGTTTTTTATGTTACAACATACAAAAACAAATGATTTTAACTCGAGTTAGGGATAATTCTTACTTTAGCAACCGGCCATAAGAGTCCTAATTACATGTAATAATAATATCATAAATTAAATTTAATTAACAATAACACTTATATCATAGAAATTCAGCTTATGGGATGCTAAGGTAATGGCTATAATTAATAATTTCTTTGAATATAATCAGAAATAATAGATTCGTTACAGTCAATGAGTAAAACATTCGGATAGGCTAAAGATTAAATAGTTTGGAATGTAAAGGTACTTTTTACATGTACTTTTTAAGTTGATGTATAGATTGTTATCAGTTTTATTTCAGATTGCTAGTTTTGTATGATAAACTTGTAAGGACATTGATGTAGGTTCTGCCCTTAAAAAAAAAAAAAAAACGGTGATACTTGAAAACAAAGTATTATAACTACTAACGACACGCATTCGATAGCTCGAGAATTCATTGTAGCGGCTTGTTTGTCCAACGAAACGTAGTATACAATGCATTAGTTAGAGCACGCTCAGGGGAGTCACTCGCGGTTCGTTTTTTGCAATACGATAGATTTAATTTCGGTCTCCCTCTCATAGTCAATTCTTTGAAACGAGTGTAAAAACTTAACTTTACTGTAGACTCTTAGGTGGATCATATCACAATTTAAGTCATATCTCCTACTAGTTTTTAAAGTCGCAGCAGCGTCGAGCGTTTGTAGTGCACACTGCCAGTGAAAGTGAGACAATGAGGGCATGTCATCCTTCTCACCCGTCACCCACCTTTCATAGTAGGGCGCAACTCGCACACTCACACACAAATACACATACACACACACATACACACCAAAGTCATGTTCGAATAGTATCAGAATCAAATAAGAACAGTACGGCACAGGCGCAGATATAATTAGCGCATGCGTCACACTCTTCAGAATGATTCAACACTGTTCAAAGATAACTTTATACCTATAAGGATCCTGCATTCTTTACATAATATTTATAATATAATAATAAAGGCAGCTATAGACATATAGAGGTATATCTGTGCAGTCGTGCTTGTCTGATATACCTGAACATTTAAATTATTAAACCTGCACACTTATTGAGTGTATACCGACGGACTGACACTTACTTAGTTCAGTTGTTTAATTATAGTATTTATTTTTAGGAAAAACTTGACTTAATAATCTGAACCTCTATTTTTATCCAAACACAGTAGTTTTGGTTGGCTCTTATGTTAAAAATTAGGCAGGGTTTATGCTGCGTTCAGAACCTCGAAATTAGGAATTAGAATTAGTACTTAGAATTAACGTAAATGTTTGTTATACGTAACTGTACGTTATCGTTCACAACCTTCAAAATTAATACTTATAAATTAAAATTAGATGTTCGTAGACTTCAAACACTTACGTTAATTTATAATTGACGCATGCGCAGTAAGCACTTGTCAACCTAAAAATTTCTATGACCATATTTTTTTGCTTCTATCCACATCTTTATGTTTTCTATGAGTATAAATATAAATTTTTCCTCCATTTTAATTCTTTTCAGAACTATGAAACACTCAAAAACTCGTTGGCAAATGTTAACAGCTGCCAAATATCTATCGATAAAGTAGAAATCGATAAAAATATCTGTTAGTGGCTTAATTTCTCAATTTTTATTGTGAATGCTGCTTAATTACTACGTACAAATTTTATGTTAAGTACTAATTTCACGTTAATTCTAATTTATAATTTGGAGGTTCTGAACGAAGCATTAGTTCAGAATACTTTTAAAAGTTTAATTCGATCCGCTCGGGTTTTTAGGTACTGGATTCTTTACTATCATAACAATCTATGGTGCAATTTTGTGAATAGTGCCAGTAATTTCATTAATCCGTAAATTTGTAGCTTACAAACATTTGTAAATGCAAGTGCTACTGTGAGATCATTAATTCTTGAGTGTTATGTAATACTTGACAGAAACATTTAGTTATCAAACTTATTTCCAAAGACATGTACACATAGGCGTAGATTCGATTTTTATTACCTTATACCAATTCATTATTAACTGAACACTGTTTTTCTCTACACGCCAATGAGTTAATAACAAATATGAAGTTCACAACGGATTATCGTTGTTCCTCGGACGAGTTTGGGGTCAACGAAGTAATCTGATTGGTTCTTTGTTAAATTGCGACTTTCAGCTGTGAATTGGAATACAGTTATCATATTTTTAAACTCATTGTTTACTGTTATGTAAAGCTCAGGAATTAATGATTTCACTGCATAAATTGACAGATTGGCCGATTCCGAACGAACACCTGGATTCTTTTTAATTATTGGAGTAACTATCCTTTTCTGATACATTGATAGTCAAAGGCGTACAGGTATAATTGTGCGGTATGCCTATAAAGATGCGACGTTCTAATTTACCTGAAGTGTTTGATAAATCTGAACACTTATTTTAGACTGTCCAGGTGACCGGAGTAAATAGATAAATACATTCGATATATCTGCGTTGGAGCTAAAGGCTCTTCCAAACCTTTAGGTGGAAATAAATGGAATTTAAATTTTCTGAAGTTGTGACTAGCTAATTTTTTAAATGAGAAAAATAAGAAATGAGACATTTGTATTAAAAATGACACGAAAAAACAAAATGTAATGATAATGACATTTTATAATGATATTAACTTTAACTTAAAAATGTTTATTGTATGATTTACAAAACTTAGCCAAAATGGTCAAAAGTTCGAATCAAACTATGAAATTTGCTAGATTGCAAAATTTAGTGCCGCCTAAAGGTTTAGAGTAGCCTATAGCAGCGAATCCCGTATGGGAGGTCCAAGATATCAGAGAATTTACGTCATTAAGCTGAAAAAAACCTTCAAAACTATATAATTCTCAAACATTTTCATTGAATTAAAACACACTTTTAAATGTTTTTGTTAATATTATGTATGATAAACGTCTATATTAATGAAAACCAACAATTATATTATATTAATATTTTATACATCAAGAGTTGTGAGATGTTGTGAGTATTTTTAATTATTATTAAGTATAAATTAAGATTTATTTATTTTGATGCAATTGGCAGAACTGACATATTAACAGTATTTACCACGTTTATATTTCGCCATATGTTATTACATCTGTCATAGTGACTTGTATTATAATATCCTGTTCACATAAAGCTTTGGATTTTGTGTTTTTAATCAAATTACAAACGTAGTGTGTAAAACTTAAATACGTACATACTTGATATTGTAATACAGTGGAACCTCGATATAACGGACCTATGCGGGTGAGGGGGGTGTACGATATAGCCGAATGTCCGTAATATAAAAATAAATTTTCTGAATAAGCTATTTGTTAACTATCAAATAGAAATATATTATAAACGAAAGTTTACATTCTAGTTACACTTTATTCATCTTCAGATGATATGTCACTATACGCCTGTTGAGGAGAGTTGTCAATGTTTGGTTTTGAACTTCCTGGTTTCGGTGACACCATTTTGAAAAATGTATCAAATTTTGTTTGGATTTTTGAAGTTTGTTGTTTCTAAATTATTAACTCGCTAAAATTGCGAATTCCCGCCCGCTACTCGGGTGATTCACCGAGTGTGCAGTCACGTGTAATTTACGATCGCTTACATGAAGTCCGTTGTATCGAGGTCCGTTATATCGAGGTTTCACTGTAATATTAATGCCCGGTTGCATAAAAGTTTTGAAACTAGATGTAAGCTAAAACACGATGTAAAACACAAAATTGCCTAGCAACGCATTGGGTTGGTAGGTATTTTTGTTTTACATCTAGTTTTAAGACTTTTATGGAACTAGGCATAAATGATGTATTTAAGAAATCAGTTGCATCTGTAAACGTTTGTGAAAGTGACCATTGTCTTATTAATTTGTATAGATGACGTAAATTCTCTCATATTGTGGTAGATCTATATATTTGTATCTTATAGAGGCAAATAACCTATGGTCTTTACATATAATTTACACTATACTCGGAAATCTTATGGTATAAAGTGGGTATTTTTTTCTAGTTCAGTGATTTATTTTTCACTATCACAATATTCCTCTATTCTTAATTCATAATAAGCGCTCTCTAAACACTAAACGAGGCTGTGAGCATAGTTCAAATAAATAAATTAAAAAATACTGCTATTTTGACGATCTTGTGCGCGACTTGTGTGTTTACATTGGTTTAATTTTAACAAGCGGTAGGCCGCTAATAAAATAAAACTGGTTCCGGTTTTTAAATCGTACAGCGGCGAAACAACTTGTCCACATATACTCATTGTAGACAATCAGCCGTATGAATAAAGTTGAAGAAAATGTTTATAAGTAAAAGGTAGAAGTAAAAAAATTTGTTCCAAATAAAAGATCGAAGTAAAAGCATTTCTTTCTTTTTATATGAATAAAAAGCCTTTGCTTGTCAGGCATTTTTCTACTGGTGAGTAAAAGGGTAAGAGGATGGGTTTATGTTGAGGCCTGAAAATTAGTTTCTATCAAAATCACACTGCTTCTCTCCGTTTGCAATCATAGGTGCGATGCACGATTTTTGCCGAATGATCTTCGTGCAGCACAGACAACACAGAAACTATGCCGAACGTTTCATGTGTAAATTATGCAGAATGTGAATATTATTAGCTTATGCTGAACGCACCTCAAGTTGAAAATAATCTATTAACGATGTACGAGGGATATTTCCAAAGTTCTGGGAATTTAGCTATAATTTTTATTATTTTGTTAATTTTCGTCAATATTACAATGTAGTTTTTCAACATAATCTCCATTTAACTGAATACATTTATTCCAACGATAAACTAATATTTTTAAACCCTCCTCAAAGAACTTTTTCAAGTATCAGACCTATTGAGTTTCTGTTCTGGTCCCAACAGCCTTGGCACCCAACGCGGCGAAACCTTGCTAACGCACCTATGCCTATCCCTAGGTGTACCTATCCCTAGGCGCACACTAATTTGACGAATAGTCATTCGCCTGTCCTCTTTCAGTAGGTCTTCGACGGCAGTAATGTTTCTTTCATTTACTGACGTGCTTGGGCGCCCACTGCGTGGATTGTCTTCTAGTGATGTTCTACCGGTTATAAAACGATCGATCCACCGATAAACAGTACTTTTGGATTCTGCAGATCAAATACTCCTTGCAGACGCTGAATAATTTCTGATGTTTTCACACCTTCTTTCCACAAAAAGAAAATTATTGCTCTTTGAGATTTTGCTGCGTCTTCCATGGTTACAAAAACAGTGCTATGAAAACGCGTCTATATCAGTCGAACACCTAAATCAGACTGAACAATATTGCACTAGATAGTTGCATAAACATGGCAAGACTTGTCTGGCATCAATAACATTGCCTATAAGTTCTGCGTAATTTAATTATAGCACAATTCTCAGAATTTAGGAAACATCCCTCGTACTAGCGTTGTATCAAATTAAGTATTTGCCAATTCAACTTATTTTCATTAGTGATAAAAGACTAATTGAGTCAATCAAACGGAAATATTCTTTTTTTGGGAAATCTTTAGCTAAAAAATATTTTTTAAATTTATTTCGTATTTGTTATAGTAAAATATGGTTATAATAATTCTTCTAAATTAGTAGAATGCATAACATATAAATTGTAGAATAAAATATGTTGAATATTAAAATGACGGTGATATAAAACTGCTGAATGCAGCCTTTTTTTGTGCAATAAGACACGGAGGGCGTTCCGCACTAGGACGGGTTGCGTATAGTACGAAGCAACGCCAGGGCGTGTATGTAAGCCCGTATGGAAGCACACTGAAAGTCAGCTTATTTGAGTTCACCAGCGGTCTTTATTGCAGACCGGGCGTATATCAGTGTCTTCTGCATTTTACGCAACGGTCTACGGTCGCTAAGAAGAGTTTTTTACGCACGTACGGGTTATTTTTGAGTTTATATATTATCTATTTTCATACAAAAAATATAAAAAATAAGTTTTATATGTATTTATTAATTTATGGGTTTCAGAAATGACTGATAAATTCAGACATAATTTATGAATTAACAAAAACTTCTTTTGCTGCTATAAATTTTGCAAACAAAAAATTACTTATTGACTAAAGTACACCTTAACCTGAACCTTAAAAGCTTTAGAAACTGTCATTAAAAACTGGAGTACAATCGACCTTTTTTTAAAAATTATATTGGTTTATTGGCCATTAGTTTATATAACCATATTAGCCAGCAACGACCCTTGTCATTCGTGAGAATATTTTTGCCTACATGCATTTGTTTTTACTGCATCCCTTGATCAAAAATTTACACCATACCACTGTTCTCACTCATAAGAAAGTTTTGCTTGAATTTTTATTCATATTGGAAGGATTTGCTTCATATTTTACAAGTATAAGGTTTTGCTTTACTTTATTCATACGGCCAATGTGTTTTATACAAAACGGTTAAAAATGACAACTACTTGCCGGATAAAAACCGGTCTTGCGCATTAGATCTAACGAATTGTGAATAAAT